>JANRMT010062792.1:56360927-56581350 GCA_026402145.1 Polypterus bichir lapradei
TCTATCTATCTATCTATCTATCTATCTATCTATCTATCTATCTATCTATCTATCTATCTATCTATCTATCTGTCTGTCTGTCTGTCTGTCTGTCTGTCTGTCTAGATAAGCACAAAATACATTGACTGACATAATCACATCACACGTTGCAATGATGTCTGGTCACGTAGTAGTTAAAGGCAAAGTCGTTGCTTAAAATGTTGGGCCATGGCCATCAAAAAGCACCACAAAGATTTAGCAGCCATGGTGAACAACATCTAAGTTGTCACCACCGTGATGTCACCAACTGAATGATAAAAATAATAAAGATCCACAGGAATGCTGTTTAAAAAAATGAAAGCCAATAGGTTCCAGAAGTATAAGAATGAAAAAGGAAATAAATGCTATAATATAAAAACAGGCTGGCCTCTTTGTTCTTTAACCTCAAAGAGCAAACAGATATTGTTTCAGAATTTAGGACTCTTAACATTGAAAAGATCTGATAGTACTACGAAGAGCGGAGTTCTTGTGCCTTCTGTGTACACAAAATGAAGGCCAAAGATGCAAAAGTTATTAAAAAAAGAGATGTCTTTAGTGAAAGTAAAGCTCATAAGTGAAGTAATCAATAGAAGAAAACTCCAAAGTACAAAATAAGCAGAAAACTCTGTGCTTTCCTGAAGCACTTAGCGGCCATGTCGATTGGGTGGGCTGGCTATTCCCCTTCCCACATCCTTACCAAATCAGAACACTGTCAGTCTCACTCTCACTGCCACTCACTCTTATTTCCTCACAAACACCTTGTAGTCCTTTTCCATCAGACATCCAGCCTCAGTTCTTGTTTTGTGTCATATCCAAACTCTAAGCTTAACGGCTTAGTCCACAGGGGGTATTTAAGCCCCAACCAGTGGTCACTTCCAGGTAGAACTCTCTACAGAAGGCTTTCTCTTTCTTTCATACATTTAAATCAGCCTGACTGATAGTTCATTCTTATTCTGTTCTTCTATAATAATGAAACTGATTCTGATTCGCCATGTTGTCATCTCAGGCTGTTCACTTACTTCACTGTACTATTCTGTTATTCTTTACTTCTTAACACCTTAGTCTTTAACTGTGACATTGTATTTTAATGTTTCTTTTGAAGTATCTGCTTCTTTTGCTGTGTTATGTGTCCAGTGATTATGCATTCCAATAATAAATAAAGAGTGACAGATTGATTAATTAAACTCCAGGACCTGCCCCCCTAGAGCTCCCTCTACAGGCACCAGGTTCCAGTAGCCCTAAGCCCCAGCTAATGTTTATAGCACTTGAAACTCACCAAATAGTATTTTATCCAGTAGGGATAAAGTAGTGAATGAAAAATATCTCTGTGCTTTCTGCTTTCCTCTTTAACCAAGGACTACTTACTGTACTTGAATGGCATGGTCCTTTAATATAGGGTGGCATTCTACCCACCATTTATTCTCTCTGCCAGTGTTTATACTCATAATTCTGGCAGGGCTCTTCTCGCATTTGTGCTGTCCTCATCAGGGTACAAATCATATCAGGTTTTACCCATATAAATCTTCATGTATTTGTACAAAATAAGTGTTATGAATGAGTTCATTATTAATTCTTTATGTGTATTTCTCCTTTGATTTATAGATTAGATAGACAGAACTTTATTTGTCCTCAATGGGAAATTGGGCTTTTTACAGAAGCTCTTTAAATAAATAAATAAATACATAAATTGGTAGATACTTAAGTAAGTTTAAGTTTAATTAATAAATAAATATACACACACACTATGGTCTGAACACACACCAGAATGACTATAAAGCAAGAAAATTATAAAGAAAGAAAAGGTCTGACTTGGCTGACAAAGTCACAGTGAGTCTTTATGACGATGAGAACACATTTTGGAGGTTTATTATTTAGATTCTGAATCGTCCATTACTTTTATAATTTAAGATTTACTTTTGTTGTAATGAATTACTTTATACATTTTCCTTTGATCCATATATTAATAACTAGTCGTCCCCGGTGGCTCCACCAGCGTAGTAGTGAAATAGGACAGTGAGGAGTGCCCTGTTCGGCTCCCCACTCCTGACGTCACGCATCCCCCTCCCCTCATCCCGCAGCCTCCGTCTTGGATTAGCACAAATATATCGCTCCTACAAGTGAACTATGATTCATAGTGCAATGAGAGAAGTCACAAAATCAACCGGAATGATCAAGCAAATTCTAGAAAAAAGTCCGATCTAAATCCGTTAAATAGTTCTCTCGTTCACTAGCTAAGCGGAGGTAAGCTATACCCCAAGAAAGGCCCCGCCCCGCTGCGTGTCTCTCGGATCTGTGCAAATAAATCGGTACCGCAAACAAACTATGATATTAACGCGATGAGAGAAGTCACAAAATCAACTGGAATGTTCAAGCAAATTATAGAAAAAATGTGATTTAAATCTGTTACGTAGATGTCTCGTGAAAAGCAGACACCTATACAGACAGGCAGACGTTGGATTTTATATATATAGAGATATATCCAAGGCTGCGTCCACTGCTGTATGATACTGCAACTGAGACGCTCATGCTTGCTTTTGTCACCTCGCAACTTGACCAATGCAATGCAGTGTTGTTTGGTATTCCTGCTCAGAGCCTAAACAAGATAAAATATATACAAACTTCAGCAGCAAAGGTGGTTACACTCTTAAACCCTTGGGAGCATATTACTCCTACACTCCTAAAGTTATATATATACTCCATCACGTTCACTTCATTCTGCTGACTCTTTGCTGTTAACCACTCCACTGTGCAGACTATGCACTCTGGGTGGTAGATCTTTATGTGTATCAAGGCCATGGTTATAGAATGCCCTGCCTTTGGAACTCCTTACATGTATTTCATTTTTTGCTTTTAAATCTAAACTTAAAACTTATCTTTTTAATATTGTCTTTTGTTCATCTTGTCAATTATGTTTGTATATTGGACTGTCTGATGTTATGTATATTTGAGGTACATTGTCCTTGGATACCTTAAAAGGCACTTTTAAATAAATATTATTATTATTATTATACTATTTTCACCATCATCTTGGTTATTTCTGATCGTCTCTATTTTTTTTTTTCCATTTTTAGGCCAGTTCATGTGTTGTTAGGGGCATGCTTTTAGAGGTCGTAACTCGCTTTGCCATGACGGGTTTAAAACACCATCCGTGAGACCGTTTCCCTATCTGAGTTTCACAGATTCCAAAAGACCTTTTTTGATGCTCTATTTTGCGATAGTTATTCCCTTTGATTTCAGTTCTTGTCTGAGATTTTTTGACTTTGACTTGGCATTGATGCTGTGTGGTAGATTTCAACATTTTGACCCCTTTCTGACTCTGAATATACCTCTTCTCCCAGTTCTCCTTCACAGAAAACCCCATACTACCACCTCACTACCAGTACAATAAGTGTATTGTCTGAAACCCAGCCAGCATAGGAGATAACTTTGCCTCTAGCTTCAAGAGTCCAAATAAAAAAGTCATCAATATGGAACTCCTCCCTTAACCTTTCCAGAAAGTGCACCTCAGAGGTCAATAAGGCCATTGTGTATTTCTGCCGTAATAAAGAAATTGACTCCAAAAATCCATTTTAAAATCTGTTGTAGTATCTAACAATAAGAAAAGAAATACACTTGCTAGCTCCAGGTTACCTTCAGAGTGTTCCAGCTACACAAGTGTGCACTTCCCCTGTTGTCAGAATCTATCTCCCTGAAGTTATTATCACATGTATCCAGATGACTCTGATCCCCCGGTCCAGCAGTCTATGAAGATCTGCTCTTACAGCCAAGTGGGTGTCAGAAGTAATTCCAAAGAAACACACGTGACGAGGAAGGCGGCTTGCAAGTGGAATGCATTTAATGCCGTGCATGCCCACACACACTCATTCCCACACTTTTAACATTTTATGCTTTGCTGGGGATTGATTACAGAAAATATTCTGTCCTTGTCTCTTAGCGGTGGGCACATCAGTTTCCTTGGAAACAAACTAATTCACTTGGGCAGCATTGAGTACTTAAATATTCCCCTGGCCTTTCACCGGTATCTGCTTAATCTGAGATGTTGCACAAGGTACGGGCATGTGCTATAAGGCTGAAATGAAATAATGCGTCTTTATTAGTATATATGCCTTCCAACATGCTTTTTTTATGATTTACGCATGTGTCACAAAAGCCAATGAAATGCAAAGCAAACAAATATCAGATTCTTTAGGAAGCAATCCATCAAGATGTCACTGTCAAAACTTTGAAAATACTGCAGTCATTGTAAACTTTGCATGCTGGTGAGGAAAGGCGAAGCACCTTGTTTTCTGAATGGGCAGCCTATAAATATAAGAGAAAGTGACCCTCCCATCCAATTTAATTCTTTGTTTGTGGTTATTTATTTTTTTATTTGTTAGTTTTACATTTCCACTAGTCCGCCTCTATTCTTCAAACCTGGATACTGCTGTAGATCTAATTTCATTTTGTATGGGCCGAAACCACCTAGGACTGACTGGAATTCCCATTTGTCATAATACAATTATTTTACAGCTTTGTGTTAGTCGGCACTTTTAAGTGTATTTATTGGAATCTGTCAGCCTCAATGCTAATATCTCACTGGATGCTGTCTTTTCTGGATATATGATGAATTAAATTTTCCTGAAATCTGATATTCCTTATAAAATCTGGATCTCCTGGCACATACATAATTAGATTATAACTGGGAGATTAAAAATATATTGAAATTGTTTTCCATGGCTATATACAATATTGCTTCACAACAAGCAATTTCAAAAATAATAATAATAATAATAATAATAATAATAATAAAAATAAATAAATTCAAAACCTAGCCAGCCAAGACCTGCATGGCTGTTTGCTTTTCTGTAAACTGACAGAGACTTTCCATATTTCCCGTAGGGCAGGTTTTGCATATCTGGTTTTGCTTGCACCAGATGTGAGTAGTAAGGCATATTTTGATTGATTGGCAAATTATTCTGATAAAAAAAAGTATTATTATAAATTTAGCTGCCACCTTTCTCCAATGCAGTGTAAAAGTCCAGGATTTATTACAACTGTTGGAACGCAAGCAGTTTAAGTGATCTGCCCAGGGTCACACAATGAGGAAGAGGAAGGAGTTGAACCTGCAGCCCTGTGCTTTAGGATCCAGTGCCTTAGCTTCTATGCCACACTGCCCGGAGCTGTCACTTGTATTGTAATCTTGTAAGCCCTTATGCTTTTAAGGGTGTTACGTGAAAAGAAAAAGACGGTTTGACCTGAACACTAACAGTTTTCTATTTCTAATGACTGTCTTACTTACAGATTATATTGGTCTCTTTGAATGAAGAGCCTAGAATCTTAATAAGCAGTGTGCAATGAGATGCTCATTTGTTTGTAGAAATAAGCAGTCACTGTCCATAAGAGGTCAAACTACAGACAACCCCGCCAAACACCCCCCCCCCCCAGTTTTCTAAAAATGCTCCACTTCTGGCTGACTTTGTGGCCTTTCCCAAAGGGAGTCATTATGTCTGAGCCTAAAGACTGCCTGACATGAACTGCTGCTTTTATATTGGAAGAAATACATTGGGGGCAATTAAAAAAAATCAGGTATGTTGAGACAGTGTTATTAAAGCGAGTGAAGCCCCAGGGAGTGTGATAATGCCACACACTGATATTTCCTTCGCCATACTTTCAAGGAATCGCATTAAAAAAGCGAGAACATTTCCTGTGCACCAATGCCCTGATGTGCTATTTATAGTAAAATGCATATAGCAGAATGCACAGTTACTAGGTGGAAGAAAAAAAAAAAAAAACCAAAAAAAAAGTTTGACGGCCTAATGGTAGAGAAAGCATTTTCTTGAAGAATTTGGTTGTTATGTCTGCCCAATGACCCCCCTCTAATTTTAGTGCAGCAAAGCCTAAGGATGGGAACGCTGATATTTCCTTGTATTCTGCCTGCCCTCCCCTCCTTTACTGCCAGCTTATATGCTGCGGAGGGGAGTAGTTCAGTGCTTTTGTAAATCAAGCGGTGAATCGATTGGACCCACAGGTGGTTATTCACCAGACAATCACATGGAAAAATCAAATTCAGCATGTGTTGCAATGCACATTTCACTGAATGAAAAATAAGCCGCGGCCCCATTGAAAGGCTCTACTGGACATGTTATGAAAGTGCAGCAGGCCTGTTGCTTGCTAGTTTTTAAAGTGCTTTTTTAATGTGCTGCTCTGACTTGTTTTCTTTGAGCTCATTTGAGCATACAATAAATAACGAATCCCTTGGGTGCAGCTTTCTAAAACTACTGCACTGGTAGAATAAAGGAAAGTCAGTGGCTTTTCTGATTTACATAATACACACCTGGGGCTGCAAAAACACAACGTCTGGCGCGTACAAAGTCTGCGATTTGCAGTTCGCTTTTAAGCTTTTTAACTAACAAATGAATCTTGTTGCACTGAAAGCTAGCTGCAACAGCCAGGGCAAAGCTGACTGTGCCCCCTCATATTTAAAAGACCCAGTTCTCTTCCTCGCTGTCTTGAGGCTGTAGGATTTCAAGCCGAGATTCACTTTCACCACACCCAAAGGCAGAAGAGCGCTTTTTATTAAGCTCTGACAGCCTGCTAGTCTTCATTGAAACTTGTCAGGCTGGCTGGCATCTGTTATTCTGGTTTATTTAATTGATTAAGCAGAGTTAATACAAAGTCAATTCTGTGTCAATATCATATTCGCCTAATTGGCCATATTGTTTTTGTTGGACTATCCTGTGATAGTTGCCTTGTGCCCAGTGCTGCTGGGATAGACTCCAGCTCTCTTTGACCCTATACCGGGCAAACTTTCAGAAAATATACCGAAAGCTGGGAATGTTAGCATACACCTTGTTTTGTGCATGCTTCTTGACTGTGTTATATTGCTTGTGGTGACTTCTAGGTGGAGTTTGCATGTTCTCTCAGTGTTTATGCTGCTTTCCTCTCACCATTTAAAAATTGTTATGTTTACTGGGGGCTTTGTGTATGAGTGTATCCTGTGTTAAGCTGGAGTCCCATCTATGAATGTCCTCTGCCATATGCCCTGTTTTTACTGTTAAGAATCTGTAAGAAACTATCAAGTCGTGTAGATGAAACCTTGACAAATCTTGGATCTGGATGTGAGATAATGACAACTTAGTTAATAGCTCACCCAAAGAATTTGAAGGTCTGAATAGCTTTTTCTTGTTTGTCAGACTTCTGTTTTTAAGCAGGATAGCCTCTTGCCCCCTGTAATCCTGCACTGGAAAAGCAGGTTCAAAAACTGGACCCTTTGGTTAGCAAGACAAATTAAGGCAATAGATGGATAGTGTGAATGCACTGCTTGTGTCCTGTTTCAAGTCTCTCTGTCCACTACTGCCAGACAGATTCTGGGACACTGTGATCTTGTATTCACGTCAGGTCATTTTTTAACCCACTTAAACCTGACCAGAGTCATAGGGAGGTGCTGAAGCCTTTTCCAGCATGCATTGGATGCAAGGCAGAAACAAACCCTGGACAGGGTGCCAGTCCATCACAGGGTGAAGACACACACATGCGTACACCACACACTCTGGAGCGAATTTAGCATCACCAGTTCACCTAACCTATGACTGTGGGAGGAAACAAGAGCACCCAGGAGGAGACACAGGGAGAACATGCAAACTCCACACACTTAGGACCTGAGACATGAACCCGGGCCTTGTTACTGCACTGCTACTGTGCCACCATTCCGCCTAGTTAACAAAGTGTATGCAGAAGTTGGATGGAGAGTATTAATGCCAGGATACACTATACAGCATGCATTATCCGATCACACTGTTTCAGTTAGTCTGGCTACAGTGTGAAGCTTGCATGTTTGTTAGTTTGCTTCCACACTATTAGATTTTCAGAATCTTGCTGTGTGTGTACCCACGCTGTGATGAAAAGACAACCCAGGTTATATTCAGTGCTTCTGGGACATTACTTGCTCCCCATGTCTGTGCAGGAAAACAGATGGATGAGTAATATGAATGCTACTTATACTAGTATATAACTTGCATTGTCAAGTCGCAGAGCTTGCACCCTGGTTTCGGTCTGGACAACTATGTAGAATTTGCATATTTTCCCTCCAATCATGTCACTTTCCTCTTCTGTTTTATCCCACAGTCTAAGCATATGTGTATGACTCCATCCTGAGATTCTATGGAGTCCCATCTAAGGTCTGTGGATGAAATGAAGGCTCCCCACTACTCTGTGCACCCAGAAAATGTACAGACACTGAGTGTTACACAGTGGCATACAACACGCATTGTCAGCTCACAGAGTTTGTGCCTTGCTTCGATTTTGTTGATTATTAACTTCTGAAGACACTTTGCATGTTCTCCCTTTGCACATGTTGGTTTTCGTCCTTAAGTTCTTCAGGATTATTGCAGGCTTGATGTCTGTGTTTCCACACTGGCTTCTATCCCTTACCCATGACAACCCTGCATTCAACATAGATGAAGAATATTAATGCAAAATGATGGCAGACAGGATGCATTTCCAATCTCTCTGTTCTTGCAGCCTGGTTCAGTTCTGGGGTGCAGTGCCTTCCTTGTGTAGTTTCCATGTTCTGCAGTGCATATGCTGGTTTTCTCCCACAGTGTGAAAATGTGCAGTTATGTTTATGGGAGTCTCTAAATGTGTGTGTTTGACTTTATCCAGGGTGGTGCAGACCGCTTTTAGTTCATGAAATAGATGGTTGGAAATGGTTTGAACAAAGGCATACTATATATGTATTTCTTACTCCTCTGTTGGAAGTCAAAATGTCATATAAAATAGAGATGACACATGTCTGAAGAGATTGTTGTCCTCAGAAACTCTGAAGCTTCAAATATTCGTGTGCATAAGATTCCATATGCAGAGAGCAGACACAGGGCATGTAAACATTAGAACAATCTAAATGAGAACAGGCCATTCAGCCCAACAAAATTCACCAGTCCTATCTACTTATTTATTCTAAAATAACATCAAGTCTAATTTTAAAAGTCCCTAAATTCCTACTGTCCATCATATTACTTGGTAGCTTATATACTAGGTAGTTCCTATGGTTCTCTGTGTAAAGAAAACTTCCTAATGTTGTTCCAACTGTGTCCACATGTTCTTGATCAACTCATTTTAAAATAACAGTTTTAATCCACTCTACTAAGTCCCTTCATAAACACTTCAATCATGTCTCCTCTTAATCTTTTTTTGCTTAAACTGAAAAGGCTCATCTCTTTTAATCTTTCCTCATAATTCATCCCCTGTACCCCTGGAATCAGACTAGATGCTCTTCTCTGGACCTTTTCTAGCACTGCTATGTCCTTTTTGTAGCCTGAAGACCAAAACTGCACTCAGTACTACAGATGATGCCTCACCAGTGCACTATAAAGGTTGAACATAACCTCTTGTACTCCACACATCATATTATATAACCGAACATTCTGTTAGCCTTCTTAATGGCTTCTGAACACTGTCGGTATGTTGATAGATTTTCATACCTCCCATTGAGTAGTCAGACCTAACATTTTTACTTCCTACGAGTGATACTTTACATTTACCTACATTAAATTTTATCTGCCACAAATCTGCCTAAGCTTGTATGCTGCCCAAGTCCTTCTGTAATGATTTAAAGGATTCCAGATTATCTGCCAATCCACCTGTCTTAGTAGCATCTGCAAACTTAACCAGCTTGTTATTTAGATTCTTATCTAAATATTTATATATATTAAAAATAGCAGAGGGCCTAGCACAGACCCCTGTGGAACACCACTCTTAACATCGGCCAATTCTGATGAGGTTCCTTGCACCATCACCCTATGCTTCCTGTGTCTGAGCCAATTCTGCACCCATCTAAAAACATCACCCTGAACTCCCACTTCTTTTAATTTGATGCCCAACCTCTCATGTGGCACCTTATGAAATGCTTTCTAAAAGTCAAGATAAATAATATCATGTGCTCCACTTTGATCATAGCCTTTTGTTGCGTCCTCATAGAATTCCAGCATGTTGGTAAAACATGACCTCCCTCTTCTGAATCCAAACAGATAGAAAGTATGTGTTTTAGGTAGCAACTTGATATTGAATATTCACAGAACAGTTTCCTCATTTATCAGCTGTGCGTACACATAGACAAGCAAAAGAATTTTCTGCATAAAATGTAATATTCATCAATGGCTGCATAAAAAATACATAAATCTGTGTAAATTCCTGACTTGGCCTCATCATTTTTCCAATCAAAGTGCCTTACTTATTAGTATAAAAGTGCATGTAACCGCATGCATGCATGCTCAATGCCTGCTGGTCAATTAATGGAATCACTTTGCAGGCATAACAGAAAAACTTGCTTTCAAACAATGCAGTTAAACAGCATACCGTGGCTGGATAGCTCTCGCTAAAGATCGCTGTGACATTGCTTTGTGACACATGATAAAGTATTGTATCACCTAACCCCAATGAGTGATTAGTTTAGCATGCCAGTGTCATAAATGAGCAGAAGAGATGCGGCTTATCCTCTAGACAAAATAGCACACCAGACAATGCCAGCAGGTGTTTTGTCCGGTATGTCAAAATGCCACTGATGGCTGCAATAAATGCTGTTCTTGTAGCCATTTGTCATTAGATCAGACCTGCTTTTTTATTTTCCTTCACCCTAATATATAAAATTCAATAAATTGGGCCAACCCCTAACAATGGAAATGGATGGAGATCTGGGGCCTCATGTATAAACGGTGCGTACGCACATAAATGTTACATACAAATGTTTCCACGCTCAAATCCCGATGTATAAAACCTAAACTTGGCGTAAAGCCGCGCACATTTCCACGGTAGTTCATACCCTGGCATACGCAAGTTCTGCGCTCAGTTTTGCAGACCGGCGGCACCCAGTATCAAAGCAGTGCTACTGTTCCAATGTGGTTTCCCTTTCTTTTTTAGATCCACATCCCTGACGTGGCTTTATAAATACACTGAAATTAACCGCATATTGTTTATTAGTTTAATGCATCTGATTGTAATTAACCTGTAACAATATAATGGCCCACAGCATGGTCAAACTATTCTAAATATAATAGCTGCTTTAGCGTTGTTACTTTCATTGCACCTTCTTCTTCTTCTTTCAGCTGCTCCTGTTGGGGGTTGCCATAGTGGATCATCTTTTTCCATATTACTCTCACTGCACCACTTGGAGTATTTATATCACTGTATCTGAGTGGGGAATCACAGTTGTACAGCAGCTGATCAGAAAGAGAATTATCGGTATACAGCATCAAGCACACGCTGCCTCAGCCATGCCGTCTATTGAACTGCTCTCATATGGCAAACGCTTCAGAGCCTTTCCTCGCAGTTCAGAAACAGTTTCATCCCAAGAACTTTAAATCCACTCAATCAGTCCATCAAGTGCTCCTTGTAGAACGCTTTGTACTTATAAGTACAATCAACTCACTGTAAACTTGCGATACAGTTGTAATATTGCACAACCTGAGCCACTTTTTAAAGCGCGTATTTACATATGATGACAATATCATTTTTAAGATGAAATGCAGTAAAATAAAACTTTAACTTAATTTAAATAATGTATATTGTTAATTAATAAACAAGTGAGGACACAGTGTCACAGTGCTAGCAAGGAGCTGGCGCTCCGTTCATGGATTGTTCCTGCAACGTGCCGTATTCTTGCTGGGACTGGCATGACAATGGAAGGATGGATGGATAGAATAATTAAACATGTACTACGAATATATTGCAAAATGTTCCTTAAAATATTTGAAGAAACAGCGTTCTAAGCTTACAGATGACTTAATGTCTACTACAGAGCTGATTGTGTGGCGATTGGGTATTCTGAATGACCATTTAAAGGACACACAACCACCAAGAGCACTTCAAACCAGCTGATAGCCCAGTGTTGTGTTCCATAGTCGGAGTGATAAAACAGTAGTGAAAGGATTAATGATCAGGACAACTTTGGTTATTACAGTCCTTGAGGTTTTTTCGTCTATTTAATTTTTTTAATTTTATCTCACCACATTTTAAGACTGTACCCACCAATCATTGTCCCCATTGTTATGCACCTACCTGTACACACTTAACTGTTATGTTCGGATGCTAATAAGATTCTTGTTTGTGGTGCAGTACTGTTGTTAAGAATGGACATATACAGGTTAGCTGTCAGATACGTTTCTAAAAAACATTGCTCCTGTATTTAAACAAAAAATATTACAATAGCTGAAACATTACATTAAAGACAAATGCTAAGTAGTGCAGGGAAGAAACCACAAGTGCAGTTTGTCAGTGTCTGCTTTACTGTAAAAGTGACAAAGATATCAGAAAACACAGACCACACATATCAAGGCCACCGTCCACTTTTGCTCTAAAAATCCCAAATTTGTCTCCAACCTTATTTGGAAGGTGTTAGCTTTACTGTGTCAGTCTCGCATTTGTATATCAATGTTAAATATGAAATAGTTAAAAATATCTCCTTTCTGTTAGTCAAAATTCTATCCAGCCACCTTCTAACCAACACATGCAGTTCAGGTGCCAGTACGTAGCACTGGGTGCAAGGCAGGAAGCATTGGGTATTTGGAGATTTCAAACTGACCCATTGTGATTGTGGATGAGAGCATGAGTAGTAGGCCCGAGATGGACTGGTACTCTGTCCAGTTGTTTCCTGCCTTTCACCCAGTGCTGCCACAATAGCTTCCATGAAAGTAATATGCTGTATGTATAAATATGGCATATGCATCTACTTTTACAGAACAACATCATCTTGGGTGACTTTAGTTCAAAATCAATTGGCTTCAATCATTTCACAGTGCTCACAATTGTGCCAAGTTTCATTGAGTTGAAGTGATTTTTTCTCAGCCTATCATGTCCATTTTGAGTTATCAAGTCCTCAGGCTCACATCTTGACATACGCATGCACACACAGATGGACATCTGTCTGAAAGTAGTCAAATCATGTTCAGGGAAATTGTAATCCCATCACAATTAATATGCTTAACATACTGTATACCATAAATATGTATTATATATACAGTGATCATTTATATGTATATATATTGTATACACAGAAATTTGTATGTATGTAAATTGTACAAAGGTAAACAGTAAACTGCCAGCTAAAAATGAAAAATTCAGGTTACCATAAACTGAAAAAATATGATATTTCAAAGTTACATTTCAATATATTTTTCCGGGAACAGGTAAGGGGTTTACAGCTTATCTGTAGAAATGGCAGTTAATTAAGCGCTGAAGGTTGATGCAAACAATTCCTGCATGTGTCCCACTTTTTGTTGATTACTTACAATCTCTCTGTCTGTATAGAAGCTGTGCACCTTTTCTTCCACACTTCCCAGTATTGATCTGCACACTACTTTGTCCTGCTCCTTCTGAGACGTGTATCCGAACAGGAGGAATGAGTTTGGAGACAATGGGGACAACTGTCACCTGGCATTTACTGTAAAACAAACTGAAAAACAGCACTGCTCTCCAACGAAACCAGTCACACACAGACAAGACACAGTAGGGGCAGGAAAGCATCCTCTGTCATCTAAAGGAAATACACAGTAGGGGAAAGCACAGGGTTCACATGCCACAACAGCAAAATGTCATAGACCTCTTTTACAAATATAGCAGCTCAGGCAAGTGACATGACACCTCTGTCATAGTATATGTAGTGATGAGCACTGTGATAATAGAAGCAAAGTAGTTAAATCCCAAGCTGAGAGTATTTATTGTATCACAAAGAATGCCAAACCTAAAGCACACACTACTATTTTGCTCTTGTTACAGGCCTGCTCTCCCCTCTGCCTCACTAACTCTGCAAAGTCCCCAACTACTGCACTGGCTCCTCCTTATGCAAGCAATGCGACAGTTTGCTCCCATTTTCAAATGAATATTCACCTTGCATGTCTGACATGCCTCTGTCAGACAAGACTGTGTAGCCCCTCTTTTCCATTACATATAGAAATATTTATATATATATATATACATATATATATATATATATATATATAATACAATAGTACAATAGTTGTATTATGCATACAGTGGATCAAGTCTGGAACAATTACACCATTTTTAAAGAGTGGTACTTTAAGAAAAGGCCAAAATTTGTCTCCTCACATATG
This sequence comes from Polypterus bichir lapradei, assembly GCA_026402145.1. Classification (NCBI taxonomy): domain Eukaryota; kingdom Metazoa; phylum Chordata; class Cladistia; order Polypteriformes; family Polypteridae; genus Polypterus; species Polypterus bichir. The sequence continues at coordinate 56,375,030 of JANRMT010062792.1, forward strand.
ATGCAGCTCCAAAAGGAAATAAAGACATGTCTGTATCTCTTAAAAAAAGAAGAATAGGTAATGTCAGCCTGCAAGCTCCTTCAGAGTCATGAAGATAAAGTTATGTACACAGCCACTTTAGCACACTTAAAATATATCCTCCTTCATGACACTACCTGAGTGGTCTATGATACCTTTATCCAACTGTTTTCCTTTTTATTGGGCCATTGACTGTTAACATTCTATTCCTAGTTGGATCTAAAATTTTCTGCCAGCATATTGTACCATCTGTGGACTAGGCTCCAACCCCCACGACCCTGAATTGGATTAGGCAGGTTTGAGAATGTTATTTTATGTTATTATCAAATTCATTGCTGCTGTCCCCTGAGTCCACTAGCTTTGGCACTCCCGTCAGAGTCCCACAATCCCACCCCCCCCAACCACCACCACTTCTATCTTGTGAACTGTATTTCCATGAGGAAATGTCCTTTTCTTTCTCCTAACACTGCTGTGCCTTGTTTTGTCCAGCTCGCACAGCAGCTTGGAGACCTTATCTGCAGCTCTCTTTGCTTTTTAATAATGTATAAATCGCCCCTCACACAAAGAACACCTGCTGCTGCCAAAGCTGCCGGCAGGACCAAAGGGAGAGCTAACTAGCTCTTTCATAAGTGTGCTCCTGCACCTAAACTCCTGGCTGCAACCAAACATGACCTTTTTTCAACCTGCCGCTAGAAGCCTACACAGGGGGGTTCTATTAAATCAGCTAGCGCAGACCAAATGCACTCCACTCCACTGTTACTGTGTAACTGCACATGCTGCGCTATGCCTGCTTCCCCCCTGACGTTTATTCTTTGCACCTTTTAAGCCAGCACAGTACAATACACACGAAGATGTCTTGAAGGAGCTTTCTCTCTTTTCCATTAGAGAGAACATTGATTGTTATCCATTTATTCTATAAAAAAGCAAAAATGAACGGAACAGTCGAAAGCATTTGGGTGTTTTGTTCTAAAGATTCCTTATCCAGTTAGTCATAATGGCATTGTATGAGAAGTGCCCTCACCCCGGTTCTCCAGGGCCAGGGCGTCATTCCTGCTGGAGCACTTAGCTATTTAATTAGCCTAATTATCTCACTAACTGATTAAACGTGAGACCCCTGGAGGCCCCCAGTTCTTAGAAGTAGGATACCTTTCATCAAATTCATTTCTAAAATAAAAAATTTCAAAAAGATTGAAAAAAAAATCAAGTGAATGTCTACTTCCAATTAGATCTATATATTACCTCAATTGGGTCAAATATCCTCATGCTGTGGCTGTCAAGGACTGAAGCCGAGCTGCTCCTCCATTACCTGAATCTCCATGGGAGACACAGGCAGTACAATTGTGATGGGGAAGCTTCACCCAAGCTGCAAAAATCTATCAAAGAATTTGGTGCAGGCCAATGTATAATTATGTATGTACAGTAATTCATTATTAAGCACACTAGATTAATTGGTAAATAATCTCAATCGCAGACTTAAGGTTAATACCATTTTGAGGTGTCTCCATATACTGTTGCTTGGTGCACTGAAAATCTCAGATCTTCTGTGATGCAAGACTTGTGTTTTTCAAGGAGAGGCTTCGTTGAATCAACCTCGAGTTGAACCCCAGTCTACCTATGGCTACACCCATGCATGGCAGGCTAATTTAAAGACATAGTTTGATCCAGTTGCATAACCTTTTACTGGAAGGAGACTGAAGAAAGTCTCCTTGATATTCAAGTTCCAAGCATGATATGCAGTAATTCTAAGGTCCCATTCCCAAACTCGCTCAGTCCAATTCAGGGTCACAGTATTGGGAGCCAATCTTGGACTGAGACCCATGAAATTGAATAGATGAGGGAGCAGCACCAAACACTACCTTCACAAAGAAAACATTCTAGATATAAAAGAGTTCAAGGGCTATATCACAGACATGCCAGTCGCTGAGCCATTGTGCAATATGACAAAGCCTATGGTACAGGTAACACAGAATAAGAAATGCATTTTAAAGCCAGAGATGTTCCAGAATGGGACTGTACATTGATATTAGCGATCCAAGTGACTATGTGTTATGACATTAAGTTACAAGGATGCCAATGACATTGCACAGGGTTGGCAGATGATTGACTAGAAGATGTGCTGCAACCATCCCAGAGCATACGTGATTGAGAAAACCTCAGCCATGTTGAAAGTGAAATGTTGACAGAGGTACTGTATTCCCAAATCAGATGAATGGCAGTGTTAAGACACACTTGAAGTCCTGATTGAACATTTAGTATACAACATCTGACTGCCTTGAATGGGCTTTCACCAGAAGAAGCTGGTCCATTATTTTGTAGTCAGAGCTTCAGGACACACAATAAAGAATGTGGGGGCACACTGGCAAGTAAAGTCAGTAAGTAGCAGCAAGGGAATCTAGGATAAACCCTTCTTGAGGTCAGCCAAGAAGCAGAAATGGATGTCAGGCCTTGTGAAACAGAATGAGGGCTCTGGCCTGCACAGACCTTCAGGGCACCTGAGGGCACTGTGCATGGAAGTAGTTTTAGGATGTACAAGTCATCATGGTGTGCTGCTGGTTAGCAATAGAGAATAGTCACCTGGGAGCCTGGCAGTTACATGACAACTGGCTAACTCTTGACAACAACACATAACAGTCAGACTCATAGTAGTGCCACTTGGAAAGAAAACTCTTTGTATAACTGAGCTTTAGATGGTAAGCTTAGTTCCACAAAGAAACAAAGTTTATAAAAACTTGAAGCTGACAAGAAAAGTCTGTGAAAAAGGGCATGTTTTAGTTTTAGTGAAAGTGGGATTGTATACAAGGGGTCCACGGGTTACGACTCAGTTCCATTCCTACAATAGTGATGTAACCCAAATTTTGGTGTAACAAACCAAACCCTAGCATAACCTATCCTAACACATTTGCAAAATCATAATCTAGAACATAAAAACACAACTAAGTCACAGAAAAAGGAAAAGGACATAAATATACTGTACTGTACACTGTTAGTACGAGAAAAAAATTACAAAAAATAAGTGTAAAAAAAATTCCTCACCTTTATTCCTTCTGATCTCTTTACAATGTCTAATTTCACTTCCATCGTGATGGTTTTCCTCTTCTTTGAAGCACCACCATCTGAAGACTCTGACTTTCATTTAGGGGCCATGATAAGGGCCAAAAAGTCACCAAACAAAGCAACACAAACGGAACACTTGTGCCGCGCGCAACCAAACTAGTTCGCCAACTCCCTCACTCAAACGTCGCGTACTTCTACCACGCGCAACCAAACTAGTTCACCAGCTCCCTCACTCAAACCCCGCGTACTTCCACCGTGCGCAACCAAACAAGTTCGCCAACTCCCTCACTCAAACCCTGTGTACTTCCACCACACGCAACCAAACAAGTTCGCCAACTCCCTCACTCAAACACCGCGTACTTCTGCCGCGCACAACCAAACTAAGTTTGCCCACGTAGTCTGTAAGTACGACACTAACGCGTAAGCTGAAACACTCACATCTCAATTTTTATGGGAGTGAGAGTTGTAAACTCAAAACGTTGTATGTCGAGACGTTGTAACGCGAGGACCTCCTGTATGATAAATGGGTTTTGCCTGCATTGGTCTTTCATGCTTTTGCTTACAGTAGTAGTGCCATTTTCTGTTTCCAGCGTTATTGTCTGTGACAACCGCATGCATTCCTCATTTGTATGGCAGGCCCAGCATTGTATGTCCTCATTACCTGAATGATAGGTTAGGCAGCTTTAAATTGTAATGATAAAAAGTGAGTTTTGGTGTACTGCCACTAATGGAGCAGAATCCTTTACACCCAAGGTTAACGGGAACGGCTCCACTCCCTACAACTGTGCTAATATAATGCATGACTATTTTGCAGCTGGCTTAAAGGGAATTTATTACACCATTAAAATATCCATCCACACATTTCCCAGGCCTAAATTCTATTGCTTGTTTGCAGGCATGGGTGGTGGGGGTGTGCAGATGAACCATAGTTTCTGCATCTTTTTAGAGTCATAACATTATCTTCTTTTTTTTAATTTGCTACCTTGGCTGTCCGTTTGTCTGTCCAGGATTTTAAATCAACTGTCGCTTGCAAACCTTTTTAACCTATTGACCTGAAATTTGGTACACATATACTACGTAACATCTACTATCCGCTTTCGGGGTGATGATTGACCTCCAAGGTTATTCCTCTTTTTATTTTTATTTTATTTTATTGTAGAATCAACTCTCGGCAGCGGCCAGCAGGGCAGACGTGTGGCGCATGCGTACGGGTGCCATTCTCATCCCTACCACCTTCGCCGTCACTTCCCCTACCTCTTCATATCTTAATTCATTCTTGGGGCAGATTGAAGACTTAAGTGTCAGCTTAAGTGAAAAACGAAGGAAAACATACTAAGTAACTGCAACACAAACACTGACTTAATCAGTTTTAACACAAAAAAATGCAGACGAAAGAAGAGAAGAAGTGGGCCGCTAGGGTGGAGAAAAGAAGAGCTGCTCACTAAGCAGCAAGTGCATCAACCTCTGAGCAAATGGATGCTAGACGTACAGAGAAAGAGTATGAAAACTAGGAATGCTCAAGACAAGTGTAATGTGCAGTGCGCAGTTACTGGTTGGTATATATTTACAGTATATCCTATCTTAAGTCTCATATAATTACAGTTACAATATAATCTATATCTCACTTACAATAACACATTTAAAACTTCAAATTATAAAAATTTACACAAGTTTCGTGAATGATATAACAGAAAATGTTTTTTGATCTTTTTTTTGTTTATTGTACTTGTGCCAGAATAAAATATCTTATTGATAAACCAGCTAGAAAATGTATGCATGGTGTAATATTCAGGTGATTTGAAAGACATGCAGGTTAGATGAATTGATGATGCCAAATGGGCCTGTGTGTGTGTGTCTTTATGTTCTCCCAACGATGTGCTGACGTCCAGGGCGTCCTACCTTCGCTGGGTTAGGCTCCAGTTTCCCTATGTCCCTGCTCTAGATATGGACAGATTGATGGAAAGTCGGAGCATTTTTAATTTTTTATTTTCTTCATCAAAGAGGCATTTTTGTTTATTTAATTTTCTGTCACGCAGGTTTGCCCACACTGCTCTTTGTATAAGATGCAGATCCATGGACACACATGAGCGACTTTGCAGTCATTTAAGCAGCTGCTTGAGGATCTGTTTTGCCGACTAGAGTGGCAACCTTACATGTAAAAAAGGAAAATACTATATGCAAAACATCCAAATTGAAGTGAGCTCTCTTAAGCTAAATCTGAAACAGCAAAATACTAGTAATCCATAATTTATACAGAATGTTTCTCTGTTTTATGGGTAGGTGGCACACAAGAAAGACTAGGTAGCATATATTAAATTATCATATTCATTAATTATTAGCATATTTACAGTATCTGTGCCTTAAAATAAACTTTGGAGGAAGAAAACTACCCCTAATTTGAGATTTATTTTAGTAACTAGTGCGTACGGTATGCCTCCACCTATGGTTGCAGGGTATGACAGCCTGGAATGACAGCATAGCGATCAAGGACAGGATGAAAGTCTAGTAGGCAGTGTGATGTAGTGGCTAAGGAACTGGACTTAAAACCACGCAATTGCTGGTTTAGTTTCTGCTTCTTTGCCTGACCCTGAGCACATCACTTAAACTTTTGCAGCTGTAAAACCTGTACACAGTAACATATCCTAAATGTGTCTGTTATAATGTGCCTCCAAATGACAGGGAAACATTATCAAAAGAAAACCATGGCAGCTAGAAGAATTTAACAAGAGTTGATGTATTTAATTAGCAAAGATTGGCCAAAAAGAAAGATGCAATCAATGAAAGAACCAAATGAATTCTATTAGAAGTGAAAATACAAAACAAAACAAAAAAAACCAAACATGAAAGCAAAAGATACAAATAGAATACTAAATGTAAAAAGGTCAAAACTTGAAAAAAGAAAGAATCCAGAAATAACCAAGCTAATTCAAATCCAAAAAGTATTAACAAAGCCAAAATGAAAAAAAAATCCATGAAAAAATGGTCAAAAGACCTTCAAAACATAAATCACAAAAACACAAGTCAAAAAGGGAGCAGGGACACCGTGAACAGCAGGCTCCCTAATGTCCATGACATTTTTCATGAACGGGACCAGGAGATCAGAACGTAGTCAGAAGTTTGCGACGGGATCGTTACCAAAGAATAAAAGAAGATCGATCGTCAAGTTCAAAATGTAAACACGAAGTTAAAGGTCAAAACAAATAAAGCCATTTGAATACAGGAAAGTCTTTTTAACAAGAATCATATTCTCAACCGCACCTCCTACTGTTTTTTATTTGAAACTCCACAATGGAACAGATGCATGTGTCGCTCTTTATGTGGCGCCTCCGGTGATGTCACATGCCCTGCATCCCTGGGTGGTTGTGGGATAAATTGCCACAGCAACGGCTGGCACAACCTCTCTCCTCAAACGAAGGTGCTAATACCAAAACCAAAATGAAGCTTTGGCAAAGTGGTACTTATTTTCTACATTTTTAATTTGCCTTAAAGTGAAAAACTAATGTTACATATTTGGATTCTATGATGTTTTAAAACCCCCAAATGGATGCATGCTTACTGTAAATGAATCTAGATAAACCTACAAAAAAGATTAATAAAGTCCATTAATGCTATTAATTATATAAATAACAGACATGGACAGATACACTAAACTAATATAAAATAAAACCGTTTAACCAAAAATAAACTAAAACAAAATAATACAAACAAAAGGCAAGATCCAGAGCCAAGCATAACATTGTTAATTATCTTGGCAAAAACCATCTGCCAGCTATAACAGTCTATCACAGGCACGTTCATGCGGACAGCCAGGTCAGCGTAGCGTCTTAAGACTGTGTGCCTGAATGATTCCCAGGGATTACCTCATTTTGACATGAGGAGAATTGGCAAAGTCCACACCGACCGTGCCCAGGCTTGAATTTGAACCCAGATTCCTACAATTGTGTGGCAGCAGCACAGCACACTGTAGTATCCTACCACCTATTGTTATTCCTATGAATAGTCTATTACTAATGCAATTTGTTGTTTTGCTAAATAAATTGCTCAAATAAATGAGAAATTTCATTTCCTGGAAATCTATGAAAGTTACCAATACTACACCATCCGAGAAACCACAACATAATGGGAATGGCTGTGTGGAAATGCTGCTGTTTTCATTTACTTTGATCTGTTTTACTTTCGGTGTCAGATTAAGGCTTCATGACCATATTATGGGGGAGGCTTCTCAAATGTACGGATGAATACATTAATAAAATGTACTGCAAATTCACAAAGGCGGCATATGTGGCTGAGTGCAAAAAAAATAGTTTTCACTCACCTCCCAAGCGCTCATATATTTTTATTTTGCAGTTTTGATCTGAAGATAAAAAACACAAGTGTTGATCCTCTGTGTACATGAAGTTCAAATCCTGCAATCAGGAAGTGTGAAATCCCCATGCACTCATAGCAATATCACACAAACAGGACACAAATTGTAGGATTTAAAAATCAACAGCATAAAATATTCATGCAACTGCAGCTAGTGTAAGAAAGCAGAACTAAGACCAATGGGATTTACAGCCTTAGATCAGAGGATTTTATTCCATGTTGTTATCCCAATCTTTATTATAACCTTATGTTTGACCACAGTTTACAAGTATAATCTTCTGAATGCTTAGATGTAATTCTAATTTGGATGGGTGGTTGGGGGGGGGGGGGGCGCTCATCTTTCTGACTCTCAGAGAAGTTTGTCTAAGCAGTGAAGGAAAGTTTGGTTATAATAAGCACTGGAGGCCGGCATGAAGCCACAAACAAGAAACATATTCTTAAAAGTGGGTATGGTGGGATTCTGTAGTAGGAAACAAATGATGGGACAGCTGAAGGTGACACTTGGCAGAAAAATGCTTGTACTGTCTGTAGAGGTACCTGTGCTGAGATTTATGATAAGCATACAAAGGACTCTGAGCCTACCTGCTTTAGTCTTGATTCAGAGGATCTCAAAAAGGGAATGTAATGGCAGACAGCCTGATAGAAGGAGCAGTGACCTGTGAGGAGAGATGAAAAGAGCTAAGGAGGCATCATTTTTCCATAACAGTCATCTATCAGAAATGATTGTTTTTTCTCAATTTTTAGGTTTTGAAATTTAGCAATTTAGTTCACATAATTCTTATAAAGCACACATCCCCCTACTGTATAAGCCACGACTACTATATAGCATTATAAATGCAGAATATTTAATAGGAAACACAAAATAGCAAGCAAGCAACAAAAACATGATATTGACCACAAGAACCTAACATTCAGTATGTTTACAGAAGTATAAATATGTATCAGGTAGAGGGTGCGTGTTATGAAACCCAAGGTGTCTGCGGATTATTGTGAGATGAGAAGAAAATAACCAGGCGATGATAAATGTGAGCCAAAAATCATAAACGGGGGGGAAAAGCAAGATCAAAGCCAAGGAGAATGAAAGATCAGGCAAAGAAAACATGAGAGAGAAACAAGAATTGAAGTGAAGGATGAAAAGGTTCAAAAATAAAACTTGATGCTAAGGCCTACTTGTTGTAGTAGCTAACTACAGCATCACTAACACAGTTTTTGTTTTTAACGCATGAATCCACTGAGGGATAATTCATACAAGAAACACAACCATATGTATACTGTCACCTCCCGTGATGTCATGGAAGCAATGACTGTGGTCACGTGCTACCACGTCATGTAAACAAAGCAGCTACAAGATGGGAATGAAATTAAACCTCAAAAACAGAATCTACATAATAAAAGAAAACACAAAACACATGTGTAACGTGTGTTAAATATTACAATGTGTGCCTACTTGTAATGTTATCTTAAAGAACTGCAGCCCATCTGCATCTCTTAAATGGCTTCACTCAGTACCCGAGGCAGGATATTAAGACAGTAAAAGAAGAATGCACTAAGCTTGTTATTTTAATTACAGTCCAAGGAAAAACTAGTAAAAAAAAAAATGATAGCGAGGTCTCTGACATTCATCTGTGCCCTCTTGAAGGCAGCAAGACGTGTTGTCCTCAAAAAGGTTATTGTCATTAATGAAAACCGTACCTAAAATGACTCTAAAACATTTTTTTAATTGAAATAAAAAACTTAACTAAAGTCTAGGTGAAAAATGAAAACTAAACTGAAATGACATCTACATACTGAAAAACTATCAAATCAAATTTCATCAAATTAAATTAAAATGAGTAGAAATAAAAATGTGTTGTCTGTGTTTATTTTTTTTAATACATTAATTACTGGTAGACTACTGTTGACTGTCCCTCCTTTTTCACTAATTAACTGTACACTAGGTGTGTGCATAGCCTGTTGAGCATAGTGGCACACAGTGGGATTGTGGAATTCAGCTAAACGTAAAGAACACAATATATTTAAAAACACATTTAACCACCTTTCAGATATGCCTGGAATGAGATCAAGGACCACATCATAATGAAAAGACACAGTTAGCAAAAAAAAAAAAAATAATTGAAAGACAATATTGGTCACCAGACTTGAAGAGAGTACAAACTCATAAATACAAGTAGTTGTATATTTCCCCAAGTCAGAACATACTGTATAATAGTTCACCAAAACAACCTTTCTAAGTAGTTAAATGTGTTAGGCCTCCTTATAAAAAGTTATTTGAACCCTCTTCAGTTTCTATAAATAATAGCCACCTCTTAGCAGAACTGTACCTCCCAAAGCAAAATGTTTAAATTTCCACTCTTTAGCTCACTTGGGAATGTCTGGGATTAGGGTGCCATTTTCCTTGAGAAACACCCTAGTGCTAATCAGAGCTCCCCCTTCCTCTTAGCCTGTCTGGAATTGAACTGCCAGCAACTTTCTGTTTAATTTGGGTTATTGATGTCATGTGTCCAAAAGGGTTGGACGCTTATGTTCATTCCTGTCCTTACTAGGCTATCATTGCATTAGTTGTTTCCCAGTCCTTTACAGACAAAAACAAAAATGAGAAAGTGTCTTGTGGTATCTGTAATTCTTTATCTAGTTCCCTCAAATTTGACTATGTAAGGATATTAGATGTGTGGATTTTAAAAGTATAGTTTTGAGCATCGTTGCAGGTAGCATGCCGGAATTTCATTTTATGTGTTATACAGTGACAACAATGGAAGCTTATCTTATCTTGTCTTGTGTTATTTGTAATAGAGAAATAATAACGAGAATATAATAATAATGTTAACTTACTTATTTATATTTATTTATGTGTATGTAAGTTACGTTTTTGTGCATAAAGTAATTAGGCTCACAGACCAGACTACACTGACTATTGCTTACCCTTATTCTGAGTCTACCACAGATGTATATATAGGGTGGTCCAGATCTAATTATGCAATTTTCATTACGCTATTACTTATTAAGTTTATTACATAGAAAATCATCTGAAAAATCCCGGACCATCGAGAAGTATGCAAACTGACGACATAAAGAATCGTCTTCATGCGGAACAGGAATCATCCCTGCATAAGTCAAAGTCATCCAGACGATCTGGATCTGCATAATTAGATCTGGAACACCCTATATAATCTATATATATAAAAGTCAATGTGTGTATGTATGTATGTTCCAGCATCACTTCCGAACGGCTGGAGCGATTTTCATGAAACTCGGTACACTTATTCCTCATTGGTTGACTAAAAATACTGTACGGAGAAATCAGCCCTAACCCACCCCCTTCTGGGTAGGGTGGGGGGTGATCTTGCGATCATGTATATGTTATCATCCAGTTGATACTCAGAACTACCACCAGAGGGTGAACTGGAGGTGACTGCTAGCATTCTTTATGTTTGAGCACCACTGCGCCCCTGTTGCTTTTGAAATTAAATAGAGTTGGCTGGTTACGAGTGTCAACTGGATGATAACATACATACACGACCGCAAGACAAGCACATTAGTGAGTCTTCATTGTTTGTTAATTTATTTTTATTTTCAAATTTGTGTTTTTTTAATTATATTTTTCTCAAACAATAAAAAAAAAAAAAAAACTATTTGTTTTCCTCCCGGGCAATGCTTGGTATTTCAGCTAGTGTACTATAAATATATAGTATAAAAATGATTAAATCTGTATACTCAAAAATTAACTAGAATTAAATTAAAATGAGTAGAAATGTAAATGTGTTCTTTCTTTGCATTCTCTTCATATACATTCTGCATATTATTTAAATACTAGTAAGTTTCTTAATTCCAGTTATCATTTCTAGTTAGATACAGATCCACTACAGGTCCTGCACAATGCACCACAGGGCAGGCACACAATGCAGATTCCAAAAGAATACTTTAAAACTCCAGCAATGGCTCTGTTATTGACAACAATACATCCAGTCCAAGTACTGTAAGCCTTTGTGGTACTGTTTCAGGCGTCTAACTGCTCTGCATAAGAGGCTGCGTAGGATGTGCAGTGGAGGGGTTTAGCAGCCATACTTAGAAATGTACGATCTTCAACAAGTCCCTGCCCTACTTAAACATATAGATCTTTCCAATCAAAGGACTACTTGATAATTAAAGATGGGATAATGCCATTCCTATTTAGATGTATAACAGCAGCATAAAGAGAATTTTTCCCATGGATTTACTATGTTCATCTAACTGTAGAGCTTATTTTCAAAACCTATTTAAGTATCCAAGACAGAACATGAAAGGGAAGCACACATCCTGGTGTCACTCCATATTTTAGGCCAGGAAAAGAACAGTTTCCAGAAGGCATCATCTCCCTTGCTCTCTCTTTTTTTTTTTTCTTTTTACTTTAGACTAGAATCCTGCCCTCCATGCCATGCCCGCTGGCCTGGTTAGCTGATAAACCTACAGAGCGGCAGTTGGTTTTCAGATTGTTCAACATTCCAGCACCACACTAAATCCAAAAAGAAAAAATATTCAGCCAGATGGAAGCTCCATTCCATTAGTATTTGAAACCAGCCATCAGAGGATTTAGACATCACACCTAAACTTAATTATTCAGTGAAAGGAGTGCAAAAACAGCCTGTTTGGAATGCATAAGTGTAAACTTGAAAATGCTGGCACCTCTAGAAGCTGCAAAAATATTAGGAGCTGTTAAATTTGAGGTATATTTTAACAATGGCTTGTCTCATTAAAAGGAGACCTTCAGCACAGCCAGCACACCCATTTGAAATGACACCATTAACTCGGTAAACTCTGCAGGCTCATGAAGCCCAGCGACCTCCTTTCCAAACTGCTGAACATTTAAGGTCAAAGAGGGTGATGGTTGGATTTTGTTGTCTGACATAATCTGTGAAGAAGCATGCAGGAATGCAAAGCCTGATTTTGATCCCAGCACACTGCTATATTAGGTGTACTTTTAAAAGTCTCTAAAGTGAAATGGCCTCCTACAGGGTATGATATCCCTTCCAGGATGGATTTCTTCCTTGTGGTCATTTAATTCAGTTTTTTATTACTACACGTTTAATGCCATGATATAATGTAATGACCTAAGGGGGTGCGATAGAAAGAAATGGGAATTCTTAATTTTTCTGTATTTAATTAACTACCCAGTGTTCCTCATATTTGGCAGGTACACACTGAAGCAAAAGTCTTCTTTTAGTTGTTTCTGACTGAAATGGAGCTTTCATTTATTCATTCATTCATTTTCTAGTAAGCCTATCCCATGGCAGGAACCACCATTAGTAGCATATTTGCCCATCACATTGAGCACCCTCTCTCAACTATTGCTGGGGTGCCAGTCCATTAAAGGTTGCTCCTTGTCACATCATTGGATGGGGTGCCACTCCATCACAGGGTGCACCTAATCACAGTTTTATTTGGGTGTCAGTTCATCACAGTGTGCTCCTGCTCACATCATTGGGGTGCCAGTCTATCAAACGAGGGCACCTATTCACACGGTTAGCTGGGGTGCTAGTCCATCAAAGGCTGCACCTACTAACACCATTGCCGATGGTGCCAGTCCATCACAGGGTGCACCTATTAACAACTTTAGCTAGGGTGCTAATCCATCAAAGAGTATGCCAACTCCAGTCCATCTCTGGGTGACTCTACTCCCACTGTTAGCTGGGGTGCCAGTCCATCAAAGGGTGCGCCTACTCACACCGTTGGCCGGGTTGCTAGTCAATCACAGAGTGTACCATCTTACACCTTTGGCTGGGTTCCCAGTTCAACAAAGGTTGCATCAACTCACATCATTGACTGAAGTGCCAGTCCATCACAGGGTGCACTTTCTTAAACCATTGGCTAGGATGCCAGCCCATCACATTGTGCACCTTCTAACACTATTGGGTGATATGCCAGCCCATCACATTTTGCACCTACTCACACATTTGGCCGGGGTGCCAGGCTATCACAGGGTGCAGCTACTTAAACCATTGCCTGGAATCCCAGTTCAACAAAGGTTGCACCAACTCGCATCATTGGCTGAAGTGCCAGTCCATCACAGGGTGTACTTTCTTAAACCATTGGCTGAGATGCTTGCCCATTACATTTGCATCTACTCACACGTTTGGCCTGGCTGCCAGTCTATCACAGGGTTCACCTACTCACACCATTGCTTGGGTTGCCAGTCCATCAGAAGGTACACTTACTTGCACAATCATGCTCAGCCATATTAGTCCAATTTAGAATCGCCAATTGAGTGCTCTAAGTTACAGCAGATTAATCAGTCCAACTCAGTGTGTTGACACATTGAGATCCACCAGAATTAATAGATGGAGGGAAAAGCAAAGTAAAAAAAGTAAATGAGTGTCATAACATAACACCTTTCAAACCTAATACACACGTAATTTACAAAGTATCATAAAAACAAGGAAAACAGGGTTTCAGTCATGGTCATTTTCTCTACTGTGGAGTTTAGCGATGCCGTCCCACTTGAAATCAGAGTGTTCCAGTACAGGTCACTGACCATTTTCAAGTTTATCACTTTGTTTTTTACCAAAATTAGCACTGGGCACTTTACTCATGCCCTAGAAGTGTGCTTTTGATACAGTGCCACAGTTAGCATCTTGAAAGACAGAGAGCAGCAAACAATGACGACTTCTGTGTCAAGTATTCACTGCTTCATAGCCTAGTGCCCTTGGGCGATAAAATTCCAGAAGACGTCAACCACAGGGACCAGGAATGTGTATTCAGCAGGCTGACCCTTTCCTGGCAGTCTTAATGCCTGAGGAGCACTTCTTGGTTGGTGTGACAATGCCTGGCTTGTCTAATCTCAGTCATGAGTGGGTTTTGTCCTTTTCTTTTGTAGCATCAAAGCAATATTTTTCATTTTCCTGCAGAGGACTGCTGGTAAAATATGTTCAATATTATGATTTTTGTCACCTCTTAAATTTAACTTTATATAAAACTTCAGCAACTTTATCTTCTGGCAGCTCAGTTGCTTTAGCAGAACTGTGAAACAATCTTCCTGTCACTGCATTCACATCCTATGTTTGCTCTCATCAAATACCTCACTCAAAAGCGCTCAACCACAAGGGATGCAATTTATTCCGTTATTAGGTTTTTGTGCTTCAAGATGCCAGCGAATATTGATGTACTAATTGTGCTCGTGTCTCATATAAAAAGGTACCTTGGGCTTCTTTTTCTCTGTTTCAGTTTTCACTCTCACTGTCATAAATATACGTGCCTTTACATTCTTTTTTTCAATGTGTCATTAAGACTTTACGACGCGCACAATTAAAGGCTGGGCTGTCCTGAGGGACGTGAACCTATGGATGTTAGCACGTGCAAGATTTGAATTATCTTGTGGTTTTGAAGTGACCGTCTTGCAAAACACAACAAGGTCTGGCATATTTGTCTATGGCTATGGTGTCTTACTGAGTCAAGGCCACTTTCATATTCATGATGGAGCTGAACACGCCTTGTTAGCCCACACTGAATAACAAATGCATGCAATGTACGCTGAAAGGCTCTGCCACAATAGCGGCATTCACCCAATTAGCATTCAGTTAGGAGTCGATTGGAAATCTACATATTTGTTAAAGTGGAAGAAAAGCAAAAATTTTCATCATGCGTATTGGCTTGATTGTGAATGCTCTCATTAAAACATAAGAACAAGAGCTTTAATAAAAGCTGTAATTGTTCCTAATTACAGCTAACTGCAATTGCATTCAATTATACAGGACATCAGTAATGACTAACAAGATGTCAGAAAGTGTCAAAGTTTCGTCGTTCTGTAAACCGACATACTGCTGTGCATGTTTAATTGAACTCCTGTTTAATCTTCCACTTATTCCTACAATATTGCACTTTTTTTTTTTTTTTACCAACTTATTTCCCTAAATTACATCTTCTTCAATTACATGACATAATTTCAGGCCAAATATTTGAAGGGAAATGGATGAAGCATAAATACTAGACCTTCATTATTTTGTAATGCATGAATGAAAAGGCAAGAAAGCAACCTTTTTTAGTGACATAATTACTTTTCTGATGTTATAAGGGGATCCCTTATAGACTCTGTTTAATTGGCATGCTTGTTTCCATTGAATTCAGCCTGTCGCCTCTGAAAGGAGGAAATAAATGAAGCGTGCCTTTATAACAAACCCTATCACCAAAGTGCAGGCCTCTGCTCAAAAGTGAAATTTACCGTACAAATGCTTAACAGTGGTAAAAATTAAAGAGTGGAGTTTCTTGTCCACTGTAAATAATGTAAGTTATTTTTTTTGTAACGAGGGTTGTTTTCTTTCTGACTGCCTGGGTATTCTTCTTGACTTCTGAATGACCTTTTCAATACCAGTAATTCTCTCCTTAATACATAATTCCCTTTGGAAATAGAATGCCAGTGCCGCAGAAGGAGAGGCGAAGAGACAGCCCTGTCTTATTGCACTCTATATCACACTTTCCATCAACGTTTTGGTTATGAATTCATGATGCAGCTTCTCTTGACTAGGACACCTAATACACATTTGAAACATACTGTATCAAATACAAACATGGTTTTATATTCAAATAATAATTCAGTCATAAAACATAGGATCAAGAGAAATCAGAGCCTGTCTACAGGAGGCAACAACTGAATAAAGCATAAGCTCCCCCTAAATGAGGCACAAGTCCTTTAGGTGGCATACAAAAGGCCATAGCAAACGTCAAGTCAGGGTTATTGTCATGTGTATGTAGTACAATGAGATTCATACCTGCATGTCTCCTCAGAGCAATCGACGATAGCATAATACCAACTAAGACGCATAAAGAAACTAAAACATATATGTACAATATGTTTGGTATGTAATCAGAGGTATTTGTAATATATTTCTTTTCTTGTGTGTCTTCATACTAGGGATGAGCCGAATCTGTCCATGGCGTAACTGACTTTGGAAGGTGGCACATATCATAACAAAAAAAAAAAAAAGTATTTCAATATAAGGCCTAACAATAAAACAGTCAGCGTGAATGGCCATTTTTTTCTGTGATATAGATATCCTGCCTGACTTTTTCATGCTTGAATATTTGTACATATCATTGCCCAGTGCAGGTAGCTAGGGATCTTGTTATGATGATCCATGTATGCATTTGGTGTTAGCTCTGAGCGCCCACTGAGCTGATGTACTCTTCCTGTTGATGACACATCCTATACTTGCTGTCAACAGCCACCTTAAAGACGCACCACTGTTGATAGCAGTTGTTCAGTATCTGATGTTGAGCTGCTCTCCGAAGACGCTTCCTCTCTCTTGCTCTGTCTTGTGCTCTCTCCCTCTGCATGTTGCAATCAGATGAAGGTCAGTTTTCTAGCCACATAGCTGTTGTAAGGGGCAACATTGCGATGTAGTGGTTAGCAGTGCTAGCTCACAGCTCCAGGGGAATGTTCTCACTGTGTCTTCATCAGTATTCTTCAGCCTGTCACAGAGATGTGCACATTAGATGCCTGAGAGCATGCCTCATGCCAGGTGGGGTCCTGCCTTCTGTCCGAAAAGCTTCCAGAATAAAGTTTAAGATTCTTGCTAACTTGTAACAGAGCGAATGGAAGGATGGATGGAGAAGCATGGCACGTCTTTTCCTACTTACACCACTGTATGCTCTGCTGTGCAGTTCCTCCAACCGGACATGTGTTAGACGAGGCTGGTGTGCGCCATTTTCTGTTAACCTCACTTCGAATGGGTTATTAATAGGGAGATTTCCATACTCAGTTTCCAAACATGTTCTATCACACAAAAAGAAAAAAAAACATTTTCTAGAAAATAATAATACATTAATTCAAAAATGCAACTTACCTGATAATTCTGATGCAATACCAATAACGTGAGTGAAGACGACAAGTATGAGTTGATCAACTGGTCTCTAAGGAGTGCGGTAATGTAGCTCTGTGAATATCTCCAACTAACCCCGGGCTCTGCCTTTCTATTATACCACAATGCTTAGTGTTTCAAGTGAATGAAGATGAGCACATGAAGCAGGTGTTTCACACGGACAAGTTCATTGGCTTCGTTCGAACAGGAGCATTTTAGGTCTTAAGCATTGTACTGGGAGTTTGTGGCAGTGGGTGTCTTGCTGTCACTAAGTGTTCACTGGTACAAAACAACAGAGAAGTCCTGATATTACTGACCTAAGTCGTAAGTGAAAACTGAAATTATACATTTAATGTAACTACTACATTCATAGACTCATACCTAGGTATAAATGAAAGCTTGAGACAGGAACGGTGTACCAGGAGATATTTATTTTAATGAAGCCGCATTTACAAACCTTATGAATTATGTTTTCCATGCTTTCTTCCTTGCTGTCAAAAAAAAATAGTGTTTGATGAAACAATGTTTAATCATTTAGGGAATTCTCATGCCACTGATAATTTCTTCTCAGAAACAATGGGAGTCAAATGAGAAAAGATATAAAAAAAAACATGCTTGTCCTTGGCTTTTGAGAGTAGCAGCAACTAAGCCATTTCTTATCACTAATCCTCATGTATGTGCAACCTGGGGCTGTTGGGATTTTCAAGAAGACCCTGATTACACAAAACACTGCAGATATTCCAGAGGAGGTTTTTAAATAAAAAGTGGTTTTATATGCATGAAATATAGGCAGTGTGGTGTATTGGTTAGGGACTTGGACTTCAAACCTTGGCTTCAGGTTATTGCAACTGTCACTGTGTGACCATGAACAAGTCACTTCACCTGCCTCCACTCCAGAAAAAAAAAACAAAAGAAATGTAACCAGGTGCTCTAAGTCATTTTGGATAAAGGCATCAGCAAAATAAGGAAATGTAAATGAATAACACAGCTTTCTCAGATCCACATGATCACATTCTGGGTTGTGGAGGGGCAGCTAAATCATAAGGCAAGGATCAGCCGTGGATCAGGTGCCAGTCCATTACAGAGTCTACTCAGCCCCATACCCACATCCACAACCAAAGAGAGCTAAATTCACTAAAATTATAAAGTGAATATTCTTCAGTATTCTTAAATATAAAACCTTTGGTAGCTGATTTCTCAAGAAAAGTAGAAGTATTGCTACATGTACAGAATGCCACATAAACATAAAGTTTATCTGCCTGTCTTTGTTACATTACTAAAATAACAATGTAAAACACTCAAAAATACAAAACAATACTGTCTGGGCAAAACTATTGACACAAAGGGCATTTTTATTTGTCAAAACAGGCAGATATTGGCCCATGGGCATCAACTAAAAGTAAGCAATATAATGGATAAAACTTGAGAAATGATGAAAAGGTCATCTGCCTCCCCTAAATACTGCGTCATATTTTTAGTAACCTGCATAAAAGAACTAGTATATTCTAAATTAAATCTGTTCCTTTATCCATCTCCTTAATGTTCTTTTTCAATGTGATAGTATTGGTGGCCTGTTCCAATAGCATCAGGAATTAGATAATAACCAAATGTGGAAGGTGTTCCAATGCAATGCACAGCTAACTCACATCCTCGGTGTAATTCAAATATCATTATATACAGTACTGGTGGCATTATTACGAGTTCAAGATTGTAACATGTATTATGTGTCCAACAAGGTGTGTTTGTCAGCACGAACACACAAATCCATTGTATCCAACAGCATATCTCAATAATATTATACAGTAAGAGAGGCTACCTGGCTGGTAGGAGGCTAGTACAGCGCATGGGCATCACCACATTAGCACAGGGAAGGCTAATGTCCAATGCAAGAACTCTACAGGAGAGAAAGCCCGTGCCAGGAACAGAGCAACTAGACCTGCCAGAATAGGAGGTAAGAGCCAGCAAAGGGAAGCACACAGTAGAGAACAGAGAGGACTTCATGGCCTGCAGAGTACCACATATTGTTCTCCCAGACACTAGTGGGAAAGGAATCTAGAGGGCATCTCATCTCTTATCTCTAGAGAGAGACCTGGAGGCCAACAGATGGTAGCTTGTGGCCTCTAGCTGGGAATGTGGGCCAACATTGTTCTTTAAATGAGTTTTCAAATATTCCTTAAATTAACTGATAGGGGACAGCAAACAGGCCATGATTTGGAGGAGGGGTACTGTGTTGCAACATAATTCAAATCATAATGACTTCTATGAAGAGATCTGAAAAGATTTTGTCTTGTGAAAAATTGGACAAGAAATGAATAACTAAAGGAGCACACAAAGGCTATAGAAGAGGAACAAGCCATGGGTCAGGCAGCAGAAAAACAAAAAATTAACTGATCACCAAAACCACAAATGAACTGGCCAAAAGATCAAAGAAACCTTTTCCCGAAAAAAAGATTGTTAGCCAAAATAAAGTAAAAAAATGTAATTATATACACTTGGACATAATTCCAATATCTTAAAGAAACAGGTTACAAAGACACAATCCATCACATGACTGGCAACAAGCATAGTGATCGTAAACAATACAGCTGAAACAATTCCTATCATAAAATTGTGGTGACAAGCAGAACATTGATAAAAATTATTAATAACCAGAAAAATAAATGAAGTGAGCAAAAATATATAAAGATAAATTCCAGAGAATATGCATCAATGCACAGGAACATTCAGGGGAGACCTGGTCCTTTGAGAAATAATTATAGTTAAGAAGGCATAGGAACACCAGAAGGCTCTAGAGTGATGCAGGCACTTCTGTAACCTGTAAGGGCCACCTTTGTCCTTGGCAGTGACTCCAAAGTTAGGTCAGAAGTGACCCCAAGTGGAGCTGTGCCTTTGCATCTAAAGTTGGAAGGAGAGCTGGACCAAAGGATTGCTGATGGTAAAAATAATCCAATATTGAGAGAGAGATTGAGTAAAGAAATGCTTGATTAAACTTTTAAGGTTGACATGTGGGCAGGCCAGTCCACCAGGTACGATGGGATTCAAAACCTCTACAGCTGAGCCCAGAGTAGCAGAAATGTTTTGATGTCTATCTGCTTTATATTATTGTGTTTGCTTTGTTGGGATTGCCATCTATCTTGTAGTAAAGCAGTCCAAAAGAAATCTAAAGGTTGAGGGTCACGACTAGAACAGTCCTGCTGGGATGGGACGCCACACTATATATTACAAGGCACACTTGCACACCAGCCAGCTCTCTTAGCCTTTTATATGAGTTAGCCATCTTTTGTCCCAGCAGAATCTTTAAATAAAAAGTTTAAACAAAACAAAAATGGTTAAGTATTTGAGGGTCCCAAAGCACGTATGTGCCTGAACATAACTCTACAAAGATGACACCTCTGCCTAGGATTTAAACTAAAGACACAGGATCCTGGAAGCAACAAAACTTACCACCGTGCAGCCCTGCTGCCCATATATTGCTAAAAAAATCACAGGGTTACACTCATGGAAACTCCTTCCATTCACGAGAATCCCTTCCTTATAGAAATGCTAGCTACTGATGATCCAACTTACAGAATGTTCCCATCCCACTTAAAAAGGAAAACTACTTAGATGGGCCCAGGGCTTAATGAAAACATGATCTTTTAGACAATTACAGTATATATAGCAATTAGCTATATTTAGGCATATCAGTATTATTATTAGTAGTAGTATTATTATTATCAGCAGCAGAAGCAGCTTCTAGTACCAATGGACTTATAGAACATGAGTGGGGAAAATCTCATGTTAATTATGATGAAGTATTTATTAAATTTAACGCTTCAGCACATTTTTTCTTCTGAGAAAAATATCAACAATATAGGCATTGTAGCACACGTGGGGATAATAAAGAACAAACACAAAATAAGCATTGTTCTGCAAATATGCAAAACTCCTGGGTAAACAAAGTTAAAGTATTTTGCAAATTATGACTACTGTGATTACCAACAAATGCAATTGAATACAGAAAGATTAATAAATTAATGGCTCCTCCAGCAAAATCTTGGGCTGAGTCTCCTGTTATAAATATAGCACTGCCACATTTGAAATTGAAAAACACAATTACTGCACGCAAATATTATTAATGATGCTAACAATATTTATTTGCTGCTTTGCCTTGGCTAATTCCTTGTATCTTTAAATAAAGGTAAATGACAGGACAGCAGGATAATGAAGGCACTCTTTCACCATTTAGGTTTCTAATGCCTCTAGCTACAAATAATTATTTGCATTAACATATGTTAGTATAGATTTATAATTTCATAACAAAGGAATTATTCATTTTCCTAATGGTGGTTGACATGAAGTCGATTTGCATACTGCTTCAAACTGACATTAATCCCACTCTTAAAAATAACAATGTTATAGTTCTGTCTAAATGGTGAGCATCTGTCAGTGTGTTCTTAACATACGTACAGCCTGTTGAAATTATGAATGAGCCTTCATTAGACATGTATTCTGTGTTCTTATTCCATTATTCTCCAACAGGTTAAATGATACTGACTCAATAATATGGTCATCTCAGGCTCAAAACAGGGTCCTCGGGGTTCGGTGCATTGTCTAGTTCTTTTTTTGAAGCAGAATGGGAACCTGGCAGTGCCCACCCCTTACAGTACTTTAACAGTTTTTTGAAGGGGTTCTCCTTCTTGGTCCTGCTTACCGCAAGTAGACATAGCCAGAGCCGGTAAAGACATACAGACATGTGACCTCAATGAGCTTATCTGATTGGACACATTTCTCCTTGTTAAGTGAGTCTTTATTTTTCTACAGACTTCCCATTATTCTTTGTGGCCTTTGAGCAGTTTGGGACCCTCTAATGATTAAAGACGTTCCCTTTACTGTCTGTGTGGCCTTTATTACAGTAAGAGGATGTTTCAGATTTATATCCTTCAACCTTATCAGAGCAAGCGCTACTCGGTTCCCTTCAGATATGTCCAGGACCCCTTCACACTGCGTCCTTTTTTCTATGCCCATTCCCAGGGGTGTGAAAAGCAGTCTCTATAACTTGAGGGCCAGATAACGATAAACTTTACAATATACCTGACACAATTGTTGAATCAAGTGCTACTCAGTTCTAAGTTCTATGGTATCTAAGATTCCTCTTTGAATAAATTTGACTCAAGCTATTCAGTATGCTTTAGTTCTTCAACCTCTGAAACATGTTTAAGAGTCATTTTAATTGTAGCACTGTTAGACCTTCAAATACATACTAAATTCATTTTTAATACAAGTCCGCGTTATGACACAGTGTCCAGCCAACTCACTGTCACTCACTGTCAATATGAGCTGTTCCTGAGTCTCTGTGGTTTTTCTTCTACTATTCCAGTATCACCAACCATACTGTGAATGTGAATGTGTGTTCTACGTTGAACTGGCTTTCCTTCAACTGCTGCTTCCAGCCCTGTAGTTAAAAACAGGAGGTTCCATTTAAGAATCGAGAAAGCAGTAAGTAACTTTCCAGAATTTTGCTTGCCATGAGCACTCCAATAAAAATATATTTTGAAGTAGGTGGCATTGGTTGCGTTGTCTCATAGCCTCAGGGACCAGGCTTCAAATACCACTGTCTTTGTGGAGTTTGCTTGCTCTCCACTTGTCCATGTGGTTTGTCCAAGCAGTCTGGTCTCCTCCAGAGTTTTACCAATGTAAAGGTCAGTTTGACTGTCAACTGTGAGTAAAGAAGTTTGTACTGTAAAGCTCTGGTTCCTTCACCCCCAGTATTTAAAAGAATGAATTTAGAAAATGAATGAATGGATATTTTGGAATATACTGAGGCCACACAATGGCAACTGTAAAGTTACAAGCACTGAGGATGCATCGAGTCATAGTGAATTGGAGTCATGGGTAAATCCTTATGTCTGCTGTCCCAAAGAACCCTATCAGCTGTAGGGATGCAGATAAAATATCAGGGGTATCTTTTTAAAACAATATTACACAAGAATTTTAGACTACAGCTATACAAAGCTTTAAAGATCTGCTCTTGCGTAGCTCATGTGGATTCTGTATCTAATTCCTAAATTAAACATAAGCATTCAGTCTTGCCTTTTTGGCCACAGGGGCCCTGCTTTTGTCTCTGACTTCAACAGTGTCTTTCAGGCTGCCTACATTCATATTTTTCCTTATTATTCCATGCTTATGCTTTTCCTTCAAGCTTCTCCTCTTATCTACTCCTTCTCTCTACCTTCTCTGCCATACTTTGTGGAGGCAGCTTGCCTGCTAGAGCTCCAGCTTCCATTTCCCATGGGACCCCCTGGACATTTATTCTCATGTAAAGAGCCTCTCAGCTGCTTACTACAACATCTATCCATCCAGTACATTTCCAAAAGCAGTTTTCCTTTTAAGGATCGCAATGGCAACAAGCTGACGGAATCGACCAGATTTTTCTTTTCCTCCCAGAAAACAATTTTAGCTCCTTCTGGAAACAGCTCATGCCATATTCTAATCCCCTTAGGGGAAATTCTACTAATCCAACCTTAACTGATGTCCAAAAACTTTGGATGGCTCATCTCAATCTTGGAGAACAGTGGCTCCACGATTAGAATTACTAAACTCCTCACTCCATCACACAGAATAAGCCTTGAATAAAGACATTTAATTTTCTGTACTTGGGGCAGTACTCTCACCCTTTCAGTTACCCCAGGTTGTCCCTGTCCTTTGGAGCACATCTGAAGTAGTCCAATGAGAGACCCTAGTCTGACCTGCAGTACCTTCATTGTATCTTCATGAATCTCTTCCAGCTATATGCTCAGAGCACTGTGGAGGTTGCTGCATGCTCCTCCAAATGTGGACATGTGATTTGCTGATTTAGCCTGTATTCTACAACATGTGCTAGAGCTGCAGCCCACACCAGCAACACCGGGCACAAAACAGGAAGCAGCTCTAAACCAGACTTTAGTTCTTTGTGGGGTACACACCTACACGTAGTTACATGGGCCAATTCAGAGTCACAGCTTAACCAAGTAGCGCATATGAAATCAGAGAAAGCTGCGTAGACTCAGGGGAACTAGGCAGTCCACATAGACCTCCATGCTTACTTATAATCAGCTAATTTTGAGTCACTACACAATGAAACGGGCACACCTTTAGGTCTGGGGGATGAGGAATAAGGGTCAGAGCTCAGAGAAGATTAATATGAACAAAGAGAAAATGTGCAAAATTATCATGAACAATGACCAAGCTGAACTCAAGTTGCTAGAGCTGTGATGAACCAACACTAACCTCTGCCCAACTGTGAAAATTTACTGTGATATAATTCATCCATCTGTTCATTTTCTGAACCAGCTTTCTCCATTAGAGTATCATAGGGAACTACAGCTAATGGCAGCGGTACTGGTACTGGTTTTCTGTCCACCCTGGCCATCGGACCTTACTTATTCTATGTTAATTAATGTTGACTTATGTTTATTTTTTATTGTGTCTTCTATTTTTCTATTCTTCATTATGTAAAGCACTTTGAGCTACATTTTTTTTGTATGAAAACGTGCTATATAAATAAATGTTGTTGTTGTTGGATACAAGGCAAGACCTAAACAGGGTTGGGGCACCAGTTCACAGCCAGGAACTCTCTTGTTCATACTCACACCAAGCCAATTTAGGGTCACCAAATAATGAAAACTCAATTTAAATGATTACAAGAAGAATGTGCTGACTATAACCATGGCAGGATTTTGTCTTGGATCACTGAAGTAGCCCAGATGAGCAGTGCTGATCTATCAAACAACAGTAGACAGCACATAACATTCTCAAGCCCACTTATTCTAATTCATGCATTCAGTACACTTGTGGAGTGTGCATGTTCTTCCCATGCTTCTGTGGGTTTTTCTTCGGGTACCTGTTTTTTTCTTCCCACATTCCAAAGGCTGGTCTTTCAAAAGTGGTCCTATGCGGATGTGCATGAGTGTGCTCTATGACGGACTGGTGTCCCTTTGTCACCTGCTGCCAGGATAGACACTGGCCCTCCACATGCTTAAAATGGACCAAACAGGCTTGAGAACGTTATATAACCTTAGTGTTAGTTACTTTCATTACCAAGTGGCACACTAAGAAACCTTACTGCAAAAAAAGAAAAGACATTAAAACAAAATAGGAACACAATTGCACACCTCATGACCCCAAGCAGTTGAATACCCCTCTAGCTCAGTTAGTTCATTCACTTGTGTGTGTGCTACACAACAAGGCTGTCAGTGCATTAGCTGCAGTTTGATCCCAGGTAGGTGACCCGATCCCAGCCACAATACCATTTGGTCAGCGGCTCAGATTACTTTACAAGCTGAAGCCTGTATGATGCTTGCAGTACTTTTCAAGAAACTGGCATTTTATGAGCCGCCGTGTGATATCCACTGTTTAAGGCACCTGCTCCGTGACTGACAGCTTTGTGTCAGCGACTGTAATGTTAGTGCATGGTAACACATGGCTGCTGTAGACTTTTGCCTTAAGCTAGAGTATCACTACACCTCCCAAATTTAAACAGCTAATTGAAAAGGCAATTAATCCTAGTCATAAATATTTAACAGAGCAGGTAAATGCACTGAAATTGACCTGTATAGTGTAGCTCTCTAGAAACTTAATTCAAGAGTTACAGAGTCGAACAGCATGCGATTGTCCACCAGGAGACAAACACATTTTGTATGATCCATTGTGGAGCCAGAGAATACCCTGGAGATGCCCCCCTCTCACTGTGGTTAACCATGTTTTATAGTAATATAATACACTCTGCTCAGTTCAAGTTCTAGAATACATCTAAATTTTTTACTGTGTCGTCAATTGCTTGACTGCAGAACAGAATCATCCACTTAGCAGATTTTATTCCAGGCATGCAAAAGAAAAATCTTAGGGATAATAATTTCTAATGCTTACAATTGGTTTCAATAACTGAAGTTTACAAAAAGGAGCATGAATTTTAAACAGTTAAAATACACTTATGTCCAATAACTAATGCATAACTACGCTTTATTGGGGTTTTGCATCTTTTTATAGTAAATGGTATTTTTGAGTTGCATATTTTATTATTAGTGATAATTAATTTGATGCAATGGCAGATCAATACAGAACAATTCAAAAGAGGAGACCTTAATGCAAGACACTGGCAATTTATTTATTGCAACAAAGTTCAGTGCTTGTCATATCTGCGGTTAGCACTGCAGCCTCCCAGCTCCAGGGATTTGGGCTCACATATGTCTTTGGAGAGTCTGATTGTCCTCCTCTGATTAACATGGGTTTTTGTCTGAGAACTTCCATCTTCCTTCACCACCCAAAGATGTACATGTTAGGTACGCCATATGACCCCAAGCAATGGGACTGGTGTGATGTGTGCCAGTGTGCCTTGTACTTGCTAGTCTCGTGGTGCTGCTCCCATTGTCACAGCAATGGAAAGGTCAGATCAGAAAGTTTGCATTGTTGTATTTATTCACTAATATTTAGCAACTTTAAGGGTCTAAATGAAATATATCTTTACAGACTGTATCAACATATATCTTTTTTTTATATTTTTTGATTTGATATACTTTATTAATACCAGAGAAGAAATTGCCTTTTTGCATGAGTTAGCTATTGTACAGCACTCCTGGGGCAATGTTCAGGTTAACAGCCTTGCTAAAGGGCCCAACAGAGTGGGATCCCTTCTGCCAGTAAGGAGATATGAAGCAGCAACCTTCTGGATACCAACGCAGATACTTAGCATCAGAGCCACCACTACGCCCTATTATATATGTTATGGGTAGAGCCCGAAAATTAGATAAATCTAGCATTACCTGGGTAAAGCACACATTATCCAAAAGACCTGGGTAAAGCTGAAATTAAATATGAGTTTCTAACTTTACCCAATTAATCTTCGGTTTATCCAACCCTAAATAAAGCAAAGCAAATAGAGCTTAATAACTTCCTGTGTCATATTCGTGTACTTCTGATTAAGCTCGTTTGACATTCTGTGCTTTCCACCATGTCCTATGGAAAGATGCGTACCATGAAGAATATCAAACATCTCTTCGTTCAGCACAAAATTCCTTACATTAGACTGACCTGGTCTAACAGTAGCAATAAGCTTCTCAACTCTTCCAGCGGTAAACACATCAAACCATTTCAGGTGGCAATAGTCCTTAGATGTTCTGGAAGCTGAGGTCTTTGCATTTATCACGGACTTTGTAAACTCATCTGTCATGTAGAAACTGTTTTGTAGAAATGAACTGATCAAAACCTTCATAAAAATTATGTTTAAACGTAGCACGTGTTTCACTGATGGTAGCCATTGTTATCTTTGGGAGGGGTCAGGGAGCAATACACACTTCTACACACTGTGCATGATCAAACCCCTAACAAAAGGTAAAAAAACAGCTTTTCCCACAGTTTTGTGGGTAGGGTGCACTTTACCCAGATAAAGCCCAATTTTAACTTAATTTTACTTCAAATTCCAGCTTTACCCAGGTCTTTTGGATAATGCGAGCTTTGCCCGGGTAGTGCTAGGTTTATCCAATTTTCAGGCTCTACCCATATTATATATATGTGTGTATTTATTTATTTATGTTTATATAAAAATTATCATAGAGTGACCCAGCCAAGAAATTGAGTCAGAAAGCAAGAGGCTGATTTTTGGCTGAGAAAAAGAGACAAAACACAGAATATAGTCAAAAAAATATAGACATAAAGGTCTTGAAAGACAAAGGAGGTCATTGGCAAGTGACTGGCCTGAGGGAGGCCTGGGCAGCCTGCACAAGACAGAAAACCCAGAATCATACATGAGTGCCTGGCCTGTGAAGGCTCAGGACCCCATCAATCACGACCCTATTACGTGGTTGTCCTATAGCTTTGATATTATATCAAGAAGAAGTCCAGTGGTGCAAGCACAAATGGGGTTTTGAAACCAGTTTAACTTAAGATTTGGGAGGAAAAGCATGGCAGCTCACTAAAGTTAAAAGAGAGAAGTAAAAAGAAAGAGAGTAAGGGTAAAAAACAGCTAGAAGGTGAAGAGACTGGAAAGCAGGCTAGCTATCCCCATGACCAAATAGAGATCCCACATGTTTTAACTGTGGAGGTGAGTAGTTTATGTTGTTAGTATTTTATTTTTTTTTCAATTTCTTCTCACTTTTATTGTAATTACCATTGCAATATTAATTTTGCTTGACTGTGATGTTCATTGCACTCCCAATAGAATGTTGATCAGGAAACAAGGGAATGTGCACCTGCCTAGGGCTGGGAGGTTTTAGCGTTGTGTTTGCTCCATTCTCTAAATAAGAAAAGCCATAAGCTCAGGGCCCTGTAAATCTGACTTACTATTTCAGGTTCAGAAGATGAAGTTATGTCAGCCGCTATGTAAATTTCTTTATAAGTATTTAGTAATTAAACTCTGCTATATTTTCAAATGTAAGTAAAAGTGTGTGATATAAGAATAAATGGAATTAAAATGAATTACAATTGACCCTCAACCTATACATAGATTATGTACCATATAGGCTTAATCACTGCACATTTAGACAATAAATAAATAAATACTTTTAGACAGTAATAAACAAATAATTTATTTTGTACGCTTCACTATTCTGGTTATGTGCTGAGTAACTTGCATTATTTGTTGTCAGATCCGTGCCCAAAAATTGTATTAGTCAACTAAACAGTTTCTCCTATCTAAGGAATGTTTACTTATCTCACCAATTCAGCACAAAAAAAGCCCTCAACAAGTATGGCAGCCTTTAGAAGGCTTTCTGCATTGAGTATAAAAGCCAGCTGAGTTTTTTTTTTTTTTTTTTTTTAAATTCACCCAGCTACAAAGGAATTGCCTGCCGTGGGCACCCTTGGCCATCTGGGCACCACATGGTTGCCTGTTTCCTGCTCAGCTTAATCTGGTCCTTATTCAGCCAATGCTAATTTAATATTAATAAAGATGAAATCAATTTAGATAAGCTTATTTATAGGATGGCATCATATAAACAAAAATAAGACACCCATTACAGAACAAAATGTAGAAATAACATTTGGTGGTGCATACAGAATAGTACCACCGTAGATACAGTTTTGAAGCAACATCCCATTGATCAGAATTGGAAAGAAAGACAAAGAGATTCAGTAAGACATG
Source organism: Polypterus bichir lapradei (assembly GCA_026402145.1). NCBI lineage: Eukaryota > Metazoa > Chordata > Cladistia > Polypteriformes > Polypteridae > Polypterus > Polypterus bichir. The sequence goes on from JANRMT010062792.1 coordinate 56,404,385, forward strand.
AAAAAAAAATTCTCACAGTGGAGGATTCCCATCTAGGTGCATTAAAAACAGGCATCACAGACTGAAAACTGAAGGCCAAATTTAAGGAGGCATGTCCAGAACACATGATTTATGTAAAGCAGTCCAATGAAGTATGATGGCTATCATCCTGGTGGGTGAGGCTAACTAAAGCACAATTCAGTTTGAAGGTGATATTCAGCTGCAAAACAACAGAACAGGGCACAACATGGAAGAAATATATTATCCATTATTCACAGGGATAGACTGGGATCAAAAACTGGCCCTGGACATTTGTCCGGACTGGCCCACCACAATCAGCCAGGCACCAACCAACCTTGCACCCCACATGTACATTCCTACTTATTTGCACTTTAAGAAGAATAGTAAAATGGTTCTCAGTTTCAGTTCACAGTAGCCACAGGTTTTTGTTCCAACCAGTTTCTTCTTTTGCTTGCACGCTGACCATTATCAAGCATTATCAATCATTAATTTCTAATTGTCTGTTTTTTGTATCAGTCCAGCTATCCTGTGCTGCACTAAGCTGAATCTTTACAAGGAAGTTAAGAACGTGTGTGGCTCTAACATGCTCACAAGGTTAGGCTTTAGTCCCAACTGTTCTTCTGTTCTCTGCTTGCTAATTGTGATGCCCCAGGTGCCAGCTGCCATGGGTCTCGTCCCTTTCACAGGACATTGATAGTCATAACTGAGATAGACTATAGTGGATGAGGACAAAAACAACAAGTATGGTGCAAAAAGTGCTTTTATTAATCCGTCTGATTAGTGTCCAATTTGCAGGGCAGAAATCTTCAATAAATAATCCTTTAAAACAGTGCTACATGAGGAAGTTAAAATCAATCAGTAAATAAATCCAATAACTAGCTACAGTCAAAGAAAAAAACAGAAATGTTCTCCAGTTCTCTTTCTGTCCCGTCTCACTCTCCCCACCCAACAGTCACGCTCAGCAGAGCTGACACACCAGCGTGACTGTTTTTTTCTGTCCTTTCCATTTTTGTTTGGTGAGGAGGAGGAAGAAGAAAAGTTGCCAGATTATGTTTTTGCTTTTCTTTGATCACCTTTGATTTGAGCCACTGTGTACTATAAATACTGTACATATTCACCATCACTTATTTCTGTTTTATTCGTTCTGTGTCACTGGATTTAATTTGAAGGGCATGACACAAAAAATTCTGTTTTTCCTGACACAATAATAAAGAACATTTGTTTTGGGAACATTTTCCTGAAATCATTGCTGCCATTCATCCCACCACTGCTCTGTTCATTGACGTTATTGATGCCCAGAGTTTTAAACGGTGTTGAGGTGCCAATACACAGGTCCACAAACTGACCCCAGCCACCTCTGGGATCCTCAAAGCCAGGCTCCATTGTCCTGCCATTATTCTTTGATCCAGCAGGGCCCCTGGAGCACTAGATCATCCCTGTTCCTAAAAATCAGCCGTTGGAGTGCCTCTGCTTGCACTCCTCCATGGGTCTTCCCTCACCACACGCCTCCTTCACACCAACCTGATTCTGCTCTGCTTTCTTTCACTGTCCCTTTGATTTCTTCCTTCCAATTTCTTTCTCCCCTGATATCTTTTCTTTCCTTTCCTTTCCTACTCAGACCCTTTTATAACCCTGTGACTGCAGGTGCACCAAACAATCCCTGAAGCCTCAACAAAGAATGGTTGTGTCGAATACGCTCGTGCACTTAGCCAGTTCACACATTAAGTTCTTGGAGGCTGCATGGCTTTTTTTACTCGCATCTACACTCACATGGTCTGAGTGCACAGTTTTATTAAAACACTTGCGCCTGCTCAGGCACACCACAGACCCTGAACATGCCCCACCACACTAAGTAGTATTAAGGGACTACTGCACCCAAAAATGATATTTGATTAAATGCTACTTAGCCTATGTGCTTTATAGTGATGGCCAGGAAAAAAAATGTTAATGTCATGTTTTCATGCAAGGATGTACGAAAGTTTATGATTCTATAGTCACGGCAGGGGTCCAATGCAGTACAACAGTAAACAAAATCAAAATGTCCATGAAAATACCTCACATTACTCGTCTTGCATAAACCACATGCAAAGTCACCCAGACGCTCACTCACAACATCCAAGACATGTATTTTTTAAATGAACCATTTCCAGAAAGCACTCTCATGAACAAGGAACAAGGAAGAAACATGCACATTCCTTTTCATTTTAAAAGTACTTTAATTTTGAATGGTCTTGGCTTGTGTGACATCATAAGCAGTCAACGTAGAAATCCAAATAAATGTAAATAATTTGTTTATACTTTGCTGCCTTTTTTTGGATTTTTTTTTATTTTCCCCATTTTTTTTTTCAGCTGAACCCCTTCCAGATTTTACCAAAATTTCTCCTTCTGTACTGTCATCTGTGTCTCATGCTTCCTAAAGATTTGCTTAGGTTAGGTTATGGGATTGGGAGAGCCCAGGGGTTAGTGGGATCATGTGACCGGAGAGTCAGTTTGGTCCACTCACATCTCTGTCTAGTTTGCTGGCTTGAGTTGTCTCACAGGTTGTGGCCAAAACAGGGAGCGTAGCCCATTGTGAATTGTAAGAAATTGTAAAGAAAATATTTTTAATCATTATGATATAAAAGAAGAGAATAAACAAGAAACCTTGGAGATACATTGAAGGGTAACTTTCTAAATAATTTTCAGAAACATTTGTTGATAGGCAAGAGTAATAATATTGAAAACAAGGTCAAATGAGGTCTCACATGAAAGATAAAGCTTTTGTGGTGGGTGAATTTAATATACTGCACATAAAAACAAACTTGAATCAACATATGTCCAAAATGAAGATGTGAGTACAGCTTTCTTATCATTAAACATTGACCTAAAAGAATGTACAGTATGTGCCACTTAAGGGTCTGACATATTTCTTTGAAGGGTCCAGTATAGGGATACAGACACTCGAGGAACTGATAAATCAAAAGAAACAGTCCACTCATAGTAGACTCATGGACAGCTCTGCCTGTGGCCTGTGGCAAAGATGGCTTTAAACTCTCAACTAGATCCATTTCTAGGACCACTTTTAGGCCCCAGGGATGTCAGTTGAGGACTCCCTTTAGCAGATCTTAACAACACTCCCAAGCGTTTAGTGATCCTTAATGGGGTGGGTCTCCCATGTAGCATCTCTACTGCTTGTTGCCTGACAAGAATGACACAGTCCCTCTCCTCTCATTCAGGAACTGTGTGCAGGCCCATAATGTTTAGGCCTCCTGACACTCTTCCCTAACCACAGTCTTAGACGACTAGCCATGCCCTGAATTTCCCAGCCAGTGGTCACTTGCTGCCCCTAGTTGGCCAAATGATCTTGCAACTTTCTGTCTGACCACAGAAGGTGAGACATTACTACATTATTACATCACATTTAATAACTCCATTCAGATAACATCTTATTTTCTCCAGCTTGTTCCGTGACATCCAGTACATGTGCACCATATATTACCTCTAGAGACCAGTGTCTGTGTTCCCACAGTGGTATGTCTGGTTGACCCACCAAAACAGGTCTCTCTCTTCTGGAGGCCTTCTACAGGGTCCCAGCAGTATCCTGGTGGTGTAATTGCCAGCAGAGTAATACTTCATAGAACCGCATTCAACAAAAAAATGTACACAGGAAGAAAAACACGTTAAAAAAAAACACAACACTGTCATAAAATATGTCCTTGCCAATTCAACTCTGACTGGTCTGACAAAAAGTACTGAGCAAAATTCAAAGTGGAAAGCATCGAGGGTCAAAACCTGGAAGTCAAATGTCAAAAATCAAAAGAGAAATTCACATTTTCAAAGTAAATTTTCAAAGCAAAAAGTCAAAAAGCCAAATTGGAAAATCAGTAAAGCAAACGTGAGTATTCAATTTGAATTATCCCAAAGCTAGGATGCCAGAAGCTGCATGCTGCCATCTTAAATAGATGACACAATATAACTTTAAATAATATGGCCACAAACATGAAAGATAAACACAAAATGTTGACAGCATCAATAAAGAATGATTAAACGATGATATAGTGATAAAAATAGATATATTAAAGGAAACATGAACAAAATGAAATAAAAATGACAATAAAGCCTTTTACTCCTCCCAACTTGAAATTTGATAGTCACCTATTGGGGGCAGACTACTTCTTCTCTTAACATCATGTTGAGGGTCGCCCATCTTAGCAGCACCTCCTGGTCACTCCAGGTTGAAACTACAACTCTAATAACAACCTTTACACTGAAAGGAGCAGACACAGGGGGGTTCCAAACAAAGCAGGGTCTTAATCTTGCTGCTTCATCTCAGTGGGTAGAAAATGATGGGAAAAGTATGAGGCAAGGTGTAGAGACCATCCAGTGCTTCGAGAGTGTATAGTCATCATAAGGACTTTGTCCCTGAAACCAACAGCCAGCAGCCTTCCGTCTCTTTCATGGCCAGAGTGTTAGGCACTAAACACATTTTGGACACAAACAAATTTATTTTAATTATTGGTTTTGAATTGTTTCAACACTTTAATAAGCCTTCTGCAATAAAATGTACACAATTACAGGTGTGGGCGCCAAATATTAATCAATAGTGGTAGAATTCTGGTAGAATAATCATTTAAGTGTTGCAAACGTAATCTCACTGTGAGGTACGCTGGAGCTGATGTATTGCATTAATACGAAGTTTGACCCATAAAGAAGATAGAGATTTATAACTCATTTTTCCAAGAGGATTGTGACCTTTTGCATGAGTTTGTTGATTGCTTATTAGATCGTCTAGAAAAAAAATTTAATCTTGTTTAAATATATCTCAGCGGATTTGTAAGTGAAATATATGTGTTTTATGTTTCTTATTTATTGTGCAGAACATTAATATCTAATAGTATGCCATGAACTCTAATTTGCATCTTATCAATGATGTGGGTCTGGAGCTAATGATCCACATCGGCTGTATTTTTAGACGAGCACGTTTTTTTTTTCTAAACTCCAACTATGATGAATAGCCATGTCTTTCTGGTGTTACTTAAGGATGCTTTATAGCTCTTACTATGAGATTTGTCACTTTACTAATGCCCCTTTTTGAAGGCTTACTGGTTTTACAGTAAAGCCTCAATGCTTTTTCTCTCTCTTAGAATATGTCGGAGTAAATGAGACCTAATGTGCCATTTCCAAGTGCCGCAGTGTTTCTCCAGGCCTGCTTTCATTTTCTTTTTCTGAAGACTACATAAGTGTCTTTTAATGAGTGGAAATATTTGCTAAATTCAGTTTCCTACGAGCCCACATTTTTCAAATTAAGAATTATCATAACATAATACCCGAGATTGGACACAGTAGCTGTCTTTAAAGCAACACTGCCTCACACTTCAGCATCTTTTTCAAAACTCAAATAACCAATGAAACGCTTTAATGAGAGCAATGAATTCGTTTAAAATTAAGATATAAAGATGCAACTGTATTATTGTCTCATATTAACGCTGGAGATTATTTTGAGGTTGAGATGAAGGGTGGAAAGCCCATCGTTTGCTGCACACAGACCTGGATTTGCTGTATTTAGTATCTTGGGCCTATCGCCCCATGTTGTTTACTTGCAAACTCTAATGGGGTGGGCTTCCCTGCAGGTTTCGATTCTCCATGGGCACCACAGTCTTTTGATGTGAAAAAATTACAAAAACAAAGTGCTGAAATGAAAATAAATTTTCTAACACAATTTTCTCAAACCCACATAATCTCATTCAGGGTCACGGGGTGCTAGTGCTTATCCTAGAGGGAAATCATCATATTTGTCTGCGTTGTCCTCTTAGTATTTTATTTTTCTTCTACATCCCAAAGATATGCATGTCAGGTTTGTTTGACGAGTATAAACTGGCCTGATGCGAGTGTGTATGTGTGTGTGAGTGACCCCTGTGATGGACTGGCACCCTGTCCAGTGCTGGTTCCTAGCATGCACCTGAAGCTGTCAGGATAGGCACTGCCCAGAATTTGAGTAAGATGGCTTGGGAATATTATATTAGGTTACCTTAATACAGATTTGTTTTTTTCCAGATCATCAAATGGATAGGAAATAGTCAGTTAGTCAGTTGTTTTCTAACCTGCTTAGTCCTGAACAGGGCTATGGGGGAGTGCTGGAGTCTTTCCCAGCCAGCACCAGGCACAAGGAAATAGTGAAATAATATACATAAAACTTTACATAACTGAAATAAGTTTCTCTAGAACATCTTTGTTGCTTTTTCAGTGGTTGTGTGTTAAGAAATTTGAGCTCTATTCTGGCATACAGTTGGGGGTGGCAATATGTTGTGGAGGGGGATGAAACTGTGCTGCTAAATTTCATATCTCTCTCATCTTGCGTGTGGATCACACCATAGAAAGCTAATTACTTCTTTTCCCTGAAGGATAAAGCTTAGGTAGGTTAGTGTGTTCTTGTTCTTTTCTTTACATACCTTTTCTTTTGTTTACTATGAGGAACACGGTTGAAAGTGCAGCTTAAAGAGTTTCATTTGTAAGCAAGAGTGGTGATGTACGCACCACAGGATGGTCAATAAATTAATGAGGAACAGCATTGGGGTTAAGCAACATTGTGCTTGAAATACATTCGTTTTGGCCAGGTGGCCTTCCCTTCCATGCTTTCAAAAGTTAAACTTTTAGCATTGGGAACAATAGATTGCTTCAGTAGGTTGGAGGTGTACTTCACTTTTATTCTTGTCACAAAATCTCTTCCCAAAGCATTGTAACAAAATTTCCAGGGTGGAGAGCTCTGCATTTTATTTGTATTTTACCAAATATCCACTGTCCTGAATGTGAAATGCTGCTTTACTTATAATGATATTTATTAATTTATTTTTTTACATTTTTTTAAATTAATTTCCTTATTTTTACATCAGTTTATTCTTCTAACCACAATTATGCTTACAATCCCAGCGCACCACACACTAATTACAAATAACCCAGTTAAACTGAGATATTGTACATAATGAAAAATGGATAAAGTTCTTATTATTTTTAATCATTGTTTGCCAATTCTCTTCACAAAGTAGCCTAATCAAGCTAGCTGGTTATGTATCTCCTGGCACCTTCCACCCCGTCACCAAACCTCCATTCTATTCCTTCAGATTCTTGCTGTAGAATTTTTTTTTGTTACCCATACATCACAAATGAAAAATTCTTCATCATATTGTGAAAAATATCTCCATCTTCACATTGCATACAAATGACCTACAAATAAAAATTACTCGTCGTACAAGAAATGTGTTAACCTTTTCTTTCCAGTTATGTCAAACAGCCATTAATGGAACGCTTGCTGATGTATAATCTAAAAGCCTGATTAATTTAAAAAGGCAAAATAACCTCAAGAATGATTAGAATAACTTATTGCAGTCTGAACTATTAAGACACAGACAGAGCTTTGTTTTTTCTGATGTCTGCATCTGCAGTACAAGTTTCTTATATCTGACTACAGAAAACACCGCAAACAATCCAAATTTATTTTTATATTTTTTCAAAGCGTAGTTTGTTCTGTCATGATTATTACTTTTTACATGTTACCTTCTCACCTATCTGCCCTCTGCCAATACACAATCCCACAGCATTCATCATTTGTTCTGTTTTCCAATTCTAATCAGCTCATTCTTCAGCTAATGAAATGTCATTAGCAGGTGTTGGGTCACTTCGTTTCATTTTAATGAACATAACACAATAGGTGACGATTACAAAGCACAAGTCCTCTTCTCGTGTCTTAAAATGCCAGCGATGGCTCGATTTTCTCAAGGGGATTTCTTTTATTAAGCATTAAATTTATGCTGGGGTTTATGTACCAATACTTGGTAGAAAGTTTTTGGGTGAAAAAAAATCATTATTCTGTTATGAAATTCCATTTTGATGAAGCCTGTAATAAATTTCAGTTTAAATATAAAAGACAACCAGTTCAGTTAGTTCACATTTACTGTCATATACTGTGTACAATGCAATGGCCATACATTATATTTGTACCTTCGGATGAACAGGCCTGGGTATTTGCTTTGATACATTTTATAAGGTGTCCGTGTAGAAAATATGATTGCCATCCTGACAAGATGGGAGAAGACCATAATTCAATATTTGGAAAAAAAACTATGTGACATGACTCCATGATTATATTAATAGGGGTTCAAATGTCTACCTAATGCTGGTTGTGAGCTTTAGATCTGATTAGATGGTCCTCATAGCTCGTAGTTTCACCATTTACCTCTATCCATCTATCCATTTACTAACCTGCTTATCCAATTCAGGGATGCATGGATGGTAGCCCACTCTAATAGCTTTAGGTGAAAAGCAGGAATTAACACTGGGCAGGGTGTCAGTCCACAACAGGACACACCAACACTTTCTCACCTAGAGGTTTTTAGAGTACAGTAGAACAATCTAGACGAGAACAGACCATTCAGTCCAACAAAGCTCACCAGTCCTATCCAATTAATTCTTCCAAAATTACCTTCCTAAAATGTACAAAGTTGGTGCAATGGAGGAAAAGACACACAGAGAGTAAATGTGTAAACTCTACACAGATGGGGGGCTGGACTAGGACCGTAACCCAAACATTTAGGGGCTGTGATTTAACTTCATCACGGACTTCACTCCATCAGCGTTAATTATTAATATAGGGAATCATCCCATGAAAAAGTATTTGCCTCTTAATGGTTTCCTTTAATATTGGCTCTGAACACTTTTAGGCCTTCAACCAAAATATTACATTAGATACTGTGCACCTGAATGAACTGTGGACGCTAAGGGTGGCCCCTTTAAACCCAACAGACAGACACGCAGGACACAGGGTAAAAGCACTGAGAAGTTGATTTTTAGTCTTTCTTTTCCAAAACAGTGCCCTTCAAGCATCACAGCCACCAACTGACAATTAAATAAAGAAGCACAATATTATTCTCTTTCTCCTCCACACCTCCCAGCAAGCTTTATCCACTTCCACCCAACTCTGGCTCGCTTGCTGGGTCTTCAGCAGTCCTTTAAATAGTTCCTGACCCGGGTCAAATGGAGAACTCAAGTTCTTTAATCAGCCTGGAAGTACTTCGAGGCTTCCGTCCTTGTGACTTCCTCGTACTTCCAGGCTATAAGGAAAGCTTAACTCCCCAGGTCCTTTCACAGCACCCCCTGGTGGCACCCACAGCACCCAACAGGGCTGAGAAACCGAACTCCAAGTCCCAGGATGCCCTGTGGGAATCCAGGGCACTGCTACACTCCAGGGGAGCTGCCATCTAGTGTTTTGGGGGAGGCAGTGTCCACAAGTAGCTGCCTTCCCACATCCTTCCATTTCAGGGGCGTCATGGGTGGGTTGAGCTACCGGCCATCTCAAACAGAACACATAACATTTTTTAGCTTATTTTATTTATCCAATGAATAAAGTTATCCAACACCAACTGACAATGTGTGCAAAAGTAATTATCCGCTTGATATATGGCTTCAAAACATTTTACTGCAATGGCTGCAACCGAATACTTCCTATAGATCAACATCTGACCATTTTACTTCGTTCTTCCTTGCAGAGCCGCTTTCATTTAAAAACACTGGTAAGTTTCCAACCTTGAACATGGACACAAGTTGTCTGTTTTGTTATGTCTAGACTTTGACCAGGCCTGGTTAGAACTTGAAGTTTGCCTCATTCTGGCTATGCTGATTGAACTTACTCATGTGTTTTGAATCACTGTGTTACTGCATGACCCAGCTACGCTTCAGCTCATGGATAGATGACCAGATATTCTCTTTAAGATTCCTCAGATACAGAGCAAATTCATGGTTCCTTCAATTATAGCAAAATGTCCAGTTCCTGAGGCAGCAAAGCATGTTAGTTTGATAGTCTTTTTGAAAAATGCTGCATTTGCTTTATGCTGGGCATCATCGTGTTGTCCAAAACACTCCACTTTTATCTCATCTGTCTTAAAACATTTAGTGTTATTCGTTTGCAATAATGTAGAATGAGTACACTGTACTTATAATTATTTTCATAAACAACAATATATTGTCTTGTGCTGTTTGAAATGTAAAAGTGGCTCTCAATAGTGAAGTCTGAGCTGTGATTTTTTTTTAGTAGCAGTCTGAATGCGTTAATCTAGTTTGTTCACCTGAAGTTAACCACATCTAGACCATCAAGCCTTGAGTCAAGGAGCGTCACAGAAGGACTGAGACTGCTTTGATGCCCCTAGGCCAACAGATGAGCCTTTGAAACAATTCATGAGAAGTCTGCAGTTCTGAATTTTCTCCTCTCCCTCCTCCTTCCCTTGGAGATTTGGAGAATGCCAAAGGTCATGTTTACTGCCCTAAAGGACTCCAACCCACTGACATTAATGAACCCAATCAGTCATCATTGGTTATAGAGCCTTTCTCAGCAATGGGCTCCACAAAACATTGTGCAAAATATTTAATAATGCTCCTGAACAAGAGGAATGAAATGTTCTCATGGCATTGTTACATGCCTCACAATAAAACACTAATGTACATAAATATTTGGATTGTTTTAGAGCCTGTTAACACTTTGATTAAACATGTGGTGGTTTTTCCTTCTGCGGCCATCATGTTTTGTCATGATGCTGATGTCATCATGATGGGTTTCCTTGTGGCAGTGAGCATAAAGCTACATCTCTTTTTAAATACAGTATCATGACTTACAGTATGATTATGGTCTAAATCAAACAGTAAAATTAAACAATTTACATAATCAGCTTTTACATAAGAGTCACCACGCTTGAAAACTTTCAACTTGTACTGTTCGATATTTTAAATGTTTGGAATTTCACTAGATTTAGGGAATATTTGGTTATGATGTTGTGTATGTCTTACCTGGAATTTGTTTTGAATTTGACTGGTGGGTGTGGTAGGACTCTAGGGATTTTCAAAACTCATCTGTTATTTTGGACACATTAGGTAAATAGGATTGATGAGCTTTGTTGAGTTGAATGGCCTGTTCAAAGTGCCGTAATAAATTCAACAAAACAATGCAGCATATTAGTTTATAGTTTATTTGGTAACACTTCAGACTAGCAGAAAACTAACAGTGCAAAACTGAATAACCATACATCTATCCATGTCCTGATCCCCTTGTCTAGTTCAAGGTAATGGACAACCAGTGCAAAAATCAGTATAATAATAACTAATAAAGACAAGTTGACTGACACCACATCGAGGGTGTGGCTCTCCTGAAGCTGAATTGGATAAAACAGGAACAGAAGATCAACAGATGAATGGATAATAAATTGACATACTGAATATAATAATGCCCTGTGATGGTCTAGCAACCCATTATTTAAATAGTACATTTGATACACATCACAAAATTCAAAGTGTTACCATGATGGATAAATATGTATGTCATCAAGACAAGAACAACAAAATACAAAAAGCAGTAATAGAAAAAATTAGATTAAATATTCCTAGAGATATGGATAGATATGAAAGGCAGTATATGATTGATAGATAGATAGATAGATAGATAGATAAGTCTAAAAACTAGCCAAACTAATCATACATAAAAAAACAAAGAAGCTTCAGCATTCTATATGCTTTTAAAAAACTAGTGCTAGTGTATCACTAGTCTGTAGGAGATGCAAGAATTTTATTCTTCTCTGTACAATGAACATTAACTTAGTGAGTGATAATAAACAAGTCTTATAGCTGCTACAAATTAAAGGGCTTGTTCAACTGATGTTAGTGCATACAATACACTATCACTCTGTGTGGGTTCAACACCACAATGCAAAGTCAGGCCTTAGGGCTCAGTAGTATGGCAGAAGCAAGTATTTGACTGAGCCAATCAGAAGGCAGAACAAGAGTTGAGAATAACCAGTAATGGAATCAGTAGTCGAGGAGTTAAGGTGTTAGTTATAGTGCTGAAAACATGTGATTGTTTTTGAAATTCTTTCCAGTATATTTGTAGACATGTCATAAAGATATCTTTGTAAATTTTGAATTAATTTCCCCCCATTATGCTCTGTAATAGTTGCTGTTCAGCAGATATGGATTTGTAGCTTATAAGACATGGAAATATCACTTATTTATTTTATCAACAACTGTATTAATGAAGAGTCTGTCATGGTGTGTACATATATATCAAGAACGTGAACCAGTTTAATACTCTGACTTGCTGAAATTGTCCGTAGTACATTCATAGTCATAAGCCATTCCACAAGTATATTTGGGTTAGCAAAAAAGGCAACAAGATTTTTGTTGGTCTGCATTGTAAAGCATTTGAAAATTAAGACTGCCTTTTTTTGAAGGAATTCAATTATTTTTAATATAAAGAGATAAAAAAAAAATCAGGCAAGAATAAGTCTGTTCTTCAAAGGTCAATAAATAACAATGACTGCACTTTAACTCTGAGCTGCTGAAGATGGCTCATTCATTAGAGATGGAGGGGCACCCAATGAGTGCTCATGCAAGCACTGTGTCAGTGGAAACTGGGCCAGCGTTTACCAGCTCAGCTCATTCGAAGTTTATTCTTGTCCCACTTAACGTTTTTTTTTTTTTTTCCAATGATGCTTCATGAGAGGGAATCTGGTAACTAATCTGTTTGAGCTTATTTGCTCAAGGTTCAGGACTGCCTTTTCCTGAGAAGACTGATGTGGGTGTAACTTTAGAGAATCTGCCTTCAGTTCATATGCTGTGTTTTTGTAGGTATGCAGGTGCATAAAATATGAAATTTAAGAATTGCAGATGAGAAGAGATTCTTTAGCACAGACATATTTATTCAAACTCTGGATCTGATGTGCTGCCAGTGAGTTTTTATTTGTAGAAAGCAGTGCCGGAGTGCTGGACTTGAAACCTGTGCATGGCTCCGTCTGTGTGGAGTTTGGATGTTCTCTATATGTCTACATGGGGTTTCTTCAGTTAACTGTTTTTTTTTCTTCTCCTGTATCTCAAAGATGAGTGCTAGGATTGAATGTCAATTCCAAACTAGCTCAATGTGAGGGTGTATGGGCGAACAGGCATCCCCTTCAGACCTTGTCCTTTTCTTTTGACCATTTCCGCTAGGATAGGCTCTAGTACCTAAAACACTAATTTGGAATAATTGGGTTCAGAAAATGGATAGTTAATGTATAATGAATAGTATAGATGATTACAAAGCCTTTCACAAATGAAAATGACAAGATTCCAAGTTTGAAAAAAAAAAAAACTTGCACTTCTCATTGTACCCAATTTTAAATTTCCATTAGCTACATTCTGATCCATCAGCAGCAAACAGACTTCACCCTAGATGAAATCTGAGTTGTTGCAGGGCACACTCAAACATAGATACTCATAACCATGCTAATTTAGAATTGCTACTTTACCTGGAACCATCTCCCAGGGAATGGCTCTGATTTTCTCTGGTTACTGCTGATTTTGGTGCAACATGGAAGTCGTCATTCCAAAACAGTGATTGACCTCCAGCCAATCATCTTTAAAGTTAGCTTGTGACTTCATAAAGCAGGCACTGCATGAAAATGCACATAAAATTTCCCCCACTGGAGAAAAGAAAAACGACATTAATGAAGACACAGGGGAAATCCTGTAAGCCTCAAAGAAAAAAATGTCATCTTTTAAATTCCTTAGGTAAGCAGACTTTCTGAGAATGTTACTGAAGGATGTGAAATGGTGGTCTTTTGTGCATGCAGTCACTGCTTTATGATATCAGAGGCTTGTTGGTTGATGTAACAGCATTTGATGTACAGTCGTTGCATGAATAACACAAATCAAGCATTTTCAACATACATGAAAAAATAATCTCCAGCAGAAAACACAAAAGGACGCATTGAGAACGTGGAAAATCCTCACAGACCACACTAGCCTGAAGTAAAACCCGCATAATACAGGACAACACTGTTATATGCTGCATCATCATGTCACCTCCATAAAACATCTATTCATTATCCAACCCCCTTATTCAGTTCAGAGGTCACTGATGATCCTATGAGCCATGTCCACCTTCACCCACGCAGGCCCAGTTTAGAAGTACCAGTCAACCCATTCTGCATGTCTTTGGAATACTGGTGGAAAATCTGACATACCCTGAGCCAAAGACCACAAAAGCAAATGTGCAAATTCCATACAGACAATGACCAGGATTGCAACCCAGGAGATGTGAGTCCGCAGTATTAACTAGTGTGCCCCATTCAAAATACATGGTACATTAAGTAATGAATTGGAAATAAAGACTGTTAAATAAGCAAATTCTGTATGTGGGTGTATTTCACACCACATATAAAAATACTTAGATAAGATGAATTCAGCAGGAAACACATTTTCTTTAATGGCCGGATCGATCAATGGACTGCACAGATGCTAGAGGTGCCTTGTTGTTTTCTTCTTTGTCCACTCATCCATCACCTGCATCTTCACTGAAAATGTCAAGTGCTTTCTAGGTATCCATTTCTGTATACTTTTACTTTCATTTTTTTTCTACATTTTGGTACGTCTTAGAGCTTTGTTATGTGGGAAAACAAACCATACAGTAGCCATTTTTTACAATATTTTCATCTATGATTAAAGCAGGCATTTGGCTGGATTCATACCAGCTCCCATCTTTTGACTTTGTGGAGTTCTGGTGGATGCATGTTGCAATGTGTTCAATAGCTAGCTGGATATCAATGTGTGAAATACCAATGCTTGTTTTAATTTTTCTGTGATGCCAGCAAAGTCAGGTTGTGCATAATATTAGATTCAGATAAACCATGCAGTGCAAACGTGCTGCAAAGACAGTCAGCAGTAGTAGTAGTAGTCCTATTTTTGCATGTGTAGAGTCCTGTGAAATGCTGGGAATTGTAGTCCGGTAATGGAGCCCTGCTGGGGTCCATGGGTGCCGCAAGAGGGCGCTGCAGGGAAATACACTCTCTGTTATTTGGGACTTCCATATGACCTGGAAGTGCTTTCAATGGGCCACTGCAACGGGACCGCACTGCCTCTGACAGAGAGAGAGCAAGAGGAGGAGAAAGAATACACGACGACCGGTTTATTTGATTGTACAGGGGTATTTTAATATAATAAACACCCTTCACTTGAACAAGGGACTGTTTTTTCTATTCGTGCTTGGGGTTTTGAGCTCTGTTGAGCACCCTAGCCTTCACAATTTACATAATTTCATTTAATTTCAAATCAGTTTACCTGATGTATCCCTTACCCCTATTGCCAGTTCCTGAAATGTTGTCGAAAACCCCCCTGAGGAAGACTCCTAAAACAGTATAGTAATACATAAAAACTAAATACACAGTAACAAATCATGTTGAATGTACGGGTGAAGTGAAGTCGAGGCTGGTCATGGGCATGGCAGTGATGGTTAAATTGAAAAGGATATGGAAAAACAAGTCAGTCGTCACCACCATGCAGCTGCACTTGGTGAAAGCCTTGGCCTGGCCAGCAGCAACATATGGATGTGAGGCTGGAATGATGAAACAAATGTATCAGAAAGTTGCTGAGAATCTCATGGACAAAGGTGATGACTACAGAGAATGTAAGTATAAAAGCTGGCAAGAATGGAAAGTGAACTGCAGAGTCACATTCAGGCATTTGATGAGACAACCACATGATACCATTGAAAGCACTGTGATGACAGGTCTCAGAAGTGGTCAAAAGGTATAGAATATACTGGTGTTTGAACAACATGGCACGGACTGGAATACAGGGGACTGGTCTGCTAAGCACTTTTCGAGGCAGAAGGTGTTGGACAGCACTACCCCATCTGTGCAGCCAATCTTCATGAAGTGACAACAGTGTAGTGACATGATATAAGAAATGCCCAGTTGTGGTAACCGGTAATAGCAACAGATGTGATCCCTTCAAAAATGTCTGTTTCCATATCAAAAATGATTATCCTTTCTGTTGGTCTACAGTGCACAACAGGACTTGAATGCCATTATGTTATGTGTTGACATTATGTGTACCTCACTTACACAGGTGATCAGACACTCTCTTCAACTTTGTTCAATTTGTATCCATGGCACAGCTTTCACAGTGATGTTATGCATGATCCAGTCTAGTGCTCTTAGCCTTCTTGGGAAATCTTCAAAGAAACAGACCACACATTAGATATTAATGCTATTTTTATTTTATCTAAAAAAGGACATGCAAGTTTTTAGCAAGTGTTGAGGCTACCAACCTCCGGACAGACATTTAGACAGGCAGGCAGGCAGGCTTGAATTTTTCCACTATACCAAGAAGCAGGAAAAATATGGATAAAATTTCCAACCTCCTTTCATGATTTCAAGACTTTAGCTTTAGCCAATACCTCATGTGAGTCATCCTGAATCTGAAAACCAGTAAATACTCAGCTCTCAAATGACTGTTTACTTGCCATGCCACACATTTAACATTAAAATGTAGCTGCCACTGCTGTGTGAATATTATGAGGGTGCATTCGTACAGTGTGTCCAATTTAGAGGTGAACTGGTTTCTCATGTTTTAGCATTTGCATGCTCCATTTGCAGAGGCACTATGCAAACTAAGTCTTATTTGCATCCACTTGTGTGTATCATAAGTTGTTGTATAACTTTAACCCTTTAACAATAATGTTTTTGCTTTGTTAAATTGGTGTGGCTTTTTAAGCCATCATCAGTCATTCAGTTATTTTCATACCCATTTAAAACAGTTCAGATTAGCAGAGAATGGAGACTCTCCCAGAAGCACCGGGTGCAAGGCAGGAAACCATACCAGACACGGGGTTAATTCATTACAAGGTACACTCGCGGATATATCTGCATTTGGCCAATTTTCTAAATAGATTTTCATTTATTATACAACTGTCCCTACAATCAGCTGTCAGACTCACCGATTCAGTATCAACACATTGCATTAACTGTTTTTTATCTAATCCTTTTATCCAAAGCAACTGCAAACTGAAAAGGTACAATTATTGACTTCAGATTTATTGAGTGGGCTACTGAAAATCATTTTTGGAGACCTGAAAAGTGCCATTTTATCACATTACTTTCACAATTATATTAGTGGCCTTTCATAAGTACATGGCAGGTATAAGCGCACATAGTGATTTTCCCTTCATGACCCTAGATGTCAGTTCAGCGCAGCCCATAAATAACATTGTGTGGGGTACTTGATGTTGATTTTCACCTCCTTTGTGGCGTACACATACAGGAGAAAGAAGAAAAAAAGTCACCCAAAAAATTGCAATTCTGGTCTTGTCTAATGCTGCTCTTTGGTTGCCTCCTTCACTAGTGCCTCTTCTCTTTAATCCCTAATTTAAACATCAGCACAAGTTTCTCTTCTCTCTCCATCGAACCTTTCTATGTACCCTATTCTCAATCAGAAAATCTTTCAAGTTACAGAAAGCCTAATCAAGGGTGTACACCAAGACTGTTGTGTTTCCTTTAGCAGCTCTTTACAGAACAAAATGAAGTCCTTCATCCAAGGTCTTTCATTTACGTTCTTCCATTCCCTACATTGCTGGCCTATGAACATACTGTCCCCTCTCGAGTATACTGCACATTGTGTCTGGAAACACAGTGACGAAAGCAGGTATTGGAAGGCAGGGTAGACCTCCAAAAAGGTGTCCTATAACCATGGAGCAGAGCAGACCAGCAGAAAAAGCTGCATCCAAAACTAGTGCCCAGGAATTGGATTTGTTAAGGGAAGAGTAAAGGTGAATTTGTGTTGTTTGTTGTCTTATTTTTGTGCACCACCTGTCTTCTGTGTGCGAAGCAAAATTTCATCAAACTTACTGTACCATCTGTTGTTCTTCTCCAGGGTTTCTTCTAAAACTCAAGTAGAGTAAAGCTTTGCATTTACCTCTGACTTTTTTGCTTATTCATGTTTTTTTTTTTTTTTTTGCAAATTCTCCATATGAGGGTATGAATATATTTAAATATTTGCTTAGGAAGAGGTGCCGCAAATAGACAATAATGCAGATCACATGCAGTAGACATTAGCGAGTTCCAGTCAAACCTAATCATTATAAATGTGTTCAGCCTCCCTCTCTGTATTTGTATGCCTTAAAGAATTTAATGTCAGACTGTTTAATATTGATTTTTATGGGAATCGTATTAGCTGCCTGAGTGACATATGATGCTTGATTGTCCCGTGAGAACGCTGACTTGATTTGTTGGTGAGAATTGTGTTGCTTTGTCTCTGGGGGGTTGAGTTTCAAGTAAAAAGTACTTTTTGGAGCCAGTCAGAGTAACACAGCTGAAAGGTGAACATCTGTTCGATGGATTTGTCAAGAAAAAAGGGGAGCCATGATTATACTTAAGCTGTAAAGAAAAGAACGAAAATATTAAGATGAATAAACAATATGCAGTTTGGCCATGTTAAGTTAAAATACTGTGCTATATTTATAGCCTACAGCTTCCCTTAGTAAGGAGTAATTATACTTTTGCATAAGGACTCATTATTAAAAGGATTAATTATGAAGAATTTACTAAAGGGCAACCACTAGCTTAAAAATTCATTAAAGATATGCAGTCCTTCTCTGTCTGTATCTGGTATTTTTTATGCAAATAAATTCCACTGTATATTGCTTTGGTATAGTGTTTATCATCAAAGGCGCTGTATAACATTAACAAAATTGGATGGATTCTAATTTGAGATGTCAGGAGAAGTGCAACAATAAATGATGTATGCAGATGTAGTGAATGCATCAGAAGAGTCATGTGAAACAGGCTGAGGCCGTTGCGTAATTTCAGAAACACCAGAAAACATTAACTTAATACAAGTTCAAGTTTTTTGTCAAACCACATTGATCCTTTTGGCCTGAGGTGCTCTTCTGTTAGTAATGTATAGGTCTTACATTTATTTTTTAATACAGAGTTCAGACGCCATTATTTCTAATGGTGATGTGATAGCAACACACTGACTGCTTACATGATTAGCAATGGTGATTGTTCCTACAGTATCAACAATATGTTGGTAGCCATTGAACTTACACCCGAAATGGTGATGCCCATCAAGAAAACAACCAACAAAATGGTGGCGCAATGATGTGATTAAAATCATGATAAAAGCAGACAACAATTACAACAATAAAATGGATCAGGACAATAATTTACAAATTCATGGTAATTACGTCAATTAGAAAATGCACACTGGCTCCTTTTGAGTAAGTTTTGGTGTGTACATGTGCCCTGGGATTGACTGATACCCCATCCAGTGCTGGTCAGTCTATTCACAATAGTAAAATTACATGACTGTAATCTTAATTTGCTATTTTTTCTAAGGTTTTGCTTTTTCTTCCACATTCCAAAGATTTACAGATGCTGTGGAAACCTCATGTGAGCGTATGTGGATATTCGAACATTAGAACACTCTAGATGAGAACAGGCCATTCAGCCCAGCAAAGCTCACCAGTCCTATCCACTTATTTCTTCCAAGAAAACATCAAATTGAGTTTTGAAAGTCTCTAACGTCTTACTGTCTACCACACTACTTGGTAGCTTATTCCAAGTGTCATATCGTTCTTTGTGTAAAGAAAAACTTCCTAATGTTTGTGCGAAATTTACCCTTAACAAGTTTCCAACTGTGTCCCCGTGTTCTTGATGAACTCATTTTAAAATAACAGTCTCAATCCACTGTGCTAATTCCCTTCATAATTTTAAACACTTCAATAATGTCACCTCTTAATCTTCTTTTGTTTAAACTGTAAAGGCTCAGCTCTTTTAATCTTTCCTCATAATTCAACCCCTGCAGCCCTGGAATCAGCCTAGTCGCTATTCTCTGGACGTTTTCTAGCACTGCTATGTCCTTTTTGTAGCCTGGAGACCAAAACTGTACACAGTACTCAAGATGAGGCCTCACCAGTGCATTATAAAGGTTGAGCATAACCTCCTTGGACTTGTACTCCACACATCGTGCTATATAACCTAACATTCTGTTAGCCTTCTTAATGGCTTCTGAACACTGGCGGGAAGTCGATAGCTTAGAGTCCATTATGACTCCTAAATCCTTCTCATAAGGTGTACTCTCGATTTTCAGACCTCCCATTGTGTATTCTTACCTAACATTTTTACTTCCTATGTGTAATACATTTACTGACATTAAATTTCATCTGCCACAAATCTGCCCAAGCCTGTTTGCTATCCAAGTCCTTCTGTAATGATATAACAGATTCGAAATTATCTGCTAATCCACCTATCTTAGTATCATCTGCAAACTTAACCAGCTTGTTACTTATATTCCTATCTAAATCATTTATGGAGAAGTGCAGTTCTTAAAAAGAAATATTAAGTATTTTATTTACTCTGGTACATAATAAAAATAAAACAATGTTGTTTTTACACAGTGCCTTTCTTGATCTGACAACTATCCAAGTTGCTTTAAACATACAAAGTTATAGAATATTTTTCTACATACAGTATATATGCATTTTTTTTTTTTTGCAAATCAAAGCTTAACTGGCAGCTACTGTATATGCTCATTGGTCACTTTATTAGGTACACCCATATGAGCAGGCCTTGCTGATTATAGCTTAAATTTAGGGCAAAGGTAACAAAGGAAAATGGGGAATAGCTTGGGAGAGACATAAAGCAAGACTCAGAGTGATAAACGCATGGTAGTCAAAGGGAGAGAGGCAAAGAACATGGCACCCATAGCTCAACACAACAAACAGAATCGCAATGAAAACAAGTAAAGATTGACAATCACGAAAATCAAAAGCAAAAAGCACTTTCAGTTGTTATAGATTGAAGAACTAATCCACAGTCTTGGATGTTGACATTATAACGTTAACAAAATGTTTAATAAAAAGAATCTCTTGCAGAACGCTATTTTTAAGGAAATAATCAACCCAAAGTGTTCCTTGATAAGCTAAACAAAAAATACGCCATGAATGAAGGTAAGAATAAAATGTTAATGAACGGCAATCATTGTGCCTAAACTAGATCTGACAACTATCTAAGCTGCTTTAAACATACAAAGTTATAGAATATTTTTCTACATACAGTATATATGCATTTTTTTTTTTTTGCAAATCAAAGCTTAACTGGCAGCTACTGTATATACTTATTGGTCACTTTATTAGGTACACCCTTTTAACTGCTTGTTAATGCAAATAATTACATGGCAGCAAGTCAATGCATTTAAACATGTAGACACTATCAGATGACCTGCTGAAGCTGAAACTGAGCATCAGAATAGATAAGAAAGTTGATTTAAGTGACTGTGAACATGGCATGGTTGTTGGTGGGCTGGTGTGAGTACTTCAGAATCTGCTGATCTACTGGGATTTTCACGCACAACCATCCCTAGGGTTTACATGAAATGGTCCAAAAAAGCAAAATATCTAGCGAGTGGCAGTTCTCGGGGTGGAAATGCCTTGTTAATACCAGAGATCAGAGGAGAATAGCCAGACTGGCTTTAGCTGATAGAAAGGCATCAGTAACTCAAATAACCACTCGTTACAACCGAGTTAAGCAGAAGAGCATCTCTGAACACACAACACTTTGAACCTTGAAGTAGATGGGTTACAGCAGTAGGGGACCACATCAGGTGCCACTCATGTGATCTAAAAACTGGCAACTGAGGCTAACCAAAACTGGACAATAGAAGACTGGAAAAACTTTGCCTGGTCTGATGAGTCTTAATTTCTGCTGCAACCATTGGATGGCAGGATCAGAATTTGGCTTCAACAACATGAAAGCATGTATGCATCCTGCCTTGTATTAATGGTTCAGGCTGGTGATGGTGGTATAATGGTGTGTGGGATATTTTCTTGGCACACCTTGGACCTCTTAGTACCAACTGAGCATTGTTTAAATACCATGGCCTACCTGAGTATTGTTGTTGACCATGTAGATCCTTTTATTACTGTAGTGTCCCCATCTTCTGATGGCAACTTCCAGCAGGATAACGCGCCATGTCATAAAGCTCAAATCATCTCTAAACTGGTTTCTTGAACATGACATGATGTACTCAAATGGCCTCCACCATCACCTGATCTCAGTCCAATAGAGCACCTTTGGGATGTGGTGGAATGGGAGATTCACATCATGGATGTGCAGCCGACAAATCTGCAGGAACTCCATAATGCTATCATGTCAGTATGGACCAAAATCCCTGAGGAATGTTTCCAGCACCTTGATAAATCTATGCTATGAAGAATTATAGCAGTTTTTAAAGAAAAAGGGGGTCCAACCCGGCATGAGCAACGTGTACCTAATAAAGTGGCCAGTGAATGCATGATTTAGACATTAGGTCACACTGCCCAAGAAAATCAAACAATATTTCAATTGCACAGCGATTCATAGTAAACCATGTAATTTACAAAAAGAAAATACATTCAAGTATGAAATGAATCAAATACATTTATTATACACAGTACAAAATGTAAGCAGTAAAAGCAACAGGACACTATGCCAAAAAAGAAAAGGAAAAGAAAAGCTAAAGTGAGAAAATGTAACATCACAGATTGAATGTTTTGGTTTTAGAATGCAGTACAGAACAGGTGGGTTTTCTACCTGGTTTTAAATGCCAAGACAGATGGAGCTGCAGGACTGACATCAAAAGAGAGTTCCAGATCGCCACAAGCTCGAAGATAATGAGAGCAGCTCCACAAGGCTAGAATAATTAGATGGGCAACTTCACAACATCTCAATTGAAAAGAGAAGGATTGCAATCAGAATTGTAAGACAATCCCAAGAATAAAACATGAGTTATAGAAAGACAAAAAACAAAACTAACAGAAATGTAAATGTTGTTAAGGAATGCAAAAAAGAAAATGCAACTGTCAAATTATTTCACATTGTATTTTTATCACATTATATGAAAGTATCTGTTGTGTTTACAGTTCTCTGCGAGTTTTCATATCACATATGTGTTGTTCTAGTGCTTTGACATGCAGTTTCTGTAAAGTGCATGCTCCTGTTACATGTTGCTACAGTGGACGTTTTAACATCTTACAGCTTATTTTTTGTTTACTCAAATAATAAGAGTTGTCTGTTTTAACTGTTAAGACAGTTATGACAGTGGCACTTGGCTCTCTACTGTACTTTAGTGAGTGTGGACAGGCTCCAAAGACAATATGCCTTACACCCACCGCTGCCCCCAGCTGCCAATTAAAGAGGCTGCTTACGCCCAGCACATTACAGTATTGCTTTCTTGCCAAATGGCACGCTGGAATTACTGTTCCAAAGTCACGCTTGGCTTGTTAGAGAGAACAGTTTGTATGCTGGTCAATAGTCTCAAGCCACAATGACTAGACGCCTTTTTTCTCCTTATATAAATGTTTTTCTACTTTGTTTACTTTCAAAATAGAAAATAATGAACAAAAAATTAATAAAGTAGATACAAATCAATGATGCTATAATGTATCAAACTCACTGTACTTACAGTTCTGTGACTATTGTTATTTATTCCTGCCAGTTTTGTTTTCAGAAGCCAATTCTTTGCTTGTGTTAAACTGCTGATTTATCTCGACAGCATGTATACTTTAATGATAGTGTTATTTCTCTTAAAAATGACAATTAGTCTTTTATTCTTCTAAAAAAATGAGAAAAGTATTGTATATTGTTGCCATGTTTTCTGAATTTATTTTTTTTAATAATTCAGAGTTTTAATCTTTTCTTGTCTACATAAAGTAAACAAATGTTTCCTCCAGTGAAGCAGTTCATTCCAAATCATTAATATCCTTATAGACATATAATCAAGGGGCTGCTTTAAAGAAAAATAAAAGAAAATGTTATCAAGTAAGATTAAATTGATAAAGCCTTCGTGAATAAAGCACTCACATTTCACACAATTTTCTTAAAAATGTAAATAATGCTTTCATCAGGAATATGTGAACTAAAGAAAAAAAAGACAATTATATTTACCAGGTTTCCTAACTGTATATTGTCAAGAAACATAATTTTACTGTGTTTTTTGTATCAAATATCAACACTGTATAATATAATATAATATAATATATAATATAATATAATAAGCATGGACAGCACTGACAGCTACAGGGAAACACAGAAAACCTGCATACTTCACAAAGAAGGGAGCCCAGCCCAGAAGAGAGCATGGGGCACAAACACTGTGCCACTATGCCATTAATAATTATTATTTTTACCTTAATAAAACTAATATGTATGAGTTTATAATTGTCTTCTTTAAAATGTTACAATTAGATGTATTAGTAATCGCCAGATTGCCATAATGTTGACTTTTAAACATCAGCTCTCCCATCATTAGTGTAAAACTAGCCTGCAGATATCAAGCTTTGACGCTTTTCACATGACATCAAACGGACTGTCTCTTCGGTTTCAGAGATCTTTGGTGTGCACTGTGAAGACACTAGGAATTATTCACGCTCACTCATCCTTTTATTGCTGAATGTGATTCATTATTTACGCAGTGTTTGTAAATAATAAAAAGCTTTAAATAACATTGGTGGTAAGATTTGCATTTTCTTTATTGCAGATTGTAAAATATGAACAAAAGTATATATAATAATGGTAAACTTAACAGATTTACACGTCCCCTTCTTCTTAGCTTGAGGCGTTGCTAAATTGGTTATATGCTGTTTGCAAAAGGATGGAGAAACTTGCTTCTGCCTGTTCTGCAAAAAAGTTCTCTTGAAGCAAAAATTTGTCAAACAGCAAGAGAAGGAATTTTAAAGAATGTGTCCATGGGAGTGAATAGCAGGAATAGTTGCAGAGACGATTGATCATGTTGAAACCTTCTGTCTAATCAGTTATCTTTAAAAATACAAAGTGAGCTCTTTTATAAATCACTTTAACAAGTACTCCACAACACTACATTACGAAATTAATCAAATAGTTTATTATAGCCTGTAAAGAAGGCCGGCATGTCTAAGCCATTGGTAACAAACTCCTCTTCAAATGTATGCATTTGTTTTTTCATTTGTGTGTAGTCGCTAGCACTGTTGCCTCAGGAATCTGGTATTCCTGGTTGCTGTCCATATGGAGTTGCACTCCAGGGGCCTCATTTATAATGCTTGCATATGCATAAAAAAGAGGCTCAAAATGCGCGTACACAACTTTCCACTCAGATGTTGGGATTTATAAAAGAAAACGTGTATCTTCTTCTTGTTCTTCTTCTTCTTCTTTCGGCTGCTCCCGTTAGGGGTCGCCACAGCGGATCATCTTCTTCCATATCTTTCTGTCCTCTGCATCTTGTTCTGTTATACCCATCACCTGCATGTCCTCTCACACCACATCCATAAACCTTAGCTTAGGCCTTCCTCTTTTCCTCTTCCCTGGCAGCTCTATTCTTAGCATCCTTCTCCCAATTTACCCAGCATCTCTCCTCTGCACATGTCCAAACCAACGTAATCTCGCCTCTCTGAATTTGTCTCCAAACCGTCCTACTTGAGCTGACCCTTTAATTTACTCATTTCAAATCCTGTTCATCCTTGTCACGCCCAATGCAAATCTTAGCATCTTTAACTCTGCCACCTCCAGCTCTGTCTCCTGCTTTCTGGTCAGTGTCACCGTCTCCAACCCATATAACATAGCTGGTCTCACTACCATCCTGTAGACCTTCCCTTTCACTCTTGCTGATACCCGTCTGTCACAAATCACTCCTGACACTCTTTTCCACCCATTCCACCCTGCCTGCCTCTCTTTTTCACCTCACTTCCAAACTTCCCATTACTCTGTACTGTTGATCCCAAGTATTTAAACTCATCCACCTTTGCCAACTCTACTCCCTGTATTCTCACCATTCCACTGACCTCCCTCTCATTTACACACATGTATTCTCTCTTGTTCCTACTGACCTTCATTCCTCTCCTCTCTACAGCATATCTCCACCTCTCCAGGGTCTCCTCAACCTGCTCCCTGCTATTGCTACAGATCACAATGTCATCAGCAAACATCATAGTCCACGGGGTCTCCTGTCTAATCTCGTCTGCCAACTTGTCCATCACCATTGCAAATAAGAAAGGGCAGCCGATCCCTGATGTAATCCCACCTCCACCTTGAATGCATCCGTCACTCCTACCGCAGACCTCACCACTGTCACACTTCCCTCGTGCATATCCTGTACAACTCTTACATACTTCTCTGCCACTCCCGACTTCCTCATACAATACCACAGCTCCTCTCAAGGCACCCTGTCATATGCTTTCTCCAGGTCCACAAAGACGCAATGCAACTCCTTCTGGCCTTCTCTAAACTTCTCCATCAACATCCTTAGAGCAAACATTGCATCTGTGGTGCTCTTTCTTGGCATGAAACCATACTGCTGCTCACTAATCATCACCTCACTTCTTAACCTAGCTTCCACTACTCTTTCCCATAACTTCATGCTGTGGCTCATCAATTTTATTCCCCTGTAGTTACTGCAGTCCTGCACATCCCCCTTATTCTTAAATATTGGTACCAGTACACTTCTTCTCCACTCCTCAGGCATCCTCTCACTTTCCAAGATTCCATTAAACAATCCGGTTAAAAACGCCACTGCCATCTCTCCTAAACACCTCCATGCTTCCATAGGTATGTCATGGATGTCTGGACCAATGGCCTTTCCATTTTTCATCCTCTTCATAGCTGTCCTTACTTCCTCCTTGCTAATCCATTGCACTTCCTGATTCACTATCTCCACATCATCCAACCTCTTCTCTCTCTCATTCTCTTCATTCATCAGCCCCTCAAAGTACTCTTTCTATCTGCTCAACACACTCTCCTTGCTTGTGAGTACGTTTCTATCTTTATCTTTTATCACCCTGACCTGCTGCACATCTTTCCCAGCTCAGTCCCTCTGTCTAGCCAATCGGTACAGGTCCTTTTCTCCCTCCTTAGTGTCCAACCTCTCATACAACTCATCGTATGCCTTTTCTTTAGCCTTTGCCACCTCTCTCTTCACCTTGCGCCTTATCTCCTTGTACTCTTGTCTACTTTCTGCATCTCTCTGACTATCCCACTTCTTCTTTGCCATCCTCTTCCTCTGTATACTCTACTGTATTTCCTCATTCCACCACCAGGTTTCCTTTTCCCCCTTCCTCTTTCCAGATGTCACACCAAGCACCCTTCTTGCTGTCACCCTTACTACATCTGCTGTAGTTTCCCAGCTGTCTGGTAACTCTTCACTGCCACCCAGTGCTTGTCTCACCTCCTCCCTAAACTCAACCTTGCAGTCTTCCTTTTTCAACTTCCACCATTTGATCCTTGGCTCTGCCCTCACTCTCTTCCTCTTCTTGATCTGTAACGTCATCCTACAGACCACCATCCTATGCTGCTTAACTACACTTTCCCCTGCCACCACTTTGCAGTCTTCAGTCTCCTTCAGATCAACTCTTCTGCATTGGATGTAATCTACCTGTGTGCATCTTCCTCCACTCTTGTACGTAACCCTATGTTCCTCCCTCTTCTTAAAATACGTTTTCACCACAGCCATGTACATCCTTTTAGCAAAATCCACTATCCTCTGACCTTCTTTATTCCTCATTCTTCTTCTTCGGTCAACAGTAGCCCAATTTCCGCCAGCATCCTGTTGGCTAACAGTACTGGTGGTGGTCGTTGTTAACCCGGGGCTCGACCGATCCGGAATGGAAATTTGTATTGTTGTCCGCATATTGATTTGGCAGAATTTTACACCGGTTGCCCTTCCTGACTTAACCCTCCCCATTTATCCGGACTTGGGACTGGCACAAAGAAACACACTGGTTTGTGCATCCCCTGTGGCTGGGATAAAAGAAATCGTGTATATTTACATCACTTCCGACCCTTGTGCATGAAACATTTCAGAGAAATTAGGAAATGTCGACACCCTTGATCAATTAGGGAAATGCAGGTAAACCAGCTAAATGGTAACTCACACGCATAACAATTCATTATCACTAAATCATTACTATAATGTGCGTTGACATAACAACTATATTACACCTCAGATGTGATGAATATGAGGTACAAACTGTATTTAAAAGGGCTAATGCTGCGTATTTGCCCCGAAGAACCTTTTTGTTTTTTCGTTAGTTTGTTAGTCGGCTACATGTTGTCACTTCGAAGGGAACCATCCAATAGGTCAGGAATATCTCAGCCCATGATAGCATATCCATCATTCCTGCTTTGCTGGAAACCATTAACTGAACGGTGAGGTGCACATACATAAAACATACCATGTCTATGCCAACATAAAAAGGAAATTTTCAGCAGTGTCCGATTCTCCTAACATAATCAGAGCACTCATATTGTAATGAGGGTACCTAGTGAGAATGAACCTGCTTTTGTTAACTGCAGTCAGTGATGTTCCATTAATGCACAAGTCATCATGCCTCAGTGGTCTGGGTCAACCCATTTTTTTAGTCAAAGTAGCTTTGGCAAATGTGATGGTTCTGTACATGGTGGTTGGGTTATTGGTAAGGTAACTGGCTGTATCCTCAGCGTGTCACATGACCTATTTCATAGGTCATTTCATATGACCTATTCATTGTAACAGCAATCATGTCTTTACATGTGCCAGTTAATAGTGACCACCCACTCAGATGCTGAAGCTTTCCTCCTTTCCTGGGACCTCCAGAATGCAGAGCAGAGGCACTATAATGCTCACATGATCTTGTGCCCTCAGTTGTGGAGCATTGCCAAATACTCTTGAATGCAGATGGCGTAGTCTCAATGCGTCAGGTGGGAGGCTGCCATACCAGCCAATGAAGTTCTGCGGCATCGTGATTGCATATGTATGAGGTTGATTAGCATTCTCCATGTATAGAAGTTTCAGGGCAGTGTCCAAAGTGCATTTGCGTACACATATTTACAAGGTGTTTGTGATTTATAAAGGGTAAATTGTGTAGAAATGTATGGACATCTATGATTATGAATCTGATTTTTTTTCATATGCAGTTTTGTTTTTTTGTGTGTGCATATTTTTACTCTTGAATCCACACAGAGCTTTATAAATGAGGCTCCA
Source organism: Polypterus bichir lapradei (assembly GCA_026402145.1). Classification (NCBI taxonomy): domain Eukaryota; kingdom Metazoa; phylum Chordata; class Cladistia; order Polypteriformes; family Polypteridae; genus Polypterus; species Polypterus bichir. Next base: position 56,433,176 of record JANRMT010062792.1, read on the forward strand.
GGATTCTTCCCACATTCACACAGGCATGTGGACTAGTTTTATTTGTGATTCCAAAATTGGACCTACGTGCATGTGTGGGCTCTGCTATTATCTGGTGACCTGTCTAATCTTGATTTCTACCTTACCTCTGCTGGCTCTGACACCCTGAATTGGATTAGGCAGATTGGCATATGTTGTGTAATCCTGTTCACTGATTTCTAATTTCATTCTTTTAACTCCTTACTGGGTTATGTGTGAACTCTAGTTTCTATACTGATAACATCAGGCGCAAGTCCACAACCAAAATAAATTGCACAGGTCACACCAAGTTAATGCAGAGTCACTAGTCAATCTGAACTTCACGTCTTTTGAAGGATGTTCATCCAGTCTCTGGGAGAATAGTGAAACTCCACAAAGAAGGTGACTAAGCCTGGAAGTGTACCCATGGCCTTCCAATTGTGAAGCTACAGCATTAACCACTTTACTGCCTTTCCACACACATTTATTAATTGACATCTTCATCTGTCCAACAATTCATTCATCTACTCATCCATTTAATGAACCAACTTAATCCAGTTTTAGGGTCATGGGGGAAATGGAACCCTCACTTGCAGCATCATGTACTAAACTAGAAACCAATAGTCCACAAAAGGGCTCACATTCATACTGAGACAATTTGGCATCACTAATTAACCTAAAAGCCTGGACAACCATAGTAATCAGATTATAATCCACACATACAATGGAGAACATGCAAAACTCCATATAGAAGGAGGGGGCCAGCATTTGATTCAAGACTCCTCAAATCTGATGCAGCAGTAGTATGTAGTCCCTTGTATTTATTATGTTAATTTAATTTGTTTGTGTATTTATTTAGATGTCTATTTCAGCTATTACTACTAACAACATCTATCTACCTGCTTTCCAAATGCACTTTGCCCATTACAGGAATGTTGGGAGCAATCCCCTATTCTGGCAGCCCTAAGCAGAAGGCAAACAAAACTTACTTTATAATTGTTGAACAGCCAATGTGCTCAAAGAACATGCAAAATCCACTCAGAAGTCATCCTGACTGAGAAATAAATTGGCATCCTCCCATTGTCTGTTACACTTTATGTTTATATACAGCGTTAAAAACATTGTTTTTCCTGGATGAAATAACATTTAAATAAGGAATGGTACTGCTACAGTATATATGGAGGATGCAAAGAAGGTCCTTCTTCTTTACTGGATTACTTCACAATAGAGCCCAATAAGTTAAGCAGCACGCACATATCTTTCTACAGCAGCCAAACAGAACACATTAGTCATGCAATGCATTTCAAAATAATAGCTGGCTCCTTGAATGCATTATATTTTCTCTAATCCTATTGAAAATATTTCAATTTATTTCATAATCAAGAAAACTACAGGTTAGGGGAAGAGTGTCCCAGAGTGCATTTCAAAATAATAGTTGTTTTTACAGAGCCTTTTGCATAATTGCCTCATACTGTATACTACATTACACAAACGTTTTTCCTAGATCAATTAGGAATGCTAAAGAAATACTGGTAGACATCAAAGCAGTTGGGATTTGGCCAATGTCAAAATAATTGGCTCTTTTGACGGGATGTATCTGTAATAAAAATGAAGAAATGCCCATCCATTCATTTTATAATCTGTATAACCTGTTTCAGGCCATGGGAAGCTTATGCCTATCATGGCAGCATTGGACACTCAATAGAAGTGGTAACAGCATTGCAGAATCTGCATAGAAAAATGTTGTGTGCACCATTTTAGAAAGCACTTGGTGGAAAAGGAGCTACATAAAGTTAGACACTGATTACCTGAAGAGAGAAAAGTCATGTAAAAGTGAGCTCACCCCGAAAGCCATTCAGTCATTCTCTAGTGGGTGTCATTAGACTGCCCTTAGAGCTTCACCTTCCTCATAAACTGCCCTGTAAATTGAATACATTATGAGAAAAATGTGTTTCTTTCATAGTGGTCATTTCCTACATGTGTTGTGAATGCTCTATATGTTTATTATTATATGTGTCATTAATACTTGAGATGGTGCCTTTGGTTTAAATGGCTTTTGCATGACACTCATGATGTCCATCTTTGAAAACAGGGTCTTCAGAAATGTACAGGCTTGTCTGTCATCTCAAGGCAATCTGAACTAATCTGCAATCTGCATTGATTTGAAGCTTTTGTGCCCTTGAAATACTGCTTGAACTAATTTCTTCATTGTTTTGTCCTCTTGTAGACAGAACCCCACTGAGCTGTCTGGAGCCATTCAAAGGTAAGCACGCACATTTTCTAAAGTATGACCAATGACCTTAGAACAAGAAAATAGTGTGTTCCGTTAGAGCAAAGGGAACAATGTAGCTGATGTCAATGAGGCACTGTGACTTGGGCATCTCTAAAGCAGCGCAAGGAAAGCTTTCATAAAAGTGACTTTTTTGATGTAACTAAAGAGGCTGTCGCAGCAAAGAGTGATAAAAGAGCTAAACAAATTAAATAAATTATTTATCTGGACTAAATCAAAATGAAAAGAAATGACTGCGTTAAAGCAAGCTTTCTCTTTCTTCAAAAGACCATAAGAAACAAATGAGCTGGCGGAAACCAAACAAGCATCCATTGGAGGCATTGGCAGAAAAAAAAATAATGACAAAACAAGAAAGAAAGAAAGAAAGAAAGAAAGAAATCAAACCAACTTCCACAGTTAAGTTGCAAAACTGTCCATGGTTCATGCATACAGTATGTTTTAGAAAGGAAACTGGACAAGGAGGGAAAGTGAGAATGGAGAAGTGATATCTGCCTAAGTAGGCACCCAGCAAGACATTTGTGTGTGTTCTGATTGATGTTTCACCAAGTCAGATTTGACACAACTGACAATAAAGATTTTATAAGAGCTGTACAACTTAAAATGTTTTTCTGTGTCATAATCTTATGAAGCTTCTTCATGTAAGGTTGGCTATCCTGAAAATATGATGGTGTGGTAACATTAACCAGGATGGCATGGCAGTATACTGCAGGGCATATACCATATATGCCAATCTTATGCCATAATCGGTAACTGTAATCACTCAATTAATCTTCATTACATATGACATCTTTTAGAAGGAGGACTTGAAATAGCCCTATACCACATCCATTCAATTTATAAATGGTTAGTGAAAGCTGGATTTTAGCCAAACTGCACAGGGACAAATGGGACATCAGTACATCTGAGGGCTTATCCTGCACTCACATTAGATCAGTTAAAAGTGTCAAGCTGGGAAGTGAAAGGAAAATGTGGGGATACAGACTTCACCCAGTCAGTGACTGAACTGCATAATGAACCCAGTCTATTGGAGATATGTGTCAACATCCATTCAGCCATTCACACCTACGGTCACAGGAAGTCCCCGCCTGTCCCAACTGCAGTAGAGTTAAAGCAGAAATCAAGTATGGAGAGTGTGAAGTTCCCGGGAGTCTAATATTAACATCTTGGAGATGTGACGGGAATACTGTATGCAAGAAAAGTCCGTTTTGGCACAGGGAGATCCTGCAACTTCCATACAGCCAAGTACTGCATATGAATCTGAGCCTAGAATACCGGAGCTGTCAGCTCCCAATGCACCACAATGCCACCTGCAATCAGCAACTGCTTAAGATAATTCACTTTTGTTTTCAGAACACTAAATATTACATCTGCCCACACTTTGATAAATGTGTTGCCTTTATTTCCTCTAATTGTATTATTTTATGATTAGTACTCAGTATGTAAGTCACAGCAGAAAATGAATAATTTATGGCAGGAGTTGAAGATGAATACTTAAGTAATTGATACTATTTCTGAGTTACAGTAGCTGACACACGTGACTTTTTTTTTTTTCCAAGTCATTTCAGTTTCAGCTTGCGTATTTTAGAAATTGAAAGTCATGACAGGCACCTGCATCTATTGCTCACCCTTTTAAAAGAACTTTTGAAGATGATGTAGATCAGGCCTTCATAACATGTAGTCAAGTCAATTTTCATTTTGTATAGTACATTCAACCGAAAGAGGCTTGCATCCCATCCAAGGTTGTCCCCTGCTTTGTATTCAGTGCTGTTGGGAGACGCTCTGGCTCCCTGCAGCTTTATAATGGCACAAGAACACAAGAACATGCAACAAATAGAATACAGGCTAATTCAGATGTAAGGAGCAGCCTGCAGACATCAACGGCTCAAAGCATGCAGCGAAGTTCAGAGGCAGGAGGAGGCAGCCATCAGCACAGCAGAGTCACTTTCACTGCAGGACAGAGAGCATATTAACATAACATTCTGAAGTCCATTTAATATCATTCAGGGAGAAAGAAGAAGAGGCCAGTCCCAGCAGTACTGGGTATAAAGCAGGAAACAACACTGGATAGAATGCCAAGCTGGACATATGGACCACACTCTGTCTTTCAGAAAGGGCCAGAGCATAATGCCAAATGCACCTAACACACGTGTCTGTGAGGTGTGAGAGGAAAATCAGGATAAGCAAAGAAAACTCAGCAGAGACACAGGAAGGACTTGCAGACACATCAGCGGGTGCAGAATTCAAACCAGAGATGCTGATATCCTGAGGTAGCAGCGCTAGTCATGCTGCCCAAGAACTGAGAAACTGTCAATCTAAAATGCAAAACTGATAAGGTGGGCTTTTAGACAAGACTAATTGGGTCTCCTTACAGAAAGGCCAAGAGAGAGGGAGTTCCTATACAGTAATAATAAAAGTGGGATAAATGCAACGAACTCTGACAGACCGGCGCTTCTGTTGGTGTTTTTCTGTTGAACAATTGTTTTATGATAGTAACATATGTTCAGTTTACATTTAATCTTTTTTTAATAATTACTCAAAAGCACCCCAGGCCAGCAATAATATCTTACCATTCCCTGTGTTTCCGACGTGCACATTTTTGCTTCCATTCTTTTCTTTTTCATTTTCTTTCCTCGGGAGGAATAGAAATTTAAAAGGCATCTAGCATTACAGACTCAGCTTACAGTATATAGCTTTTAATACAGGTTATGGTTCCTAGTCAATTTAAATCAAGCTATCTCCTAAGTTATTAATGACAGAAATGTTTTGAGTTCACTTCATGTAAATTATTTCTTTACAACCCATCCAGGGGACTTCACTTTTTTCAGTTTTAGTCTGCAATACGCAGCCCACAAAAAGGTATTTACTGCCATGGACAATTTGATTAATATTTTAAAGGAAACACCATCAAGAAATGACATCAATTATAATGTTTGTCAAGTTCGCGCAAGTATCCACTGTAAGACAGGTCATAAAATTTTTACAGTGCCTTGGCCTTGTTTTGCACTCATGGTACTTTAATCAGCTGTTTTGTTAGGTGTTCTTTTTGTAATATTCCGCACGATTGATTTGTTGCCATTTGATGCAGCAGATATTGTTGCCTCTTCTTAGTTTGAGGACCGCAGTTCCACTTCTGGTTTGAGTGCCTTTTGCAGGGGTTGGTTACTTGTTCTTTCTGTGCAGGTTTTGATTTGCTTCTTCATTCTAAAGACATGCTGTCAGCCTGTATATTGTGGAGTATGTAACAGTGTTGGCACGCACCCTTTAACAGAGTGCCATCCCAGCTAGAATGTGGTCATGCTAAGATGCTAAGCTACACCCTGGCACCAATTTTTGCTTAATCAGGTTAATAAGAACATATTGTCCTTTTATTTTCTGTACATGTCTTGCATTATTAGTGTGGCAGAGAACTTTAAGATACAGTAAGATTTAAAACCAAGCAGATGTGATCATTTAACATTCAGAGCTGTAAGATCAGTAAAATATCAGCTATCAAGAATAAATCACATTTAAATCCACTTTTTCCATATTCTTTTGGGAAACAAGGCTGGAATGAACCTTGAACATGAAGCCAGTCCCTCATTGGGCACGCTGTGTCACAGATTAATATATTCTGCATATCTCTGAGTGGATAACCAGAGCACTTGGAGAAAAGATGCCACACAAGCACAGGGAGAACGTGCCAGCATCAGGAGTAGTCAAACTTAGATCCATGGAGCTGTGAGGCAGGAGCACTAATGCGTGTCATCCAAGAAATGATCTGATTGCTTAACGAAAACTGCATTTATGCTGTGTAAAGTTTATCAGCAGTTTACTTTACTTGCTTAAATCCTCTTCTGAACTCTCTAGAATTAAACAAATTCATTTGTAGGCATCTTCTTATTATTCTAGAATCCATAAAGTTTGGCATTTACTTAAGATACAAAAATGTTGTCTTGTTTTTTTAACCAAAAAATAGATAGTACACTACACTGGATTGTCACTTTGGAAAAAAATGGTAGCTAATTACAACTATTTATGGTTATTATGTGCTCACAGCGAAAACAACTTATAATTACTGACCTGGCATCATTGAACCAGTGAATAGTATTCATTATCGCTTAAGATTCACAATTGTCCCTGACTCTGTATTTAAAATGATCGACAATTGTAATTATACCATGACCTGAAGATGTTCAAGGGATGCTGTTGATGCTATCTTTACATTTTAGAAAATTTTCAAAATGTACTTCATTGAGGTTTAGTTTGGCTCAGTATTCTCAGATACAGATACTTGCAACAGAGCAACACAACAAATCAAGCTGTCCCTTGAATATAATGATGTTTGAATAATTTATTTCACAATTAATAGAGATTAAACCCAAAGCAGCAGAACATTTTTCATGCTTCCCTACACTTTTTAAGAAAAAAAGAAGCGTAAATGATACTTTTTTCCCTCTTTTGATGATACATTTTAAGGCACAAATGGTTCCTAAATGTGGATTCTTTCATTTCTGTTTTGCTTTTTTGGTATATTGAAAAATACAGGGGTGAAATTCTAATAAGCACTACTGTACACGTCTTTTGTAAATGTCTTCAAAAAGCACAATGCAAAGTGACATGAATGAGAAGCAGGTGAATGGGGAGTCTAATTAAGCAAAGAATTTGATTAAAGGCTAGAATTAGCCTCGGATTATTAAATCGGTTGGAAAAGAAACTAACAACCTCATGCAGACCCAAGGGAACATTTAGAGAAACTTTATTCAAACAGCAATCAGCATAATAGAAATGAAATTTGTATACTTTTGAACCATGAATGCATAAATGAAAAAATCTGCACACTGTAAACAATAGGTTTAAGTAAAACTGAGCTACCTTGCTGTCAATAAACAAAATGTTTTTTCTCACTTTGTTATATCTCTAGTAATGTTTAATGTAAGGTGAGGATACTTGTTTGCCATAAGGAGCCAAGTATATCTGTACATAAACCTTGAATGAGAATATTTATAAAGAAATGATCCTCTTTATTTTAAAGTAAATTATCCATCCATCCATTTTCCAACCCGCTATTTCCTAACTACAGGGTCACAGGGTAAAGTAAATTATATACAGATTTAAATATTATTTTGAAGCAGGTACATAAGCACTGCACTGCACAGTGGCTAATGCTGCTGCCTCAAGGATTCAGCAAGTAGGTTTGAATCCTGCACCCTGTCAGTGTGGAGTCTGCATGTTCTCTCTGTACCTGCAAGCATGTTTGATGTGATATACTACTTTGTTAATTGCCGAGGGGAAATTGTCTTTTCGCATGATCTTTGGAGGTCAGGGTGCCAGGTCAGCTATTGTACAGCTCCCCTGGAGCATTTTCAGGATAAGGACCTTGCTCAAAGGCCGCACAGAGGAAGATCTCTTCTGGAAGTAACGGGATTTGAACTGGCAGCCTTCCAGATACCAGCATAGATCCTTAGCCTCAGAGCCACTAGTCCTCCAGGGATTCTGGTTTTCTATTAATATCCACAACGATATACTTTTCAATTATTAATTAGTGATTAAAAGTTGGCCTTTGAGAATGGGTGTTGTGATGTCCTACTGCCCTGTCCGGGGTGTCTACTCCCTTGTGCCCAGTGCTGCATTATGGGAATTGAATGAAGCAGGTTTGAATGTTATGTTATACTCTATCTATTCTGAACTTATTGGAATTAAATCTCCTTTAGAAAACTGACCTAAGTACCTCCTTACTTTTCCATTCTTTACATGCATCCTAGTATAGAAAATATTATCTGGCCATAATGCAATATTTCAATGATGATCTTTGTCTCTTGAACAAGTTTGATTTCTGTAACTACAACAACAACATTTATTTAAAGTATAATTCAAGGTGCTTTACAAATGGTAGTAAGAAAAATAATGATCAAATAAACTAATTATACTAAGGGTGAGATAGTCAATAGGGAGAGAAAAAATAAACCTAATCCTAATGTAGGAAAAAATATCTCTGGGGTTCCACCATTAAAGCCAACGCAAGTCCCACTGGGCATTCTATGGTACATCTAAGATAGAAAAAAGAATATATGATGGAGTCATGGAATACTGGAATTAAGTGAACATAAAGATCACATGCAAAAAAAAATGAGTCAAAAATCACAAGCTGGAAGGTAGGACACTATTTTTAGCCAGTGTGGTATGTTTACAATGTGTCACTTTAGTTAAAAATGATCAGGAACTTCTGCAGGAATACAGCAGGTTTCTTCCTCAGAGGATTTTAATAAGTTTTGTTGTATTCAAGGAGGCATCTGCCTCTCTTGACATTCAGACAAATGTTCTGTGGTAATGAGGAAAGTGACTGGGAGCCACTGAAGTTGGATTACATGAAAGTCTTTTGAAATAATTATTGTGGGGCTTGCGGCCCTTTACCTCGGCGTTTCCATGTTTCCTCTGTGTCTGTGTGTTAACTAGTCGCTCACAGAATACATTTGTTTTCAATCCATGAAAGTCGAGGGCATTGTGTAGGTGTGTTGCCTTTATCCAGAGAGGAGATGACCACATTGGGTTTGAATGCCCAGAACCACCCCTCATGTTAGTCAAGACCAATAGAACCTCAAAAGAGGTTCCATGGAATGGATTGCCCACTGTTGTAGTTGTAGTAGTTGTAGTAATATTAACACATTTACAAATTACAGTGATAGTCTTACTTACATATCCAACCAATATGCATAGTATGTGACACTATTGTTCACTATAAATATAGGAAAAAGGCAGGTACTGTAAGTCTGTTAAATACCAGAGTGCATTCCATATTTTAATTGCCTTCCTCTACTTCCTCTACTCTGCCTTCCACATTTCACTAAAAAAACCAGCCATGTGACTGTCAAAAAGCAAACCATTATAATCAGACATAGCATTAAATAAGAGATAAAAATGGACAGAAATTGTCTTCTGCTTTGTAGTGCTAAGCAGACAGACAGAAATATTCCTTCTTGTATGACTCGGTTGTAAGGTCATCAGAAGGATTGGTTGGTAAGCAGGGTAGCCATCCGAGAAAAAGAAATGAAAATAAAAGGGCAGAGGTGTTAAAGGAAAACACAAACCAGGAAACATAGCATAAAAATAAAGGAAAGACAAAATCAAAAAGAGGCATGAAAAAAGAGGATGGGGAGACAGGAAAAAGCTAAAAAAAGTATCTTGTCACTATACATAAAGAAGCTGAAACTGGATGTTATGATTTACAACATTGTGCAATAAAAGATACAGTTTTATAGTCCTTATGTCCTTCAAGTTATATAAAGTTTGACATAAATAGAACTTGACACATATATAGTATTTGACATTCCACAAAGTGCATGCTGTCCTCTCAAATGCACTTGATGCAGCCTTAAAATTGTCAAAACGCTGAGGGGTATGCTTATTCACTGACACCCAGTTCTAAAATAACAGTATGAATGTGCTCAAATTTCACAATTCTTACAGATTGCCTTGAATCTATGGCACACTAAAGGCAAAGAGTAAAAATGACTTTTCCTTATGACATTACCACATTAATATGGCTTAATGTCACCTCTAGGCAGACACTGGTGCATCAGATTGGAGAGAAAACTCCCATTAATGAAATATTTCTCACAGTGCATTACAAAGCCCAATCAATCTTCATGGCAATCTCTACAGTAGGAATTGTACTATATTATATTTTGGTGGCAGGGTAGTGTGGTGGCTATCTCTGCTGTGTCATGGAGCCAGAGTCCTGTGTTCAAATAAATCCTGCACCCGACGCTCGTCTGTGAGGAATTTTCATGATGACCCCATTTTTGTGTGGGTTTTTCTCTGGGTGCCCAAGTTTTCTAATCTCATTTAAGATTTTCATGTTCTTTGTTAATAAATGTTAGTACATGTATGAGTGCATTATAATAATAATTATAATTATAAGGAATTTGTCGTTTTTCGCATACCCCAACTTACTGTCCAGAGAAAACACAGAGAGGGGGAGAGAAGCTTGGGATCGGAGCATATGGTCAGCTATCTGTACAGCGCCCCTGGAGCAATTGCAGATTAAGGTCCATGCTCAAAGGCCTGATGGAGGGCCCTACCTACCTAACAAGTCCAGTGCTTCTTCAGTTGGTTTCAAGATTGTTATTGTGAATTGAATTAAGGAAGCTTTATAATGGTTGAATATTCTAACATAACCCTCAAATTTGAGTATTTATTTAATTCAATTCAAGATCACTGAGGTTTTAGCAGCCTCAGGCCCAAGGCAGGGAACCAACTATGCAAGAGGCTCCACTGCTTCGTATGGGCCACCACTAATGCACACACCCAAAAAGAGCTAATCTGGAATTACCAATTTATCTAACGTCAATTTTCGGGATGTGGGTGGAAATAGAATTACCCATACGGATATGGGGAGAACCTACAAAAACATCAACCATGCATGGGATTTGAATCTATTATGCCAGATCCTTAAGGCAGCAGTACTAATCTCTGTACTAGCATTCCCCCGTTATGTGTCATATTATATTATACTTGCTGGTGGTTAGTACTGCAGCCCTACAGCTCCAGTGTCCTGGGTTTAAAAGATGGCCAGGATGCTGTCAGTGAGAAGATTACAGTCTCTCCCAGTGTACCAGTTGGTTCCTGTCTGGGCACTCAGGTTTTCTGCCCACATAACAAAGAAGTGTGTTAGATTTAATAATGAGACTAAATTGGCTTTATTCTGCTGTGCTCTGAGATTGGTTGTTGCCTTGTCTAGGGCTGATTCCCTTTGCTCTTGATGCTGCAGAGTTGTGTTAGCCTTTAGGTCCTTCTTTCTTTGAGAATCTTGCTGCATTTGTTCATCAGACATTCGAGTACTCTTGTGGACACCAAATTACACCCAACCAAGCATGGATACCAGGTGCTGGACATTTTGTTGTTTTGTATTATATTTTACTAGCCTAGTATCTGCCGGAGACAGATAATAGAATAACTTAAAAATATTTCCTATCTTTTGCCCAGCATGTACCTTCAGAGCCTTTCCTCAGCATTTGGGTGTGTGTGAATGTCTCTTAACCGGCACTCCCTCACTCAAGTGTGTTCCCATAAAGTCTGTTTCTCAGATTCTGTCACTATTTTTGAGGTGCCTATCTAGGTTCCTGTCTGATGTAATACTTCCTGTCTCTCTCAGCATGCCTGTTACGCTTTTACTAATGTGTCTTCACCAGCACTCCTTCTCTCAGGTGCGTAAAGGCAGCTTTACAGATTATGTTTCAGGTTTTATACTTGTGATTGAAGAAGACTCTCTAAGCATACCTCCTTTTGTCACATCACCAAAGCCAAACTGACCAATAAGATTACAATGAAAGACTGGACACACAATATTATATTATATTATATTATATTATATTATATTATATTATATTCAAGGACTAGACTAATGGGTTCAGTAATGAATGAATAGATGGACTTAGCATTTGCTGTACTGATCTATTTTGGCTGCTACCAGAATAAGAGAGTGACATACTCTAAATAGGATTGCAGTGCCTCGAAAGGTACTCACACTCCTAAACAATAAAATGTAGCTAATTAATCTGTCTACAGGTGACTGGATGGTATCTGGAAGGCAAGTCCCTAAAGGAAACCTATGTGAATATAGGAAAATGGAAATTCCATATAGACACCATCACTCTCAAGAACAGAACATGTTCTTGAGATCCCACTGCTGTCATAAACCATACCTGCTTTAATTTCAATTTTATTATCAAGATAACATTTAAATAATTTTGTAATAAAAGGCAATACAAGCCATAGCATTCCTTAGCACTGTTTTCTACATCTTTATTTTCTGTGATTGATTGTCTTTTTGATCAACGCTCACTAGCTTTCACTTTAGGAGACAAGTTGTTTCTTTTCCCAACTAACATTCCAACAATGAACAAACACTGTCCTTGAATAGATGCCTTGCTTGTTTTGAAAAAAAAAAGAAAATGAGAATGCCTCAAAATTAATTCAGCAAAAAATGGCATATTGTTTAGTTGTAACATCCGCCTCCTTGTTGCCTGAATGCTGCTGCAGCTATTCTGCATTCATTCACTTCTTAAATATAGATGTCAAATACAAGGGTGCTAACATCTTAGCATTCTGTAAGGATAAAATGTGATCAGCATCACCCAGATTTTAAATTATCACAGATCATCAACTTTCATTTTTTCACTGATGTGAATTAATTAGTTTATAATTTTTAATGGCAGTGCCACAAATATTCAGAAAAATTCCATACTATATATAGTTATGGATATACAGTATATCTAACATACAAAGGTATGCAGTAGTAGTATTTATGCTCATCACTTCATCCATTATATTTTTATTTCTATTAACCCACTCAGCCCAGCTGAAAATCAAGAGGTTCAGAGCCTTTCCCAGAACAAGGTAGGCACCAACCCTTAGTTGCTTATCACAGGGCACACACATTCACAGAAGGACAATTACGAATCAGCAGTCAACCTAACATGTTTTTACTCTTTATATAATATATTCAATGAAAGATGTGATGGTGTGTCCTGGTTATGATGAATGTAGAAAAAGGTTGAGTAGGAGGAGAGTGACCATGTGGGTTTTTCATGAGGTGAGTTGGGGGCCATGTTCAAATCCTGATGGATTACATTTATTACTGGAGATTTATTATGTGCTGGATGTGTTCTTTTGAAAAATGTATTTTATTTTCAAAACAAAAGTGCTGCTATAGAAATGGCTAAATGTTTTAACAGGTCCATCGACCTGAAGCTAATCATGTTGAGACCCGACCACTACTTGGATGGGAGACCATCTAGGAAAAGCTTGGGATGCTGCTGGAAGAAGTGTTGGGGGCACAGTACGGCACAGTAGGGGGTGCTTACCCTGTAGTCTGAATGTGGATCCCAATGCCCTAGTGCAGTGATGGGGACAATGTGCTGTAAAAATAGCACCGTCATTTGGATTAGACATAAAACTAAGGTCTTGACTCTCTGTGGTCATAATAGGTCTTTCATAAAGAGCTGGGTGCAAGGTGCCCTCGATGGCCTAGTCATTCTGGCCCCCTAATCATCCCCTGTCTCTAATTGGCTCTCTTTCTCACCCCTTCACCACCTAATAGGTCATGTGCAGTGAGCATCCTGGAGCAAAAATGGCTGCCATCACATCATCCAGGGGGATGCTGCACATTAGTGGTGGTTAAAGTGGCTCCCCACTCACAATGAAAAGCACTTTGAGTAGTGAGAAAAGCACTATATAAATTTAAAGAATTACTATTATTTACCATATAATATCTTAATGTATTCCTTGTTTTCCTAGACTTAATTGCTTCACTAAAAATATTATTTTTACCTACAATGTAAAAAAAATATGAAAATACGTAGTGACTGCTTTTCATATTATTAGTTTTTTTTTTTGTTTTGCCAGGTAAATGTACCCAAGTAGATGCAATCAGTGTTAGAACTTCTCACTGTAATGGGCAACCAGGCTTAGAATACTACAGAGTGCAATTTAGTCCCAACTTCATGCAAGTGCTTTCTTTATAACCTAACCTAAGAATTATACCCTTGTTAGTAATATGAGGCAAACTGCCATTTGCTGTTGAGAACAGAATGAAAAAAACAGTAGATTTCTACACAACTTTAAAAAAAATCCATATTATACCAGTGTTCAAAATATTTTCAGTTTATGCTAAACTTTACTAGCTGCCTTAAGTGGCATTTAAAAGGTTGTCTGAGAAGTGAAAAAAGCCACCAGCTGCACTTAAGTGGCCAACTCCAGCCTGTAAGAGCGTGTCTGATTCATTTACTAACTACTTAAAAGTTCCTCGGGAAATAGACAATCACTCATCTTTGACCTAATGAGCTAATAAAGGATTTGCTTCCAGAGCCCCTCAAGTTGATAAAAAGCGTCTTTTCATATTATATCATGTACTGCCCTGCCGTCTGCTGTTTAGCTGCATTTCATCGTAAGGCGTACATGTGATCTGTTCACGTATGCAGACTCTGTCATATCCCTCACTAATCTGCCTTTAATCATTTTATTGTTTATATATGAGGCTTCAATAACTCTGCCTCATTTTAACAATTCGCTGGCAGGTTTATTTTCTGGAGTCTTTTCCAACTACAGAAACTCTTCTCTTTTTGCAATAGATATATGTCAATGAAATGCAACTTAAAATGAGGGGAAGGATTAACATCCATAACATATTCAAAAGCAAAAACTGATTTGACTTCAGTAGTCTTTTGCCTAAGATCACCAGATTGATTCTTGCGCCTGCCCTAGCGTGTTACAATATACTGGTCATTCCTTCTACTTATTGTTCATTTCCATTTTTCAGAAGTGATTTTACTTCAAAGAAAATGAAATGGCACTATTAATAAAACAGGTAATTGGATTGAAGCCCCAGATGTTCCTGGCTTCTATCAACAATTGCAGACATTAAGACTCTAGATGGGCTCTGCCAGTCTGAATTGATTTCTGTACCTGGTTGTCGGTTTTGTTGATGATTTGCTGAAGATTGACACCAAAGCCTGTCCCACTGTTAAAGTGCTTTTTTCTCAGGCCATAATGAATATATAACACAGAACTGACATTATTTTTCTTTCATTTCACTGAGTAAGATTAACTGTTCAGCTTCATGGTTTGAGTCTAATTCATGGGACTCATCTGTGAAATAGATTCCTTTTGATAGCATGGTATAATTAATTTGGGAAGACAGCAATATGTTTCTTGGGCAGTCAGGTGCTGTGTATGATTTATTTTTAGACTTCTATAAAATGTGTATACAGTAGATAGATATTAAATGCATATACCTGTACGCTTTCTTATATTGCACTTTTCCTTTGCATTTTCAAATGTACTTCCCCCCTCAAAATACAATATACACTTGATTTTAAAGGCTTCCAAAATATCTAGGCACAAATTTATTTCTATATATAATTTTCAATTTAACATTTTTCTAAATGGCTTTTATTCCGTGGTAGTAAATGTAATTTTTTCAATGCCTTTTGGCTTTGAGAAGTTGCCAAGGAAGTAGCCTGATGCTTGATTAGGCATCTGTGCACAGCGTGTGTTGTATCCACCATTTGCTTCTCTGAGTAATGTGTCATTGACCAAATGGCACTGACATGCTTTTGATGCCCTTTGGAGACAGAGTCGCTGGTAGTACTGTCTTTGAATTTTATAGTTTCATCTTTACAACTAAAGGCAGTAGTGTGGGGCTTGTAATTATAAGCTCAGAACACTTTTACATTCAAACAGGAAGAAAGAATCACAACAAAGAAGCTTACGTCATGTGAGAAGACTGAAACTAGGGATGTACCAATAAGGCATTTCTGGGTAATTACCAATAAGTCTATTCTGCATCATATCTGTGAATTCTGAATGCAATATTCATATTTACTGTTCAGTGTTTTGACTGAAAGACTCAGCTTTGTCAAATCATACACAGCATCTGGCAATGTAATTTTTTTAGCTTTCCCTTTGAAGTAGGCAGCGTATTTGTCTAGGTCGTGCCCTTTTAGAAGACTAATTAAATGCTTTGTACTATTTTATAATTGTTTATCATACTTCTGACACACAATACATTTGAAGAACAAGTGTTGAATATTGCTAATTTATTGTTACTGGCAGTCATAATAAAAAAAAAAAAACACAGTTAAAATTATACCCATCAAACCGCATGGTGTTTAGTGGGCACTCTACACTCTGTGTGCTACAACATATTGGTCTAGAATGGCAGAAATAATCTTGACAACTGGGACCAATACTGATATACTTTTTACTTCCTTTTCAGTTCATATGGATTTGGTGTCAGATTTATGTGTACATCGGTAACACCAGCACATAAATGTAGAAAATTGCATGCATTGATAAAAATTAAGCTAAACATCATTTTAGAATGATAAACATAATAACTTGGAAACACTAAAGAACAGCAAGAAGGTCAGATAAGAAAGTGTTAAAGGGCCTGTGAGATGGAAAGAGTGAGCAGCAAAGAACAATAATGTTTAGCCATTCAAAATGAAGGCATTTGTACACATACAGCAAGTAACAGTCACCGACAGAGATAATTAGGAGAAAGTATATAAGACCAATTATGATGGTGAATAAATGGAAATTGGGAAAGAGTTACTATTGTCATTTGTGTTATTAAATGTTGCCTAAGC
The DNA here is from genome assembly GCA_026402145.1 of Polypterus bichir lapradei. NCBI lineage: Eukaryota > Metazoa > Chordata > Cladistia > Polypteriformes > Polypteridae > Polypterus > Polypterus bichir. The sequence continues at coordinate 56,449,589 of JANRMT010062792.1, forward strand.
TTGCATTTATGAAAATAATAATTAGGGTGCTTATCTGCTCATTAGTTTTGAATCCGCATCTCAAAGTAGCAAGTACAAGAAACGCTCTAGAAATCATTTAATTTTGCCATTCCTTGTTGTCTTTGATTTCATTCTTTTTCTTTTTACCTACCCACCAACAGAGATCTTAACAAATGAATTTGCATCATTAATGGCTGGTAGATGAATAAAGTGAATAGCAAATAAATAAATAAATAAAAGTGACTGGAAACAATAAATATGAAGTATGAGATATTCTTCTGTGTGGGAGGCAGAACATTTTCATTCTTGATGAAGTTCAAGAAAAAATAGCCCTCATGATAAATATATAATAGCCCCAGCTCTGAATTAGCTTTGAAATCAAGGAACATATTTATACAAGTCTATCTATATTGAATAATACTTCACAACTGATACTTCCACTTCATACCCTTTAATTTATATCTCCACCCAGCTGATCTAAAATTTGGCTTATTGAAAAATCATTTTCAATTCCAGATGTTTGACAGCCTCCTAAATCCCTCATTTCCCCTACTCAATTGGGGCGGCAACATCCAGTTTTGAAAGGTTTAGGTAAAATTTGAGCATTCTGATCAATATACAGTATATATATATATATATATTGTGGGGTACAGCCCGGGCACAGATAGGAAGAGATGATGTTTTCAGCACACACACGTTTAATTACAATAATATTATCTACAAATAAGTGCATCAACTCAGTGCCGCAGCACCCCTTTAAGTCCAGGCCTTTCACACACTTCCTTTCTCTTCTGACGGCCTCCACTCCTCTCCTCTAAGACTTCGCCCTTCTTCCACCCGACTCCAGCCCCCATATGGAGGGAGGCGGCCCCTTTTATATCCACCCAGATGTGCTCCAGGTGTCTTCCAGTGACCTTCCGCCGACATGCCCTTGTGTGGCGGAAGCACCGGCTGTGTACCCAGAAGCACTCCGGGTGTCCCCGTTCCTCTTCCCCCCAGCACTTCTGGGTGTGGCGGAAGTGCTGACGTCCAGGGCTCCGAAGGCAGCGGGGTGCCCCCTGGCGGCGACCACAGGCCCCTACAGGGTTGAGCTTCCAAGTTCCCTACCCATGGTCCCCAAAGCAACCAGGCCGGTCGCCCACACATGGTCTGGGGAAGGCGTAAGCCCTTCTCCGGTCCTCCTGGGCGTCCTGGCCGGGTCACCTCCCCAGCTGTCTCTGACACATACTGTACACATATATATGTATGTATATATATATATATATATATACAGAAATAAAAAAAGAGATAGATATATATATTCATAGCATCCATGTTCTGAGTCCCGATCTGATTGTATTGGTGGTTACCTACCAGGTAACGCATGTGGTTGTGGTTGACAGCCGCCAAATAAACGAACTACATGCCGTGGCGCAGCGTAAAGGGACTTCGTCTCTGAATGTCCGAGGTTTGATCCCCGCAAGGGGAGCAGTGGAGTGTGTACACCAGATGAGCCCAAATAAGGGCGAAACATGTGTTGCGTACTCTTTGCGTTATTTGACAGTAAACTATGTAATATATATATATATATATATATATAGAAAACCTATTCCAATTCACCATGTCACTTTTAGTGATAAGGCATGTCTTTCCCCTTCTTCAAAGAGAGAAGAATTTTGCTTTAAGGCTACCCTTTTCCTTTCGGGTTTCCATATGCTCCCGGGTCATTGTAGAATAATTACATATCTATCCATTATTTATTAAACTCACTTAAACAAACGCAGGGGCCCAGTATCTGCAGCCTGTTTCATTAACACTGGGCCCAAGACTGCAACAAACAGTAAACGGGCCACCAGACTGTCAGTTACTTGTGCATTCACACCAAACGCAAATAATTAACCTACTTGTAGTATGTTTGTATGTAGTTGAAATGTGAAGAAACTGGAATACCGAAGAAGATCCAAGTTAGCAAGTAATTGACCTCTGCCCATGGAGGCAGAAGTATAGACCACCATCCTATTTCTATTTCTAATTCTGCAAACTATCAATCAGGCTTTATCTGACCTTATATCTGATGCATTGTGGTTTGAAAAACCACTGAACAGTAAGTGAGAATCTGAATTCTAATTTAGTTGCAAACTCTTCCTTCAGATATTTCTGTTACCGATTATAATTATTTTTTGTCATTGGTTATTTATTGAGTATAAAAAATGGTTAGTTCTAAAAGGCTTAAACTGCTATGATATCAATTTGAGTATGAATTGTTACAATTATTATTAGATTCAAATCTCAAACAAAAGGTTGGCCTGAAACAGTCCCAGCATCCCTCACTGTAAATGGCACTAGCAGGAATGGGTTTCAAAAGATCAAAACACTCTCTTGGAAGAAGTAGATTTCAACAATAACCTAGACTGAGTAATTTGACATATTTTATTTTAAAATAGTTACCAAATGATTGTCATCACTGCAGAAATAAACAAAAAGCCATGACATTTAATGAGGCACTTCTATATTATTATCTTTTGATTTACAACAAAAAAAAGACAAAACACATAAATTCTCTCACTGCCCCTATTAGTCTGTCGATCTCATCATCCCTTTTCTCTCACTTGTAAACAAGGCCACAAGGTACTTAAATTCCTCTACTTCAGGCAGTAACTCACCTGCAACTTGGAGAATACAGTCCACCTTTTTCCTACTTAGGACCATAACCTCTGATTTGGAGGTGCTGATCTTCATCCCTGTCACTGCACATCTGGTTGCAAACAGGCCCAATGAATGCTGGAGGTCATTGCCTGATCTGCAAAATGCCCATAACCACTGAGCACGGTGCCAGTGTTTTTCCGATTATGCACACATAGCTTTTTGCAATTATACAGGGACCGAATACCCCTTATTAAGGGGCCTGGAACCCCGTACTCTTCCAGCACCCTGCACAGAATCTGTCAAGGAACACAGTCTAAGTCCATAAAACACATGTAGACCAACTCTCATGACCATTATCCTCATGAGTGACCATTTTGTACTTTTCCAAAATCAGACATTCTGTTTACAGTTTATTTCAATCTGTACATTAAAATGAGGCGCATATTAAAAATGTTTAATCAATTTTTCAGTTGTCTGGATAACTTACATTGGCTTAAACATTATATAAATTAACAAAAGTCTAAGATATCTCTTTGGCTTTCCTGTCAACCGAAGTTATTAGATAATAAATTTTATCTGTCTATATATAAAATCCAATGTCTGTCTGTCTGTCTGACTGCCTTTCATGAGAGAACTACTTAACGGATTTAGCTCATGTTCTTTTCTATAATTTGCTCGAACATTATGGTTGATTTTGTGACTTCTCTCACTGCGCTATTTATCATAGTTCACTTGCGGTACCGATTTATTTGCACAAATCCGAGAGAGATGCAGTGGGCCGAGGCGTATCTTACATTCGCTTAGTGAATGAGAGAACTACATAACGGATATAGATTGGGCTTTTACCTAAAATCTGCTTGAACATTCCTGTTGATTTTGCAACTTCTCTTGTCGTGCTAAGAATCATACTTCGCTTGCAGGCGTGATATATTCGCGCTAATCCAAGAGAGCAGTTGCGGGCTGAGGGGAGGGGGAAGTGTGACGTCAGGAGTGGGGGGCCTGGCAGGGCCCTCCTCACTGTCCTTTTTCACTTCTATACAGACGGAGCCACAGGGGACAGCTAGGATATGTATATAATGTACAACACAGGCAGAGATACAAAGATATGTTGGGGATCCAAAAGAGAAGCAAAGAAGTTGGTGGAAAAAAATGAAGAATATCTATGCTTTGTCTGCACTGTCGATCTTGACTGGTGCCATCAAGGCAGTTCTTTAAGGCTATAAACCCTGGAGATCAAAAGGACCTCCTAGGTCAAAGGTGAGATTGGAAGAACTCTTCCGAAGTGAAATCTTCCCAGCTGCAGAGAATGAGGACAGTTTGGCAGTACATAATGTAACCTCATCATCCTTCCCTGCTGTTCCCTCTAAATCAGCACACATAAGGTCATGCAAGATACCCATGCACATATGTTTCCACAGAATAAAATATTACACATTTTACAGAGTTTCTCTTAATCAAGAACAGTACATACAGATAATTCATCAACTGTTCAAATCAAGTCTATCTGCATATTTTCTTTATGGATACAAGCTAAGCAATGACTTCTGACTACCCAACAAAAGTCACAAATCTAGAATCCATTCATAATATAATAGTATTATATAAAGAAAGCTTTCTCCTGTGCTGCCTTGTAAATGTTATGTTTTATGAAGCCTGATTAGGCTTGCCCCATCAATTTGTACACTAAAGTACTTCAGCAAGATGGTAAAAATTAACTACATACATATTTGCCATCTGTCACATATTTAATATTGCTAATAAGATATCAACTGACACTTAGCCTTGTTTTCCCTGTGTTTTAGTTTTTAAGTATAAATTTACATTTGTTAATCTTGAATAGGTAAATTTTATTTTATATAGTTCTATGCCAATTTTGACTAATAACAAATATGACATAAACATATTTAGATATTTTTATAGTTATTATGTGTATACTAGACTGGGACCAACACTATCCTCTGTTATATACCTAAATAGCCTTAATAAGATAAAATAAAACTTCAAAACTGAGAGGCCCATTGGCTCAGGAGAATATTGCAGATCTGGGTTATAGAGGGTTAAACATTTTCACTTTTAGGTTTTTGTAGAGAAATGTCTGTTTGCTTAATGGGACTTGCATGAGATTACTCTGCACTTCAGAGGCTATTGCTGCCCAATTCCAGTCAAATTTACACTTGAACTTGATTAGAAAAGACAGACCATTTACCACTTGAACTAAATAAAAACCTATATAAAACAGCAACAGATTTTTTTTCAAATCCCATACCTGAAACATGGTGGTATTTACTTTTTTTTAAACAAATGACAGGTTTCTCAAAAACTACCCTTGTGCTAAATTACTTTAGTCATCAGAGCTCTAGATATCCAGAGCTAGAGTAAAGTGGAATTTTAGAATCAATGACATGATACTGTATAGCGTATATTCTATCACTGTGGTCATTTTCTTTATTATCAAATAAAAATAAATAAAACAATAAATAAAAATAAAAAGATATGGTAGATAAGTAATGTTGGTTTGTTTAGTACTGCAGCTGCAGAGTCCTGGGTTCAAATCCCAGCCTGCTTATCTTGTACGTGGTGTTGGCTCATTTTCCCTGTGTCTTCCTGGGTTTGCATAGTTATTCCAGTTTTCTTCCAACATACCTAAGGATCCTGCCTTTAATTCATAGAGCTGGTATAATTATGGGTTTAGAAAAATAGCCCTTAACAAGGTTATGAGGGGTGCTGGAACCCAATCCACCTAGCACAGGGCAAAAGGCAGGAATAAAACCTTGACAGGAGGATGGACCACCAGTCCATCACAGAGCGAACACACACCCACACCCCAACCACATACTAGGCCCAATTTAGTGTTGCCAATCCATCTAACCTGCATGTCTTTATACTGTGGGAGGAAACCGGAGCACCCAGAGGAAACTCATGCAGACACGGGCAGAACATGCAGAACTCTACACAGGGAGGCCCTTGGACGTGAACCCTAGTCTCCGTACTGCGAGGCAGCAGCACTACCACTGCTCCACCCAAGAAAGAAAGAAAGAAAAAGCGTCTTTCCCTCTAATGTTGGCAATTTAGGTGTTATAGTAGGCTAATGGTCACAAATGCTGTATTAGGTTTTCTAATACATCTCACACTTTGATAATTCGGATTGTTCACTTGTACATAACATTTCTTCTGAGTAGTATGTCAAATTTAACCTTGTAACTCTTCATCCTGGGTAGGCTCCATCTCCTCAAGGCCATGAACTGGATTAAGCAGATTAACCAATGTAATGTTGCAAGGTGGAACAAAAAAATAAAAATGCATCAACAACCAAAAGCATCTCTGTGCATCTGTACTGAATGAAACTAAAATACATTTTTATTATAGTTTGCATAATTAAATGGCTTTTGAAAGTGACACATTTACATTCTTTGATTTATAAATGTTACATGTCTTCCACCTCTACCCATTATACATTTTTTTAAATAAATGGACAAATAGAACTACAATACTACAACAGCCATACAGTACCAGCTTTAAATATAATGCCTACTACTCACTGAGCCAATATAAGGAAACTAACGTACAGTACCCATTGTAGAATCATTTAGTTATAGCAATCCATCTGACCACATGTCTTTAGGTTGTGAGGAGTAACCCCAAAGCTTATTTAAAATACTACATAAGCACAAGAAGAATATACAAACACCGTACAGAAGGTTCTCCTACTCAGAAATGAACCTGGCCCTTCCATGTTGCTACATAACATAATCGAAATGGTACTCCAAAATTTTGCTCTACAAACTCTTTCTGAAATATAAAGTAGCACTACACTATACCTATCAAATTCAAAATGAAAACCTGGGTGCACAATCATAGTGGTCATTCTGCCTCTTCTTCAGAAAATATTCACCAAAATGGAATATCAAAAAACATTCTCACATCTGTTTAGTCCATTTTAGGGCAACAGAGGATAAGAGCTTGTCACGGTACCAATAACCACAATGCAGAAACCAATCCTGGATGGAATGCCAGTCCATCCCATAGCTCACTCTTGTTCGCGTGGAGTCAATTAACAACCATCAGTTCACCTAAGATGCATGTTATTGGAATGTGGGAGGAAAATGCAATGCAAATCCCATGCAGACAAAGGGAGAAAGTGCAAACACTACACAGGCACTGATGTGAACCAAGGACGATGATGTAGTTCATGATATAGCAGCAGGAACCACTGGACCACCCAAGAACAGAAGAAGAGGTACTCATTTTTGGTCTGGTAGGGTCACACTGAATGAAGATTTGTTTCTCAAGTAATCTCTTGCTCAGGGTGTGTTTTTGTCTTTGATTGAAGTTCAGTCATACTTAAGTTCCTGTTTACTGTTTCCTTCAGCTTTTTGGGAGATTCTTTAATACAGTATGTTTTGATTTCTTTCAAACCATGGGAAAATAGGCCCTGTTACAGACATTGTGCTAATAAACTGTTAAAGACTCTTTCCATTTAAATTCATTTTACTCTTTTTAACATCTGGGCTTATTATATCAAATAATAGAGCTGGTCTCATTACCCAAAACCCATCCATCCATCCATTATCCAAACCCGTTATATCCTAACTGCAGGGTCACGGGGGTCTGCTGGAGCCAATCCCAGCCAGCACAGGGTGTAAGGCAGGAAACAAACCCCGGGCAGGGCGCCAGCCCACTACAGAGCGCACACACACACCCACCAAGCACACACTAGGGATAATTTAGAATCGCCAGTGCACCTAATCTGCATGTCTTTGGACTGTGGGAGGAAACCAGAGTTACCCAAAACCACTTTACAAAAATTTTTTTCTTAGCTAAACTTTTTAAGCATTTTTTTTTTCAGTCCACCATGCAGTAACAATCACTGCTATTCCATTGTCTCAGAAACTTGGGTTAGAGTCATAAGCTCTGTCACTCTGATTTTCTGTTGTCTTGTGGGCTTTCCTGTACCATTCAAAGCATGTGCATGATAGGCCCATTGGCGACTCTAAACTGGAACGGTATGTGATGGATTGGGCTTCTATCCAGTATTAGATGAGTGGGAAAAAGGATGCCTGCAATAAATGGGTTACAAAATTAATGAACAGGCGGGTTTTAGTCTCAAAAATTATGATATGGCAGCTGAAGTCATTGAACATCCTCGCAATTTAATATACTATTCACAGTGTTTCATATGTCAACATTTAATTTCCAAATAAAAGTTTATCAAAAGTCGCCATTCTCTTTCTTTCCATTTCAAGTATCCTCTGTCCTCTTTGATACACACAGAAGCTGAAACAAATCCTTACTCTCAAAAGTCAAGGAAAAAAACCCTTAAAATGTAACATGCATTGTTATATTGATACCTCCTACATTTCTAAATTTAAACAACAGGAAATATGACGAAAGTAACTTGATTTTGAAGGACTATTGCAGCCATAGAAATGAGTGGGATGTGTTCATTTTATATACTATATAGGTACACAGTAAGATTGATCTTTGCATTTACTGTGGGGAGAGGGAGGTAGCTTTTACTTATTAAGTTATATCTTTTTGTACCAGCTAAAGTTGAAAAAAAACCAGTTTAGGTAATCAACACAGGCCCTGGTAACTGTTGTAATGAGCCCATATATCAAAAAGGATGAACTTCCCCTTTTAATTGTTTCTAAAAAACTGGATTAAATATACGGAACCAGTGGAGATGTAAATTGCAGTTTTTTGTTCTGCAGAGGATGTATATTAATTATCAGTCACAGATGCGCTTGTTCATTGCAAATTACCTGCTGTTTAAAAGCCATTATGGTGAAAATTATAGATCAGCATTAAGCAAGCAGGCTAGACAACAGATCTTCTGTGTGCCAAAATTCAAGACAGCAAAAGTGCAAGTATTGATACATTTAGGCTGCATCACAGTCATGGAGTCCTGGGTTCAAATGCTGGCTAAATCTCTGTCAATGCAGAGTTTGCAAAGTTTCCCGCTTTCGTTTTTTCTCTTGGTGTTCCACAGTTCCTCCCTAATTGTAAATACATGTATTTTAGGTTAATTGGTAATGCTAAATTGTGTCATTATGGCTTGTTCTTCTTTGCATTTGATGATTCTGAGATAGATCCTGGCATCATATGACCCTACCACCAGATTAAGTAGGTCTGAAAATATATGGATTGCTGTTGTTAAACCTGATTAATTTTACATCACTACAACACAGCCTAATTAAACGGAGTTTATTTTAGTGCATGAATATAATTCTAATTAAAAGATTGATTGCAATGAAAAATAGAATAACCCTGACTTAGAAATGGTAATAATTAGTACAAAAAATGATAGGATCCTACAGTTTAAAGCAGAATGCAAGCCAATCTGTGATTAAGTATCATATCTTATCACTGCAGCCCTTCATGACCACGACTGAGCACTGCTGGTACAAAAGCCCTTTGATTTTCTTTTGCTCAGTTTCTGACTGTGTCATCTACAATTCCTACTTGGAGGTCCAATATAGTATCACCATATGCAGTTGTCGTATATATTATTGGCACTTTATTATTCCCTAATTTATGAAATATTTTTATCATGATTGGGTATTTTTTACATAGCCATGTGCATACCCCACTCCAAAAAAACACAAATTAAATAATGAGTAATAATTAATATAGTGTGCTTAGATACATCACTAACGTCAAAGTGTCAGACTTAGCAGTTTGTACTGTGTCATGTTTAAATTGTGTGTAGTTGATTAGTACTTTATGACTTGGGTGTAGTCTATTGAAGCTTGAATGTTTCCTAACCTTCTATATTATGACAAACAGACACACTCAATTTTACCAAGAAAAACACTTTACTCTTTTCTTAATACTGGTAGCATTGTACATTCAAGTAATGCAGACAACCACTACAAACGGCCATATTCAAATTAAGTCTGTCCTCTTTAACCCCGATACTGAGATGTATACACCAGGCAGCATCGGTTAATGGTGGTAGAGAAACTTACCTCCCTCCCGGCTTCAAAAAATATTCCCATTGTTAAAAGCTACAAACCAAAATTAAACACAACAAATGTTTGAAACCCAACATGAAAAAAATTTAAATTAAAAGTCCAATTTTAAGTGCAGCCCCACAGTGCCTCCTGGGACGTCAGTGCCATCCGTCACTACAATATTGTTTTCGGCCAGAAGATGGAGTCTTAATTGCTACTTTTTGTAAAATCCAAACTAACCATCTCTTAATATTTTTATAGTCTTGCATGGTGGCACTGTTACTTCACAGTTCCTGGGTTAGAATCCCTGTCACAATCTGTGTGGAGTTTGCATGTGTTGCCTGTGGCTGTGTGAGTTTTTTTTCTGGGTACTGCAGTTTCCTCCCATATCTCACAGATGTGTGTATTGCATTATTTGACATTTCTAAATTACTGCACATACTGTAATTAGATGGCTTCACCATGCAAGTTTCTTCAATGATGATCTGGCACCATGTCTGGTTGTAGTTCCTGCCTTTCACTTGATAATACCATTTGGCTTTGAGCTGCATTAAACAGTTTCAAAAATGAATGAATGGAAGGATGCAGTCTGTGTTTGTCATTTTAATAGTCAAAGCCTTTTAGGAGTCTACCTTGTCAACAGAGGTCAGCTATTGAAGCGAAGTGCTTTATTCTATTTTTTTTCTCTTTTTGTTGTGTTAAAAGATGACAGTCAAGGAAGTTCTTGATGTATTGTGTGCTTGGAAATGTTGTCCTAGTCTTTGCAAAACTACTTCAAAAGTTATTTAATCTCACTTTGCATCTTCTTCTTCTTTCAGCTGCTCCTGTTAGAGGTTGCCACAGCAGATCACCTTCTTTCATATCTTTCTGTCCTCTGCATCTTGTTCTGTTACACCCATCACCTGCATGTCCTCTCTCACCATCTCTTAGGCCTTCCTTTTTTCCTCTTCCCTGGCAGCTCCATCTTTAACATCCTTTTCCCAATATACTCAGGATCTCTCCTCTGCACATGTCCAAACCATGCATATGTAATATCAATATTGAGAAATTTAGATTTTCAGCATGGATACAAGTGTCTCCAGTACAACAACTTTATGGTTAGGTTCAATAAATACATTTTTACTGTATTTATGTACCAGTATTTAACATTCTTTTCGTTCAACAGTGCCTTTCATGTTTGTGAAGCATGCTGTAAAGTATTTTAAAAGGAGAAATGAGGACCAATAAAATTACATTAATCATAATAAACTTCAGAACAAGTGTGTTGGGCAACACATGCAAAACCTAACTCATTAGGCTTTCATTTATAAAACAGGAAAAGAAAATAACACACAAGGTTAGTAAAAAATGTGCAAGGGCAGCATGATTTAATGCATGGTGCTGATGTTACTCATTATTAAACTCATGAACTTCTTTGAACCACTATGTAAATGTATATGTATTGTAACCATAATGGGTTAGATGAAAAATGAAGAGGTAAATCTTAAGAAAAAGATGAGGCCAATGCCTTTTTATCTGACTTCTGTTGTATTCATAAGCAGTGCCTGACAATATGCAGCCCCCATCAGGTCTAGTAAAAATGGACTGCCTCTTCCAGAGTTACATCTGTGAGTTTTACTACTAGACCCTTCTCTTGTTCCTGATGGTGAAACAAAGATTGCCAATCAGTTACAGTCATCCATCTTTGTTGGTTGGATGGAAGAAGTCCGTGAATGAGGCTTGTCACACACATACACACACACCTGCCCAACAGGTGACACATATGAGGGGATGTTTGTGAAGACATCCATTTCTGATGTCTGCTTTTGCATCCATATTCCATATGGATCCATATTGGAAATACCCTTGGGGCACTGCGCTCTCTCACAAAGCAAATTTAATATGTACAATCAGCTGGCTGCACAGTAATGCTTATAAAAATATATGTGAAATATGTTCTCTGTCTATCTATACAGGTACAGTATATAGTATACAAGAATGTCAAGTTTAATCTACACCTTGTTTGAAATTTTGCATTGCATGATTTTGCATGATTATGTCAATTTTCTTTTTTTTTTGTATTTTTGTGTTATACTGCTTGCTTCTTGACATAGGCAGTACTAAGAGCACATATATGTTTTGTTTTTTTCATATTTACAGTCCATAGTCAGAAATTCACCTTATTTTAAATGGCATTATGTACTTCATGATGATAAACTTACATTAATCAATAATGTGTTAAAGCTTGGACAATTTCTGTCAATTCCCTTTTAACAATGCTATTATAAACCACAAAAGGCTGGTAGTTAAATCTTTTACAAGTTAGCAATGTAATCTTGTGGCTTTTGAGCACTTAAATGATGGTATTAAATCCCTTCAGTTAGTTACAAATGGCACAAAAGACAGCTTAAAGTGTTAACAAGTCAGCATTTCAATTGACAGGTTCCACATAATGTCAACATGAAACAACAAAAAAGCTGATTTGTGTCAGTCAAAAAGAAAAAAAACAACAAAAAAGCGATTATGATGATTAACTTTCAAAGATTTTCTAATAGTTTGCGTAACGTTGATTATTATTTTGTGAGGATGATACAACATGAGTGTTTTTTACAAGAGAAATTTAAAATTATGTTGAATATCATTTAAAAACCATTATTTTATAAATAAATTAAAATCACCAAAGAAAATGAGTAATTTGAATAACTGTATACTGTATGTATTGGATACAGGTTTTATTATTTGTATAATTATGTGCTTAAAGCAAATCAGATTACTAAGGCCTCTACTGCAGATATATCCATGTTATTTTTAAGAATTATTATCTCTGCTGAACCTTGTTTTTAAGCATTGGATGGTAATTATAAAAAGCTGTTAGATAATGGAAGAGTGGGACATCTGCTGCCGATTAAGTCCACCATGAAGCATAAAAGTCCTAAAATAACATCTGCATTGTTTCACATTTTACAGAGCCAAATATATAAAGTACTCATTACCTCAGAACTGCTGTTATCAATAGTATATCATTAAAAGAACAGTGAATCTCAAGGGATAATTGCATTATTCCTTTCTTCATCATGAAGGTAGTAAAATATGCACAGCTACAAGAAATCTTCGTTATAATTGCAGAACAGAGTTTCAGAGAGATGTAGAAAGAGACGCTGTCATAGGTTTTAAAGCATTCCCTCAAATACCAAATCCATATAATTTTATGTATTCATCTGTATGTTCATTTTTGAGCCTGCTTAATCTTGGGTGCTGAAGCCTAATCCTGTATCAAAGAGCACAAGACAAGAACCAACCCTGGATAGGGCATCAGCCCATTACAGGACAGGTTCACTCACATACCTATACTTACTCATACAGGAGCAAGATAGGGTCCTCAGCCATCCTAAATTACACATCTCTGGGATGTGTAAGAAAACACTGAGTACCAGGACAAACACCCATATTCAGTTCGGTCTTTAGGAGTAGAAACTCTGAATACTGTAATTAGCGATCCCCTTTCATCCATCCGTGTATGCATTATCCAGTACTCTTAGTATAGTTCAGGGCTATGAAGGCTGGAACCAACCCAAAATGGGGAACAATCATGCTCTCACTTATCCAGTTTAAAATGACTGATTTTCCAATAACTTACTCTGATATGTGCGGAATATTTAAACTCAATACAAACTGTGACCAGGGCCTGAATTTGAACTCATTATCCAGGAGACAGTAGTGATAACCATTGCGTCAACTGTACTTTTGACACATTATATATAATAAACTGTGACGGCCTAAAAGGATGACATAGTGTTTATAGTGGCCATAAACATATAGTGAGGGAAGAGGGCTGGAAAAGGGCAAATGCGGAGTCATTATTTAGGTTTTTGGTTGTTAACTACAAGAAATGCACAGAGGATTTATAGAATAGCATCAGTAAGCTATCCTTAAATAAAGGAACTGGGAGAGAAAGGCAAATGTGGTATTTTGCCATGGGCTATTCTGTTTTCCTCTCACATCTTAACGATAATCCTCAATTAATTTTCAATTACATACTGGACCATTATGAGTGAGGGTGGGTTTCTGTGTGATTGGGCCATTTGATGGGATAGCACATCACCAGGGCTGGTTCCTGGTTGTGGTGCTTAAATTGTGCTCAGTGCTTCCAGGACATTCAACATAAAAAATGGAAGGATTTACAGTATATTGCGTAACTGATGATGCAACCTACCTATTTTTATATTCTGAACACACATATACTGGTATGTAGCAGCAGTTGTAGTACTGCCACGTGTAGAGAGTACAGTGAAATTTTTACTTGTACGTTCGGCCAACCAATATGTAATACATTACTTTTCGGTGGCAAAATAATAAATGAGAATGCATTAAAATACAGAACTTCAGTTTATTGAATAAAAAAACATAAATCAGCTTACCTGGTGTATTTCATACATGTTTACTGTATATACTAGCAGAATACCCGCGCTTCGCAGCGGAGAAGTAGTGTGTTAAAGAAGTTATGAAAAAGAAAAGGAAATATTTTAAAAATAACGTAACATGATTGTTAATGTAATTGTTTTGTCATTGATATGAGTGTTGTTGTCATATCTCTCTCTCTCTCTTTATATATAAAATACCCGTGTTTGGCAGCAGAGAAGTAAAAAGAAAAGGAAACATTTTAATAATAACGTAACATGATTGACAATGTAATTGTTTTGTCATTGTCATGAGTGTTGCTGGCATATATATATATATATATATATATATACTCACACACACACACATATATAAACATATATATACACATCATATATATATATATACATATATATATACATATACATATAAATATATATACATATATACACATATATATACACACACACACATATATATATATACATATATACACATATATATACACACACACACACATATATATATACATATATACACATATACATATCTACATATATACTGTATATACACATATATATATACAAATCTACATATATATCTACATATATATATTAGGGGTGGGACTCGATTAAAAAAATTAATCCAATTAATTAGAGGCTGTGTAATAATTAATCTTGATTAATCGTATGTAATCGCACACGTAAATTTGCCCCAAATCGCAAATGTGTTTTTTTAATTTAAAAGGGTTTTAGTGGGCGACAGAATCAAATAATAGACATGGACATGAATATTGTAAACTCAAGCTCTTTTAATTTCTGAAAAAAAAAATGCTTTTAAACTGCATTTGAATTCAAAACAGAAACAAAAATATCATCCCTGGTTAAAATTGGGCAGACTTAAAAATAAAGTGGTAGTTTAAGTACTTTAAGTACATTTTCAGAATGGTATTGTCTTTAAATAATAATAATCAAAATTTCAACATAAAGTGCAGTTTTTCTTCTTAAAAAAATAAGTCAGAAACATAAAAGGTAATTTGACCAACTTAATCTTTAAACTCTGAGTAACCTTAGCCAAAATTATTTTGTACATTAAGCTAAAACAGTGTGATCATTGAACATTTTGTAATTAGATGTAATTAGAATTACTAACAGTCACGGAAATCCAATGATCCTCAGTAAGAGCCACAAAGTCCGCTTTCTGTAATGCATCTAATTTTGCTTGCTTTTCAGTGTGCACAAAACCATGCTTTTATCAAGGCTTCGTTCGGGTAGTTTTTTGAAATGAAATTTTCCTCCGATCAGGCGTAGGAATGCGCTTCATTCCGACTCTAACATTTTTGTAGCTGTGATGTGTGCATCAGTGTAATCGATGTACCAGGAAATCATGCAATGACAAAAGTTCATTTTTGCTTGGAATTGAAAGTGTGATTAAATGCGTTATTTTTTGTTATGGAGTACATGCATCGAAGCTTCTCAGCTGTGCTTGTGCTAAGAAAAGGAAAGATTTTAAAAATAACGTAACATGATTCTGCGTTAACCGCATATTTTTTCATATGTCTCAAACCAAGGAGATGCGAGGTTAAAATGAACCGAGAAGCGCGCGTACATACTCAGTACATCCCCTCTCGGGAATCGAACCTTGGATGTAGGCGATAGAGGTGAAGCCTTTACAATTGCGCCACGGTGTGTGGTTTATCTATTTGAGAGTATGTAGATCGGGGTATATATATATATATATATATTCGCAGTGGAGACGTAGTGTGTTAAAGAAGCTATGAAAAAGAAAAGGGAACATTTTAAAAATAACGTAACATGATTGTCAATATACAGTAATTGTTTTGTGAGTGTTATTGAGTGTTGCTGTCATCAAGGATTCGATTATCATTATTTGTTTCAATCAGGGTCGTATTTGTACGATGTGTTGTGTTCAAGTTACATTCCGTGTTTGTCAATCGTTGTAAAGATAAGAGGTTTCATTTATCGATTCGTTTCTTACTGCATCAATAAACAGCTCGCCTTCCTCTTTATCTGAGATGTGACACACTGCATGCACGGGTTTTTTTTACACTGTCTTCCTTTAGCAGGACATTCAGTTTTTCCACCGTGTGCTTTGTTTCTGCAGTAGCTGCACTTATGAATATGCTTGTATGTATCAGACGCTTCATATTTTTTTGCTGCCTTCTCAATTGTGTAATTCGGTTTTTGTTCAGCGCTCTTTGGAACTGTTGCTTTTTGTCTGTGCACTGCGTCAGTTCACGTGAGCCGCTCGGTGTACATGCATCGAAGTTTCCCAGCTGTGCTGGTGCCATGTCGTGCTATGTCCATGGCTGTATCTAATGTTACCTAAGTCCCGGCACTTAAAACTTTCTCTCGCAGTTTCGCTGAGTTTGTGCCAAACACCACCCTGACCATCTCATCTTCCTCTGCATAAGCACAGTCCTTCACCCGTGAATATTTAGTGGCAGTGTTTCTATTGGATTGCCGCTGACGGGCGGCCTTATATGGGCAGGCACTAAATTACAAACGCAAGCGGCAGCGTGTCTATGAACTTAATTTAAAGTTTAGGTTTACATTGTGCTTTGTTTCCGAAGTAGCAGAACTCATGAATATGGTTGTATATGTCACTCGCTCGCTTCTTATTGTTTCGCTGCCTTCTCAATTATATAATGCATGTTTTCTTCAGCGCTTTTTGGTTTTCTACGTACTGCATGATTACGTGGGAGGCATGATGATGTCACACGAAACTCCGCCCCCACAGCTTTCAAGCTCATCTCCATTACAGTAAATGGAGAAAAACAGCTTCCAGTTATGACCATTACACGTAGAATTTCGAAATTAAACCTGCCCAACTTTTGTAAGGAAGCTATAAGGAATGAGCCTGCCAAATTTCAGCCTTCCACCCACACGGGAAGTTGGAGAATTAGTGATGAGTGAGTGAGTCAGTGAGGGCTTTGCCTTTTATTAGTATATATATATATATATATATATATATATATATATATATATATATATATATATATACACTCTGTATATACATACATACACATACACAGTTTATATATATATGTAAGTGTGTGTAATATATACACTAATGAACACACACATATATATATATTTATATATACACTTGCGCACGTACACACACACACACAGTATCGGCATCTGCAAAAAGAAAAAATTAGGGAAAATTATTCAATATTTTATATTTCTTATTATGTCTCAGCACAACATTGCATGTAACTACATATAATACAATATTTTTATGCTGTAATGTCAAAAATTAATGTTTAATACAATACAGGGCAAATGTGCTTTACGGCTAGTTATTTATTTTGTGCAAATTGTGCAAAGTGGCAGTGTTGCATTTTACAGAGTTTTCAGCTAATGAATATGCAGTGTGTTTCATTATTCCCAAATGTCATTCTTTAGAAAAAAAAAGAGGTTCAGATTCTTCACTGAACAAAACAGCATTTGCTGCTGGAAGAAATGAAAATTACAGAGAAGTGTACATAAAATTTAACTTGCCATTTTATTATAAACACACACCTGCTAATTATGAAATTCTCAATAGCATATATACAGTATTTCAGCTGCTCAGCTAGAAAAAAGTGAACACCCATTTAATTTAGACAAATTCAACAATCTCCTTGTACACAATAGAAGGCGCGTATTGTGAAACTGAGTCCAAACATCAAATTACTGTTGAGTTGTGCCACAGACTTTAGCCTTCAGGGTCATAGTTTTTCTTCCAAAATTTTTACTCCCACAGTAAAAGAAAACAATTGCTTCAGCTCTTCATTAATTTTCTATACTAATAAAAGGCAAAGCCCTCACTGACTGACTCACTCACTCATCACTAATTCTCCAACTTCCCATGTAGGTAGAAGGCTTAATTTGGCAGGCTTATTCCTTACAGCTTACTTACAAAAGTTAGGCAGGTTTCATTTCAAAATTCTACACGTAACGGTCATAACTAGTACCTACTTACGTACATATATACAGCCATAGCCTGCAGCTTGGTTGCCATGTGAGGCGGAGTTGCGTCACCCATCACCACGCCTCCCATGTAATTGGCTGCCTGCCCATATAAGGCCGTCCATCAGCGGCAATCCAATAGACACGCTGCTGCTAAATATTCGCGGGTGAAGGACTGTGCTTATGCAAACGAAGATGAGATGGTCAGGGATAGACTAGTGTTTGGCACAAACTCAGCGAAAGTGCGAGAGAAACTTTTAAGTGCCGGGTCTGAGCTAACATTAAATAAAGCCGTGGACATCGCAAGATTGTACGAGATAGCACAAGCACAACTGAGAACCTTCGATGCATGTACTCCGAGCGGCTCACATGAACTGACTGTGAACGCAGTACGCAGAGAACAGGCAAGAGCTCCAAAGAGCGTTGAACAAATAACTATTACACAATTGAGAAGGCAGCAAAAGAATATGAAGCGAGTGACGCATACAAGCATATTCATAAGTGCAGCTACTGCGGAAACAAAGCACGGTGTAAACCTTAAGTTTAAATTAAGTTCATAGACACGCTACCTCTGGTGTTTGTCATGCCTACGACGAATACAATATTCGGGAAATTCAAGTTTAATGAGAAGACGCAGGGTATAAACGAGACTTTTGATCACTTTGTAACGGTCAAAATTGCTGCAACGGAGTTAAAACTGCTGGTGAAGGACTGTGCTTATGCAAACGAATAGGAAAGCAAGGTGTAAAGCTTAAGTTTAAATTAAATTCATAGACACGCTGCCGCTGGCGTTTGTCATGCCTAAGACGAATACGATATTCGCGAGATACAAGTTTAATGGGAAGACGCAGGGTATAAACGAGGCTTTTGATCACTTTGTAACGGAGTTAAAATTGCTGGTGAAGTACTGTGCTTATGCAAACGAAGATGAGATGGTCAGGGATAGACTAGTGTTTGGCACAAACTCAGCAAAAGTGCGAGAGAAACTTTTAAGTGCCGGGTCTGAGCTAACATTAAATAAAGCCGTGGACATCACAAGATCGCACAAGATAGCACAAGCACAGCTGAGAACCTTCAATGCATGTACTCTGAGCGGCTCACGTGAACTGACTGTGAACGCAGTACGCAGGCAAAAAGCAAGAGCTCCAAAGAGCGCTGAACAAAAAACGCATTACACAATTGAGACGGCAGCAATAAAATATGAAGCGACTGATGCATACACGCATAATGATAAGTTCACCTACTGCGGAAACAGACCACACGGTGGAAAAAGTCAATGTCCAGCTAAAGGAAGACAGTGTAAAAAATGTGGTAAATTGAAGCAATTTGCTAAAGTTTGCAGGACTGGGAAAGGTAAACCCGTGCATGCAGTGTGTGATGTCTCAGATGAAGAGGAAGACGAGCTGTTTATTGATGTAGTAGGACAGAAACAACCCTCTGACACTGAACAAGCCTTTGTAGACATATCAATAGGAAAGCAAGGTGTAAAGCTTAAGTTTAAATTATGTTCAAAGACACACTGCCGCTAAATATTCGCAGGCAAATCCACAACTTAATGCCGGGAATGCCTGTTAAACATCTTAGATTCACGAGTACCGATTTGGGTGGTGATCAGTTTGATAAATGAATCCTGTTATCTTTACAACGGTTGACAACGAGGATGAGATGGTCAGGGATAGACTAGACAAACACGGAATGTAACTTGAACACAACACATCCTTCAAAATACGAACCTGATTGAAAGAAATAATGATAATCAAGTCCTTGATGACAGCAACACTCATAACACAAAACAATTACATTGACAATCATGTTACGTTATTTTTAAAATGTTTCCTTTTCTTTTTCATAACTTCTTTAACACACTACTTCTCCGCTGCGAAGCGCGGGTATTTTGCTAGTCATTAATAAAACTACAATAAACTCCTTTGGCCCATAACACCTATTTATGGTGTGTCCATTAGCTTTAAGTCTTTAGTGGCCATGTAAGGTTTGCAATTTACATAAATTACCAACATAATAATCCATTCATTATGAAATCCACTTAATCCAGTTCAAAGTCACTGAGGCCAGTGCCTGTCCCAGCAGTATCAGGTGAAAAGCAAGAGCCAACTTTAATAAACAGGGTTAAACCCATCACTGGCACATTTATGTACCCACTCCCAGTCACTCATAGGGGGTGTAAAAAAACAAAAAAGAAGGTTTGGGGTATCCACCCCATTTATTATCACAGAATGCAATTTCTAATCAGTAGTCAACAAGACATGAGTCCGTAACAAGACTGATTTGGTGAGTGGAGGTCTTGGGCTTTATACATGCTCGGCAAGAAGAGGCAGGATATGGGTGGAAGTGATGTTGGCAGAAGGGTGTAGTCTGGTACCAGAAGTAGGTGGAGCTTTAATTGGTCTTCCCTTCTGGACGTCTTCGGAAGAGGGAGAAAAGGAATTAGTGCGATTTATCAACCCCTGACTCTGTAGCTTACCCTCAGTTTAAGCCCTTAGACTGCCTCCCATGTGTGCGTGTGTGAGACCGGGGCCATATTACGGTCATCAGTTAACCTAACTTCCCCTTATTTGGATTATGAAAGGAAAACCAGATTACCCAGAGAAAACTGATAGAGACTTGAGGAGAATATACAAACTCCACACAACTGCAAATGGCCTCCATGATGTGAGAGGACACTGCCCTGGCTGCACTACCTACCTCAAACATAATGCTGCAGTCATTTGCTAGTAAATAACAAAACATGGATTTGCTTTTACCTTTATACTATGCCAATTATGTTGAAAAGTGTATGATTATAATCATTTATTCATATTCTGTGCTCAACTCACATGACATTCTGATAAAGAAAAAGATTTTTGGTAGATTTATTAATGTAAGTTAGATACACAGCACATCTCAGTTCAAAACAGAATATGAAGCTCGTTTGTTAAAAGTAGCTTGGATTGAACTTGAATCCAAATTACAAATAATGGATATTCTCATCTGCCACGGCTCCTATATACGAAAACACTTGTGGAGAAGCTGTGTTACCTTTACTGATCTTTAAGGCTGACTTCACTTTCACCTTTGCAGTCAGGCTTTCTGTCTCCGTCAAAAACCTGCCACCCAGCCATCCATTTTCCTAACCTGCTTTTTCCAATGAAGAGCAAGTTAATGTGATAAAGGCATGTCTCCCACTGGTACTCACAGAATACCTGGGTGGCACTACACAGACAGATTAATTTGTCATAGTTACCTGGTAATTTCCCTAAAATTAAATTTCTGTAAAATGCAGAAAAACACTGAACAGCACTAAATATCAAGTGGTGAGAGTAATAAATAGATCTTGAAATGATAGGTACTATAACTTACTGGCAAAGGATTTGGACTGGAACCCAAAAGCCTGCTGGTTCAGTCCACACCACTGACTCAACATTAGGCGAGACAAAATTCTGCCCTTTTCCCACCGGCAATTTTTATGTATCTGTAAAAAGCACTTTGACATACTGGTCACCATGAAAAGAGGTTCTGCAAATACAGATTATTTATTTGTTTATCTGACGCAGGTCTAGCATGAATGAACATAGAGGCCAGCACTTATATTTGCCCTGGCACTTCTCAGACTAACAAGATAGATACGCTTTACACTATGAAGCTGCTCTGTGCCTTCATTTACACTATCCAAAACAAATCTGATTAATTTTTAAGGTACATTTTCTTACATAAGAGACACAAATCTGCCTCCATGTGTCTCCATAAATCTTTGCATATGATATGCTTACCTATTTTGCCTGTTGAATATGAAGAGAAACTCTAATGACAAAGATGATATGCAGTAATATGCAATGTGAAATTTAAAAAGAAAGATCTATGGGTGTGTGCATTTTTATCTGTTTGTCCAGATTGAGCCCAATTAAATATTTACTAAAATAACTCATTATTGTGAAATTTATGATAAGAAAAATGATTTATGCAGTGCATACTGTAAATGATATACAGTACAGCCTTTTGGTGTCAGAGCCAATTGGCAGTCTGTATATATCATACTTACTGCAAAATATTTTAGATAAATCTTAACTAAACATTGAAAAACTGACCACTTAGGAATATAGAAAGAAACAATGTCTTATTTTATACAGTGTCTTTCATATCGAATACAACAAAAAACAATATTTTAGAGATCCTTAAAGTACTTGTGTGATACACTGCTTCTTTATGTTAAAAAAATCATATACAGTAGTGATATGACAGTAATAATAAAACATATAAATTGCACATAATTCATAACACAATATTTTCAATCTGCACCTGCTTTCTAATTTGAATGTAGTTGTATAGAGCACTCCTCTCAGTAGAGTGAATTAAATTGCTGTGTAAGTTTGTAAATTCACATAAATTGCTAGTATAATACAATGGTAAAACGTTATGCCACATGAACATATCTTTATACACAAATTTGTATAATTTATGGGCTGCTATTCAGAAAAAAATCAGTTTGTAAAAATATAAATAAGCTTATATTGTTTGGTGTACATTAGATGACATTAAATTCCTTTTATTATTAAACAATGTCCTTGAATAAGGGTGAGCTCTGAGTGCTTATATAGATTTACAAATATAAAACAGTAACAGATAAGTACATAACCATGCAGCATTTATCTGTACAATAAGGCTCATTTTTTTTAAATGTACTGTAAAAAGGGTCCAAAAAGTTTTGTTAAACTGTTCCAAGACGAAGAAAAAAACCTGCCAAATATAAAGGATCTAAGGAATAGAAGATATAGCCAGTTGGCAACAGAGGACAGGAAAAGAACTGCTCATGTTAACAGCATTCCAGGGGAAAATAAATCTGGGGTCCGTGGATAGGGTAATCATATGCCTTTTTTTTACTTAGAAATTACTATTAAAAAGGAAAAAACTATTTCTGTCATAATTTAGACATGACTAATTCTTTAGCTGTATCTAGCATAGGTAGTCCCTTGAGCATGTTCTAGGTCAGTCACTGGGTCTTCTCCCTGTACACATTCTATGGGAGGCATAAACGGGACATTCTAACTGCATATCCAGACCACCTCAGTTTGCGCCTCTTAATTAGGCAGCAGCAGCAGATCTGTTTCAAGGTTCTCCATTAATGCTGAGCTTGTCACCCTCTCACAGAGAGTGAGCCCCGAAATCCTGCACGGGAAGCTCATATGAGCTGCTTGTACTTGCAAATCAGATCTATTCTTTCAAATAAAATGTACCACTGAATGTGAAACTGAAAGGATTTTCATAAATATTATAACAGGAGATCTTCAAAGCAGTAATACTGAAGTCAATGGAATGTCCCATTGTACCTGAGAAGTAGTCAATGCAAAAAAAAAAAATAAAAGATGCTATTCCTTTTCTTCTTTCATACAGGCAATTTTGTAAACCTTTAGCCACTTGACTTTAATAGGAACAAAGCGTTAGATGTTACCTGAGATCATCTAAAAGTCTTTCAATTAATGGCGCAAATGGAGGCTAACAAAGAGAACAGTACACAGTGTCAGTTTGTTTTAAATGTAGATTTTTTTTTCTATACATTTATGAAGGGTCATTCATTTTGATTTGATTTTAAAAATGAATGAAGACAGAGGTTCAAGCCCATCAGTGAGGACGTTCAAACTCAAAGCCGAAATCATCTGAATCTATAATTTACAACGGAAACCTTGTACTTTGAAATCATGGTGCTTCTGATTATGCCATTGAATCATAATGCATATTTAGTTCACTCTTACTGAAAAGTGTAATTGTATTCTGTTTTTTGAAAGCACTGGCCTTGTATTGTGAATATTTTCATAGTCACATTTCAGATTGCCACTCTTTATTATAATGTCCTATTAATTTTTTTTTTATTAATTTGTACATATTAAAATGTCTGGAAATGGCCATTTCGATACACAGAGTGAAACATACTCTGGTTTGTTTTCATTCTTTGTTTTATAAGGCTGCCAAAGCTAACATCATTGCTACACAGAACACATGTCCCCAGGGGTAAAATTGACCCATGTAGGCTATAATAATTTGCAGCTCTCTATTGTACAGTGAGACCCAGCTACTCCTCAAATGACCGTCTGAATAATTCATCAATTGAATAAAATGCTGCAATATAATTATCTGCTTAGAAACAGAGTAAGTGAGGGTTTACAGCTTGTGAATTAAGTAGAGATGACATCTTTTCCTGGCTAGCATGCCAGGAAAAATCCTTGTAGCTCTTCCTCTTTCTTTATTATTTTTATGATTTTTTTCTTCTTTTTTTGTACTCACTGTTTCCGTTTTCCTCCCTGCCTATTACTTTTCAGGAGATCAACCGAAGCCTAAAGTTTGATTTGAATGCATTTCAGGATTTGACAGCAGTAAGGCAGCCACTCACCTATGATACATGTCTTTCAAGCAGAAGATATGTTTCACAAGGCAGTGTGTATCCCAGATAAAGCAGACATTTATCTCTGAGACTTCCCTGTAGGTGTGCAAAGGAAGAAATCTCATTAAGTTGCAAGAGCAGAGTAAACGAAGGGTATACATCATTTGATGTTGTTTTTAAATAGGGAATAGACCATTCTCACTTGCGTCACTCATAATCTATCCAGCAGCTCCTCTGTGGACTATAAGGCTACTCCCCCGGAACGAGATGTGAGCTGCTGATGGACCTGTATTGACAGCAGAGCCATCCCTGTCAAAAGTTTTGTTTTAATCCCACAGCAGGGAGATCTTCCCCTTAGCTTATATATATATATATATATATATATATATATATATATATATATATATATATAGTATATATATAAAGGCGCGCTCTCCTCACAGCTGATTTACTCATGGTAAGAAGAAGAAAAAAAATAAGATGAATGTTCTGCCAGAATGACGAAAAAGGTTGGTTCAAATGCAAGGTGCAGACTGTTTTGCCACACTGCTTCCCAAGTGCGCAGAGCAGCGTGTTTTTAATCAAACGTGAAATATTGCCTTGGCGGGTCAAATGGATTAGCCTCTTCAGTAAGTAAATCTGTCGACTCTACTCAGCACAGTAGCAATTTTTGTGGCATTTCACACTTCAGGTTGTCGTTTTTAACTTCATCAGTTTATTGGATCTGTTGGTTCTTGTCACCTAAGATGGTAATTGTTTAATCAGCTACATTCAGGGCTTCAGCTATGGTTTACAAAAAACTGTAGCTTTTTTGTTAAGATGAGAACAGATGAGTCTTATTGAAAATTACCTGCCAGCTAATATCTGTTTTAGACTTAAATATAACTCTTGTCACTGGTTAGCTCCGTAATACCTCAATGACTTGGTTCCAAGTATTCTGCTTGAAAATTGTATTTTTTTCTTGGCAAACAGGACAACATGTGAAATACCTCACACATAATCAGAGGATAACAATAGAGATTAAGGAAAAAAAAGATTTCAAGGAAGAACAAAGATAACAATATTCAGCAGCTTCATTGGCTCCACATGTCGGGCCAGCTGGTTTGCCCACCTGTCCAACATAAAGCAATCAGAAAAAATAAGCCTCTATATCCACCACTTGCACTCTGATGATTGCATTTCCTCCTGGCATTGTACTTTTAGCTTTATTTGGGTAAGAAAAGTTTATATGCCTATTAAAGTACCCATTTAAAGTTACATGATTATTAAAAGGGTCTGGGGACAAGGTAAGCCCTTCCACTATCTTTCCTGTCCATGATTCCAGCACATGTCTCTTTACACTGGGCTACACCTGATGTAAAGTACAAGAGAAGACAGGTTAAAGATGGGACCCTGAACATTTTCTTTAACTAAGAGTCCTCAGTGAATCCGTATATTGTGGCATGTACGATACAGTTAAAAGGCTATCACTACCTACTTGCCATGTCAGTTTCTATGAGGCTCTTTGCTCCCCAGTGTTGGTCTTCCCACAGTATGTAGCCTGTCTGGCCTTTTCATTTCCATGTGCAGCCTGGGTGTCATTTACAATAGATCCTTTGGCTAAGGCTTCACCCTATCCTGCATCAGTCAGTGAATTTTTACAGGGCTGATGATTTCCAGGACCAATTGTGTCAGCTAAAAGAGATTATTAGATACACTTACACAATAAGTTTTCATTCAGAAATGTTTTTTACTTTTCATGTTTACGTACTGTATGCTTTGTATATAGGGGGATAGCTTTGCCTTTGTAAACTTCAGTAACTCCTGTACAAATTGCATTTAGGTGTTAATGGTGTGTAATTTCAAAAATATTTACTACAGTTTTCACTAACAACTACTTATAGACAGTTAAGAAATAACTTATAGTGCTCAAACTGTGTGGCTATCTATTTGATATGTAATTAGACAACTCATCAATATTTTATTTACTTTACACTTAGTAAACAGCATAAATAACATGACCTTATAATTAAGATAATTACATAGCCAATAGACAAGCTGAAAATGTAATTGATAGCCGATTTTGAATTTGAGAAGAATGCAAAGCCAAAGGCCTGATACATTACAGTAAAGGATTGTGTTAGTAGCATTTTAATGATGTTATGACATAGAATAACTAAAAATGCATCTAGGTGCTCACCATGCTTTCTGAAGAGTTATATTCTCCAGAAGAAAAAGTGTTATTACTTAGTCAATGGAATCACTTTGAACAATTCACAAATAAGATGGCACATAACTGAATAAATGCAATGTGACACAACAGTTTTTTTGTTTAAATCAATATTTACTAAGTGTTACAGTCAGAAACAGTGGTCGATACATAGAAGATCAATATGACCAGAGTGACAACACCACAAGTAGAGCACTAGATTGTACACAAACCATCATATCACATAAAACCAATACTTTCCATCATCTGTTGATCTGTGATGCCTTCCATGTATTACTAGGTAATATATTGGTCATCAGCTCAGAGTACTGTTATTCTATTTACAGCATGCTTTATAAGGTCTGGCATTGACCAACTGCCAAAGTCAATTGCATCCGAACTGATGTTAAGGCATTTTCAGAAATGAACTTTACTTCATCCTAAAGGGTTATGAGAAGCAGATGACAAAAAGACACTGTGGAAAATGATACCATCCAGGCAATATTCTCAAGCAACATAACCACCAAAAACATTTCTTACTCACATGCCGTCTGTTCTGTGTAGGGCATTTTTCAGACATAATAGACCAGTAATTTTTTTGAATGCATTCATTTCTTAAGTTAATAATTTTAACTTTTAGTTATTTGTACTGCAATTGTCCACTCATTTTCCAATTCTACAAATCCCAGTTATTTTATAAATTACCTTGACTTATTATTAATAAACAAACACTCCGGCTTCACAGGACATTTTTCATAAACATTTAGCATTGGATTCTAATAATTATGGGGTTAGTTGTCATTCATTCTGTTTACCATCAAAGGATTCCTGTCTACTTAACTGGTAAAACTAAACTGCCCCAGAGTGAGCTGAATTTTGGATGTGGCTTTCTGTAGATGAACATCTCATTTGGGGTGAGATCCTGCCTTATGTCTGACATTTGTGATATCTGGGTCAAACTCTGTGGCCCTCTCTGCAGTTAAAAGCATTTCCAAAATGAATGAATGAATGGCTGCAAGCCCCATTTACACTACTGAATCACTAAAAATACATATCTAGAGTGTAAAACAGGATACAAAGTAAAAACATAGGCACAAATCAAAGTAGTAGGCTATAAAAGTTTAATGTAGGAAACCTACATTTAATATAGTCATAGGCCTGCTTGTTAAAATCAATTCAAAATGTAGGCTTCTGTCTGGATCACTACTGTCTTTCCCCTCTAAAGAGAACAAAACTGTAATCATCAAATGTCCTTATTGCTTTTCTACTTTAAATAATTAAGCTATACAAAGTAAACATTTAATAAAATACAATAATTAATGATCCTACTCAGTGACCTGTATCCAACATCAAACTGTATATATTTCATCAAGCTGTCAGCATGGTTTGAGCAGAAACCACTCAGGTGAAACATCTCTCAGGAGAATACACTGAGCTATAGCATCAGTCGGCCTTAAGCGCACAACAGATGTGCATCTACCATCTTGCATGTTGAATTAATTAAGTGTTATTCTACCAGGTAGGCTATGTGTGGTGTTACACCTTTAGCTTACTGTATAGTCACAAACTGTTACTTTTACTTTATCTGATTCCTCCGAATAAAGTAACTATGTGTAAACATGGTAATTCCTCTGTTTTCATCTTCTGAATGTTCATCCATTACATTCAAACTCAACCACATCCTGATGGTCTCCCCTCTCCACTCAAGAAACTGGAAGTGTTACACTATAGCTGCAACACAACCTGGAATTTGTTACAAATTAAATACAATATGCCACTATATAATTGCCACCCCATGCCAGATAATATTGATCCAATAAAGGAGTCAAACGTTTTTCCTTATTTTGTTTTCCTTTGTAATTGTCATAGTTTAAAACATAAGATAATTTTTTTTTAAATGTATGCTTAAAAAGTGTTATTTGGAAAAGAATTGCTTATATATCCTTGTAAACTCTTTTCACAGTTTAGAAACCGAATTCTGAAATTCTTTTGGGATCTGCTCATGTTAATGCACTCAGTGGTTTCAGTGAACACGTTCCAGATCCCTCCTGAAGGCTGACACACATTTACAAGTAAGGAGAGGGCACTTACTAAAGCAATTTTAGCAAGGACTACTTCCTGGCACCTCAAATATCCAAAAGTCAGGCAGAGAGCAAACAGATAAACTGATTTACATACTGTACATGCTCAGAGACATTAATTTCTTTAGTAACTTTGACAGCTAGTTTCCCCCCTTGTTTCTGATACTCTGATTTCAGACAGAAGAAGAAAACTACATGTGTGTTATATCTGGCATATAGTATTTTCACAGACTAAAGACTAAACTGGACTTAGAGAAAAGAACACTCTGTTTGCTTTATGGACTATATATTGTGAATTTATCAGTAAAACATTATGTTTCAATACTGACATGTCAGTATATTCCAACAGACAATGACACTGGAAATCAGGATACATCAAAAGGTGAAGTAGGAAAAAAAGCAGGTAGAATAAAATGATCTTTGCCAGTATAGATGATGTTAATGAAGAATATGGAAATACTGTAAATAAACTGCTTTATAAACTGAAATTTCTGGAGAAAGTTGGAGGTGATCAGTTAACATCAATAGCATGTGAAAAAGAAAACATTGTAATTACAAGTGAGCTTCATTTCATGAGTACATCCATTAATTCACCTACTGAACCTGTCTTTTCCATTACAGGGTTTGTCCTGGCAAGATTGGCACAAATAAGTATATAATTAGAAGCTTTATAAATACAGGTACATGTACAGTTGATTAAGGATTTGTCTGCTAAGGAAGCTTTTTTCTGTGACAAGCAATATGAAAGGTCAGGTATAGTCCTTTACAGGAAAAAGGAAAGATAACTTCAATTAACTTTAAAAGGAAAGATGGTAATGCAGTTCTCACTATGCCCACATACTGTACCTCCTAGCTGCAGCAGATAGTGGTGGGACTGGGGGGTTGCCAACCAGGACCCAGAGCTTTTTCATCATGTGGTGGGTGCGGCAACATGCTGTACCAGTGCATGCTCCTCAACCTGACCCGACCATGGGTTTGGAAAATCTTAAAGCAATGAGCCGTATTTAAAGTGTTAAGGGATAGGTGAAGCCAAAAAAACAGCATACCTTGAATTGTAAGCTTAAGCATGCATGCATTGAATTAGGGTGGATGGTGTGGCAGCATGGAGTTGGTATTTCTTCATTGAGAAAGAAATGCAATTACACTGCAACAGGCCATCAATTTTCTTGAAAAGAAAGCAAGAAAATTGAAAAAATATTTCTTCTGTTTTAAGAAAAGTGCATAGATCTAGTAGGACTTTGTGGGTCTACTGACACTGGCCATGCAACAGAGTTAAAAGGGCTAATTCAAAGGAAGGCATTCCAGACTGGAGCTAAGAGAATGTGCCACTGTGTTCTCACTTAGTAGATGGATGGATGGATGGATGAATGGGAAGAGTATGGGAGAAAGAAAATGAAATTCTACAAATGGGCTACCCATCCCAGTTCTAATCAGGTGCTTTATTTTGTATAGAAGACATTGAGGCACTTTGTATATAAGCTTTGTGTTTAATGTTATAATGTTCTAAAATTTAAATATAAATACAGTATACTCTATGTATATACTACACATTTTTCTATATTTATATTTAGTTCCCTAACACTTGTCAAAGACAGGAATATACTAGGAATTATATATATATAAAATATCAAATCATCCTCATATCTGTTTAATCTAATTCAGGATTGTGGATGGCTGGAACCCATCCTGGCAGCATGTTGCACAAAATAGGATACTAGTCCATCATACACCCACACTTGCAATCAGAGAGGTCATTTACAATTGGCAATTACCCTAATATGTATTTTTTTGAAATGTGAGAGGAAAACTAGATTGCTCAGAGAAGAACCTGATCTGCCAAGGAGAGAACCTGTAAACTCCACACAGAGAGTGATGAGGCTTGCATATATGGCAGTACTCACTGATAGGATTAATCCTTTTAAAGGATTCCGCTTAATACAAATGCAGTGTGTTACTTAATATACATGTGCTTGGTAGTTTTAACACTCTATATCCTAACTTTTGTCAACAACTGGCACAGACAGCTTTGCATTTAAAGTATATAAAGCAGTGATTATAAATCCATCTTTGAAATGTTAGAGATACTAATTCTGGTATACACATTTCCCAATACACTTCTATGTAAGTGGGTAAAATTAATTAACAGGTTTATAATAATAATAATAATAATAATAATAATAATAATACTTTTTATACATCTACACTATTGGATAGCTCCAATCCTTTTTTATAATGTGAGAATCCATCTAATAAAAAGTGACAAGGCTTCATTTTCCTGTGAAGGTGGTTGCATATTGAATATTCCCTATCTCTCTTCATAGATAAAAATTGCAATAAACTGGTAAGAGCTAAGGCATTATCCTTAGGAGAGTTGCTGCTATTAGCCGCAGTAATGATGCAATCTCCCCATGTCTTAGGCATGGATTAAAACAAGGTATTGATGACCCTGGGGCCTCGGAACCCTTTTTGCTAGCTCTCAATGTAATTATGTGAGCTGGTAGTGGTGATGGCTGGTGTAGGATTAACAGTGAATTTGGCGGTCTCGCAACCTAAGAAAAAAGAACTAGATTAATGCTTCTGGACAGGCGACATACTGTTCCAGTGTGAATGACAAGGTGCAATTAGAAAAGGACATCTTAGAGGTGTGTTCTGCAAGTCCAAGTCTTCAGCAAAGCACAAGGGGAAAGAAATTATTGAGTTGTAGAGAAGCCGCTCCAACATCTTTGAAGAGTTTGACCTTTTACTGATGTGCTGCTCAACTAAAACAAAGAGCTTATAGTAATTTAAAAGAACAAAGTACTATGTCTGTTCATAAACTACACAGGTTTTAAAGTCCATTGCATAATGACATTTTTAAACAATTACTTTTTTGTATGTCATCACGTTACTGCCTGTAACAT
Organism: Polypterus bichir lapradei; assembly: GCA_026402145.1. Classification (NCBI taxonomy): domain Eukaryota; kingdom Metazoa; phylum Chordata; class Cladistia; order Polypteriformes; family Polypteridae; genus Polypterus; species Polypterus bichir. The sequence goes on from JANRMT010062792.1 coordinate 56,481,060, forward strand.
TATTAGAAGCAGGAAAAAAAAAACTCACAAAGCTGCATTGCCTATAGAGCTCACAGGGATTGTAATGCAACACACTGTGGCTTATTTTTAACTTCTCTGCCATCTACTCCTACTGTAGGGTGTGATTAATGGTCTGGATGTATTCCACAAACAATGAATATTCACTTTTGCATTGGAACTTGTCATCAGAGTGTTAAAAGAGATAAGAATATTCATTCACATTCTCGGATGATCTTTAAAATATTTCAATTTTGAATCATTTCTGACATACAGAGCAATTGCAATGTGTAATCATTTCCTGAACAGATTGCACTCAATAGGAGCAGCAATTCCAGTCCTTTTGTAGAATGAACTTACCCTAGAGTTGGCATTGTGACAGGGTACATTGAATAGAATCTCCTGAGACAGCAAGTGCAACACAATTTAAAGAAAAGAACCACAACCTTATAGTCTATAGGGTGGAAAGTAAGATTTCAAAATGTATTCTGTGCATTCTTCAACATAGCTGTAACTTTCCAAACTATATTATTATAAACAATATGCCATATGTTAAAAAATGATTCATTACATCTGCAAAGGACTGCCATTCTACAGTATCTAGCTTGAGATTCTTCCTGGCAATCATTTCTGTTAAAGTTGGCTCCATCTTTTCTGTGACAGCATTGGAATAAAGCAGGTACAGAATCTGGAAAAAATAAAAACAACTTCTTATACTACATGTACATCCCTTATTCTCTTAAAGTTTAGAAATAAAATTATTTTACAAGTCAGACGGCTGTGAATGAGGTCAAATGGTTTTTGCATCACCATAATTTGAAATATCTTTATTTAATTCACCTTTTATGTCATGCATAGATGAACTCAAGCCAAGGAAGCACAGTGGAGAAATGGGAAGCAATGCTGACTCGCAGTATATGGACAGTGGTTTTATTTCGCTGTCGGGTGCCTGCTGCATGGAATTTACATTTTGTCAGTGTTCATGGGGATTCCTCCCACAGACATAGAAGTGACAGCTAGGCTAAATGGCAACTCCAAATTGGTTCAGTTATTAATGGTCATGATTGTGGTGTGAGATAATCCTAGCTGTGAGTATGCAGCTGCAGGGATGGGTAAAACAGGGTAAAGTGGGTAGATGAGAAAAAGTCATAGAATGATGATTAGTATCATTTATTGATACCAATATATTGATTTTTTTAGCCTGCATATGCTGGGTCATTTTGAGATTGGAGCCAGACAACAAAAGTCACTTCACTTGACTTGAGAGCCAGTTGATTGCACATACTATGAATTTACTATTACTGATTAATATAATTGCCTTATATTATGGACATATTATGTGTACAAATGGAGAACATAACCAGCTTCTCAACAACCTTGAACTGAACATAGGTCCCAAATGCTGTGAGGCAATGACACAACAGGTATGAGCAATGAAAAAATGTAACAGGGTACAGAGCCCAAAACTTCAAACCTAGACAAATGCCAGAAACTGCACCTTTGTATAAAGAAGTATCTTGTTAAAACAGAAACTATAAAATGAATTGATATTAATGATAGACAGCAAACATTGTCCTCTATCACACCAGGAAAAAAACTAATAAAATATAAATAAATCATAATTTAAAAACCTTCATAAAGGGAGAAGGGAAAATGAAAATGATTCTTTAAAAATTCAGCAAAAATAAAATGAACTTCATAAATACTTCATCCATATATTTTAAAAGAAGAACTGAATTGAAAGCCTCAAACAGAAACCAAATAAACTCAGTTAAGTTGAAGAATCCACAATGTCTGTTTAAGTTTTGCAGATTTACTAATTAATATCTAATCATGCAGGAGTTGCAGATATGGTATTTACATGCACTAAAGTCTGTGCAGTTTACAGAGAAGGGTATAATTAGCAATGAACAGTTAATCAATGTCAGTTCAACAGGCAAGAACACCTTGTTAGTAAAAAAAGGTTAAAGAAGAATGGCAAGACTCACTAAGGCTAACAAAGGATACAAATACTCACATAACAACTCTTTATAATAGTTGTGTGCGGAATGGCTTCTCTATGTCGGACTTTAAATTGGATAAGCTGCAGCACGAGAAGACTTCATTGGGTTCCACTCCTGTCAAGTAAGAATACAGGAAGAGTTTTCAGTGGGCACGTGATCACCAAAAAAAACTAGAAAAAAAAATTCTGATATGACAAATATTTATTTCTGCAACAACATTAAGATTTAGGGTCAGAATTTAGCATAAACAACATAAATCCATGGATCCATCCTGCTTGGTGTCAATGGTACAGATTTGTTGTAATGGTGTAGGTAAAGTTTTCTTGGCTCACATTAGAAACCTTAGTACTGATTGATCAATAATTCAATTCCTAAACATTGTTGCAGACCATGTACATCCTTTCCTGAGGATAGGTGGATACTTTCAGTATCTCTACACCATGTTTACAAAAACTTAACGGTCAACTCAGTTTATTTCAATGACCTGTATAGTCCTCAGATGGCAGTGTAATAGAGCATGTTCAGGACAAGGTGAAATGGGAGGTTTGCAGCATAAATGGATGCCTGAAGAGTTTGCAGGAGCTAAATTATACTATCATAGGTTCATAGGGTAAGTGTTGTCCCATGTCCCTAGTACAATGAAATTCTTACACGCATGTGCTAATGAACACACAGGTCACCCCACTCTGGTGCCATGCTTAATGAGTATAACAAGCTTACCTCAAACTTCTGACTACTTTACCTAAAATAACTACATCAAAGTTAGAATTTGAATATAATTATATGTAGCATAACCTGTCACACATTTGAGAGAAAATGTGCCAGACTGTAATAATAAAAAAATAAATTCAGCTATAACCAGTATTAGTTGGAGATAAGGGCACAAGATAAAAACCAGAAACTCTGTCATTTTTTTATTATATAAATTTCTACTGCTGGTCTGTCTAAGAGCTGCCAGAATGCAAGATAACAAATTCTTCAATAAAAAGTTTCAGCATCCTGTGTTGAATCCATGCCCCAAAACATGATGGCTGCTCTTGAGGTAAAAGGTGCATTTAATAAAGAGGCCGCTAATTGCTTAAAGAAATCTGAATGATTCAATTTAAACATATATAATCCCATAGTAATAATGTGCTTTATTTATGGAGCACCTTTATTCAAAGTGCTTTACAAGAACAGATGCATGGTGATTGAGCCAATGGCAGGTTAAATGATTTGTTTAGAATCACACAGCAAGACAGCGGTAGGGTTAAATTTGTGGTTGAAACTCTAATGCCCTAAACACAACACCACACAATCACTTGTCCATTTTTTAAACCTGCTCTTTCTATTACGTGTTTGTGGAAAGATGTTACTGATCCCGGTCAAATCTGGCAGAAGGCAGAGATCAACCCAAAGCTCTTATTCAAACACATTAATGTAGAGTCACCACTGATCTGAAATGCACATCTTTGTGATGTCAAAATAAGCTGAATAATGTGGAAAAAGTTGTAAACATTATTGGAGAGAGCAGGAGTTACATTCATACATTACCTGGGCTAATAACTGAATCAGTGTCTGTGGAACTGTGAGACATGGGAATAACCACTACTCCACAATATCACTTAAATTCTAATGCCCAGTTGTTTCAACTGTATTATTTATTCCATCCATTTGTTTTATAACCCTATCTAGAGACTCCCTCATTTATTTAATTTGTTATATTTTCATTTAAATAGCTGACACAAAATTTAGCTCCATGTTAATTGCACTTTATTTTGCAGCACTGTTTTCTTATTCTCGAGTAATGCACCTGCTTTTTCTGTATAAAATAAATCGCAACTTTAAGACTTGGGGCACTTTTAGTTTTGAATTTAATACATATTCAATACACACACATACAAACATATACATACAGTGGACTCATTTTAACACTAGAGCTCAGGCCAAATGGCCCTTTTAGCCTCCCTTGCAATAGGTAGGAATGGTACAGTGCAAGGGCAGGTAGAAATGGATAGAATATTCACAGTTAAATACATGCAGTTCCATTTGTCAAACTAGAAATCGCAGAGTCACTTGCGATTCCTGAGTGTTTCAAAGCAACCATGTTTGAAAAAAGGCGCTGCAGGTGTCCATAATCCCTTTTTATTAATAGGAACTTATATGCTGCGCGTGATGCTCCCAAGCACATGAAATAACACAGCCTCAGCATGAATCTCCTTGAATCTGGAGCTAAATAATTAACTTGGGCTGACGTTCATGCTTATTGTCTCATGCCCAAGGTTTCACTCAAAAGCAATTTATGGTAAGAATTTTTTTCTGTGCAGCACTGGACAAGAACTCGTTGTTCATTATTATTGTTTAATGAATAGAAAATTGCAGACTGAAAAAGTGAGTCAATAAGAAAATTCTATTTGTCTGAATGCTACAGTCTTGCCAAGTCTGAACAGTAAATTGTGAAGTTTATAAAACTTTATCTTACTGTAATGGTAGCAGTATCAGATTAAACAGCATATTTTTATTCCTGCTGTGTTTCTGCCAATAGCTCCACTTTAAGGGTTAAATGTAGTGTGCCAATGTTCTGTGATGGCCAGGGAAGGCAGTGGAGTACAAAGCTTTAGGGGTTACCATGACAACAGTTGTACATCAGCTATTCCCTTCCCTCATGTAGCCAATGGGCATTGACCTTTCCCTGTCAAACCATGTTAGGGGCTTTGCAATCTACCCCAGACTTGGTAAAGACGAGGGCTTTTATCTAGGTCATGTTATTAAACACTAGAGTATATATTTAATAAACGACAAAGGTTGAACTCTTTTTGACTGCAGGAAGCATATCTTGAGACTGGGAGAAAGATTTGAAAAGTTAATTAGCAAAATAATTGCACAATTATACTCTTTGGCACCTAATGACTCAGGAAAAAAATAAATGCATAAAGTTTACATTAGACTCATTCTAACTTGTGTGGTGTGGCACAGCTAGCTATTTTTTCTTGCTCCCTACAGTACACTATGTCAGTTTCTGTTCTTCTGCCCTGATAAGCATGTACTCACAGTTACATTTTAAGACAGTACAGTAGATTAAGATTTCATTTCTAATTACAATTAGAAATGCTACTGTGTGGCCAAGAAATACTAAATGTATAATCAGAATGCAAATTAAATATTTCATAGCTAAAACACCACTGAAAGTAAACACTCTGTGGAGATAAGTAAAAAAGAATAATGTTTGTATGAAGTTTTTTATGGCTTAAATAACTGAAAGCTGTAAATAATATTTGCTTTGGCAGAGTTAGTGATCTTTCAAATAAGACATGAAGAGAACATTACATTTGGCATTAGATTTTAAAGGAGTACTCTATAAACATGATCTTTATCATTATATTAAAAACTGAGGATGTATCAGTCATTTTAAAAGCAGTTTCTTGGGACACTTGTGTATGGTTACTTTTCTCATAGCAAAACTGCCTTAGTTATATAATTGTCAATGTGTTACTACAATATGCTTGAAGCTGTATTGTTAAAGTTTAGTCACAAAGAGAAAGTCTATGACAGATTTGTACTAAAACATTTTCCTCTTGATCTCTGCTAAATTAGAGGTTTTTTCTTTAGAATAGTGCCTTTAGAATGACCATATTGTGTTTTGCAGCTGCATCTCCATTGTGCCTTCACACAAAATTAAGGGCTGTGCACAACTGACGCAGAGCAATGCATCTAGTCTCCTCATTGCATCTTCTCTTTTAATTGGTAGATTATGCTCTGTTGAAGGAAAGGCAAAAACAAAGACAGTGGCAACAGAGAAGTGTTTTACTTTTGCACTTTATACTTGATTAAAGTTTGATGCAGTGATAGATAGATAGATAGATAGATAGATAGATAGATAGATAGATAGATAGATAGATATTTGAAGGGAAACTCACTTGTTCCAGTATCAAGAGATTACATAAAATCATTGTGCATGACTCATACCTATTTATACACTATATACAGCCTACATTTAATGTATAATGTCCCTAAAGAAATACTGTATTGTTATAACTGGCTAGAATAAAGATGGGAAAAATTCTCACTAACATGAGAAAAAAACTCTGTTTCACACTTCTAGGTTCATAGCTATTTAATGTGTTCACCCAGTTTGACTGGTTCCTCACAAATATTTGGGGGTATTGGAGAAGAATGTTTTGTGTCCAGATTCACCTTCTGATGTTCTCCCTCTGTAGTTGTCTTTACTGACACATAAGAGGGACAGTAACCTTTTTCTAACTCCAGGTCAGAAGGTGTGTCAGCCAGGAAGTAAGTACTGAAATAAAAACAAAAATGATAAAAGAAATTGACTTAAAAGATATATTTTGTAGCATCACACAATTATGATACAATTGCAATAGAGCTGAAACCTGGCAATATCTAATTTGCAATAATGTATATAGCATTAGTTAATATTTTTACAGAAGACAAGTTAGACCAAAAAGTAGGATGGGTGGCCAAAAGTCAGTAAAGTCATTTTCTAATGTGGTTGATAGATAGATAGATTTTAAAATGTGGTTCACTCAGTAGTCAAAGTGCATTTGTTTATTGTCAAGCGTTGGAAAGTTTGCACCCTTTCAAGGAAACCATTAAGGAAATTTCAATCAGAAATTCAATTTGCTATTAGACCATTTTTGCAGCAACATGAATAATAAATTCTATTCCTGTGAAATAGAGTGCTTGTTGACAGAAACTGTGCACAAGAGAAAGAGAGGGAAAAAAAAAACAAGAAGCGAAAGAGAGGGAAAAAAAAAACAAGAAGCCAGGTTTTAGGTAATTAACATGTTTTGGCAGTGGAGAATGCTGGTGAGAATCCGGTCTTGATTCTACAAGTCTGTATAAATGGTTTGGTTTAAAAAAAATGCTGGAGCAGACAGTCAAGAGCTTCTCTGTTGTGAGTGAACTCACCACCTCTAAAATGGAACATAGTGACAGGAATAGAAAGTTCATCACAGACATTGTTATATTATTAACCACTGTAGCTTTACAGTACATCAGCGTTTCACAAATCAGAGAGCAGCAGTTCCTCTTCACCAGATATTTTAGTAGTAAGGAAGAAAGAAAGATGAGACATATTCTGCTGGCAAAATTACTGTGATTACAATTTTTCTTATATTATTTGAACTCTACCCTATAAAATTCCAACAGGTTTGTATAATTTGTACACTGAAATCCTGCAGGAACAGTGGAGCAGCTGCTAATTTGGCCTATTTATATTTCCAGTATACACTCATTTCAAGCAGATCATGGAGGTAGAAATCTTACGTTCTCTGGAAAAACTTTTTAATAGTATGATGTTCTTGGCTTCATTTTTCTCTTTAAAATCCAGAATTCATCCCTATCAACAGAGTGTTCAAGTTTGTTTTGATCAATAAGACAATTAGTTTATGAATAAGTGTAGAAGATATAATAATTTGAACATTATTGCAATTAAATATTTCAAATTCTGCATGAAAAGCCAATGGTGTATGTGTCTGTGTCTGTGTCTATTATATCTCTTAAGCAGGAGATTAACTTTCTTCTTGTGTGTAGATTAATTTTATTACTAGGGACGAAAGTAAAGAAAGAAGATACATGTATATTTAGTCTCAGCATGGCTAGATTCAGTTAGTGAAGATGAACAGATTAACAAAGCAGAACAATTCCCTTTTCTTCTTACTGATTCATTCCGTTCTCACCTTCTGAATATGTGCTAGCCTCTGCTACTCCCAGTTACATAGCCACTTATGCACATCCATAGATTGTGTAAATGCTATTCTGAAGGGCACCTTAATGCTGTCAGACTGCTCAGTGCACAGAGTTTCGTAAATATAGTGCTTCCCATTTCAATCCTCAAAGAACCATTGCAGAAACTTAAAAAGCAGATTAATTTCTTCCACTCAAACAAAATATGTAGACTTTACCACACTGCAGCCTAAACAATGGAGCCCTATTGGAATTGAATTTTGATGGAGAGTCTGTTTAATTATTTTTATTATTTCAGTTGACAAAGCCAGTAATGAAAGTCCCAATGGAAAACCAAATTAGGCCTTATTCCAACTTTACATCCACAATCAAGAATCTTTGAATTAGACAGTAGTGACACAGTGGCAGCATCACACAACAATTTATACTAGCAGCACAATACAACTTTCTGCTGGGTTAAAAAAAAACAACTTTTTCAGCAGTAAGATTTCAGGCAGCTGTCTGGTGGTTTGAAGTTGAGCATCTTAGATACTTATCAATGCTGCTTATCACATCATTACAATGCACCTAAAATCTACCTACAATGTATCATGTCTCAAATATGCCACCTTCAACATTTTTAGTGTGGCAAGGAAAAAAGAAAACAAATCTGCATGAAAAGGTGGTCTAAGTCCATTAAACACTAAAGTGACATTAACTGCTTGGTAAACATCAACATAAACAATGGAGACACTTGCTTAATTTGCCTGAACTGTATAATTCGATTTCCTATTGTGTCTCATTACAAAGGTCCCACAAAAAAACTCCTCTAACAATATGGTAAATATTAGATTTCCACATGGATTGTCTGTTTTAAACGTTATTTACACTCTCAGCATTTGAACAGCAGCATGGAAGGACAGCGTTAATTGTTAAATTCTGACTGTTTGACTTACAATTAGTTTCACCTTAGAACTCCAAGTCCACCCCCACACTTAAATGTGGGTATGAGTGTGCATACGTAGCTGTTTTTGTATACTACCACTGTTATACTCGCATCACTCCTACTTTCAGAATTCATTCTCCTGATTTAGATATAGTCGGACAGAAAAATGAGAAATGGATATATCGTAAGCTGTTATATACAGTAGAAGATATCACATAACATAAACATTATATTGTTTAATTTATGCTCTTTATAGCAAATATAAATAAATATACACACTTACCCTCCTGTTATGATCCAGTGTAAGACTAGTATAACATTGGGGCAGATTAAATAGCAATCTGGTCCTTTGACAATACCGTAAAAAAAAAAAAAAAAAAAAAAAAAAGAATATGGAGCAGTAGTGAGAACCACCACCTCTGATCTCTGGAGAAGTGGGTTCAAATGCTGTCCTCATCACTGTATCTCTGAGTGGTGAGTGCATGTCATCCTTATGTCATGCAAGTGCTTTTTTTTTTTCTTTCTGCCTGCCAGGGACACTGGTTTTTTCCTCCATCCTAAAGATACACATGTTGGTTTAATTGCCATCTCTTAATTGATCCTATATGGTGGTTGCCCTGCACTAGACTGAGATGTCATCCAGGGTTAGCTCCTGCCATGTGCCTGATGGCTTTAGATGGGCTCACACACCTTGCAACTCTGAAATGGAAAAGACAGGTTCAGAAAATGAATAGATGAATAGTGCAATGTGATCAGCCTAGCAGTGCCTGATATTACTAGCATAGGCCCCACACCCCAGAAAAACGAAGAGTACAAACCATTGAATGGCAACTTATTTGAATGACAGACAAAATAGAGTTAAAATTTGATCCATCTTACATTGATCTCTACTGGATATGTTAAAATTGAGGAACAATGGATCAAATAAATTAATGAGAAATGGCAGAAACATTTAATGTTTATCATTTGCATCATTTTATACATCTCTCATAATATACACTGTAACAAAAGCTCAAACAAAGAACATCACATTAGTACAAAATGATATGCAGTAAATGTATTTAACCATAAGTGCAAATGATACAACCAGTCCATTCCATCCATCCATCCATCCATCCATCTTCCTAACACCAGGACAGGTTCATGAGGCAGCTGGGTGCTAGTCCATCGGTGAACACACACACACACAAACACAAGCAACATGGAATTCTAAGAAGTGTATACCAAGTTTCATATTGAAAATAACTTCAGTTTTAAATGTTTTTTTACTCTTCTGTAAGTAAAGCGATTGTTTATAACAGAATATTTAAATTGAGTGTTGGAAATAAGGCTTTGTTTAAGATGCACATCATATCAAACCAAATTAAATGTAAGTTTAATAATTTTGTAAATCATATAATGCATTTTTGACTTTTTTTTGCTAAAATTTATAAATGGAGAAAAAAATTCTGCCGTTTATAATGATACCATATGCAGGCAGAAACGTATTTTTATGTATTAATTGTAAATATGTGTTTACCAATGGTAAAGTGGTCAATTTATTTGTTTTACAAAATGTTTTATAAAACACGCATCTTATGCTTATAACTTTACAGCATTCACAAATGATCTACAAATGATCTTTCCTAAAACTGACAAATTGTCCTTTGGAAAAAATACTTGAATCATTAAAACTTTAAATGTATGCAGATTTTTCCAATTAGTACAGTATAAACAATGTGAGATATTTTCCCTTGCTTTATTTTTAAGGATGGGGTAAGACATCTTGTTTTTATTTACTCGTCTATTTTTTGCAGTGGCAGCCACGATATTTCATATTTTATTATAAGCTCTATAATGGGAAAACGATTGTTGGCGAGTTACATTTTGTAACTCATATTAAGGTTCTAAAAGTAATTTTAAATTAAATATATCATTATGCATGCACATATGTGCGACTTTTTCACTAATTCAATTCTGTATATATTGAGGCTATAACAAGAACAAAATATTTCATTAAAATGGCTAATTCGATCGTTAATTTCATAATTCTGCAAAATAGGTTACTTGCGGTTTTAAAATAATATATCAATTATTTCATCTATTTATATAAGCACATGCTTTAGAATAGCTGTCAAGTCTTTTATTGTAATAATTTCAAACATTAGCAAAGTTAACATTTACTTCGGAATCTGAGCACTCATTACTTCAGTCTGTCAATGCGTGTATTCTGAACCTTGCATAAGACGGGAATCTAAAGCGGTGAAACACACCCACACACGGTAAGAACATGCAAACTCTATACAGAAATCTACATCTCCTAGTACGTTTGATGTCTGTCCCTTCTCTCTGACACACGCGAACATTCACACACGCAATTTACCTGTAGAGGGAGTATTCAACTATTGCAGTGGTTCCCAAGTTCAGTCCTGGGGAATTCCTGTGGATACAGATATTCGTGCGAACCACATAACACAATCACAGAATGATTTTCCGTCAAATTCAGCTTATTGTTTAATTATCTGGTCTTTTTTCGTACAACTTTCTCTATTCAGAAAAGCGCAGTAGTGTAAGATTTGCATTTATAATAAATGTAAATATCTGTATTTTGCTATAACACTTAACTCTCTTTTATGTTCCTATTGATTCAATTTTTCCGCTCGCTTAATTGCAATACAATTATTATAACTAACACACAGGCGGAGTAGTCACCAGGACAAATTACACTGAATGCTGAAAGGCTGCCGCTACTTCAGCGTATGATCCACTAGCATGCTCATTAATAACTAATGGATTCAAATAACCAGAACACCTACAGAACTAGAACAACAATTACAATGGTGATGATGAAAATCTTAAAAATAATGATAAAAAAACAAAAATCATGAAATTATCTCCATGTAAAATACAAAACTATTCGATACATTGCAATACAAATTTAGTAATCACAGTTTTATAACTTCTATACTGACACCGTAACAAATAAACTAAGAAAAATAACACTTAACACTTTGCTTATTTACGATATGACTCAAATTAAGGGCGGTTAGCTAGGATGAAAAACTGCAGCTGCAAGGACCCACCATGACTGAACTTGGGATCTACTGCTATACTGTGTTATAGGAGACGAGAGAAATCTCGTGGATACAGAGAAGAGTAAAGGGAGAACTCTGCGTGAAGCAATACCAATAAGGAATAATTAAATTAAGATCCAGTAATTTACATTTTCACAGCTTTTAGCTGCTTTTTAATGTGGTGTAGAGTTTGTTACTCCTTATTGTGAAAGTCGCTATATGAAATAAAGATTGATTGATCAATTATTTTGCAATAGCTTATGGCAGTTTGTTAAAAAAACAACTTTATTATTAAGGTTTGCATTTTTTTAATATCACGTCTAGTGATATTACACCCATAATGACTAACCTTTTTATTTGAATTTTCTGTGGCAATCATTCAGTGCGGGCCATGTAGCTCGGAAATAAAACGTATCATTTAAGTATGTGATTGTGTTTACAATGTTAATATTAGCACTTGAAACAAAGATTATAAATCATCACCTTTAATCCTGGAAGCAAAAACAGCAATTCACGCAATAAGTGCTACTAGAGCTTTGAATAAGTTCAAACATAAGATTAAAAATTAGTATAATGCTTTGACATTTCATTAGAAAGGCATGATAAGTAAAGTAAAACAATACAAATGAAAATATTAAATATAAACATATAGATAAATAATCAGTTTATGCGAAAGGTCTTCATCATTTACGCTTTTTGCGGTGATGCGTAGAAATCATAATTAATTTTTTTCCTTCTTATGTCTAATTTTGATGATAATTAGTAGAACCGGTACTAGCCAAGCAAGACTGAATGCAAACAAGCCCCCCTTAGGCAACACAATGCATTAATGTAAGATATGCCCCAACAACATAACTTGTCAGAGAGGATTATTTCTGCTTAGTGAATCTACAGGGGCCCCTCTGCTCAACCGCTCCACATTTGCGAGTGATAGAGAGAGAGAGAGAGAGAGAGAGAGAGAGAGAGAAGCAGGAGGGGGGAAGGGAGTGAAAGAGTGGCCATTAGTGAGGAGCTCCCGTTGCATTCATGTTTGAGTACACTTCTGAACTGGCTTTTGTTGAGAATATCTGTGCAGAAAGCATGCGCTGTCCCAAAGCTGCTGTTACGATGAGAAACGAGGAACTGCTTCTGAGGTACCGTGCAGTCTTCTTTTTGTCTCTCTTTTTTCTTTCTTTTTAGCAACAGCTCTCCCGTTGGTAGCGATGCTTGCTCCTAATACCAGCTTGTACTTCTCTCTGTTGTTCGCATTGCACGCCACTCTATCGATTACGCGCATTGCACGTTTTGCCGAACAATACATTCCTTTACAATGAGGCGCAGCGCGCACACGCAATATGCTGCTGACGTTATTTATTTGACTTGTACATGCATGAATTCAGGGATGCATAGGTGATTCCATATTAGGACATGTGGTGCTAAAATTCGCCTTTAATCTGGATTTAGCCTACCTAAACAGATTGATTAATGCTATACGGCTTATCGGCTCACAATTACAATATTTGAAATACGGTGACCCCAAAGATATTTGGTGCTGTCTCTGCCAAAGAATAACGAGCTATGCTGAACTGGCACCCTTGCTTTGAAAAATGTAGGCTTTTGTTTATTTGGTGGTAGACGTGTGAGCTCTGAATATATATTTAGTCCGACAATGGGACAGCCGAACAATAGAGCTGTCAGACACTTCAGGAGCTGTGTTTTTTCCTTTCAGTTTTATGATCTTAGTAATGGATGTGCATGTGCATTAAAGCGCACTTTTCTTTCCCTGTTCCTTTTTAAATACAATCCAGCACCACACAAGTTTTGTTTAAACGATTCCAACTAACGGCGTTGAAGACAGAGCCTTGCAGATGACAATAATCTTTGCTCATTTCAAACGAGCATTTTAAGCCTCTGTTAACAGTGCGCCTCAAGTTTATACGAATGATTCAAAAGCGCTGCAACTCTAAAAGCAATGCCTATAAATGCCATGCTGTAGATGTGCGGTATAAAACATTCTGAGGTGTTCTCATGCCTCACAGCTGGATCCCGGCCCGAAAAAAGGGCAGCATTACTTTGGCTAACAGGCTGCGTATTTCTTCGCGATACACGTTTAGCTGAAACAGAAAATGTTCTTCAATACATCAGTATTAACACATTCTGTTTTCTTGCCTTTATGCAGTTCAAAATAAATACCTTTATATAACAATTTTCACACAAAAAGAGAGACAAAAAGTAGTGTTGCTTTACATATTTATCTTTGATTACAACCAATTTGTCACTTCGTTCCTTACAGCATGATACACCCATGTGCAGGTGCATGGTCGGTGAGTCTTACTGCTGATGTTCACGCTGTCCAATTATGTACAGCATACTGCACCTATGAATTAAAAACTTATTTTATTGAACTCTTCGTTTTATGTGTAATAAATGGGCAAGAATGGTATATTGAATTTTATGCAAGAATACATGATAAAAAAATAACTTGACATCATTCGGACACTTCTCATTGCTGAGAATATAATACCTTACTGCCAAACTATTTTTCTATTCATTGTTTACATTGAAGTATATTAAATGCTGACAAGTAGAATGACTATCCAATACTCAAAATATATGAAGATATAAAGTTACTGAAGCAAGCTTCATTTGACAGTGTTTAATTACACCTTAGGAAATGTTTGGCTGTAGTTGGATGCAACTTCATAATGCTAAATTATGCATATATTATTTATCAGAATGTCTGTAAAAATTAGATATGAAACTTTAAGCATATGGTCACCAGCACCTGGGCTGTCTAGTCTCATCATTCACACCCCTCACAACCCCTTCATTTACTTCTTCTAATTTAATATTTCTTTTAAACAATATCGTTGATTAATGCAGTTCTAATAAATAGCAATAGAAAATACTGAGTTTATGAGTTATCTCTAAATCTGTTAACATGGAAGAAAAAGCATTCTGTAAGTGAGCTTAGTTTTAAAAACATCATATTTGGAAATAATGAATAAAGAAAAGAACATTTGCATCATAGAGCACTTTTACATAGTACAATTAAATATTTCTATGGTAAAGGTTAAAGGTCATTATTTAGAAATAATCATGTGAGAAAACATTAAATGTCCCCTGTCAGATACATCCTAGTAGACTAGAACAAAAAGCAGAAGACAACAACAGGTTAAACATTTAACAAAAATTCAGAAACGTGTTATTAAAAACAATACCTTGGTAACTAGCACATTTAACAATAGGTTTTTAAACCTGTACTTATTTACAATATTTATGAAGTACTGTAATTCCTTACCTTTACAACCTTACTACCTTTTATGCTTATTGTTAAAGAGATGTATAACACTGAGAAGGAAAGAATTATGATGAAATAAATCCCATATAATGGTGGGTGTGATTGAGAAACTGTTGGAGGCTCCTCCTCATTGTTAACACTGTGATCCCCCTCTAGTAGTACAGTTGTGATTGTGTAACATATGCTAATAAATGCTTCCATGTTGTATGAGGCTTACCCCAATGAATAGCACCTATCAAATTACAGCACTGCAAAATGTAAACCGTACCTTGGGAGCAGATGAAAACAAACGCAGCAGATTCTTCATTAATATTCATACCTGGAACTTCGGCACAAGTGTAGACTGTGCATCAATACTTAGAAAGTCATTCAGGAGTGAATCAATACTAATTACCAAAATCAGAGAGGTTAATTAGAAGCTACAAAATGCCTTTGATGGTGTGTTTTACACTTTTAGGGCAAAAAACTGCCTATGTTTAAAAAAAAAAAAAAAAAAAACAAAAAACAAAACTGGAATGAGTTACAACTGTAGACAACATCAGAATGACAGAATTGTATTTCTGATGCCTTTTGAGGAGAGATCACTGTGGCTACAATTCTGGAAATGAGAATAAATACGCTGTTAGAAATTTCTGCAAGCACTAAACAAACTATTTTCCAATGAGCCACAGCTATCATTTCAATGCATCTAGATTTTATTATTATTGGTATTACATGCAATTTTGTTAATTAGTTCATTGTCATAAGTATTTGGTAAACATCTGGTGATCTGGTAAAGGTCTGCTATTGCCATTTGTTTTTTCATTTGACCATTGCATTTCTGTTTATGTCAGGATTCATTCAAAAACAAAAATGCAAAGCTTAAATAAGATTGATTGTAAAAATAGTTCCACCTTTAATCATTTCTTGTTAATCAACATTGACAATTTCCCAACTGATGTTATTTAGTATTAAAACTATATTTTACTGTTCTATAATTTTCATCTACCAGTTTTTGAATTTTATTCAGTTCTTGGCTTTCTCCACACATAAATACCTTTAAATCTATGAATGTTAGCTATTGAGAAAAGTATGTCAGCAAGTTTGAAATGACATGCTTTATCAGGGCAGCATGAGCGGTTGGTACAGCAGCCTATTTTTACTTGACCTGTCTAATCATTGGCTGTCGGGAATTGCCGTGAACTATGTGGCTTGGTATAATAATCTTTAAGCATTCAGAGTGGCAGCAAAAACAGATAATATACAGTCTGTTAATAGTTGTGGGTGTAGCTAAAGGAAAGAAAATCAGCACACTATGGAAAAAACTGAATGCTGTCAAGTGATAGGAGCATCTTTATTATATTATAATATTGTGTAGTTACAAAGTGTTTTGACTTGCAAGAAAAAAACTTCACACCTTAACTGCCTGATTCCCATTGGTGACATTAAACTGCTGGCCCACTGGAGACTCACTGCACTAGTTTTACCTTCTTCAGTTAACACAGGCTTCTGATTTATCCTTGATTTAACTTTTAAATATCCATTCATTCTTGATGTGACATTTTACATTCCTTTCAGTGTAGTGGTACCAGCCCATTAAAAAGTTCAATTAGTCCACATGCAGTTCTTTACATACACACAGGCTTCTGATTTTTCCTTTAGTTAACTTTAGAAACATTCCATTTCTAAAATGTTTTGCAGGGGTTCATTCTTGATATGACATTTTACATTTCCTTCAGTGTCGTGTTATCAAGCCATAAAAAAGAAGTACAATTAATCCACATGCAGTTACATTATGTGAATCTACCTTCTATGGTGTCAGGAGGTGAGAGAAATGACCCTTGTTAAAAGAAGGCATCAAATAAAATTAAAGTCCAGAATTTTTGAATGACAAAATATGCAAAATGCTCATTATTTCCCCCTAAACTGAACTTGCATTTTATTAAAGTGATGCATATACATGTATCACTGTAATGAATCAATAGGTACATACAAACGAGAAGGACTCCACCAGAATTAGTTTTGTGTTTTTATAGACATTGCTAAACTACATTGGCAGCTAGTATAATTATATTGACATGTGCACTATGTTAGTGACCTAATGAGCTTTTCGACAGTGGAACTAAACAATTATACCCAAAGGCAGTACCACCATATTTTCCTAACCTTGCAAAGAAAAGTGAAGAGTAAAGGAAGAATAGGAATGAGATTTGCTTTGAGCAATTGTGTTTTTTAATAGTTTAAAGAAATCTATCTATGCCTAAACAATTTGGAGGGAAGAATCTCAAAATTCTGGATAAATAATGCCTCAGTGAACAGAATTGCTCAGGCACATAAAATTGCAGTTAAAGGGTTTTTGGTTATAGTTTCGCATAATGGGAAAGACAGCTCTAAAAGCATTGGTGTAACCTGGATTGTTTTTTTTTTAAATGTTACAACTACAATTAAAATTGGTGTAGCAGTATCTTTTCAAGCTACATTCTTCAGGGCTTAAAAATTAATAAAAAGTTGTTATTCAAGAAGTGTTTATGATTGGGGAGCTGTTGCTTAATATGAGTGTAGAAAAAAATACTTAACACACATGAAACCATGTACAATTTGCATGATTTTGCATTAATCAGGCAGCCAGTACGCTGCACTTTACAAGTGTGACAGTGATAACAGAATATCTGTATTTCTAGCAGGTCACATGCTGGGTTGCTATAGATGGTGAGGCTTCAAACTGGAATATACAACACATCACATTTTATTTGGTGCGTCCAGCCTTTTTAGCGTTTTCTTTATTTCTTAGTGTAGCCAACAAGATCTTAGAGCAGATAAATTAAACTATCCTCTGAGCTAAATGACGGGAAAGGCGAGAGAGGTGTACACCACGTTTTAAACTTGTCAAGCAAGTTATGTAGTGGGGTCATTAAAAGAAACCTTCCTTTGAAGTAGTTCCAGCTGTTTCCTTGCCGCAGCTCGATTATAAAACAAAGAGCTTCGCTGGGAGCGTGTTCATTACAAGGAAGCGGTTTTACAGCATGGCTGTAGCAGCTCAATTGTTTTATTTGAAGGGCTAATGTGACCTTATGCTTGGAAGTCTGGTTTCACAGTGTAGTTGTGGAATTGGCAAATTTAAACATCTAACTGGAGCCATCTGGTAAATCCAAAAATTTAAAAGGATTACTTACGTTCATAACACTGGCAGGGAGGATCTGGGGAGGATTTAATTTTTACAAATGCATTCAGTATTTTGAAATCATGTCCAGAAATAAAGAGAGGAAGTTAACAGAATTAGGATAAATACAAACAAGCGTCACCTTTTTGTAAGGGAACAAGAAAAAAAAAGTGCAACAGTAAAACAAAACAGCAAATAATTAAAGTGTTTCTACTTTTTCCTTCCAGTGTTTCTTAGTATCTAGTTGTACTGACAGAATGCATCTTGACTAAATGTTTTAGACAACCATGAGGCTGTCAGGCTTCATGCAGACAAACACTGTGAAAGAGGACAAGGCGTGACTTGGAAATTGCTAGGAAAGAATGCATAAACCATATAGCTAAAATGTAATTTCTTTTTACATAGATGGCATGTCTGATTCTTTGGGTTGGTGCTGACATTGTTTTAATCCATGACAGTACCCCTTTTTTTATTATATTTGATTTAACCTGTCCTTCTTGAAACACATTCTGTCTCAACTTCCATATTCACGGTAAGGATCTGCCTTTACTCATCTGCTTTCAAAACAGATGTTCTTAGTTGTGTGACCTTTAAAGTCTCAATTTACTGTTATATAGAGCCTTTTACAGTAGGCCAGATGCACACAACCAATTACAATCTGTGAAGATTACTATAAAATGTGCCTACAATAAAGAAACAATGCAAAGTAAAGGGCATAGAGCTGGGTATTTAGCGTATATTGCATATACAGCACAGAAATATTCAAAACGTCTGTAATGGTTAAGAATGGAGATGATGCAAATATTTCATGTCTTCATTACATTGACATTTTTGCAGTTGGGAAAAAAAATTGCTTTCGTTTGAAAGGCCCTTTCGTTTTAGTGCAGCAGATTAATAATCGGAGACGTCAACAATAGGGGGGAAAAAGATCAAATCAAGTTATCTTTGGTAGCAGACTACAAGTATGGCCTTGTGAATCTGACCCCGCTTGTGCCCCGACTTCAGGGGACAACAGGGAATGCGTTTGAAAAGTGCGGTACGGTGTAGTTGTTAAATAAAACACTAACCTGTGCGCTTTTAATGCTTTCACTCTGACCTACTTACATACTACTTTACCCCTGATAGCATGATTAAAAGCTGCTTTGAAACCATGATTCCCTCCAGGGATTTGAGGCCGGTGAAGAATATAACAAACTGCTGCGGAGGCTTAACTCAGCTAGAAGACTTCCGTACACTTTCTTCCAGCTAATTCACATGTAATTAAAAGCAGTATAAATATTTTATTCGAAAGCTGGCGAGTGAGAGAGAGTGAAAAAAGCATAAGACACTAAAGAAGAAAGGACGCCGATATGAGAACTCACGCAATCCATCGCCGCCGTCACCCTGCATAATATGGGTGAAAGCCGGGAGAAGCGCACGTGAGGCTAGCGGATGGTTTATCACGTGCCACGAACGCGATCTGTGGTAAGTGGGATGGAAATATTTGTGAAAATCACTCCTAAAACAAACGCGTATGAATGTTGCTGTCGAACAAACCAGAAAGTGACAATTCGCAGGTTGGCCCAGGCGCGGTTTTTAACAGTTCACTTCCCGCTTTCAAGTTGCAAGTTACGGGCTGGAGAGCGCGAGTGGCTAAATGGTTAATCTTAACTGCGGTACATGCGAGCCACGCCCCCTATTTCAGCACCTGGCGTGGTACAGACAGTTGCCTCAGCAGTAGGGATTTCGGATGGGATTGGAGGGGGAGAGAATGTGACAAGTGCCGATTGTGGCTGCTGCCTTGGGGAGGCCTCCCGCACCTGCCCCTGTCCATCTCCCGGTCAGCGCAGTTGTTGAATCAGACAAGCGTAGAGACGCTCTTACTTGCCCGACCACAGCAGCGTGCACGGCAGACTGGAAAAAAAAGAGAGAGAGAGAGAGAGAGCGAGCGAGTGACTGACTGAGTGAGAGTGTGTGTGTGTGTGTGTGAGAGAGAGCGCGAGCGAGCGAGCGAGAGAGAGAGAGAGAGAGAGAGAGAGAGAAAAAAACAGAGAGAGACAGCAAGCGCGAGCGTAAGAGGAAGGAGAAGAACAAGAAGGAGAAACAGCAGCGGCAGTAACAGGGACGATAGAAGGGGGAGAACATGAGTTCTTCGTTCAATCTGGATTTTCTCCCCGAGATGATGGTTGATAGCCGTTTGCTGGTTTCCGACAGAATGTAAGTAGTAGCCAGAGCGGCTGCGAGGCCGCCGCGGCGACGCATTAAACGTGACGAGAGACAATGCCGATGCGCTTTGCAAAATAGCTTGGCATTTCGAGTTTCTTTGTGGATAGGGTTTGGCATGGTGGGGGGAGAGAGAGAGAAGATTGGGAGAACAAGCCGAGTACAATCCGTGTGGAAATTAAAGGTACAGTGACCGCCCCTTTCCTCTTCCTTTGTGAGCCTGGATGCATTTTAGTTATTTAAGCGCTTGTTAACACTGGTCTCCCCCACCTTCCCGCATTTTGGATGTTACGTCACTGCTTCTTCAGAAATCAACACTTTCGCTTCCCCAGTGTTCAGCAATTATAAGTTAACGGTATTTGTTTCCCGTATTTCATGAAATAAGGGTTGCCGTTCAGATGCTGACTTATACCTTACGAAGCCTCAGATTAACCCCTTTTGACCTGTTAGGCAAGAGCATATAATACTTGCGTTACAACAGTAAAGCATGTTTATAGTTGCACTTCTTTATTGTATGCACACCTGCGTCCACGATTTCGAGAACTTTTGTTGAAATGTTTCTTTTTTTGTGCGATCAGCGTCGTTTAAAAAAAAAAAAGTGGTTTGATGGACAACGCGCTACTAATGTTCAATATTGATGCCACAAAACCAGTTAAACGACACCACAAATTACTTTTTCCCAGAGTCTGTATTACCGAAAGTACGTATGTGTATCGTTTTTCCTACTTAACCTGTGCCCCCAATACAAAAGTTGATCTTTAAATTTGTTAAAATGCCGCGCGCAGTCTGTAAGTTTGTCAGTTGTTACAGCTTTTTACAACACCTCTATTTTCAGAAGCAGCGCACACAATTATTCATGATGTTTGTTTACCATTGTGTGCAAGCTGGTTTCTGTGTGATAATGTAAACTTCGTAAGGCGCTATATACCAGGATTGGCGGCTGGAGCGCTTTTTGCAGATCAGTCTTCTTGGAGGTCAGCTAATGCGCCTTAATGTTATGCCGGTTGCGTTAGATGCTTAGCCTAGATTATTTTCTGTATTGGGGACCTCACAAACTGCAGTAGATAAAACGGGTCCAGGAAATTGGTATGAGCATGTGCGTAAAGGTGTAAAATGAACTGTAGTATATTGCAGAAAACTTTATGGGTGCTAAAGGCACGACGAAGTTTTTGGTATCTCTGTGGTGCAAGCGCGTGACGTCTGTTATCTCTTTCTGTCAGCCCATCCGACTGGCCGCGGAGGGCACCGACCGGCGAGGACATTGCTCGGTTATTTGTGCGGAAAGCCTTGTTACTTAGCATCTGTTGTAGACGCATTCGCGAATTTTATGAAAATGGTTGAAAATACGGAATGATTACGTTTTCACGTTTTGATATTCTTCGTTGTTTCTTCGCTGATCGCGATGAGTTGCAGTGTCAACCTTTTTTAAACTACGAAAGTCGTTTTAAAGTGACACTCCCGCCCCCCAGTTTGCTCTCTTTTTTCATTATCTTTAATCAAGATTGTGTTTAATCATAGAGTGTGGCAGACAGACATACAGCGAAGTGCGTCGCGTCTGTTGAGTT
The DNA here is from genome assembly GCA_026402145.1 of Polypterus bichir lapradei. NCBI lineage: Eukaryota > Metazoa > Chordata > Cladistia > Polypteriformes > Polypteridae > Polypterus > Polypterus bichir. The sequence continues at coordinate 56,502,909 of JANRMT010062792.1, forward strand.
GGGCGCTGGTTTGGACTTCTGCGGTAAAATAACCCAAAGTCGCAAACTGAAATTCTAAACTAGTCCTATTGCATAATGTTTGAATGTCTACTTTAGGAAATTGCTCTGCTTACTACAGTAACGCATGCATTGGAATTTTTGTGCGTTCAATGTTGATGCCCTCTTTAACTGTACCTATTTATTGCTGATGTGTGTTGCCGCATTGATTTATTTATTTAATTTTGTCATTCTCTGTATTTGCTGCGTAGTATGTATCTCTTTTCCTCAAGTAGTAGTCTCCCATATGGGCATAACGGTTTCATAACATTATGCAGAAAAATGTTTTTTTTTCTAAAATTGGTAGGGTAGATACTGTGTAATATTTCTAGGTCTGTGCAACTGGGTTAAGAAAAACACTTCTGATATGTGGGACCATGGTGCCCTTTAAATATGAGCTATTCTTTTTATAGCAAAGTAAAACGGGCACTCTTTAAAGTGGAACTGGGAAAATTTTCACTTAGAGAGGGGAAATTTTGGCTTGCATGTACAGTGGTAAAATATGTGAGAGAGTTCCACAAAAACAATAACGTTTTGAGTTTTGGCGGTGCTTTTTTTAATTGCAAATTTTAGAGGAGATCTGCTGTACTAGTTTCCTTTTGCATTTTAAGACCGTTCTGTAGAGTGTATAAGCAAGGTGTTTTATATAATTATCATTAACACCATCTGAAGACAGTTTTGTGTAGTTGATGCTGTATTTTTGAAGTGTGAGCACTGGTAGGTTAAGTAACTTGCTTCGGGGCACAAATTACTAGAATCTGAAATGATAATTCTTGGTGCTTTCCTGTCCAAAGCCTTACCCACTAGGACACACTTCTTGTCAGTGCAGCTTGTTTAATGAATTGCTGAGTGACGTATGGGGAGTGAGAAGTGAGATTTGCACATATGATCTAGTGGCTTGCAAAGCAGTGTGACCTATTTATTAAGGAGTCTGACTAGAAACCATAGCATTGCCTGTTCCATTCCCAGTGTGTGCTCTCTATAAATATAAGCAAGTCGATAATGTCTGTGCTTACAGTGTGGAGTGGGAGGCTAGTTGTTGAAAAGTGAAAGAAAATAAATTTTATTGCTTTTTTATTTGCTTTCACTAGGATAAACCAGTGTACACGTGCAGTTAATGATAGCTAACAGCTTTAGCTTCATTACATATGTTTTGCAAAATAAATGTTCTGCAAAAGTTTTCTTTCTGCTTATGCAAATAGGGAAAGTCGGTGATTGTAAAACTCAGACACAAACAGATGTTAAACTGTTTAATAGGCAAGAGAAGTACTTCGTTGATGTCCTCAGATGTTTGAAATATTTATGATTTTTCTATGGATCATTAAACCCAGGCTTGTTTCTATTCATGAATTCATGACTTTAGAGTCTCCAACCCCACTTGATATTTGAAAATCTTTTAGATCTCAAGCTAAAGTGTGTATCTTCGGAGTTTTTTTTTTTTTTTTTGCTTAATTTTTAATTTTTTTTATATGAGCAATAATAAACAGGCCAAACAGCATGTGCGTGCATGTTAGTTAGATGCATGCAAGGTAGCAGTAAGTCTCAATGGCAATATTTTTAATAGATTAATAATTACAATAAATGAGCCATAGATATGAAAACATTAGCACTTGAATAGTCAAATCTAAGTCTTAGAGGAATATAGATGCAAAATAAAGCTTCATCTCATTTCTTGGAACATATTTCAAGGCTTGCTGCTTTGTGCCGAGAGAGCTCTGCAAGTTGCAGAGGGATCAGACACAGACTTGGAAACCACTGCGTGATACACTCAACTGGGTGTAAAAGCTGAGGGAACAGCCAGAATGGCACTGATTGAATGGGGCACTGAGTCAACAAGGCATTTACATTTTGTGAAACACTTCTTGGTTATTACCACAACTAAATTCATCAGTGAGGTTGAGAACAGAAGTACAGTATGTTGTTAAGCGTGTTCTCTGGTATGACATTACAAAGCAGATTCAAATGGCTGGCTAAATGCGAATGTAGATTAACAATAACCAAAACAGAGAAGTGTGTCATTTCTAAATTCTTGCATTGTTCTTTAAAAGACTGTCAAGACACTTCTCAAGAGTGACCTGATTAGCTCTACTGATAGGAAAAAAGGGGTTTATGCCTTTTATGGGTGTAATAGGATAGAGTTCAGCTTGTAACATTTAGCTATCCACACAGCCATGTGGCCCTTTCATTCCTTAACTCTGCACAATTCTATTAGGTTTTATCTTGTGCCTCAGAAAAATCTTTATGATAATCAGTTTTTATCTTTTGTTTGATAAATCCATGATTGTTTTTGCTGGTGATAATTTTTTTTCCCCAAGTGTTTGAAAGTGCATATGTTAATCATCATAGGCAAGCCTACAGTTATCCACTTACTTACAGTATGTACTTATAGGCTACTGAAGCAGTCTACATTGTGAGAGAACTTTTAATTGAGAAAGGTGACTTGTGAGAGTTTAAAACTTTATCTTTCAGTGGGAGTACAAAAAAGGCGGGTGAATAACTGTACAGTCAACATTTTTAAAATGAGTTTTTCTAGGTCGTTAAAATAATATTTTCAACTGTGCTGTTGGTGCACTGGTTCTGAAAGCTCCTGTATTATTCGTCTAAACTATACTGTTATCCAGCTTCCTAAGGAGACCTCTCCGAATAACTTAAATTACAGTGGGCATCAGCAAAAGACACAATGTTTCTTACAAGTTTTAATATTGAAGCTCAATTCTATGCTTTATTTAAAACTTCCATTGTGTTACATGGACATTGTGACTGAACCACAAATACCTTGTTCACACTTGCAAAGTTCTTACTTCCGCCTGTTTTAACTTTGTAAGAACCTCTTTTGTTTACGTCCTTGAGCTACAGATCACTACTTTGCAACCAAAAGTTGCTGAAGGAAACCAACAGGTTATTAGGCAGAAGTTTGTGAACTGGTGAAAAGCAATCGTATGTGAACTGGTGAAAAGCAATCTGAAAGAGAAGCAGTTGATTATTTAACACTACGCCTGCCAAGAGCATCATTGATCAGTTTGCACTGTTTAAATTTTAATTAATGGCTGTTCTGGTGTTACAATGATGCAAGCTCTCAGTGTCATCCACACATACATGCTGAATGCTCATCCTAATGCAAAATACCACAAAACCTCTTGTTTAAGCACACATTCATGGAATAGTGTGTTTTGTAAAGTGATATTTTGAAGTGCTGCTTTGGCCGGTGTTGTCGAAGACCTTTTCCACTGACAGACTGTTCCTTTTTCTGTATAATGAAATTACCCTATCATTCTCTATCTCCAACTGCTCAACTCAGTTTTTAAGAGTGGGTTGTTAGGTTCCTGCCTTTTGTCAACTGCTGATGGGGATGACTCCTCCTGTAACCGTGAATTGGATTAAGCAGTCATTTTGACTGTGCATCAGTAATTGTCAAAATCGTAATTACTGAATACATGAAGTGTTAGCTGTTTTGACTTTAGTCAAGTTTGTCTAGGATGCTTAGTTTAAACCAACCTGTGTTTATTGTCTACTTTAATTGTACACGTTTATAACAGGAAGACTGCATGCTAGGTAAAAATTAGAAACATTGGAGGAAATTGAGTAAAAAGGAGAAAAAAGAATTGTAATGAAAGACTTGGTGCTACAATCATCATCAGCAATATGATAGTATTTTGGCTGCAAGGTGGAACATAAAGGTTAATGACTTGCCATTTTTGTTGTAAACAAGGATAGCACAGTATGCCCTTTTTCATCATTTACACAAGTTCTGCAAACTGTTAACTGTTGACAAATATTTTAAGCAATTCCATCTAAAGAATGGCCAATCTTTGGTGGCATTTGTTATAAAGAACTTAACACCATTATATATCATTAGTTATGTGGGCTTTTAGGTATTTGTTTACTGGCCAGTTGAGGCTTATGGTGAAACAGATGCTTTTGATGCATATGGTGATTCATGGGTAAGTTATAAGATTATTGCTCCTTCCATTCCATTGAGATATTATCAAAGTGCCATTTGTAGGTCTCTCCACACCCACATGCGCTTGAAAATTAGAAAGGTCTAAATAAGCTGCTAAATAAACAAAAGGCCACTGAACAAGAGAAAAGGTACATGCTAAATGTTGCAATCATTTTACTTTACTTTTACCCCATGTGGAAAAAACTACAAAGAAAGTTTCAAGAACATTTACAAGGCAGATTTAAGAGAGAACACCATTTTGCACTTGCTTTTTTCCCCAAATACTCATTTCAGAACTACAATATATATGATAAGCTCAAGGAACTTTGTGACACAGCCTAAGCAAGCTAAACTCTACACAACTTTCAGTTTTATAGAGTTTGCTTACATTATTTTACCATTGATCCTTATTTGGGGTTTTCTTTCTAAACTACAAATTAAGAAAATACACTTAATATTTTTAGTTAAGTGGTTTGTTTATGGACCCTAATACAGTAAGGAGAAATAATATGATACCTTTTAGGTAAAGGGATGTGGCAGATCAATAAGAGGTCAACTGTTAAACAAAATTAACTTTTAAGTTATTTGTGCCATTTGGTATTTTATGTGTTCATGATAACATTCTTATTTGGCTTCCCAATGTAGGAATAATCCAGTCTTCTCAAATACTTAGTTTTAAGCCATATCACAAAGCAAACTCACATGCTGCTCCATACATTTTCTTTTTAAATGTCACACGTAATATTACCATTTCAATGTTTATTCATATTGTGTAGTACACACTGTATTAGCACCTTAATGGTAAGCATAAAGTTCAGCACTGCTCTCAGATTTATATTTTCTGAGAACAGATTGGTTAACAGGCACAGGGCTGCATAATGATAAATATTATGGCATGATGCAAAGTCATTTTTTACTGGTGTTTTCACCTGGTATAAGTACCACAATTTTATTCATCTGTAGTTCACTGTTCAAACATCCCCCCCCCCCCTCCTTTTTTTCCTCTTCAGGGAACTCGTAACTGAGGTGCCAAGGGACATAAATGTATTGCATATTACATTCCTGATTGTGCATTTGTACTAATTCTGTAAATTATATGTTTCACAGTCGAAGAGAACTGACACATTCACTTGGACAGTATTTTTTGTGGGCAATGTTGAAGATCTGTTTCTGTCCAAAACAAAAAGGTTCATTGGTTGTGATTTGAGAGAAATAAGGAGTATAGTACACATGTTCAAACTTCGCTGCCACTGGCATTTTATCTCTATTTTGCATTTGGCTATTGTTGTTCTTTTTCATGACTGTGTATTTAAGTACAGTTTTTTGTCTCTCGGGCTGTTTCTGGATTAAAAATGATGATGTATGTTGAAGGTAGCTGTCTCAAAAATCATTTAGCATTCAGATTAAAAAGCACAGCTGACATTACTAAAAATAACTTGGTAAGACAGGGTAACAGGTGGAGCTGGGTGGCCTGTGACTACTACCTCTGTCGTTTATAAGCGTATAGTGTGTGTGAGTATAGTGAAATGCTGCTTCTTCCTAGTGAAAGCATTATTGAAGCTGATTTGAAATTTTCCATGGGTTTTCTTGTACTGAAGATTGTTTTTAGATTCTGTGTTATTCCTTAAATCCTAAAATTTGCCAAGACAACTTTATTTTTGTTTTTTCAAGATAATGTGTAAATGTAGTTGTCTGTCATAAAAAGCATGTTATATATATCGACATACTTATTCTACAAAAGTAAATTTGCAATAAAATCAGAATTGTATTATATTTCAAAAGATTCTTAAGCCATTTTTTCCCTGTAGCTTATTTTTAACTTCCTCAAAATTGTCATTTCTGTTTTGAGCGCTGTTTTTTTCTTCTCTCTGGAGAGTTAAATGATGGGGAAATGACAGTGCCAAAGAAAGGGAAAATAAAATCTTGGGTGGGTGTTTGTGCATAGATGACTGCAGAGAACAAAGTGCTAACAAAACTATTAATCCAGGAGTCCTTTAGATTTCAAATAGGCACTCCTCTTCTTCTGTAGAGTAAACCTTTCTCTTTCTTTCTTTTTTATAGTACAACACTTTCTCCATTTACTGATCACATTCTGCATTTATCTGAAATCATGTGGCTTACATAGAAAAGAAGAAAAAAATCAGCATTTTAATGTTACTCAGTACTATGCGAAAACCTTTTGCAATTCACTTTATAGAGAAAATACTTTTTTTGTTGCTATGGTCTTTGGAACATAGCTGTTTTTAAAGGTACAGTAAGTAAAAATATTTATTAGTATGTCTCAGTGACCATAGATTAGGTTAAAATAAATAAAGATTGTCTCCATGTTGAAAACTAAAGAGATGCAGCAGTGTATTGCCTTAGGAAGGGTCTACAGTTGGTTTGCTGTATGCCTGACTTGCATTATTTTTCAATATCTTAAGGTTTTTTTTTTTTCTTTTTGCAATCACCATCTGCAAAGCCCAGATTATTTTTGGTAGGCCTACTGTATTTCACATGCCTTCAATTAATATTGTGTAAGAAAGTATATTACACAACAAAAATATGGAGGTAGTATCTTTAAATATCTTTGCTATAAAATTACACATGAATGAGTGATATTTCATACATTTAACTAAAACTAGGCTGACCCGCCTTTTAAGGCGACCGACTTTTAAGTTGACCACTTAAGGCAATTCAATATGTAGATCAATTTGATATTTTATACAAACTCATTAATTTGGTTATATTGCATTTGAGCGGTATTACTTTAATACTCGTAGTTTCTGTTATTTTTGTGATGAAATTTAAACTTTTTTTCTATATTGAGGTCGCCCTTTTGAAACCCCCTGATATTTACTACGTGGTGAGGCATATGTACTCCATCAACATTATTTCCAGAGAGGTAATTTTGTCTATTTTTCCAGCACATCGCGCACAAAAGCAAGGGAACGATGGGAGCACCAGAACTCTGCTCACATCATGTCGCTTCGTACCGCAAGCTGCAAGTAGTAAGTCTGTGATAAGCGGAATACCGCTACGCTTTCCACTCACGGGACGGAAGGACAATCCCGACTGCTTTTATATAGTAAGAAAGAAGAAGATATCGCACAGTCTGGAGTAGAAAATCATCTTTTACCTGGAAAAACGAAACTACAAATCCCATCGTGTATTGCAAAATGGATGGGGCGTGTGTGAAACTCCGCGCCTGCGTAGCACTCACGGGACGGAAGGACAATCCCGACTGCTTTTATATAGAAGGATGCTTTTTTCATTAGGACATGTTGAACCAGAACTTGCCCAGAAAGCATTGTACTTAAGGCAGGAGTATAAAATATATTTCTTGCATTCCCACACTGACTCATATTGCCCCACTTCTTAGACTCCTTAATTAACCTAACATAAATTTATTTGGGATGTGAGGCAGAGCTTGGAGAAAACTCATTTGAACACTCCACCTAGACAGTGAATGAGGCAGGAATTAAACATGTCTTTTGGAAGTGTGTGGCAACAATGCTAAATACAGTGCCTTCCTTTCATATGATAAGTGGAGATGATTTATGTTCACTTGTTTTAAGAAAAGGTAAATGGGTTTGATTAGAGTAACTTTTAACCATGTTTTGGTATATGGTATATATGGTGTAGTATGGAAAAGTACATAATATTTGCTGTTGGGAATGCTCTTTGAATTTTGTAGGCATTTCCCCAACTTTAATTTTATTTATGTGCTTAGAAAATATCTTTATTTTGGATCCATTTTGATTTCTGAGTGCGTTTCACAGTTATGATCCAGTGGTTAGCCAACTGTTGAATCTGGCTTCCCAGAAAGCCAATTGAAAAGGCACAACTTTTTGTCTTTTGTAATTTTGTCACATGATTTATATATCCTGCCTTAACCTCCTCTACAATTCAAATTTTAACTATCCCACTTTCTATTCTTTCTGTTTCTTAAGTATAAACAATGAACTTAATTATGTCACATAAGAATTAAAGTTTTTAGAAGTGAAATACTACCTTAAATGCACAATAAAGTGGTGGCTATTGCAGTACCAAATCAACGTATGTGAATGTCATGTTTAGGCTAGAATTTTAGGCTAATTCCAAGTGACAGTTATTGAAGCAGATGGGCAGTGAAGAACATGCTGGTTGTCTTATCTTGGTTTTCATTTTCTAATAAACAGATTTGTTGAATCATTATTGATTTTTACTTTGTAAAGGCCGAGTACAAGCTATGTTGATAAAGGTGATCTACTGGTGAGCATCTATTTTATATTTATTTTCTTCCTCTTCTGTATAGTTCAAATAGCATTCAGACTAATTAGTGATTGCTTCAGACAACTTCTTATTCAAAATACTTATGTATTTTTAGATCTTTGACAGTTTTGTTAAAGAAATAGTGATTGACAAGAATTGAAGTCTTCAACCTATGGATTTATTAAGATATACTGTACTTTGGAAGAAAGAAAGGCAGTGAATTAGTAAGGCTATGAAATGGTTTTCTGTTTAGCTCTTTTCAAGTCTCTAAATCTGAGCTCTTCTTGTAAAAATTAAGCCCCACCAATTTAGGGTACAGATTTTAATAATGGTTCATAATTGATAGCTGACCCCTTTTCACTGATTGAAAGGTTCTAATCTTTAAAACATGGGAAATTAATGTAAGGTATAATTTATTATGTGATAAGTGTTTTTTTTTTTTTTTTTAAATGTGACATCTCTTTACATTACTGAAATATATTTTGTACATTTTTTTTTTGTTTTCAAATAAGAGCATATAGTTGCTCACTGTGAAGCATGAAGCCCAGAGCAGCAACTCTCATACAACTAATGCTCTGGGAATGTTTGAGTAGCCTGTTGCCATCATTAAAATACATGTTTAATACATCACTGACTTCAAGTTGTTGTGTACATACCTCTGAGACTAGGTTCTTGGGATTGGGTGAATTGGCAGACACAATGATTTTGCATCTCATCGTGCACACAAGCAATCTCTTTTTCTGCAAGTCTTGAAGTACGGGGTGCCTGGCACAACATGACGGTTTATCTTCATCTATGTACTGGCATGTTCTTATGATAAAATCTTGCTGGTTAGTAGCACAACTCAAAATTCAGCTCTTAGCTTGTAGTCCACAAGTCAGTGAATACAAACTTCTTGGTTCTGGTTAGCTAGTTTTTCAAGTCTTAGTAGAAGTTTTGTATAGTGGGTGGCATTGCCTAGCAAAAGCCTTTCCCATCCTCCATGTAAATTGTAAATGTATCTTGTCCTGTCATTGTGCACCGTCAGTGTGGCTTCCTCTAACTTCCAGTATTCATTTTTTTTTTTTCTTGCCAGTACAGCTAGATACTGTACAGTAAATGCTGCAGTCCAGACCTTGCAGGATGCATGCCTTTTTTGTATGAGGGAATGCATTGTAGTTATTTTAAAATTGTATTTCAACACTGTCTTACACAATTTCCAGCTAAATTGTTTCTCTTAAAAAGTCTCCTACATCAAGGTATACATAGTTTTCTTACTTAAGATTTCTCTTTAGTAACAATCTGACATAGCACAAATACTGCCCTTGTGTCTATTTCAATGAACATCATCTCTCAAAGTAAGTTTATATTAAGCTTTGCAATGCAGCAAGGGAATTGAATTTCCCAATACTAATTTAAATTAATCATTTAATTTATAAAATTATTTAGATTAATGTCTTAATGCAAGTTAGTTGAATAACAGTTACTTAAAAATCTCTGACTCTGTTGGCTAGTTCCGTTTCTGGCTGTTGTGTTAACACTGTTAAGTCCAACAATAAGCTTTAACTTGGAAATTAATTTTAATTTGAGCATTCTAGATTTAAGATGTGAAAACTGGAAATCTAATTTCACATCAGTTAGTGATGTCATGATGTTAGAAATTTTGTGCTACATACCAATATTAGTGAAATTTTATGATGCTCAATACCTTTTGATAAGAGGGTAAACAGAAATCCCTTTCCATGGCTTATGAAAAGATGACTCATATTTATTCAAATTTTAAATGTCAGAAACTCATGGTGTTTTAATTTTCCAAATCGGTCCCTTTTTTTTTTTTTTATTTGTCCCAATTTTAAAGCTTTCCATGTGAAATCAAAATTTTCAGTTTTACATGAATCCTTCGTTTCAGAACTCCTGTTAAGTAGCCTTTATTTTGCTGTTTTCAAGGTTTTTTGTGTGAGTGATCAGGCTTTGTTATTGCTTATGCCTGTGTACAAATCCAGAGTTTAAATGCTTTAATGCTGTATGCTTTAATGTAACATTCATATTATGACATTTGCTTTCACTTATGAGTTATACTAATGAACGATATTTTGCTTTCAAAACGCAAACAAATAACACATTCAGTATATGCAGCTTCTTTTTCATCAGTGAAATGCTGTTTTATTTGTTCTGCCAACTGTGTGATTTGGCAATTTATACACCTATGTTAATCAGGGCACATGGCATATTAAGAGGGATATAGATGGCCCTTGAACTTAGAATCATTGAAACACTAAATTTATTTTGGTATTCACAAATGGAGCAACTCCTGCCATTGCCTGGCATAGACAAGCCGAATAGCCACTTCATTTGAGTCTTGTGTCAATGTGTACTACCGCAACTGTTAGTGCTGCCAGTTCCATGACATTCTACAGTCAAATGGGCAAGTGTGGATGCATGTGAGGTCACCCTCCGTGATTCGTGACATTGAACTGCAGGCAAACTGGACAGATGGTTGTTGGGATGTGTTGGACACTATTAAAAGTGAATCATCACATTATCTTTTCATCTCCTGTTACAAATGTGGGACAATATAAGTTAAATGATTGTGCCTCAATTGAGCTGTAACATTATTTCACTTTCAAAGTGCACACAAATATGTTTCTGAAGTAATGCCAAAATGGGGAGAAAGCAGCAATAACATGAGCGTGTTTGTTATTTATTTATTTTTTTTTATAATGATTCCTGCAGTTGTGTGCTGAAATTGTCCTGGACGAACTTGATGCATTTCCAGACATGACTTTTTCTGTTTTTTTTTCTTTTCTACATGTGTTGATGCAGTGCTGTAGCATCACCATCGTAAGACATTTTTTATATATACGTTTTACTTCGGTTTCTCTTCTGTATTATTATGCCTTCCAAAGTTTTTCATCTACTTGCAGTCGCACATGTGAGCAGTTCTGACTTTCTTGATACTGATCACAATGAAGGAAAAAGCTGGTTCCGTTATGTTTTTGGACTGTTGGTTTGCTGAATTAGTACTGAAGTATCGTTTTTTTGTGACATCTCTATCAACAATGTTCTTATTCTTTTCAATTCATCTTCATGCTGCTTTTGTTACAAACATCAATAACCAAATTATTTTCCTTATAATAAAGTGATGGGTTCACTCATTTGCTATCATTAAAGTGGCACAGTGTTTTTCCCCCACTAATGTAATTTGTGGGCTTGCTACATAGTAATATATAGGTGGTGATTCTGGGAGGCAGGGGTTAAAGAACCTTCAACCAATAGTGAAAAATCCAACTAGCTTGCCTATCCTATTCATCCATACTGCATATCAACCAAAATAACATCACATTAATTCCATGTGTCTAAGGTCTTTTGTGAGAAGAAACATTTCTAACACTTGTGCATAATCTGCCTTTAAAGTATAAGTTTGGCATTTTTTTTCAAGTCCATTATTTCTTCACAAACATAGTATATACGTATTTACCATGTGAAATTGTTTTCTAAAGTTAAGCGTTTTCTGTAAATTTTTAAAGATATTTTTGCCTGTTCTGAAGTTTTACAGTGGGAGCCAAGGGGTGCTTCCAAAAGACAAAAATCTAAAAATTTTTGAATTTTTTTTTTTTTTTTGAGGTAAGGATAATATTTTATGATCACTTGTGTAACACTCTCAGACATATGGAAGTATTAAAAGTAACAAAAGTAACACAATACCAAATGTGACAGAAAGAGTTTAGTGTAATTTTGCATTTCGAGAGGAAACCACGCCCTTGGGGTTGAAAGGTTGTTGTGGAGGAAGGGTAAGTGCCGAGGTAGTGTGCACAGTTTGTCTTTTTCTCATATGTCTGAATCTCTTAATTTGGTGATATTATCATGTGTGTTTAATTTCCAGATGTGAATCAATGCTTGACAAGTTTCTTCGCTTGAAAAATAGGTTTATTCGGTAAGGTTTACACTTTTGTTTTCTGGTCACACCTCATGCCCAGTGGTTTCCACTACAAAATTCCAGGACAGGCTGTGTATTTTTAAAATGTATAGAAAACGCTTGGCTTTAGAAAACAATTTCATTTGGCAAATGCGTATAGCATGTTTTTGAAGAAATAACTTTGACTTGGAAAAATACCAAACTTATCCTTTAACAAGTGTCCAATATTATCCCTGTTAAAGGCATTGCAGCATGCAGTCATAAAGCGTATTAAAATAAGTTGCTGATTGTTTTTGAGTAGGGCAAACGGCAACCAAGGTGCACTTGGTATTTATTTGTTTACTGTTGTGTGGTGCTCCTGTTTTTACTTCAGATTTCTTTACATTTATAGTCTGCCAAACCTTGGAATCAGTGTGTAAACTTGGAAACCATCAGCATGGAAGTCATGCACTGCGATTCTTTTAAGATGATAGCTCCAGTAATGATTTTAGCAATTTCCTTACATGTTTCATGTCTTGTGTGTAATACTCATTGCATGTTATTTTTCGACACATATAAGTCTGTCACTGCTTTTTGGGCAAAAACCTGATCTTCCTTGCCCCAAAGCTAATGCATTTATACAAAATCCAAGCCTTTTTAATAATTTAACTTATTATGCAAACTGACCAACTGTATTGGTGAAGAAACCTCGATTTTTGTTTTGGTCAATTCACTTCAAGCTATACAGAAATTTGTAAGATTTTTTTGTTCTTAAACAAATCTTCTTGGTGGTTTCTACTGTTATAAGATGTCTAACTATAAACCAAACAATCACACTTGAAATGATGGTTCTAATTTATTGTACCAATTGTAACGTGGAATGAATCATGGTATTTTGACATGTATCAAACAAACTTAAGCGATGAAAAATATTCTGCCTTGTTAGGAATTCCATTAAATTTGTTGTATGAAGCAAGTGCATGGTACAGTGCTTAGAATACGCTTAGCATTTCTTTCACTGGCCAATGATCCTTTACTTTTGTTTGACACAGGAAGAATCACAATTTGGTGTTTTGTTTTGTGGGTCCGAACCAGTCTTCTGTTTTTACACTTGCAGGAAGGATTGGTGGTAATGGGTTAATGGGTTGTTTTGTGCTTTGCATTTTATGAGACTTGGTTGTTGACTTTAAAGGCCACTTATGCATTAACCAAAATTGTTTAAACATACTGTAGTTATAGCATGTTTTCTCATTAGGCTGTTGAATTATGCTTTCTTTTTTAGAAAAAGTCTGAATAAAATATGCACTATCTGAGATTTAGGGTGTACTTTTCTGTCCACATGATGATCCAAAAATTTACAGTTCAGCACAGTATGTGGTCTGACAGAGTCAAATATAAGTTTAGGGTCCTCTAGACCTCTAACTATTGGTAACTTGCATTAGTTTATATTTTAAGTTTATTATGTGAACAGTAGTTTTGCGGGGTCAGACGTAATTCTCAAATGAGAATAGGCCTATTACATCCTGTTAAAATGTGTAGTGAATATCGGTGAAATCCTGCACTGCAAAGGTTACGCCCATAGAGCTGCTTCTTAATGCACAAACCAACAATTCTTCAGTCCTTATGTTTTAAACCACCACCAGGGTTTTAAGCGTGAGAGAGCAAAAAGATACTAAACAAAAGACATGACGCTAAATGAAAATAAAAAGCTAAAATTGCTGTTATCAATTCAGGAGCTCAGTAGCACAAGGTGACTGAAGCTTAATATGCAGAGTTGCAATGGGGGTTGCAACAGTGAAGACAGACAGGCACTTGCATACATAGACCACCACAGCTACTGGGCTGATGTGATACATTTCTGTAATTTTAACTATTGCATCACTTTTTGACACGTAAATAGCAAATGAATTTTATATAATTGTGATCTAGGGGTATACAACGTGTTAAAACACTGCCAGTATTTTGTCATGACATGTTTGCATTTCCAATTAGACAGTAATGTTTAATTTCTTTTAGTTCTTCATTTAGATGTGCCGTAAGAAACTGCATCTTGTGCAGCTACATCTCTGCGTCTACTGGTGGTGGTAGGCGCATTTGGATGCTTTGTGTACTGAAATCTGCATCTTCTGTTGTTCTTTGCTCTCTGCTGTCTTAACGGTAGTCCTATTGACTGGGTGTGACATACCATTTTCTTCAAATGCATGTTTTACAGGTCATATTTTCAGGAATATAGCTGGCAATTTCAAGCTTACATAAACACATTGATGTCGTAATGCTGAACAACAAAGAGCATATACCAAACTTGCGACAGCATATTTTTCACGTTTACCGTTTCTCCATTGGTGCTGTTGAATGGTGATGTACTGTAAAATCTGATGGTGCAGAAAGGTTTTTTCTTTGCATCAAGTTATGTTTGTTTTTAAAATGTTAAAATCTATGCACAAGCAACACATTCAATATTTATACGTCTAATATATTTTTATTAGACTTTTTGACTGTAGACAGTTCATCGTTAATGTAAGCATGCTGTCTGTCTGACTAGGTTAACAAGAGCACCTTTGATATGTTTTTGTGTTTTTTTTTTTTTTTTTTTTTTGCAGTTGAAAATCACCACCACTACTTTGAGCCCTGCCTTTGAGGTGTCGGATTGACTTAGAAATATGACATTCAGTGAACCATCCAGTTGTTTCCTTCTAAGCACATCATAATGAAAATTGAATTTTAAAATAACAAGCTAAGATAATGATCAATTAAACTTTTCTTTCAAATATGAATAAACCATTTATTTAGTTTTGCAACAGTATACAGTATTTAGATAATAATAATACATTTTATTCGTAGGCACCTTTCTAAACACTCAAGGACACCGAACAATACGTAAAACACAGATTATAAACAAAAGTAAAATACAAAAGTTAAAATCAGACAGAGCAATTGTAATTAAAGAGAAAAAGCAGTCTTAAACAAATGAGTTTTAAGTTTAGATTTGAAAAGTGAAAATGATTCAATATTTCTAAGCTCAGGTGGTAGTGAGTTCCAAAGCTGGGGAGCAGAGCAACTGAATGCTCTTCTCCCCATAGTGGGAAGACAGATGAATGACAGTCAAGTGGTTGGAGGAAGAGGATCTATGGGTACGGGAGGGAATGGCAACATAGAAGAGGTTAGACAGATATGGAGGGGCAAGGTTGTGGATAGCCTTAAAAGTTAGTAGTATAATTTTGAATTGAATTTGGAACTGAACTGGAAGCCAATGAGGCTGCTGCAAAACGGGAGTGATATGGTGAATAGAGGGAGTTCTTGTAATGATGTGGGCAGCTGAATTCTGGACCAGTTGAAGCTTATAAAGAGATATGTGAGAAAGACTAAAAAAAAGGGAATTGCAATAATCCAGACGAGAAGTGACAAGGCTATCAACAAGCATAGCAGTGGTGTGGGGAGTGAGGGGAGGGGTGAATATGATTAATGTTACGCAAGTGGAAATATGCAGACCGGGAGATGATGTTGATGTGGGACTGAAAGGATAAAGTACTGTCAAGGATGACACCCATACTCTTAACCTGTGGGGAAGGGGAGACAGAGGAATTATCAATAACACATGAAAAATGATCAGTTTTGGATAATGTTAATTTTGTACCAATGAGGAGAACCTCAGTTTTTTGTCACTATTTAATAAAATTTGAAGAAAACCAGGATTTGATTTCCTGTGAGGAGGGTGGAAAGGAAGCAGTAGGTTTGCTAGTGAGTTAGAGCTTGGTGTCATCAGCATAACAGTGGATGCTAATGTTATATTTACGAAAGATATTGCCAAGGGGAAGGAGGTAAATAATGAAAAGGAGGGGCCCCAGCACAGAGCCCTGGAGCACACCTGAAGTAACTGCCTCTATATAGTAAATTTGTGTTCTACCTGGATCATCAGTTTGAAAATAAACTACATAGTTCCTGTAATCCAGGTGTTTTTCTGCTTCAGATAATTCAAGTTTCTCCCTAACCCTTCAAATTTCATGTTTTTTCTTGCCTTTAACCTTGAATACTAAACTGTTTTGGTTCATGTTATCAAACGTCTGAAATGAGAACTTAACCATTGTCACTGTTGCCTGGGGTGGTTATGGGACTGGGGTTGTTTGGTGGATTCTCATGACTTCACTCACGACGGTAGCTGTGAGCAGACAGATAAACAGTTAATGTATTGTTACATCAAGAAAAGTAGTTCTAGGGATCTATGAAAAAATGACTTCTGTTTTTCCTTTGTTATCTTAAGGATGCCTCAAACACTGAAGGCTTATTTTTTTGATGTTGAACCCGTCCTGCATCAAAGTGGAATGTTTGGCAAGTTGTAAGAGTTTTGCATTCACCTATGGACTTGTGTATCCTTCATTCCCATTGTAAGCAGCAAGAACAGACAATTGTGTTTTTAAAATTTACAAAAAAAACCTTCACTTTTAAACATAATTATACGTGCAAATTAATATACAAAGATAGTGAATGAATAATGCCTATTGGGCAGGGAATGAGGGTGCGCATTAAGTTTGTTTGGTTGGCTTATTAGGTCATCATTTGTTTCAGTGCATCTTAAACTTTGTGGTGTTTGTGTTTTGGGCCCTTCTTAAATACATAAATTAAAAGCAATGCATATCAACCAGTCTACAGATCTATTGTCTTCTCTGTAGTTACTGCTTTTATGCAGAGATCACAGAGACATAGGTATATTGTTTAAATGGGTAAAATCTTAATAGTGTTTTTCAGTTTTCCTTATTTTTTAATTTACTTTTGTTTTCCTTTTTAGGATTTTTTCCCCCTTAAGTGTCTTAGTAAAATCATAATTTTTGGATTTAGAGGATTGCATTGAAATTGTAGTTATTTTTTTAAGCACAAGTGTTAATTTTGTAACAGATATAATTTATTTAAAAAACGCTATTATATTTAAGTGACACTGTTTGATCATATTAAATTATAAAGTAACATACTGGGCCATGATATGTGCCATGAGTTTGCAAGCATTGCAGGGTATTTGTTTTTGGTTATGACATTACAATTGACTTCAGAAACATTTTTTGGTATTCTTCAGTAAATTTAGGCTATGGTGCCTTTTTTGATTTCCTCCTGTTGTATGTTGGGGTTACAAATGTGTGAAAATGATTTGCAGATCTAGTTATACTTATCTTTATTTCAGATAATTATTTAAGTGGCTGGTCATTTTGTTCTGATTTCTTCCTTAATATGGAAGGATGTCCTAGGTCTGATAACTTTATGTAAAAACCAATCTTGTAAGCCATTTAAGTTCAATTTTAACATTTTTTTTGAAGCAAATGTATGTTTACAAGATCATATCAGCCAAATTGTTGAACAGTCTCATTTATAAAATCTCCTTTACTTTATGTCATTTTTTTCTCTTATATAAAAACCAGAAATTGCTCATCTTGAGTACATTTTGCTTCCTTGTAAAGAAGTCTTTTCCTTACAAGTGACTGAGCCTTTTGAACCTCCACCTATAATGGGGTAAAGTATAATTTCCCTTGATGCTTCTTCCATCCATCCATCCATCCTCTTCTGCTTATCCGAGATCGGGTTGTGGGGGCAGCAGCTTTAGCAGAGATGCCTAGACTTCCCTCTCCTCAGCCACTTCTTCTAGCTCTTCTGGGGGAATCCCAAGGAGTTCCCAGGCCAGCTGGGAGACATGGTCCCTCCAGCGTGTCCTGGGTCTTCCCTGGGGCCTCCTTCCGGTTGGACATGCCCGGAACACCTCACCAGGGTGGTGTCCAGGAGGCATCCTGATCAGATGCCCGAGTCACCTCATCTGACTCCTCTCGATGCAGAGGAGCAGCGGCTCTACTCTGAGCCCCTTCCATATAACTGAGCTTCTCACCTTTAAGGGAAAGCCCAGACACCCTGCGGAGGAAACTCATTTCAGCCACTTGTATTCGCGATCTCGTTCTTTCGGTCACTACCCATAGCTCATGACCATAGGTGAGGGTAGGAACATATATCAACTGGTAAAATGAGAGCTTTGCCTTACGGCTCAGCTCCTTTTTCACCACGACAGGCCGATGCAGAGCCCGAATCACTGCGGACGGCGCACCGATCCACCCGTTGATCTCATGCTCCATTCTTCCCTCACTCGTGAACAAGTGAGTTGGGTGGTGGCCGAAGGCGGGGACCTTGGTAGTCTGATCCTCGGCTACAGAAGCTGACTCTTGGGACGTGGAATGTCACCTCTCTGAAAGAGAAGGAGCCTGAGCTAGTGCACAAGGTCGAAAGGTTCCGGCTAGATATAGTCGGGCGCACCTCGATGCACAGCTTGGACTCTGGAACCAATCTCCTTGAGAGGGGCTGGACTCTACTTTGATACTTCTGTTTAGTCAATTTCAATGTTTGGTTCTAAGTAGAGATGAGTGTATTTTAAGGTGGAAATGTTCTTTATTCATGATAATTTTAACTTTGATATTGTCAAGTCGTGGGTTGATGTGACGTGCAAGAAAGAAAAAAGATGTTAAAGTGCTGAGGTTGAATCATAATTCCTGTACTGGTGTGGGTAGATGGATTACTGTTCAGTGAGTGAATGTAGCTACAAGTGCTTGGGGGTCTACATCAATGACATGTTGGGGTAATGACATCTTTCACATCTTTTACGACTCTGTGATGGCCAGTGTGATATTTTTTTTTTTTTCTATGCTGTGATGTGCTGGGATGGTAACATCACTTCAAGAAGTGCCCACCAAATCAAGTTAATTAAAAGAACAGGCTCAGTTATGGGACATGCTCTGAATCCCCTGGAGGTAGTAGCAAAGGAGAGAATTAAAACAAAATGGAGTGCCATTATGATTTCTGCCCATCCTCTCTCTGACACACTTACAGCAAGTACTTTCAGTCATCACACAGACTCAGTTAACATATGGCTAATTCAAGTTTATCTTAAAATGACACAAAATGCAAATCCAATTGAATACACTTTTGTGAAGCTGTTATTCCTGTTGGATTTAAAAGGCTTAATAAGAACTTGAAATATATGCTTGATAGAAATGTTTATAGAACAGCATTTTAAATGGGGCATTTTGCCATATATTTTTTTATATAATAAATTTACTTGTAGTTTGTAGATCTAATTCTAATAGGAGTTCAATTTTTTTTTCTTGGAAATGATGTAATATGGAACAATTGTTATATTCCCTCATGTCAGCATTTTTTGATGGTTCAAAAAATACAGGTTTGTTTTGTTTGCATGCAAGTTTGAAATTATCTGTTGTTTTTTTCTGAGAGTGGATAGGTGGGTACAAATTTGTCCATCTTGTACTCTCTCTAAAAGGAAAACGCATTTTATGTTGCGTAATTCTATAAATGTTACGTGCTGTGTGGCTTTATATTGTTTTATATTCATCTTTTAAGTTAGTCCAAGGAAACTGGCCCACCTTTGCTCTTGCTGTGGATAGGTGAGAATAAAGATGTTTTTACACATCCTAATGTCTTGAAATCACTTTTGCATGTATCATCTTACTTAGTGTGTGAATAATGAAGTAAGTTTATATTTTTCGATGACTTAGTGTGTATAATGTATATAGAAACTAAGGAAGCAAGTAAAAATGTTTAAAAATGTAAGCTATTTGAGGTTGAAAACTTTTTTTTTTTTTATTTTGTTAACCAAACTGTATGTAACCGCCTAACCCTCCTGTCATATCAGTGTGCTTTACAAAGAAATCAAAGTTTCAACCTATCCTCCTTGTCAATTTGCAGGTTGATTCTATGAAATAAATTTGCACACCTGAATTAAATTAAGTGCAACAACAAAGTTGTCCTATGACAGACCATTATAAAGTGGAGTTTTAAATTCTTCCTACCCGTTTTGTGTGCTGTGATGTCACACACAATCGGATCAGAATTTACTAATCCAGTAAGTGTTCCCTCACTGGCAGTTCCACCTTTTCTAACACATGTAAGGAAGAAGCAGTGAGGTTATAGTCATGCAGCAAGTAAAGAAAGCTTACGATACTGAAACACTGGCATGTTTACTATGGATGTTCAGACTTTCTTGGACTCAAAAGACACAGTATGGCGAGTACACTAAGCAATGTTTATCAACACTTATAACGGTTTTTGATGTCATTGAGCACATGCTTCCTTAACGATTGTAACCATTTTCATTTGAGGCGAGGATGCTTGTTCTGCTTACAGAAAATTCCATAGGCTGGTGGTGTGCAGCACATTATATTGTTAAAACATTTCAGTCTTTGTAAAAGAAAATTAGTTTTTAAAAATCATGTAAAGCCGAAGGGCTTGCACTCTTTAACAGTTTTTGTTTTTCCTCTTAGTTTCTGCTGGATTGGTGCCTGTGTGTTTTTGTGTTTTAGTACCACCATTTCAGAACATGTAGAATTCTGCCACAAAGGAGTGATCAAAATTTGTAAGTTGGTCAGTTACTTCTTGGCATTTGATGAAAGGGAGGTAACCTCATATAAATTAAGATCTTTCTTACTTTTCATTGCGTAAATAGGTCATAACTAGTTAAGAAAGTTTTTCTTTCCAGTTCATTTTTATTTTATTCCCATTTTTACACTTTTAATTGAAATAACTGAAAACAAACAAGTGGGCTGAACCAAGCTACTTTATTAGCCACTTTGTGCCTGTCTGGCGCAGAACAGTTGAGTGAGACAGAGGGAGTACACAAGTAAATAGGTGTTTAGCTGAATAAAGTTTACCTTATGTATCATTCAATTTCCTCTTTTTTATCTTATTCCTCTTTTTCTAAATTGAATTGAAATGGCTAAAAGAAAAACAGAACAAGCTGAATCAAGCTACTTTATTAGTGACTTTGTACCTGCCAAACAACGATTGACCAAGCAAGGGCATGCACAGTGAATGGGCAAAACCAGGAAAAAAAAGTTTGTAATACCAAACAGGAGAATGGAAACTGGAATTCTTAAACTCTGGCTCTTAACATTTAACACCAACCTACTACATTAGCATAAAACATGGAGTAAATTTTGGAGACTGTGTCATGCTAGCAGACATTCTAGAGACACAGTATGGTTCATGTGAACTTCTAGTACTTAGCAAAATTCAGCAAATATATGACCAGCATTAAGGCTGCCTATTTTGAGTTGCTGTAATTTGACATTTAACAAGTTCAGATTTCCGTGTAAACATTTACATGCTTCCGATTATTTATATAAAATGTTTACCAAATTTCTTAATTTTAACATCCCTAATAGAAACTGAAGTCTTTTTTATACATTTATACATATATATTGTGTATCTCTTTCACAGCATTAAGGTTGTCATACCATTCTGGAATAGAGTTTGGCTTAGGAGGCACTTTTACGATGACATTTATGTCAATGTCAGTTTGTTAATGTTCATCAGTGTTTTTTTATATATGCATGTAAGCACTTCAGTTTTCACATATTTGCTTCAGTTTTATAATTTCAGAAAGGTTGGCTTAAGCAAATTGTAGACAATTAATCGACAGTCTTTAAAACATAATTTATTAGATTACTGTAAAAGTTATTGTATATTTGCATACTATTGAATAGCTTGGGTTTGTTCTTTTTCATTAGAAATGCTGAAGTTTCTAGCACTGACTTATTACTAATGTTACCATTTTTGAGAGAAAAATCAGATGTTAAAACTTGTAGCTTCCTCAGTGTTGTCTTTTTTGGGTTTGGCCTTGTCTACTGTATTTGGATAGACATATTTTTATTTTTTTGTACATCATGAAAGTCAAGCAATGATATACAGTATCTTATTTCTGGTACAATTACTGTAGGTTAAAAAAAAAAAAACTTACTGTTTACTTGACCTACTTTAGGCTTGTCTAATTATGTGGGACTATATCTTGAAAGAACAAAGAGCATTCATTTCTTGGATTTGCAATTTATTTTGCTGATGCAAAACAACTTTGTTTGGTCATCTTTTGTGAAGTTAATTTGCAGCTTTTGTGTCTTTTTTTTTTTTTTTTTTTTTTTTTTTTTTTTTTGTTTCAAGCTCTGTTTGTTTTTAATCCAGCCTCAAACTCTCAGTAACAATAAAAGCAACCAATGAAGATTACCTGACTTAAGTTAGTTGATTTGTGAGGGGAAATTTCTTGTGCAATACTGTCTGTGAGAAGTTGTGAGATATATATATAAAATCATTTTTACCCCTCCCTCCTACTCAACACAGCTGTCTTGTGTATCTTAAGAAGGCGACAAAAAGCAGAATGTGAGCTTGCTTGACCTAGATTGCATAATGCAGATAATTAAATTTTTTCTTTTTAATGCTAGAATGACTTATGTGATTTATTTTTTCCAGTTACAAATGATGCACAATTTTTTCTTTCTACTGTTGGTGAAATTGGTGGGATTATAAACATTTTACATATAATTATGTTGTAAATGTATCCAATGTATGCATTCTAATTGGTTTGCTGTTTCCATGCCACATTCACATTTTTCTAAATTTTAAACTGTTTTATATAGTTTTGTTGTGGCCATGAGAAGTCTTTTAAATGTATTGTGGCACTGTGTCCTAAACAAAAGTGGTTTCCATTCCTTTCAGATGCTTTGTGAATTAGAGGGACCACTAACCAGCTTACTTCTTCTCAGAGGTTGTCACTTTGTCTTTATTCAAATAAGGGAGGGACTCTGGGGGTGGAATGGCTAGTCTCTGGTGTAATGCATGACACTGGTCAGTAAGCTCTGGTAACAAAACTGTAGTGAAAATTCTTGTACTTTTATTTTGGTGTTTTAGAGAGATTTTTCTGGTCTTACATTGTATTTCTGATTATCCTGAAATTTTTATAGTGAGCTCATGTTGCAATTTATATGTACCGTGTGAATCTGGAGCATAATTTTGTGGTTAATTTTTTTTTTATATATATATATTAATCCTGAAGGGAGATTTTCTTTTTGCAAGACCTGTGTGGGTCAGAGCGTAGGGTCAGCCATTCTACAGCACCCTGGAGTTATTTTCAGGTTAAGAGCCTTGCTCAAGGGCTTAGTGGAGTAGGATCCCTCCTGGCAGTAATGAGACTTGAACCAGCCACCTTCCAGATACTAGTGGAGATCCTTGGCCTCAGAGCCATGGAATAGAAATGAGTAATGAGGTGTGTTGCTTTCTTGTTTTGGAAAATATATTCTACTTTGTATTCTGGAAATAGCCATTATTGAAACCAAAATTAATTACAAAATGAAGTTGGTCATCTTTTTTTCTCCTCCTTTCTCCCAGGCAGATTTAAAAACCAAAGTACGATGGTGCTAATGGCCACTGAGCATATTGACTCTAAATGATTAATCCTAAGATTTCTTGCATTTTCTTCAAAAACTACCCCCACACTTCTTGATAAAGCATTGTATACTTCATAGCCTGCTGTAAAATCCACAAATGTGTTTGATTAAACTATGATTCTTGAGCGTTCCATCCTATCAAAAAAGGAACACACACAAGACTTAATGTCATATGCTAGGATTACTTTGGTAGCCTTACCCTCACTCTGCTGTAACATGCACTTACGCTGAACACTGTTAAATTGGCAAACAGTCATTTATGTCCCAGTATGAAAGGGTTCAGTTAACCAAGGCGATATTTATAATCTTGTCCATGCATTTCCATGCAGGGCCAAGTGTGTTGGGCAGTAGAGTATGGATTTGAAGCTGCAGTAATGAATTACATAGGAGCAGGTCTCATTCAGCATTAAAGCCTATTAACTCTCTTCTGAAGCGCAATTAAAGGTTAACTGTTTGCCAAATGATCATGACTGCCTCCACTTTTGATGCGCTAAAACACAGTTTAATTAAGTAATGAGGATTTTTTTCAGTCATTGACCACACTGTTGTGTTCTTCTAATGCAGTTTAATTTTCCCCAGCTGCTGTCCATCTTTAAAATATGCCAGTGGCAATTTATTCTTAGTTTGTCAACATATTTATTGCTTTGATGTTTTGCCTGTATAATTTTTAATAAAGTTTTTGTGGTCCCTTCAAGTAAAGCTGATAGCAGTATGAAAAATAAAATCCTACCCCAAATGTTGAAAATGTAAGTGACCAGCGAGTTGTATAAGCAAATTTTAACTTTCCTGACTTCCTGAACCTGAGTTAAAGGAAAAGCGTGATTTTTTTTTTTTTCTTTTCAGTCTGTTGTTTAAGGTTTAATGTACAGTATGTTTTTGTAGTGTTCTGAGAATGCTATTTTCAAAGAACATTTCTTGAAACTGCACTGCTATGGAGAGTGCTAGAAATTCCTGCAAGATAGATATGCAGCATGTGTGCTTATAATGTATACAACACAAAATTAAGCTGTGAACAATATAATACTGTGATATAAAACTGTATGTGTTTGAGTAGAAGGGCACTTGTTTAACATTCTAATCTTCAAAACTAGTTGACTGCACTAATCAAAGTCCTTTGGTAAAAGATTTGATTTATTTACTTTTGTGGTTCCTGCTCTAAGCATCTTGCTGATACGAAAGACTTTTTGTGTTGTAAAGTTGCTGATGATAATGAGGATAGAAGCCAGTGATTTATTTGCTTAAGGGTATCATGGTGCAGTTAAAATAGGGAATTTCAGCACTTTTACCTATTTTAAGTAAAACCACACTATGTCAAACACTGTCTAAAGTAGGAGTGGGCAGTATCGTCTAAAATCCTTATCATAGCATAGTTTTGTTAAATACCAGTATATGTCAATGTCAGTGTCAATTTATTTATATAGCACATTTAAAACAACATAGTAATGCTGCGGCCAAAGTGCTTTACAATAATAGAATAAAAGAAAAAGCAAAAACAATAAAACATAAATAGTAATAAAATATATGAACATAAAATAAGATAATAAATAGAAATAATGTTATATGATCACAAAGAGGAAACCATCAGTATTACTGAAGGTCACTGAAAGCAAGTGAAAAGAAGTGAGTCTTTAATCTTGTTTTGAACAGTTCAATTGTAGACGACTCCTTTATATGATGAGGTAAAGAGTTCCACAGACGAGGGGCAGCAGCTGCAAAGGCCCTGTCCCCCTTTGTTTTACATTTGGTAAGAAGGACAACAAGAGACAACTGACCAGAAGATCTAAGCACTCAGGATGGCTGGTGTAAAATGCACAGTTCAGATAAATAGGCAGGAGCAAGCCCATGTAAAGATTTAAAAACTAAAAGCAAGATTTTAAAATCAATTCGAAAACTGACAGGCAGCCAGTGTAAAGAAGCTAAAATTGGAGAAACAGAGTCATACTTCCTTGCCCCAACCAGAAAATGAGCGGCAGCATTTTGGACCAACTGAAACCTGTGTATCAGAGATTTGTTAATCTTAGAATACAGCGAATTGCAATAATCGAGGCATGAAAAAATAAAAGCATGAGTAGCTTTCTCAAGATCTTTAGAGGATAAAAAAGGCTTGATCTTACCTAATAGATGAAGTTGGAAAAAGCAACTCTTGACTACAGAATTTACTTGTTTCTCAAAAGAGAGGTTACTATCAAAGGTAACACCAAGATTGCGGACTTGAGGTCAGGAAAAGACAGAGCAAGAGCTAAGAAGTCCAAGACCAATTTGGGCTTTAGCTGGTGGACCCACTATAAGCACCCCTGTTTTATTTTGATTTAGATCAAGAAAATTATTAGCCATCTAGGATCTTAGTTCACACAGACAGTTGTGGAGTTGATTTGTTGCAGAGTTGCAGACGTGAATATAAACCTGAGTATCCTCAGCATAGCAGTAAAAAGAAATGTTTAAATTTCCTAAAAATCGCTCCAATAGGGTGAAGGTATATAGAGAATAAAATAGGACCCAAAATGGATCCCTGAGGAACACCATATTTGAGAGGAGCAGTAGATGAAAAAGAGGAATTTTAAAGTCACTGAAAAGTGTCTACCAGTTAAATATGACCTGAACCAGTTAAGAGCAGCCCCTTTAAGCCCAACAAGATGTTTGAGCCGCATCAGCAATATTTCATGGTCAGTGGTGTCAAAGGCAGCGGACAGGTCAAGGAGGACAAGGACTGCCGCATCACCTGAGTCAGTAATAAAAGAGATGTTGTTGAACACTTTCAGGAGTGCCATTTCAACACCATGATAACTCCTAAAACCAGATTGGTAGATCTCAAATAAATAAATTATTGGAGTTAAATATATATGTATTTTTATATACTTTTACAACTGACGCTTATTTTTTTAAGCAATTAACAAGTGTATTCCTAATTAATATACTGACTAATTCGCATAGACAAGCTTCTTACATATCAATACATCTTTTAATGCTCTACTTGTCGAGTATATTTGACTACAGGTATTTGTGTTTTTAACTGACAAAAGTATACTTTAATTGTGTTTTTTTCTTTTTTACATTGCTTGCTTAAAATTCTGTAAATTTTATGTTAAGCTAAAATGAAGTCCTTCAGACTTAATTTATATATATTTTTTTAAACTTGAGATCCAACAGGATTTATTATATTTGAATAGTCATAAACCGCAGTTAAACAAATCTGAGAACAAATTTACCAAATGATCAATACTGTTTAAGAATGAAACCTATCTGGCAGCTGTTCAAAAATTCAAAATATGTTGCCTGTGATAATTTTTTTTCTTTAGCAACTTGAAATACAAAGCATGCATGCAGCATCAAAGTATGGCAAGTATCAGAGAACAGTATAGTACGAGGTATACAGCCAGCACACAACTGATTAGTGAAAAGGAGAACACACAAGATGGCACAGTGTGGATGGAACAAGCTGCATTGTACAGAGCACAGTACTGTACAGAAAGGTACAGCATACTTCAAACCAAGGTTATAGTTAACAAAAACTAAAATAAAAACTGAAACTATTATTAAAAAAACATTTTCGTAAACTGAAATAAAATAATTAACAAAACCGAAATGAAAAACTAAACAAAACTATTAAAGTAGCTGGAAAGACTAACTGAAATAAAATAATAATTTACTAAAATATTTTAGTTTTCGTTTCTGAATGACTATTCTTGCCATTATTCTTTAACCCTTTTAAGTTTTAACTCTAAAACAGAAAGTCATCCACCACGAGCCGCCTGCACATATTCATCCAGTGAACGGCAGCTGGTAACGGAGGGTGGCTGTTCACACAGCATTTGCAGTGACAGAGCAAGCTGAGTGTGGGTGCGTAAAGCATAAGAAATAGAAAGCAATTTGCATACCGCCTTTCTTTGTGCTTGTTGTATATCAAGATGCAATTCAAGTGGCTGAAATCAGAATGTACTGGTCAACAACGTTTACCATATGGACAGAAAAATCATGAGTTAGTAATGTTTCAGTTTATTTTTCAGGTGTCTGCTTTTTGTTGACAGCAATTCACCTGCCACTTTGCACAGGAGAAATCGTTTTTACTTTCTCATATACGAAGTATAGAGAAAGTATAGTAATCATGAAAAAATTTGACCTCAATATTTGATGAATATTATTGTTATAGACCTCCCAGAGTCCAACAATACTGTTTTTTGAAATTGTGTGTGTGTACGCACGGGCGTGTGTGTGCGTGTCTGTAAACTCGATAACTCAGAATGCAACTAGATGGATGGAATTCGGCATGTTGTTGTTACACCACAATTGTAGATCTGTATTAACTTTTGGGCCAAATCCATCACCCGGAAGTGTTACTTTACCTGAACATATACTCGATATATTTTTTTTTTTTTATACAGTTGCAGAGTCAGATTTATTCAACTTTACATTTATAATAATTGTTCAATATGTTATTAATTTGATTTGTTGTTGATGGTTCCTTAATGTACATAATATAAAAATGATTGTCTTGCAGTTTACTCCTCAAATATCCATCCCCATATCTGAGTATACAAGAAAGTCGAGGAGAGACCACTCCCGGTTTTTGAAAATAAAATGGCACTGAACGAGA
The DNA here is from genome assembly GCA_026402145.1 of Polypterus bichir lapradei. NCBI lineage: Eukaryota > Metazoa > Chordata > Cladistia > Polypteriformes > Polypteridae > Polypterus > Polypterus bichir. The sequence goes on from JANRMT010062792.1 coordinate 56,530,835, forward strand.
GACAATGTCATCATGCAAGGTCAGCAATATGTTGCTGACCAATCACGTTTGCTTTAAAAACATCATTTAACAACGAAGCAATACAAACAAAGGTAGAGAGTCTGACAAGTGATGGAAAAACTAAACATACTAATGGGTTTTTTTATTTATTCCATATTTATTAATTTATCTTTTATAGTTCACATGCACACCTCAAAATACCAGATATTGTGAAAGTAATCCATTAGCAGAATTATGTTTTAAAATATTTGTCTCCCTTTTTTTTCCCCAATGTTTTTCTCTCTCTCAAAATAGACAGTTGAAATATATTCTTTTTGTTCTTTAACATCAGCCTTATCATACATATTGCAGGGATTTTTCCTGCCTTACATCCGCTGCAGTAAACATCTATCTAAACAGGTTTAGATAATGTATATGTTGTTCTTAATCTCAGATGCTGTCTCTGTTTTATGCCTGTCCATACTCTTATTAACTGCTCTTGCCCTGCTCATTATGGGTTTACTGTTCTTATGGTGGGCTATTCTAAGACTCACCACCCCTAACCTTGACACTACATGCTTGTTGTTCTTTGTTTCCCTCAATACAGCTAGGTGGCGTCTGCACACTGATTCTAAAGAGCCCCGATGAAAGAAAACTAAAACTAAACTGAATTTCCAAGTAAGCTCAGAAAAAATATAGAAATAAAAACTAATATAAAAAGGCAAAACTATAATAACCTTGCTTCATACTAATGCTGGCAATATACTTTGTATTCCAAGGGGTGTAGAAACAGCTTGTAGCCTGTCTACACAACTACAGTACTGTAAAACTATGTATGATTCAATACTGGACCCAGCATTTTAGCATAGCTGTACTCAAATCATATATGTACAGGTCCTTCTCAAAAAATTAGCATATTGTGATAAAGTTCATTATTTTCTGTAAAAGTCAACCTTCAAATAATTATGTTCAGTTATGCACTCAATACTTGGTCGGGAATCCTTTTGCAGAAATGACTGCTTCAATGCGGCGTGGCATGGAGGCAATCAGCCTGTGGCACTGCTGAGGTGTTATGGAGGCCCAGGATGCTTCGATAGCGGCCTTAAGCTCATCCAGAGTGTTGGGTCTTGTGTCTCTCAACTTTCTCTTCACAATATCCCACAGATTCTCTATGGGGTTCAGGTCAGGAGAGTTGGCAGGCCAATTGAGCACAGTAATACCATGGTCAGTAAACCATTTACCAGTGGTTTTGGCACTGTGAGCAGGTGCCAGGTCGTGCTGAAAAATGAAATCTTCATCTCCATAAAGCTTTTCAGCAGATGGAAGCATGAAGTGCTCCAAAATCTCCTGATAGCTAGCTGCATTGACCCTGCCCTTGATAAAACACAGTGGACCCCAGACCATCACTGACTGTGGGTACTTGACACTGGACTTCAGGCATTTTGGCATTTCCCTCTCCCCAGTCTTCCTCCAGACTCTGGCACCTTGATTTCCGAATGACATGCAAAATGTGCTTTCATCCGAAAAAAGTACTTTGGACCACTGAGCAACAGTCCAGTGCTGCTTCTCTCTAGCCCAGGTCAGGCGCTTCTGCCGCTGTTTCTGGTTCAAAAGTGGCTTGACCTGGGGAATGTGGCACCTGTAGCCCACTTCCTGCACACGCCTGTACACGGTGGCTCTGGATGTTTCTACTCCAGACTCAGTCCACTGCTTCCGCAGGTCCCCCAAGGTCTGGAATCGGTCCTTCTCCACAATCTTCCTCAGGGTCCGGTCACCTCTTCTCGTTGTGCAGCGTTTTCTGCCACACTTTTTCCTTCCCACAGACTTCCCACTGAGGTGCCTTGATACAGCACTCTGGGAACAGCCTATTCGTTCAGAAATTTCTTTCTGTGTCTTACCCTCTTGCTTGAGGGTGTCAATGATGGCCTTCTGGACAGCAGTCAGGTCGGCAGTCTTACCCATGATTGCGGTTTTGAGTAATGAACCAGGCTGGGAGTTTTTAAAAGCCTCAGGAATCTTTTGCAGGTGTTTAGAGTTAATTAGTTGATTCAGATGATTAGGTTAATAGCTTGTTTAGAGAACCTTTTCATGATATGCTAATTTTTTGAGATAGGAATTTTGGGTTTTCATGAGCTGTATGCCAAAATCATCAATATTAAAACAATAAAAGGCTTGAACTACTTCAGTTGTGTGTAATGAATCTAAAATATATCAAAGTCTAATGTTTATCAGTACATTACAGAAAATAATGAACTTTATCACAATATGCTAATTTTTTGAAAAGGACCTGTATATGGGTATATATGTATGTGTAATAATAGACAGCATGCAAGGACTGGCATCCCGGCCAGGGTTGAAAAGGGATCTTTACACTGCGAGACTACTGCAGTAGAAGGACTGGGAAGATGAGGATTGCTGATTATTCTTTCCCCCAATATGCTAGGTGACAGCCTCCCTGGTTTAGGATTACCACACAGACACTTGCAGGCTATGGGACCTGTAGTCCCATGGGTTCTGTGTGGGCTGCCAGGGGCAGCTGAAGGGATTCACAATCCTTATTTATTGAGACTTCTGAGTGACCCGGAAGAACTTTCATTGTGCTGTGCCCTGGCACCAGAAAAATGCTCCTGAGTTAAAGATTAAAAGAGTCACTCGTCCTCATCCAGGTGAGTATGTCAGGTGGAAGAGGATGAAGCTTGCCTGGAGGAGTCAAGTGAGAGAAATAGAGAATAAATGTATTGTTAGGCTTATGCTGTTTTTGAAGCCTTTATGCAAGGTATGTGTAAGAATAAACCTTTTATTTAAACCAGGACTTGTGTCTGTGAGGTTGTGTCTAGGATCTGGAGTGCTACATCTCCCCTCAATGGTCACAGTGTGTATGTGTATTTATATATGTGTGTATAGTACTATTTTTTTTCCTGAAGACTCCTCATTTATATAAGGCCAAGTACTGTGTTTCATCAGTCCTTTAATGTCCACAGAAAGCCCGCTGTTCTTGCGTTTTTATACATTGTCGTTTTTATGCATTGTCGAGTCTGCCATGTCTGTGGGAGCATTACGAGTGAGCCACCGCTGTGCTCTTTACACACAGATCGCTTTGTCCACAGTGTGCCACCTTGCATGCTCTCCTTTCTAGATGCTAAAATGATGGTGGCGGTGTGCTTTGTGTTCCAAGTGTGCAAAAACATTGCAGTTTAATTTCAGGTGAGTGTATGTATACGTGATTTTTTTAGTAACTGAAATAACTGATAGTTTTCAGCTTAGAGTATGATTATTTGTATGTGTAGTGAAAAGAATAGTGATTATGAGCAAGTTGTCTGGAAGAGAGTGAAACAGTAATTCACACTTGGGTAGCAATATAAAAATGTGGGAGCGCTTGTATGTGATTTTTAGTATATGCTGCAGCATTGTAGTATAGAGTATCCTTAATCATATATTTGTGTGTGTGTGTGTATATATACAGTATGTGTGTGTGTGTGTGTATATATATGTGTGTGTATATAATATATATATATATATATATATATATATATATATATACTAATAAAAGGCAAAGCCCCCACTGACTGACTCACTCATCACTAATTCTCCAACTTCCCGTGTAGGTAGAAGGCTGAAATTTGGCAGGCTCATTCCTTACAGCTTACTTACAAAAGTTAGGCAGGTTTCATTTCGAAATTCTATGTGTAACGGTCATAACAGGAACCTACTTATGTACATATATACCGGCCATAGCCTGCAGCTCGGTCGCCGTGTGAGGCGGAGTTGCGTCCCTCATCATCATGCCTCCTACGCAATTGAGTGCCTGCCCATATAAGGCCGTCCATCAGTGGCAATCCAATAGAAACACTCTGAAGCTAAATATTCGCAGGTGAAGGGCTGTGCTTATGCAGATGAAGATGAGATGGTCAGGGTGGTGTTTGGCACAAACTCAGCGAAACTGCAAGAGAAAGTTTTAAGTGCCGGGTCTTAGCTAACATTAAATAAAGCCGTGGACCTAGCACGAGATAGCACAAGCACAGCTGAGAACCTTTGATGCATGTACACCGAGCGGCTCACGTGAACTGACTGTGAACGCAGTACGCAGACAAAAAGCAACAGCTCCAAAGAGCGCTGAAAATAAACTGCATTACACAATTGAGAAGGCAGCAAAAGAATATGAAGCGAGTGACGCATACAAGCATATTCGTAAGTGCAGCTACTGCGGAAACCAAGCACACGGTGGAAAAAGTCAATGTCCAGCTAATTGAAGACCGTATAAAAAAAACCCATGCATGCAGTGTGTCACGTTTCAGATAAAGAGGAAGACGAGCTGTTTATTGATGCAGTAAGAAAGGAATCGATGAATGAAACCTGTTATCTTTACAACAGTTGACAAACACGGAATGCAACTTGAACACAACACATCCTCCAAATACGAACCTGATTGAAAGAAATAATGATAATCAAATCCTTGATGACAGTAACACTCATAACAGTCACAAAACAATTACATTGACAATCATGTTACATTATTTTTAAAATGTTCCCTTTTCTTTTTCAGAACTTCTTTAACACACCACTACTTCGCTGCGAATCGCGGATATTTTGCTATATATATATATATATATATATATATAATATGAATGATATTTTTATTTTAAAAAGTTCCCTCGTTCATGGACAAGTACCACATTTTATCGATCATTCAATTTCCACAAAAAGTCCACTGTCCCTTTCTCCATTTCCACAGTTGTACGGTTATATGCTGTATTGTATCAAATAGTAATGGATTCACCACTGCAACATGTGTGTCACTTTTGTAACAAGTAGCACAGTTCTTGTGCAGGTTTCAGTTCCAGAGGTCACTATGTGGAGTTTGATCTTTTGTCTTGTGCCTGCATGGGTTCTCCTCTGGATGCTCTGCCACATCACAGTTCTGTATACACTCGCAGTAGACCAGTTTAACCTGAATGTGACCTGCTGCTGTTTGAAATCTGTTCAGTTGGTTCCTTCCTTGTGCATTATGCTTTAAGAGTAAACCAATTCCTCATGTCCCTAAAACTGGATTTAAATGGGTTCAGTAAGTTGATATTTCAGTTAGAACTAGGGTGGCACAGTATCAGAATTATGGAACCGTGTGATTTGGAAATCTGCATGGTTGGGTGGCTAATAGTTCATTTTTTAAATTATATTTACCAAATCTCTCCTAAAATACACAAAGTACAAGGAACATATTATTCATTCAAATAAACCCTGCTCACACTTTTCGACTTGATAGAAAGGTCATACACAGCCAATCAAATTATACATGTTATTTTAGTACACTGAAAGCAGTATGTTATGCAGACCAACAATGACAATGAAAATTTAAAGGATAAAACCACTAGTCACCAAATTAAACTTTTATATGGAAACCAATTGCCATCACTGGCGAAAGCATTGCAGTTGACATAAAATAAATTAAAACATTTTAGCTGGAAGTGTTACACTTGTCATTTTTATGTTTTGAATTGAAGTGATTTTCAGTAGCATCTGCATTGATATACATAAACTTTGAAATTGTAACATGTCTAATTATTTAAATCTTGAATGTTTTAAATAGAAATGATGCAATTGGTGATAAATTAATGTGCACCAATTTACAGATAACAAGGCACTTGTGTGCAGCAGTGTCTGCTTAAATTAGACAGTGTAGTCTTTTAAAATACTGGACAAATAAAGATTTTTTTAAGAATAAGACTAAGTGTAAATATTAGGCCTGTTATGTGTTGTCTGGAAAAATATGGAATTTTTGTTCACCCAAGTTATAAAAGAGGTTAAGTGACTTAAAGAGGATCCCACACTCCGTAATAGATATCAGATTACTGAAATCTTTATATTTACAGACATATCACCTAAAGTACTAAATTACATTGGTTGTGCTTTTCTCAATAAGTCATGCTCATCTGATGGATGATTATGTGAGGTGCAACTTGATTGGCCATTATGCTGTTATAGGTTGCGTTCCTCGTCATTGTTTCAAATGAGAGCACAATGCTAAAGTGATAATCCAACCAATCATTTCAGTCAAGCACATTGTACGATTGACTGACATAATAGGAAATGCCCTAAAGTCATGAAATATGAAATATTGCCATTTTTGTAAAATATTAGCCATATCCCTGCTTAAAATACTGTTAGGCAAATCTCTGGTTGCTTTGCAGTTAATAAGTATAAAACTAAGCATGTCTTATTAAAGTATGCATTTTTATTTTCATGTTTATATACACACTATGCTGTTTAAGGCATTTAATGAGTATGGTTTTATATGGATGCAAGATGATAAAGGGAACATTTTCTCTTCATACCAATGAAAAGATAATGGTTGTATTTGAACAAATCTTTGTATGGTACAGCCAAACCCTTAGGAGGTACTTAAATACCCGATGAATAATGAACAAATTTGCTGATTCAAAAACTCTCATTTTCTCCTGAAGAAATCAATTTTTCCACATTCTAAACATTTTCCTAGTTATAGGAGACCAGTGATGATAGTGTTGCACTTTGAGAAATATGCCTGATCAAAAAACTGAAAACCATACTGTTTTAAAGGAAAGTAAATATTCAGATTTGGGGCAAGTCAGATGGCCATTTTGAGGGTTATTTTGTCTATGAAAAAGCCATTTGTTTCATTAGTGGAACAGCTGACAAGGTTATAAAAAAGCTGCACTTGCTGTTATTTATCCCAGTTTTGCCTCATTGTAGAATGGTTTGCACAACTCCCTTGAGATTTTGCAATAAGCCTGCAAAAAAAAAAAAGTTGTGCCATGTAAGTTTAATTTGGAAGTCTTGCTCAGGATTTTTCTGGGATTTAATTGGGTTCTCACAACTCTCTAATGGAAATCATAGGTGGATGAGCCTTTCTAAAATGATGCATTTTGTAACTTTTTAAATTATAATTCTAATCATCTGTGCTGTTTATATTCAGAATAAATAAATAATAAATAAATAAATAAGCAAATATTTTGGATAAAAGTAGGTATTATCTTCTTACATTGTACAGTATAGAGAGTCCTCCAAAGTGTATTTAGATTAACTAGAACTTAACACAGTGGCCTTGTTTGAGATTCTATTTAAAATTACGATTACTGTAATAATATTCCAAAGAAAAAAATATTAATTCAGTATCTTGAATATATTTAAAGTTTCATTTCTATTTGTTTTGTTATATAACAATTTTAATAATGAAGGTACTTTAGTAATGTTGCTGGTCAAATATTCTTTCCCCAGCAAGTCATTGTTTTTCCTGTGAAGAAGCAGTCTGTGCGTTGAGCACTAAACTTTTTAAACCTAAATGGAATTTTCAATTTGAACAATTTAAAAAAATTTTTTTATCCTTTTCATGCCAGTACTGTATTCATTTGTCTTCAGTTTTAGTAGAAAACTGTCACTGTGTGTACAGCCCAGTGAAGCTTCATGTGTGGAAGAAGCTATGAGATTTGGATTTCAGCATGTTACTTGACAATTATATTGTGTGTGTTTGTTTTCTAATTGGTCCCAACTGTTGCACCCTTTCAAAAAAAGCATTATGCATTATTTCTGACATTTCCAGATTGGTTTTAGTTTGGCAAGGCATAATTTCGGAGATGCAAGTTTAGCAGCTTTGTGTGACTGAGTAGGGAGGAGGTGTTTATGGTACTGTCTGACTAGGCCATGGAGACTCTCCTTCGGTTGTTGACTTTTATTCAAAACAATTTATCCATCTTAGTTTTTACTTTAAATGTGCTGAACTGTCAAAGATGAATTTATATAAATATACATCTACTGCCATGCATACAAAGGCAAAGTAACCAAGATTTATTCCTTTGGAATCTTGGAAGCATTAGTGTACATTGTGAAAAAAGTGTTAAAAATTATAACCAGGTCTTTAGAGCTATGTGGCAGTTACACTAAGCAATGTGTCACCTAATATTTTTTAATACCAATTTTACAGATATAAATTTGTTTTGGTTTAATTTTAATGTACAAAAACACAATCTGGATGAATTTCAAAAGTCTGCAGTGCTTCCCTTGTTTAAATCTATGTATGCTCATTTATTTTGGATAATATAGAGTATGTTGTATACTGTACTAATATTCCAGTTATGCATGTAACTAATTGAGAAAATGCTGTTTATAGACATAATACCTTTCAGCCTTTCTTTCTACTATTATGCATTATTACAGTGTTTTAATTACGGAGTGCATTTTTCCATGTTTTCATTTAGTTAAATGAGTTCAATCTGGAAACATTGGGATTTTAGTATGTATTCTAGTATATATTTTAGTACGCGTTTCTTTTTAGCTCTTTTGACAGCTGCACAGTAAAATATGAATAACAATTTGTTTATTAAAATGTTAAATAAGTTTGTACATGATTATATCTGCTTGGTTTGACCAATGTTCATGTTAATTTGGTGTTGGAGGTGCATTTGGTTTAGTTTAATGCTTTGTTACTAAAGTATTCTGTTTTACATCTTTTTTTTTTTTTTAGTTTTGATTTTATTTGAAGAAAACAACATTCCATACAATCATGTCAAACCTAGCAGTTAATGTTTTACATCCTTTAGAAAAAATTGGTTACCATGCATATATGTAAAGTATATTAATTAATAAGCCTAATGTACTTTGCATATCTTGGCAAAGGGCTAAGGCTGTGTTTTATTTCTTTGTGAATCTATTTAGTACATCCTTAAATTTTTTGTTCATTTTTTGTTGATGTGGCTGTTTTGTGTTTCTTGAACAGAGTAGAGTATGGGCAAGGAACTATCCTACCTTTAAAACTAGAACAGCTGAATTTTATAGGGTTCGTTATTATTCATTTATTTATGTTGTTTGTTTGTTGCATTTAAATTTCAGAGTAAAACCCACCCTTTCACTACCTTTAGAAACTGAAATCCAGTTTTCTGGATTTGGGTTTTTCCAGCTCATTGATGGCTTAGTATTGTTGGTTTCAATGTATTACTGGGATTTACACAATTTTAAAGTGCCTTCGAGCTGTTAGATGGAGTGTCACTCCTCAAATATAATTTGAATGTATAAAAATATAATTTGAAAGTAAAAATACGACATTCAAAATTAAAAGGATAGTTGTTTGCAAAAATCAATTGGATGTAATGCAATATTTTACTTCAGACGTGCTACATAATTGCTCTGTTTTACGGATCTGTTGTTGTGCCTGTCTTTTTGTAAAATTTTGTAAATGACTAGCTTGTATTATTATTAGTAACCCAGACACCTTTCTGCTTCTTCATCCACTCTTTTGCAATGCATTTATAGTTTAGTTTTTTTTTTTGTTTTTTTTTTACCCCTCTACCATTTTCTGCTCTTGGATCTTCAGTTGTATTAAGAGCAGATTTTGGTACTTGTGTACTAAACGGACAGTGGCACCAAATTGAAGAGGGGAGGTTGCATAACGTTTCCCCCTACCCATTCTAGTGTTGGGCTCTGTGGGGAAGGTTTTACTGCTATCCGTTTAGTATACAAATACCCAGATTTTTAACCTTTTCCCTGGCAATCTGAAATTTATCATTTTGCTGAGTTACAGCTAGTTTATGATTGAATTGGTACATACCCACGATACCAAGAAAAGCTGGTTTTATTTATCTTTAATGTCAATGGAAAACAGCTGGATTATTTTATTTTGCTTTTATTATTATAATAGCTTTAAAATGAAAATATTAAAGAGCCTTTTCAGCATTAGCAGTTATTTTAGCTGCCTTGTATTGTTTAACAGGCATCTCCTATTTTAGTAAACAGTCAAACTGATTTATACAAAACGTTTACACCATGGTAGCTTCAGCCTCTCGGACTCCAGACCACCTGGTGTCATACAAATCCACTCCTCTCGTTTTTCCCCTTTATGGACTCTATGGCCAAAAACTCCTTTGTGATTAATTATCATTAGTCCCTCTAATGAAAAGTAAGAGAAGCGTGATGTCTTATGTCGTTACTTTCGTCCATTGCTAAAGAATATAACTTAAATGACTTGGCTGTAGTGTTTACCTGGCTGGCCAAGTCTTCATCAATTAGTTCTATATAGTGAGTCACTGTTCTGTGTGATAAACTAATTGGTTCAATTTTGTTTTTGCTCTCTGGGAACAAGAGACTTGCTGTCTCTAACATGCATTCTTTCAAAAACTTCCCTTAAGAGAAAGGCTTGGTGGCGTTTGCTAATTTGAATGACAGCAAATAACTTGCCTTGGTGTTTGAATCCTGAATAGTAGTTTGTTGGAAAAAAATATTTTGCTGGGACTTTAAATTGGTCGCTAACCTCTGAGCAGTAGCCGTCCTTTCCTGCGTTGACTAATTGCTAGCATAGATAGTTAGCATGCTTGGTGGAAAAGTGGTGGCTGATATTGTATTCTTTGAAAACTCCAACAGTTTGCTGGCAAATTAGACATATATGGACTTTGATTGGACTTTGTTAAAAAAAATATTTAGCTGCTCACTCTTTATTAAAAACTCGGCACTCACTGTCAACTTCTTTCTTTGGTCCATTCATTGATAAAGTAGGGGTCGATGTAATGGCAAACGTGAAGAATGAATATCTGTGTGTAGAGAGGATAGACTCGCCTTTGGCAAAGGTTGTCTTGGCTGTTGCTGTCTGATTTGTCATGAGTCTGTGAATTAGATGTCAAAGGCTTAATTTCAGACTTGCAGATGAAGCTTGTTGTAGACCAAGGCTGAATCGAAACTCTTTGCAGTTTTTGAAATTGGGATACCATTTTGAGAGGAGTGCATATTTTAACGGAAAAGAAAACTATATTACATTGTTTTTCATGTGACCATGTTACAGTACAGATAATGTTATTGGTTTGTAGGAAGGCTGATAGCAAAGGAACAAGGATTCCATTTCAGATGAGTGTGAACCCTCTGCACAAGCTTGGTACAAACGTCGTCTTATTGACAACACTATGTTACTTTTCCATTTGTGTGAACACCAATATGGAAAAGTGAAGATTTTCTTTTATTTATACCTTGTAGTGTTCATGCTGCAGGACTAAGTTATCTGTTCAGTGTTTATATGGCTGCTTTCATGTTACTGTTTTCAATCCTATATAAAGGATCGTTAGAACAACATGGATCTGAACATCATTAATTTTTGTATTGCACCAACTGATTGTATTGTAACTGATTTTAAATTCAGTTAAACATGGGCTAGTTCCCTACTAACATACTAACTAATGTAGCAGAAGATATTTCCTTATGAAAGCTTGATTTTCTTAAGAAATTACAACTAAAAGTATTTAACGTAAGAACATGTAGCAGAAATCCATGGAGAAAAATCAGCATTGTTAAAATTCTGCCATTCTAATACATGATTCTGATTTGGAGTTACTTTAAGAATTGAATTTGTACTAGATGCAAGTGAAAATAAGTGATGAATTAACCCTATTAATTTCAGTTGTACAAGCTAGAGTTGTAGATAAACTTAATTTGTATTTTTTTTTCTCTTTTATTATGTAGGGTGTGTTTTTAAATTTTTAATTTCTCTTTCATATCTTAGAACAACTACAATAATGCTTAATAAAGCCAACGTGGAAATGCTGATTTATGTACAGCATTTTTAGATACATTTTATTGGCTTTCAGCTGGAAGTTCTATATGAAAGCCAACTTTGTTTGGTGATTTCACCTGATACGTTCAAAAGTGAGGTGGGTTGTGACATGAATAAGAAGAGTCTGCCTTTGAAGAGTCTCATGTGGCCATTTTCCTTCTGCTCAGCACAGATTTTGTGCATTGAAAGAAGGCTGGAAATCAGTATGAAAAGGTTGCCACAGCCACAACAGGCATGTATAGCACACACCAAGATGACAGCTGTCAAGGATGTTAAAGAAGAAAAGGCAGTGAACTATGGGATGCTGGTAAAACACATCCTGAGGCTGAGTAGGCTTTTCTATAGCTACCCAATTTTTTTTTTTTGCTGTGGGGTGTACTGCAATGTCCCACTTGTAGTGGTGCGCTTTCATTTTTTTTTTTTTTTAACCAGTAGTTTTATTCATTATATTTTAGTATATTAATTATAGTTCATCTGTTTGTTTATTCATTATATTTTAGTAATATTAATTATAATTAATCTGTTTGTTATGCTTTTCTGATCTTCTCATACAATTCCTAAAGAAAACCTTTTTTCTTTAATGGATTAAAATTTCTTTCCCTTCCTTAACCCATGACACTCACTTTTCAGATGAAGTATTTTCTTTGACCATGTCTGTACTCTTTAGCATACTTTGCTTTTCTTTTGGTTTTACTGTATTACTACTTACCTTAGTGGTGGTGTTTTTCCCATAGTTAATAATGTAAAAAACTCATTTAAGCTCATTGTGTTATGGTTGCCCTATAAATATTTGTCTTGGTGTAATCTTGGAAATATTAGTTAAAAAGGTAGAGTAATAACTTAAGGTCTAATTCATGACAAGTTGCTTTCCATGTATCACATTGTTCAGTCAGTTAATCATTTTCTCTATTTACTCAGCTTGGTTAATTGATATTCAGATGTACTGTATGTTGAAATGTTTTCATTTGCTGTTGTGTTCCAGGTGAGAAAGTACTTTGCATACTGTAAGCCACACTTGATTTTGGAACTTGGGTGGTTCTGCACAGCAGGCACCTAATGTTGCACATTTTTTCCAAAGGCTTGAAGATCAAGTAGAAAAAATGACTTTCAAAAAGAAGTTGATATTTATAGATTTTTATGTTTATGAACATTTTATTTTTTTAATTGGCAAGTGCTTTTGTTTTAAGAAATATTTCTTTGTTTCTTTCCTTGGCCATGTACCGATTATAGTTTTTACAATAATGAATTCTCTGACTAATTGTCTCAGCAAGGTCTACAAGGATGGACAGATATAAACTTGACTATTATAAACTTGTACTGTATGTAGAAAGAAGCCTTAAGTTGTCATGAAAATTTATACATTACTTAAATTTCCCATTGGCATGGGATTCCCATTGTATGATGTAGAAGTGATTTTTGAAACCGTTCAATCACATTAACAATCCAAACATAAATGATTTAAAAACATTCATGTGTTTAAATTATGGCATGAAATGCCTGGTAAGCACTCGGTTTTTATCTGTCCAAAAATGTGTTAATGCATTAATGCAATGCAAGCTCCTGTAGGTTTTTTTTTTTTTTTTTTTAACCTGCTTACTTCCACTGGACATGGATTGGATTAGAGAACACTAATATTTAAGAGTTAAAAAATGAAAAGCTAATATAATATAAAAGTAATGTAAATACTGTTATTTCTTGTTCATGCTAAACTTTGGCAAGATAAGGTTGAAAAGTAAGCAAATATAATTTAAGCATTTTGCTCTGCACTTTCCAAGGAAAATTTTCAGTGTCATGCAGCATTCATGATCAGGAAAACAGAACTGAAATGAAATGGAATCCTTCAGTATGTGATTCCATACTCATGAACACACCTATACTACAGATGGTTGAAAAAAATCTTCCATTTAGTTAGATGAGTAAAAGATAAGGTCAGTATGATACAGATTTCTACTTAATGAACAGAGCATTAGGAAGCATTTCATTAACCTTAAAATATGTGAGCAGAGAATTATTTAAAAATGACTTTTGCTATTAACTGCATACTAATTTTAAAGTGTACCAGAAAGAATAATTTTGAGCTTCTAAATGAAAGCTTCCTCACTATTATTGTATTTTCTTTAAAAGTAAAGTTCATCTTCTATTATGTAAAGCTCCAAATCTGTGTGTGTGTACATATACACACATTAGACTGTCAAAATTTGCACACCTTCCTTATTTGATCAGGTGAAGACCATAGATTATGTTCTGACCCTGAATTTTGATCTTTGAGGGTACATTTGGGGTGTGTGTGTTGGTGTTTTTTTTTTTTTTCTTCTACAGTTTGAACAACAGTGCCATCTGGTGGCTCAGAACAAATGAAACACCAGAACAGACTGAAGTGAGACCTGCAGGCAAATGGACCAGAACTTGACTACTTATCTGTACAATGTCAGGTGCTGCTTCAAGTAAAGAAAAAAAATATCTGAAAACTGAGCTTGTAGGTATGCTAGCTTTTTGACTATTATGTTGAACCATCAAGAAACAGAAGACTTGGGTAGGGCGTAAAACTAAACTGACAATTTTCTAATTGGTTTGGGAGTATGTCAAAAAGGTTGCATAACATAAATTAACCTGAGGCAAAGGAAGGTGTCTGCTGTTATTTCTAAACTTTATAAAGAAGTCACTCCTCTATACACTCATACCCTCTTGTTGGACATGTCCCTAACTGATTGATTTTTGTTTTGCCTAATTATAAATTGGATCCTAAAGTAAAGAAGACATTTATATAGCCCTTTTCTCACTACTCAAAGCATTTTACATAGTCTGTCGGAGGCCACTTTAACCACCACCAATATGCAGCATCCACCTATGGTAGTTTATGCAGCAGCAGCAGCAATTTGTTCCTCAGTCTTGGACCTCAGATCCCCAATTTTGTCTTGGTATATAAAACAGGCTGAACCTCTAGTGTTTGCAAAATCCAAAACAGTCATGTTCCTTATTCATTGTGTCTGAATTATTCACATTTTCCCTCTGGGTGGGTATTCATGGGTTGTCTGCCCCTGTGACTTAAGCAAAATCAAACCTGTTCGTCACAAGTCACAGACAAGTTGGACTGTGCCACCGTGTATGGTAGATTATACAACTGTAGTTAGTTAATTTTTTTTTATTTTTAAATGTTCTTTTTTTTTATATGGTTACTGCCATTCTTATAACAAGGAACAAAGCAACAAAACCGCCAGTTCACTCCATAATGAATGAAGTAGTCCAGTTGCATGTAGGTTATTAGTAATTGGGGTTAAAAATCAAGATTACAGTTGCAATTTACCTAATATGTCTTTGGTGTTTGGTGAAACCAGGAGACTTGGGGTGGGTGTGCAAATCCATCATACCCAACGAACTATGCATGGGACTCTAATCAAAGGTGATGATCTGTGTTTTGAGACTTTTGCAGTCTTTTAGTGTCTTTTTAAGGTACTTGTAGATTACAAATATATCAAGAATACTGTTTTTTTTTTTTTTTGTTTTTTTTTTCAATCAATGTCTGTTGCTTAAACTACCTTTAGCTTATTGTTACCAAGAGTAGCTGTGTCAATTTAAGTGACGATAGTCACAGATTCAGAGATTAAGTCTCCTCTACTCCTTTAACTGCAATTGAACATACACATCAGTCCTTCAAGAGTGGTGCTAAATTTTTTGATTCTACCTTATTTTGACTCTGAACTGCCCCTGCTCTTTTTTGATCTACATTCTCAGCTGCTGTGTACAAGACCCTCAATTTTCTGGTACTGTGATATCCATGCCTGTATATTCTCTTGCTCAATCAATGTACTGTTACATGCACACAGTTTGAGTGTTGGCAGGTTAAGTGACTTGCTAAAGGGTCATGCAGTGAGTCAGTAGTGTTCTTTGAACCTGCAATCTCAGTCTTATGCTTTGTTTCTAGGCTGCAATGTCTGTCCTTCCACCTGTTTTACTATGGAGTATGATTCTTTTTTTTTTTTCTCCCCTGTTGAGTAGGTATAATAATGATTTCCTTATAAAGTACTCAGACAAGAATGTACATTTGTTCTGGCTTATCTGCATTTTCAGAAATGTTCCAGTTTGTGCTCAGTGAATTGCTTTTATTTGCTGCTTCAAATAATTTTGAACTTGGTTTTCACTATAATTCATTATTTTTAATACATCAAATATAGATTGGTTGACTTAATTTTAGAAAAAAAAAATAGAATTTGCTACAAAAACTACAGTATGACAAGGTTCAAATGAGGTTATTTTTAAGTCCTAAAGATTTTGTCAGTTTGACTCTGTCTTGGTTTTTACGATGATGGAAGGAAAATTGTACTGTTTTTTAGTTGACAATTGGAGAAAATACATTTTAATTTACAGTGATTGAACCTACAACCACCTGTTTACACAGCTGTGTCCCCTCTTCTTTTTGGAAACTGTTTGAGTTGCTCTCGCATTCTCATTGAACCATAAATGTTTATTTTCAGTTTTGATTCCTTAAGATGTGATATACCTAAAATATCCTGTAATACTGCCATGGTTGGGATCAAATTATTTCAAGCAGAAACTTGCAAAAACAAATGTGGATGAAGAATGTGTTGCCACATCTGTCACTTCCTTCTCCCAAATTCATAGACCACAGAAGTCTGTATAAATGGTTTAAATTTTATAGAGTGCCGGAAGCACAGACTGGTTATAAATTTTGAAGCAAACAGCTTGTTGGAATATAAAGGGTTTTATATTTTATACTTTTTTTGTTTTTTTGTTTTTTTTTTTTTGTTTTGTTAAAATGGCTTTTTAGATATACTATTCCACAGTTTGCATTTTAAAAGGTGGTTGGATGCATTAAGTATTGTATTATTATTATTGTACAAAAAACTTCTAAATTTGTAGTGTGCAACCTTACTTTTCTGGATTTAGGCCTTTGCAGCTACTGGAGTTAGAAGGGATTTTTGCCGATTTAGAAAGTGATTCATAAAAGAACATGTATCATTTAAAATTAATTTTATTAATATTTCATGTATCATATTAATAGTGTCCAACCCTTAGAATGCATGTTTTCACACTCACCACATCCGAGAATTTGTTTTGATTTGGCTTGACTGTCCTGTTCCTTATTCTGTCCATTTTGTGAACATTCTGTGTATGTTACAATGTTGCATAGTGCACAGCCACATCCTGTCATATCTGGCCATTTTAGAGGTTCAAGTTCCTTAAGGTGGGAAGCTGGATTTCCTTAAGAAAAACCCATTGAAATATGACGTGAATGTCCAGTCTTAAGAGTGTAGTCTAAGTTGGTTCCGGTTCAGTGAGTGTTTCTAGAATTTGGTTGATTTTCCATTTCAGATTTCTAATTTGCTTCTGTATGCTGCTGTCCTGATTAATGGGCTATGGTATCTGTGTAGATATAACTTGAAAAGTATTTTAGTAATAGTAAGCTGCATTTTTATGGCTTTTTTATTTTACCACATAAAGTTTACAAAAGCACTATAGATGACAGAAAAAAAACTGTTAAAATAATGCAATTTACTTTTCTTCTTTCAGGAATGATTTTTTTTATACAGTTATTTATAACGTGCATGTTAAATAAGCATGTCATTTTAATTTCTATTACAGCAGGCCTTCTATTGTAATTTAATATTGGTACTAAAAATAAAACTTCAATTAATATGGCTGACATGTTAACCTGAGAGGAGTTCTGGGAAGATGGTGAAGTGAATGAAATAAAAATGACAGTAATTTGGAGATGCAGACTGACATTTTTCCCTCTGTGACAGCATAGTTTAGAGTCTGAATCAAATGTCAGCCCATAAGAGCTTCGCAGTTGATATGACCGCATAATTGCGCTAGAGCAGGCAAGTGTGTGTGCATCTTGATGGCTGCCTACTTGGAATACCTTCAGGCCATTTTGCTGGCTGGCAAATGGGTGCAGGTGTATCAAGTGCATTTCTGACAGTGTTCTGTGCAGTCTAAGATTGTAGTTGTGCCAGACTAAAGAGATTTGGAAATAAGAATCGGGTTTAAATGGTCTTTATTTTCAAGAGGGCAATTTATAAAAGAGAGTAATACACATGTGGTAGAAACAGTGCTTATGTACAACAGTGTTTAATTATTTGTTAAATGACATTACACATTTTGCATTCTTTTTTAATTCCTCAGTAAAACAAAGCCTGGAAGAAAGGGATCTTCAAAAGAAGCCTTTGTGTTTCAATGAACTATTTTAACATTTCCACTGAAGTCTGTAAAGTGATGGCTATTTCTTTTAGACTACACAAAATCTGTTTGTCAGTGGTTTATCAAGTGAAAGAAAAACCTTGTTTGATTGTGACCAAGTGTATATTATTTTCAAAAATTTTGTCAAGTTCTGCTTCAGTGAAATGATATATAGTCAATGCTGTGAGGATCATCATTGCTGTAATCTGTTGGTTGGTTTGTTTAGCCAGTTTTTAATACATATTTTGACTACAACTGGAATTCATTTTGATCTGCTGCCTTGTCCTGTCTGCAAATTTCCCAGATTAGGTGTCCATTTTTCATTTGGCAGTGATAATAAACCCCTCAGTCCCACAAAAAAAGTTCTTCCAGTTCTACTGTGTTGTGTCAATGTTGTCGCTGAATTACTACAGCACTAACTGCATTTAGCAACCATCCTTAGGTCTCTTGCAGTTGATTAATGCTTACATAAAATTCTGTCTGTTTTTAAGATCAGTATTTTGCTTCTGCTTCTTTTTACCTGAATGTGCTGAGACTCCTGGAGTTGGATATGCATGAGTTAATACAATCATTCTTAGGGACCATTGGGAGTTGGGTTGGGTGGAAGGACATTGGCTCAATTGGCCACCTAATTCCAATGAATTTTGCAGTTTCACCATCCATTCATTATATGATGCCAGACGGTTTTTCAAGAGAGAACAAGAGAGAATATTTTAAAGAGCCAAGAGTGCATGTGAAGGAGTATCATCAGTCAACTCATAGATACAGTAATTCTGAACAACTGAGTGTGATATTTGACAGGTTTTAATGCAAATTTTACGATAAATCCTTGGGGGGGTATGCTTATACTTTTGAGTTAAATTAGTCTTTAGCAATGCTACCTTTACATTTTCCAAACCCAAAATTATAGTTATGTTCTTGTGTTGATCATTTATTTTTATTTTTACACTATTAAATCTCCTATGATACTTTGGTTGGAAGATTAATGCTTTGGTTATTTTTGTTATAGTGGTGTTTGTTTTGTGAAAAATGAAATGTTACAAATTTCAAATAAAGAATTTATGTTGATCATGTTCCAAATAGCATGAATGTTCCTTATGAATAAAAAACGCAGGAAAGCTGTTTCAGAGTAGCCTATATTGACTTTCAACAAGTATTCAAAACTTCTCCTCTATTGCATATCAAAGACTAAACTTCTGAAACATGTCAGAACTTTTAATGCTGTTGTTTAAATAAAAGCATTACTATCTCTCTTGCTAAACATTTTGGTGTCAGTTACCAATGTCTGAACTGAAGCAAGCACTCAGTATTGTCAGTAGTTGAATGCAGCTAAACTGAATTATTTGTTGCTTCCTATAATTTTTTTAACCAAAAAAAAAGAAATTGGATGTGTTGCATTTTAAAAGTGAGGGATGGTGATGCAATCTTAATCTAAGAGTCAGGAAATTTAAAAGCTGAAGTGAGCAGCATGCCATTTTAGCAGTTTGAAGATGGCAGTTCAGTTTGTTGAAATATGCTGACGCTGGTACAAAAAACCCTGTCATAAGTGTGCATACTCTGCAACAGTTCAGGGTTATGGGAGAGCCTGTCATAGCAGCACTGGGTGCATGGCAGGATTCACCCTCTGATTGGGTGCTAGTCCATGTCAAGGCACAATCCTGTACGTAGCAGCATTTGCATAGTTTAAATGTAGAGTCAGTAATTATTATAACTTGCATGTCTTTAGGAACTTGGATGTGAAATTGGAGTATCTGAAGGAAAACCCACACAGATTTGCAAAGAATATGGAGATCCACATGTACAATATCATGGCATGAGATTCAGATGCTGAACGCGCTGTCCCTGAAGCAGCTTTGCTAGCCACTGTTTCACACGGTATTGCCAATATATTGACATGATGCATTGATAAAAGTCTGTTTGACTTGATATCTGAAAAGGAAATGTTATATAAATTCAACCTAGTGATTAAAAACTTAACATATGAGAAACTTTGTTGGTTGTAAAACTGTTTGTTTCATTAGTAATGTTTGCCTTACATGGAATGATCTGTGAGTCCATTCAAATTCAGCTAAAAAGCAGATTTAATTGATTCAGCTCGATTACCTACATTTTTTTTCTACCTTTGATTTGAGCATGGTTCAGATCCCCACTTTGTTTTTTTTGTGTTTATGTGTATGAATGCTATTAGACACTATTTTCAAGAAAGTGAAATGTGGTTAAAACTAATGAAAGAGTAACAATAAACTCTTGTCTTGTTTTCAGAAGCAGAATACCAGCTAGCAGTATTTGTCTACATTCTTTACAACTCCACATTTGTTGGAAAAAAAATTTAACCAGTGTACCAATGTTTTTCTGATTCTGCTGTGTGCGTTAGGTCCCTGTTATATTTAAAGGTAATTATATTTTTCTGAGTAAAAGAACAATTTGAAGTATTTTGTAGAAAATAGTAACTCACATCAGTTTTTAACATACCTTGAACAAATGAGACCAAAAAATTTTTTGGCTTTGCTTGTCACAGGTTGATTCATTCATTGCTTGCTACTCTACAGGAGGTTTAGAAGAGAAACTAATGACTTTGCATACTGAGCAAAAGAATTTTTTCAGTAGCCTGAAAATTTGCAGGTGCTCTTAATTTCAACAAGATTTTTCATCACCTGTTTTTCAGTATAATTTGAGCCAGTTCTTTCATTCTTAGGTAGTGTCATTCATAAACTTATTTCCTTAAAATATTGCTTTGTACAAGTACAGTATTCCACTTACATGTCTTAAATGTACAGTATGTGAATCTATGACAGTTCATTTCTGCTTAATTGGTTCTGTGCGAGTTTGCCTTATGTTAAAATCAATCTAATGCAGGCTTTGTGGTGTTTCGTCTAAATAACAATGTGCTGCTCTTAATCATTTGATGAAACTGCACAGCAAAATGCTTGAGCTCAATGTTTGAGTGTCTAGTTTGAAGTTTATAATTATTATGCCCATTATTTATCTGGTTAGTGTATTTAATTGTGTCTTTTTTTTTGTTAAAATTTACCTAAGAAAACTGTAGAAAATTGTGGCCTCCTTAAATTTTTTTTATTTATTTGTGATGAATTTCTATCCTATCTAGTATACGTCATTGCTTATTTCCCATTCTGTAACCCTGAGAGGTGCAATTTTAAAGTAAGAGTACAATCTAAAGCATAATATGAAAGTATGTCTATTGTAATAATTTTTCATTTTAATTTATTATGTAGTAAAAACCTCACACTGGTTCCATTCCATCTGAACTAGTGTAGTGCTGAGGTGTCAATCATTGCATGGCTGCACTCTGGTCCTAAGCTGGGATTCTGAGTTGGTTTTAACACTAGAATTACCAGAGCCTACGAAAAAACTCGTAGGTCCGTCCCACCTTAAATCGCTTCTTAAAACCTCACCTCTCCGCCAGCGTCTTTTGTTAATCTAAATGTGCTGATAAAAGAAAAGCTGCAAGTAGCTGGCTATTCCATCCCCCCAACGACTTAGAACGTGCACAAACTTCTCCCAGCTCATGCCTTGATTATCTGGGAGTGAAGTGGAGTTTTAGAGTGGAAATAATAGGTCATTATTTGGAATACACGCATTTCACGTGTGTTCTGTTTCTACAGTAATCCGTGTAAACACATTTTTAAAACAGAAACGTTTTTCATATTGTAGTAGTAAATGACAAAATGTAAGCATAAACTATATAATGTATGAAGCCTGAATTCCAAATATCAAACACATTTACAAAAGGTACAAATATAACAGAACAAGTATGCTTTTATTCAAAAATATAACTACAGAAAAAAGCCACCTTAGCATGCCACATTGACACATACATATCTCAACTGCCACGGTAGCATAATGCTATCAGCCGCTGACTAGTATTCAGAAGGTCGTGAGTTCGATCCCGTGCGATTCAATTTTGAGACGTAAACTGCTGTTATTCTTACTATTTTATAATAAAAACATACATTTGATTTCAGTGTGTAACAGCCGGTGTAATTTATGATACTTGTAAAGGTTATTTTTTTTTATTTACTTTTCATTATCTCAGTCGTGTTCAGGATCCTTCCCTACACCCCCCCAAACCCAAATTGAGAATGCTGTTTTCACATAAAGATGCGCTATAGCTCTGCAGCGTATTTGTGACTGCATTCTCGTACCAATGCTTGTGAACTGAAGAGCCTGCGTGCACTTTTCATGGCATTACACGTCTATTTTTTTGAGCATGCCCGTGTCGCTCAAACACAGGAACATATGTTGGTGTACAAGAATAACAAAACAAGTGCACTTTTATTCTAGACTATACGTGAAGAAAAAATAAAGCAAGTTACAGTAGGCGGTTGATACGACAGCTTGCGTGGTGCAATGCTAAGAACTGCTGATTTCCGATCCGTGCTATATAAAATCATCCCATTCAAATATTAACAATTCCCACACACCCTTCCTACATTCACGACATGTGTACTTGTTGCAGTGTACACATCTCTCTGTGCTATGGTTCCTATTACACTGAATGAGCACCTGACATTGTACTTTCTTCCCTATACAAATAACATTCGAGTATAGCGCGTCTCCAAATAAATAACATTCGAGTATAGCGCGTCTCCAAATAAATCACATTTGAGTTAATAGCGCGTCTTTATGTGAAAAAAAGCAGTGTCAGATGGGGGGGGGGATCTTGGACGCGACTGAGAGAATGGAACTGAATTAAAAAAAAGCTAACCTTTATAATTATCATGCATTTACACTGGCTCTTACAGACTGACTGAAATCAAATGTATGTTTTTATTCTAAAATAGTTCAATACATGCAATATTATTTGAAAAAGAAGAGCGTCAGATCGGGTTTGAATACACGCTGACGCTGCTACAGAAGGAGTCTGCTTATTCAGTGCAGCAGTTTCAACACACAGTACATGCAATATTATTTGAAAACAAACAGCGTCAGATCGGGTTTGAAAATGCGCCCGATCTGACGCTGTTCGTTTTCAAATAATATTGCATTAGTGCGATGATGTTTTTACATATATTGTCTCTTTCATTCATCTTGCGGTTTGTAATCAGTGACCGCGTGTTTTTTCCCCGATCTTGCCAGTTCGCACATGTTGCTGTATGGTGGTGTTTCTTTTGTACTCCAGGACATGCAGAAGACAGAATAGTACAGAGCAGTAATACAGAGCAGTAAGTTCAGCGCTATATGCAATCAGACAGACAGACAGACAGACAGAGAAGGCACTAGATATATAAATAAACAGGGAAGGCATTGTATAATAGATATATAAAAAACAGCTAAGGGGATAGATATATAGATAGGTAGGAAGGAAAGGTACTATATGATAGGCAGACAGGGAAGCTCCTATATAATAATAAAATTACTGTTATTACTATATAGATAGACAGGGAGTTCAGGCAGGCAGAACGGCGAAGGTTAAAAATAAATAAATTTTCTCCCTAGCGGAGATTCAAACTCAGATCTCTTGAGGTACAGCAATTCTGCTGCGCTCTAAGTGACGAAATCTTACCAGTACACCACGGAAGCTGTTGTAAAAATCTTGAACCTTTTATGAAAGTGTATTTGCTCTTTGGCTGTCAGGATTCACACATTTTATAGTTTATGTCTACATTTTGTGACATTTATTACTAAAATATGAAAAAGTTTCTGTTTTAACATTGTGTTTACACAGATTACTGTAGAAACGGAACACACATGAAATGCGTGTGTTCCAAATAACAATCTATTATTTCCACTCTAAAACTCCACTTCACTCCCAGATAATCGAGGCATGACCTCGGAGAAGTTCGTGCACGTTCTGAGTCGGTGGGGGGATGGAATAGCCGGCTGCTTGCAGTTTGTTTTTATCGGCACATTTACAGGACAAAGGAGGCTGGCGGAGAGGTGAGAGCGGTTTTAAGAAGCGATTTAAGGTGGGACGGATCTACGAGTTTTTTCGTAGGCTCTGGTAATTCTAGTGTTAAGGCGAAGTGGTGGCTCTGAGGCTAGGGATAAGCACTGGCAATCGGAAGGTTGCCGGTTCGAATTCCATACAATGCCAAAAAGGGACTCTGCTCTGTTGGGCCCTTGAGCAAGGCCCTTAACCTGCAATTGCTCAGCGCTTTGAGTAGTGAAAAAAGCGCTATATAAATGCAAAAAAAAAAAAATATTATTGTCATGTGGTGGGTGCGGCAATGCGCTGTATCAGCTCGTGCTCCAGAGCACAGTACATATTTGAAAATGTCAATCTGTCTGTCCATCTCATTTCTTTTTAAAGTTCACTGTTGTGGAGAGTTGGAGTCTATACCAACAACTGTAAGGAAAAACAGCCCTTGTGTATTGAGCTAGGGAAATTAACCTGCACATCTTGGGACACTGAAAAACCCAGAGTACCTGATGAAACGTGCACAAATAAGGGGATAATGTGCATATTACATGCAGACTAGTCACTAGGACAAGTTAAATCTAGTCTAATAAGAAATTTAAATAATTGTTCCTTGTACTTGCCCTAGAAGTACAAATTTTATCTAACTGCAGGAAGAAATGGAAGTATTCTGCACGTCCAGAGTAATTTAATTAGAGTTCAGTTAACCAATTAAAACAGTGATTGAATGTCCAATTCTAAATACTTAGACCTGTGCCGTAAAATGAACAGTCAAAAGTATAAATGGCTTTGTAATGATTGTAGCAATTTCCTGGCTCAGAGGATTTTGGAATAAAAAATTAAGGCAGTTCTTTATGAAATCTGATTTCATAAAGTTCTAACATTCAGAATACGTTATATACGCTTTAATATGGACTGTGGAGCTACTTCAGTTGGAGTTGAAGATGGGTGTAAAACTTGGGTAGTGCATGTTATCCTTATTTTTTAACATCTGTCATTTCGTTAAATATCTAGGTATTTTATATTAATATTTAAAATGTCATTTAAAGTTTAGAGTAAGGAGCGGTTTACCTGGTAAACATTTATTAACAGAGAATAGTTTTACTGTTTTTGCCCTTTTAATGTGTTGAATGTTCATGGTTATTTTGTAAAATAACTAAAATACAAATTGAACAACTGTAGTTTTATATGCTGACTGTCTACTGAAGGTGCAGTAATTTATGGAATAAATGAGTTCAAAAATAGACTGAGAAAAAGGCAGTGATACGAAAACGTGACATGCCCTTCCTTTCAAGTCTCTCTGCATTTGTATCATTAGTAAGTAGTGGCATATTCATTAAAAGACTGCACACAGTTCTATATGAACAGGATATATCGCTTCTATTGTGTTATACTGTATAATCATACAAAATATACTGCAAGCATTTCATAAATTTGTTAAATATAGATAAATATGTAATTTTTTCCATTTCAACGCAATCTTCAAAATGACAGGCAAATGAAAGTATTTGTTTTTTATATTTTGTATTTATTTATTAGTTTTATTTTGAGTGAAAGTTAATTCTTTTACTAGTTTGATTTTAACTTTTGGAAGAAATGAAAATTTTTAAATCTGTATACATTTATAAGTGATAATTTAGTTATTTTTGTAAGAGCAATTACCTTGAATTTCAAATTCTGTTTTATTACTGCCATTTTCAGATCAAAGTACTAATTGAAATGACCTTTTCACAATATATTACTTCCTTTAGTCAAGTCAGACTGTTCATGTGTCCTCTCTACACATAATCTATAGAAGATTACATTAAAACTATTTGTAGCCATGTGCTTAGCTCTTGTATTTAATTAAGCAGATTTTTATAAGAGTCATGTGAAATCAAGCAGAATCTGAGTTCTGGTTTGGGTTATTTGTAGCATTTTGATAGTGTCTTTAATGGAAGTTTTAACAGCTTTTCTTATTTGCAAGGTTGGACTGTGAATTGGGATCCATCTTTTCGTTGTGTAATTTCCCCCCTAGTGTTTTGAAGTTGTCTCAAATAGATAATTCCCTAGGTTGCATTTTTCTGATCCCTCGTCCCCTTTTTTTACAGTTTATTCAGTTAATTTGAAATTGAGTTTTTAAAGCTAAAGTCTCCCTTTATATTGACATTATATTTTGAAGTGGTTTATTTTAATTTATGTGGGGCTTCTTTGTGTAAGAACAGTTATGTTTTATATCAGCAATCGAATGTCCTGTCTTTCATCAATAGGTTCATGAACACTGAGAATATGAAGCTGGCTTCTGCTTTCAGAGCAGGTGACATACTCAACACTTGACATAAGAGTGCTTCAGCCGTTGGAAACTTTTTTTCATGTTTTTGCAGGCGTTGGAAAGTTGGCCATGTCATTTACATAATAGATTTTCATTTTATGGAATGTTGACCAACCCCCACATGCCAACCCCATTTCCTATTCAGTTTTTTTAGCAACATGAATGCTGCTGCTGATAGCATGTGGATTTTTAATTAGCACCTATGCTACAGAGATTGATTATGTATGTTTTGGCAGTTTTAATTTAGATTTTTCCAGAAACAAATTTGTTGAATTTTTATTATGATTTCTGTTCCCCCTGCCTCTTTACCTACAGTATATATTGTTTTAGCTCCCCCTTCCATATTCAAACGCTGCAACACATGCTTACATACAAGCCGCTTTCAAAATACCATAAAGTATTGGGCAAATTTTAAATGTTTGACCTGCCCTCTTAACCCAAATGCAAATGGAATGAAGTGGGTTTAGGAAATGGGTGTATTTTTACGTAGAAGCTACACATTTGGTCTAATACTGACTCTGTCATGATCTGACAGTGGCGATTAACGAATATTTTTACTTAATTAAACAAAAAAAGCCTTTTAAATATTATGTCTAAAGTGATTTCCTCCCATATACAGTGGAACCTCGGGTCACGAACGTCTCGAACCACGTACAAATTGGGTTACGACCAAAAATTTCTCCAAACTTTTGCATCTTTTTACAACCACACACTCGGGTGACAAACAAGCCAATTTCCCTTCTGGTTCGTATGCGCTGATGATTTCCGCACATGTTCAGTCTCTCCCTGTGCAGCGAGAGAGAGCGCGAGAGAGGGCTGGCCGCGTAAGGCCAAGAAGGCAGTTAAAGAATGCACCAGGCTTGTTTTTAAAGAGACTGATTCGAGCATTGTATTTAATGAAGACATTTTTCTATTGGATTTTAAACTCCACTTCACTTCTGTTTACAGTGATCGGTTCGTAGCGTGCATTGTTGCAAGGTTACTTTTCTTGGTTGTTTATTAAATTATGGATTTTTCAAATGTTCATGTTTTCCCCTGTGCTTAAAACTCACTAAAAAAAGTGTTTACAGCGAGCGGTTCGTTTAGCTATACCGTGTATTCTTGCAATGTTACTTTTCTCTGTTCAAGGTTTTCTCAGTGTTATTCAGTGTTTTTACATTTAGTTTACTATTACGCTGTGCATTCTATGGTATGATTAACTATTTTTGTGCTTAAAAATCTTTAAAAAAAATTATTTACATACAGTTCGCATGATCTGGAACGGATTAATTGTATTTACATACAATCCTATGGGGGAAATGACTTCGGGTCACGACCAAATCGGGTTAAAACCGGAGTTTTGAAATGAATTACGGTCATGACCCGAGGTTCCACTATATATGTTTTGACATGCAGCTATTTAAGAATTGTAGTTATTTGGATCTATTTTGTATGTAAAGCCATTTTTTGTACTTATACTTTTGATTATCATTCTTGGATTTTACATTTTAACTAGAAGTTATACTTATGCAATTTTACTTTATAATAAAATATTGATAAAGAAGATTGTTTGAAGACTAAATAAGATTGTAATTCTGGTTAGTCTTTAAAGTAAATAGCATTTGTTTGTGTGTGTACATACCATTGACATACTCAAACGAAGCCACTTAACCTGTTTCTGCTCTAAATATAAAAACAACTGTAAAAAAGCTATATACATAGAAAACACA
This sequence comes from Polypterus bichir lapradei, assembly GCA_026402145.1. Classification (NCBI taxonomy): domain Eukaryota; kingdom Metazoa; phylum Chordata; class Cladistia; order Polypteriformes; family Polypteridae; genus Polypterus; species Polypterus bichir. Next base: position 56,558,470 of record JANRMT010062792.1, read on the forward strand.
TTACGTAAATGTGTAATGTGAGGAAAATTTTCTTTTCTCTCTGTAATATATTATTACAAATAAGCAGGAGGAGTTTAAAATGGTAACAGTCACATTTTGCAAAGTCTGAAAATGTTGATCACAAAACAATACATGAAACTACCTGGGGTAAAGGAACAAAAAAAAAGAATGACTAGTAAGATTGACTTTTTTTCTTGGGATAGAAAAATAATGCTTATTAACATCATTGAATCTCAAAACACTTGATTTTATTTGTAGGTTCTTGGGCCTCATGTATAACGCCTTGAGTAGAATTCTCACTAAATCATGGCGTACAGACAACTAGAAAAGTGCGTATGCACACAAAAATTCAGATGCATAAAACTGTGTGTGAGCAAAGTTTTACACACTTTCCCTTTATAGTTCAGCAAGAATTTTAATGCATATGTATGAGCCTACAGCCACACCCTGACTCCTCCCAGAATTTAATTTATTTGAATATGCAAATGAATACTAATTGCCTGTTCCATTCAGTGCATTGTTAAAGGCAAAAGCACATGTAAAAAAATTTCATTGAATGCAAAATGGAGGTCCTGCTCAGTTAAGTGGAGGGTGATTCAGCTGACATAGTGCAACTCCGTGATGACTGAGAAATACCTTATCGGTTGGCCAGTTCACAATGAAAAGCTCCTGTGCTTAAAAACCTGAGAGTGGGCAGAACTTGCAAAGGAACAGGTAGAGCACAGTTCCTCATGATCTGCCTTTGTAAAGCCATCCCTGGATCAACACGCAGTTCCAAGAGTCAAGCTTTTGGAAATCTAAGTTGACTTAGAAACCAGTCATCGTGTCAAGAAATCAGCATTACCTTTTAAGTACACCCTCTCTTCTTAGTCTTTCATTTGCGATGTCTTGTAACAACTCTAAAGCAGCCATTATAGTTGGAATAGTTTGGCCACTCCGTGCATAACTATATTGTTACAGATTAATTACAATCAATTGCCTTAAATTTGTAAATGATATGCAAGTAATTTCTGTGTATTTCATAAAGCCTGCATCATGGATGGGAATCTAAAAAAGAAAGGGAAACCACACAGAAAAAGTAGTACTGCTTTGACGCTGGGCGCCGCCCATTTACAAATCCATACAGAAACCTGCATAAGCGTGGTCTCAGGGTGCTGTAAAAATTTGTGCAGTGTTACGCCAAATTTAGTTTGTATACATCTTGACATGAGCATGGAAACAGGCATATACTCAATTTATAAGGGCCATGGTCATTTTCTTCTCAAGATTGTGATGCTTTAAGGTAGGTATCAGCCTGAAGATTGTGTGAGGTTCATGATGTGTAGTTACGTTAAAGGTGCAGTTCATTTAATATAATAGAAACATTAATTGTCTGATATAGTAGCTTTAAAATTTACAGTTAAACAAAAAATTGATGTGTGTGTGCGTGTACACGCACAGATCTCAAATAAATAAAAAGAATATCACTGTGATAGATGAGGGGGTTGAACAGTGACACTGAGATCAATGGCTGTATTTTTACTCAATGAAGCGTGAGAGCTTGAGATAAGCAGTTAGTCAGACAAATTCTGACTGACATCGCCCTTTACAGTTGGCATTTGGTCCACATATTGATCTTTGTGTGTCAGCAGCAGTAAAATACACTGTTGCTGTGTCTGTTTTAAGATAACATGAGGTTTGATATTCTTTGCCATGACATGTTTGGCTGGATAGATTTACTGGGTAAAGTAATAAAGGCCTGTCTGCTTTATGATCTGTTTAAACATATATAAATGTTGTGTTAGTCTTATGTTAAATTCCAGTTAGAGTGAAAAGCACCTTCCTACGGTTATTGAAATAATTTACAATGATTCAAGGTTTCAACACCACCCACCCACTGGTGCTTCTGTGTACCAATGGCATGCTCTTATTTTGAGTGTAAAATTTCTTCTCCCAGTAAACAGGCTTGAATTAAAATTGGGTTGTTTACTGATCCGTTGGATTATCAACTTTTAATGTGTACAGGCGTGTGTGTGTGTGAATATGTATAATACACTGTCCAGGACCGTGTGTTGAATATTTTGATTCAATATTGAAGAAAAATTAGCATTCAAAAGCCAATATCACAATGTTCAGCACTTGAATTTTCTACTTCTTTTGAAAATTTAAAAAAATAAAGAAAACACACACACACAATATACAGTGCTTTTCTGCATTGAATCTGCACATGTTGACTAGCGGTTTTGTATGTGAGGAAATAAATAGTGACGATCACAAGAACAAGAGTCACACCAGAAGTCACTTGCTTACTGCCTTCCTCGGCCGTTCCTCCATGCCACACAGGTGGTCTTTGGCTTTAATGCTGCCCCATCTGCTGTGTCCCAGTGTCTGCTCACACAAGCTATTGGCCTTGCCTCAGTGTGGTCACTCAGTCTATGTGTGCATATCTGAGGCTCGCTGGCAGCCCCACCTGTAGGATGGCCCTCCATAACAGGGATACAGAATTGAAGTACTCTTTCAGAGCAGTGTCTGTGTGTTTACTTTAGCAGCTCCTGTGAGTTGGTTGTATGGTCTGCTGCTTCTTCTATTGTTATTCCCTCTAGTGGTCCATGTCCTCTTTTTAACCAAATGATCAAAGTTTTCAGACTTAGTTTTAAGGGTGAGGGGGTGGGGGGAATGCATCCTAAAATGGTCCTGTGGTATAAGTAAATAACTTCCCTTATATTACTGTTTGTATATATTACACTATAAATCCATAGTGCATCCACTGCATCTGTACTTTAATACTAGTATGATTTTTCTTTTTTTTTTTTTAAATAATACTAGGGGACTCTGCCCCCTGCTCGCTTCGCTTACCTGAGCAGGCGCTACGTGCTAGCCACTTTGTGGATCTGCCGCTCACGTATGGTGATGCGAATGTACAATTTAAACAGATTATTTTCATGGGAATTGTTACATACAGTCATATGAAAACGTTTGGGAACCCCTCTTAATTCTTTGGATTTTTGTTTATCATTAGCTGAGCTTTAAAAGTAGCAACTTCCTTTTAATATATGACATGGCTTATGGAAACAGTAGTGTTTCAACAGTGACATTAAGTTTATTGGATTAACAGAAAATATGCAATATGCATCATAACAAAATTTGACAGGTACATAAATTTGGGCACCCCAACAGAGATATTACATCAATACTTAGTTGAGCCTCCTTTTGCAAATCTAACAGCCTCTAGACGCCTCCAATAGCCTTTGATGAGTGTTTAGATTCTGGATGGAGGTATTTTTGACCATTCTTCCATACAAAATCTCTTCAGTTATATTTGTTGGCTGCCGAGCATGGACAACCTGCTTCAAATCATCTCATAGATTTTTGATGATGTTCAAGTCAGGGGACTGTGACGGCCATTCCAAAACATCGTACTTCTCCCTCTGCATGAATGCCTTTGTAGGTTTCGAACTGTGTTTTGGGTCATTGTCTTGTTGGAATATCCATCCCCTGCGTAACTTCAACTTTGTGACTGATGCTTGAACATTATCCTGAAGAATTTGTTGATGTTGGGTTGAATTCATCCGACCCTCGAATTTAACAAGGGCCCCAGTCCCTGAACTAGCCACACAGCCCCACAGCATGATAGAACATCCACCAAATTTGACAGTAGGTAGCAGGTGTTTTTCTTGGAATGCGTTGTTCTTCTGTCATATAAAACGCTTTTTGTTATGACCAAATAACCCAATTGTTGTCTCATCAGTCCAAAGCACTTTGTTCCAAAATGAATCTGGCTTGTCTAAATGAGCATTTGCATACAACAAGCGACTCTGTTTGTGGCATGCGTGCAGAAAGGGCTTCTTTCTCATCACCCTGCCATACAGATGTACTTTGTGCAAATTGCGCTGAATTGTAGAACGATGTACAGATACACCATCTGCAGCAAGATGTTCTTTCAGGTCTTTAGAGGTTATCTGTGGGTTGTCTGTAAACATTCTCACAATCCTGTGCATATGCCGCTCTTGTATTTTTCTTGGCCTGCCAGACCTGGGTTTTACACTAGTATTACCAGAGCCTATGAAAAAACTTGTATATCCAGCCCACCTTAAATCCCTTCGCACCTCTCCGTCAGCGTCTTTTGTCTGCCTTAGATAGATACTTTATTAATCCCAAGGGGAAATTCACATACTCCAGCAGCAGCATACTGATAAAGAACAATATTAAATTAGAGTGATAACAATGAAGGTATAACAGACAGATAATTTTGTATAATATTAACGTTTACCCCCCTGGGGGAATTGAAGAGTCGCATAGTTTGGGGGAGGAGCGATGTCCTCAGTCTGTCAGTGGAGCAAGACAGTGACAGCAGTCTGTCGCTGAAGCTGCTCCTCTGTCAGTAGATGATTCAGTTCAGTGGATGCAGTGGATTTTCAATTACTGACAGGAGCCTGCTCAGTGCCGGTCGCTCTGCCACGGATGTCAAACTGTCCAGCTCCGTGTTTACAATAGAACTTGCCTTCCTCACCAGTTTGTCCAGGCGTGAGGCATCCCTCTTCTTTATGCTGCCTCCCCAGCACACCACCGTGTAGAAGAGGGCGCTCACCACAACCGTCTGATAGAACATCTGCAGCATCTTATTGCAGATGTTGAAGGATGCCAGCCTTCTAAGGAAGTATAGTCGGCTCTGTTCTTTCTTACACAGAGCATCAGTATTGGCAGTCCAGTCCAATTTATCATCCAGCTGCACTCCCAGGTATTTATAGGTCTGTACCCACTGCACACAGTCACCTCTGGTGATCACAAGGTCCATGAGGGGCCTGGGCCTCCTAAAATCCACCACCAGCTCCTTGGTTTTGCTGGTGTCCAGTTGTAGGTGGTTTGAGTCGCATCATTTTACTAAGTCCTGGATTAGTTTCCTATACTTCTCCTCCTGCCCACTTCTGATGCAGCCCACAATAGCAGTGTCGTCTGCAAACTTTTACACGTGGCAGGACTCCGAGTTGTATTGGAAGTTCGATGTGTATAGGCTGAACAGGACTAGAGAAAGTACAGTCCCCTGCGGTGCTCCTGTGTTGCTGACCACAAAGTCATACCGGCAGTTCCCGAGGTTGCAAATACTGAGGTCTTGATGGTGTTGAAGGTGCTAGAGAAGTCCAGAAACATAATTCTTACAGCACCACTGCCTCTGTCCAAGTGGGAGAGGGATCGGTGTAGCATATAGATGATGGCATCCTCCGCTCCCACTTTCTCCCAGTATGCGAACTGCAAAGGGTCGAGGGCGTGGCAGACCTGTGGCCTCAGGTGGTGAAGCAGCAGCCGCTGCATGGTCTTTATCACATGTGACGTCAGAGCGACAGGCTGGAAGTCATTCAGCTCACTAGGACGTGATACCTTTGGGACTAGGGTGATGCAAAATGTTTTCCAAAGCCTCAGGACTCTCCCCTGTTCCAGGCTCAGGTTGCAGATGCGCTGTAGAGGACTCCCCAGCTCCAACGCACAGGCCTTCAGCAGTTGTGGCAATACTCCATCTGGACCCGCTGCTTTGCTGGCACAAAGTCTCCTCAGCTCTCTGCTTACTTGGGCTGCTGTAATTGTGGGTTGGGGGAAACTCTCTCCTATGCTGGTATCAGCAGAAGGATGGGTGGAGGGTGCAGTACTCTGAGGTGAGAATGGGTTAGGGTGGACAAACCTGTTGAAGTTGTTCATCTGGTTTGCTCTCTCCACGTCTCTCTCAATGGTGGCACCCTGCTTCGAGTTGAAGCCAGTGATGATCTTCATCCCATCCCAAACTTCCTTCATGCTGTTCTGCAACTTTTGCTCCAGCTTTCTCCTGTACTGCTCCTTTGCTGCCCTGAGCTGGACTCGGAATTCCTTCTGCACGTGCTTGAGCTCATGTTGATCACCGCCATTAAAAGCCCTTTTCTTCTGGTTCAAAAGGCCCTTGATGTCACTTGTAATCTATGGCTTGTTGTTAGCAAAGCAGCTTACTGTTCTTACTGGAACTACAATGTCCATACAGAAGTTGATGTAGTCAGTAGTGCAGTCAACAACCTCCTCAATGTTCTCACTATGTGACCCCTGCAGGATATCCCAGTCCGTAGTTCCAAAGCAGTCTCTCAGAGCCTGCTCTGCTTCAGGGGACCACTTCCTGAATGAGCGTGTGGTTGTAGGTAGCTCCCTCACTCTTGGTTTGTAGTGAGGCTGAAGCAGAACCAGGTTGTGATCTGCTTTTCCAAGCGCAGGCAGCGGGATGGCGCTGTATGCATCTTTAACGTTTGCATACAGTAGGTCGATAGTCCTATTTCCCCGGGTGTTACAATCCAAATACTGGGAGAAGGCAGGTAATGTTTTGTCCAGCGTCGCATGGTTAAAGTCTCCAGCGATTAGCACAAGCACCTCAGGGGGCTGTGTTTGTAACTTAGCAACCGCGGAATAGATGACGTCACCCGCTATCTCCGCGTTCGCCGAGGAGGGATGTAAACAATAACAACAATGACGTGTCTAAACTCTCTGAGCAAGTAATAGGGACGCAGACTTACGGCCAACAGTTCGATGTCTCTGCAGCAAGTGATGATTTTAACGTTTACATGGCCTGAGTTACACCATCTTGTATTTACATATAGAGCGAGTCCTCCTCCTTTCTGCTTCCCACAGGTGCTTGTCTCTGTCCGCTCGAACTGTGCTAAACCCTGGTAGCTCCACGTTAGCATCTGGGATGTTAGTTGTTAGCCACGTTTCACTAAAACACAGCAAACTGCATTCTCTGTAGGTCCTGACATTTTTTACCAGTGCAGCCAGTTCATCGATCTTATTTGGTAGTGAGTTCACATTTCCCAGGATCACAGAAGGCACCGAAGGTTTGTAGTGCCACTTTCTCGCTAGACGCTTGGCTTTTATCTTACCAACAGCTCTGCTTCCCTGAAACCGCCTTCTTACCTCGTGGGCATTTGTTCTCAGCGCTTGAAGTTGACTACTTGAATAGACGAGTCTAGGCGTGTAAAAGTCCATGTCCAAGTAGTAAAAAGTGTCCAGGGAACGTGTCCACATAAAAGAAAGTGGTATGAGTGATCAGTAAAATAGAGTAAGATAGAGAAAAAGGTAGAAAAATAAAGTCGTACATGGAGCTGCTGGAATGGCTGCCAGTCGCGGCGGCGCCTGTTAATTATCTGGGAGTGAGCTACCCAGAATTGTAAGGGGAAATAATTTGATGTGTGTTTTGTGTCTACAACAATCTATGTAAACACATCATTAAAACAGAAACGTTTTTCATGTTTTAGTAATAACAAAATGTAGACATGAACTGTATGTGTGAAGGCTGATGGCCAAATATCAAATAAACACTTTCACAAAAGGTGCAAGTACAATACGACAGCTTCCGTTGTGCTGTAGTTAGAACTGCTGATTTATAATCCGGAGGTCGTGAGTTCGAAACCAGCTCCCAGGCAAATTTACCATTTAGAGTAGTGAGCTGCTCTTATTGTTAATATTATACAATAAAAACATACATTTGATTTGTGTCTGTAACAGCCAGTGTAAATTTATAGTACTTGTAAAAATTAGCGTTTTTTTTGTCACTTTTACTCTCTCAGCCACGATCACTATACAACACCCACCCCCAGCCCCAGATCTGATACGATTGCTTTTTTATCTGAAACTGAGAATAACTGTAGATGTAAGTGGTGTTTTGAGACAATTGAACTGGAAATTCTCTGATCTGGAGGGATTAAAGCTGACACACAAACGCTGGTGAATCTGCCTTCTTCGTATCTCACCGTCACTTGAAATTTTTTTTCTTCAGTTTTATTGAGTGTTCCTGCTCACACTGAATTAGTATGCACCTTATGGTCCATGATGTCAAAGCCGCGCTGGCAAAAAAACGGAGACATTGGTATATATGATATTTGGAATAACTCATTTTGTGGCCTGTATAGTACATTTCGGAAAACATTGTGGCACTGATGCAACATTATTCATTTTATTCATATTCATTCGCATGCCTTCTTGTGCTTATAATCAGTGACCACATATTTTTTTTTTTTTAAAAACGATTTTTCCAATGTCCACTTTTGGGTGCATGGGGTTGTTTCTTTTGTACTCCAGGACATGCAGAGGAAAGAATAGTACAGAGAGGTCAGTTCTGCGCTATATGCAATCGTCAGATTCAAATGTTAACAGTTCACACACAACCAAGGGTCATCCTTTCTACGTTTACGACATGTGTACCTTTTGCAATGTACACACTTCTCTCTGTGCTGTGGTTACTATTACACTGAAGGGGCTGGGTGGAGCGGCGGTCTTGGAACAGAAGCTTGTCGATGTTGCATCCTCTTTAGCTTTATCCATTGCCTTTTCTTGTAAGAAGCGATGATGAAGCTCCTCTGCAAGGTGAGCAAAGAACACTCTTTTTTTCTCAGTGGCCCCCGTGCATGCCTTGCACAGTACATGTGCATTGATCGGCGCCAGGTCAAGCTTGTTCTAGCGCAAGCAACCGTCCACCTGCACGCTTCTGTTCACACTGTATATCCTCACGCCTATCTGGTGCACAATGTAAACGCAGCACCGGGCAAAAAACAGACAAATATATGTGACATTTTGAAGAAATCATTTTATGACCTGAATAGTACCAGTCGGAAAACATCGTTGCACTAATGCAATATTATTTGAAAATGAACATTCGTATTGTACTTGCACCTTTTCTGAAAGTGTGTGTTTGATATTTGGCCATCAGCCTTCACACATTATACAGTCCATGTCTACATTTTTGTTATTTATTACTAAAACATGAAAAACATTTCTGTTTTAATGATGTGTTTATGTTGATTGTTGTAGACACAAAACACGCATCAAATTATTTCTGCTTACAATTCTGGGTAGCTCACTCACAGATAATCAATCAAGGCAGGAACTGGGAGAGCTTCTTAGGTGGCGGGGGGATGTTATAGCCCGCTGCTTATCAACACATTTAGAAGACAAAAGATGCTGACGGAGAGGTGCAAAGGGATTTAAGGTGGGCCGGATTTACGAGTTTTTTTAGTTGGCTCTGGTAATTCTAGTGTTAGCAGCAACTGTGCCTGTGGCCTTCAATTTCCTTTTTACATTCCTGACAGTTTAAACCTCTGAGAGCTTTTTGTAGCCTTCCCCAAAACTATGTGATACTGCACAATCTTTGTTTTCAGATCTTTTGAGAGTTGCTTTGAGGATCCTGTCACTCTTCAGAGGGGAGTCAAAGGGAAGCACAACTTGCAATTGATCACCTTTTCTCATGATTGGACACACCTGTCTATGAAGTTCAGACTTAACGAGCTAATCCAACCAATTTGGTGTTGCAAGTAATCAGTATTGAGCAGATACATGTATTCACATCAGCAAAATTACAAGGGTACTCAAATTTTTGCACAGCCAGCTTTTCACATTTAATTTAATTTCATACAACTAAACAATTGCTTCACTAAAAATCTTTGTTTGGTAAACACCCCACTGCTCAAATATTCCTAGGAAATGAAAGGCATACCACTGTTATCTTTACTTTCAACAAAAAAAAAAAAAAAAAAAAAAGAGTAAATTATTATGCAGGCTGAATGGGGTTCCCAAACTTTTTCATATGACTGTATGCATAACAGGACTATTTTACAGTGAGTAATTAACCATAGTAAAAAATTGTAAAATGTAATAAATTGAAAGAAAATTGTTTCATGCTTTAGTGGTATTTGTTGAGTTATACATTTTTGTTGTGTTTGGCTTCGAAATTAAAATGCAAATACTTTTTAAACTTTTACTGTAAAACTTGAGTGAAGACACTTTTTTGAATTAACTTTTTGTCAATATTGAATTGACAAACACAAATTTTGATTCCGTGTTTGCACTTACATTGTGACAACGCAACGTATGACAGCCCGTGAGTGAATATCATTTCTTCCTCTCTAATAAACAGACATTTTTGAATGTTTATTCCTGTGATTTGTTAATTGTCACATATGATACATCCTTCTTTCAACAGTAATTCGGCCGGTGTTAACAGTTGTAGATATTCTACGGGATATTGCAAGTTGATGTTTTCATCTTCCGCACCATCACTACCAACTGTTTCAGCATAGTCTATTGATATGCCTTTGACCAATTTGCCTTGTTACCAATCGTCAATTTTCATGTTAATTCGTTTGACTTCATCGTTTCTTGGTGCTAGGATTGTCCTAATTTCTTCTGTTGATAACCCTTCTGGATGAAATTCTTCAATAGGATTTGGACATAAGTCTTTTATTGGGAACTTAAAGTGAGGAAAACATAAAAATTTTATAATAGAGGAGAGAGCAGGAACTGTGTCTGACAAAAGTATTCACACAAATGAGAGGTGTGTGGCCTGTGGGCGTGTTTGAATATGGTTGTGAGGAGGGCGGGACTTGAAAAAATCTGTAGGCAATAGTCTTGTCTCACAGGGCTTGAAAAAATATCTTGGAGATCATCTTGTCTGAAGATTTTTTTTTTTTTTAATAGAGATATTTTTAACTCCGTTTTTGCAAGACATTGATTTTAAAAAGTTTTTTTTTTTATGTCACTGGACAAATGTTAACTTTATAATAATGATCGAAACTGGGTATGTCGTTTTTATTGATTTGTGTTCTTATGGGCCCTATTTATTTATTGTTAATGCTACCCAATTTATTGTTTTAATTTATATTTAAGTTACATCAGAGATTTTCTTTTATTACATGCTTACAAGATACGGTTTAACCCATTCATTGTGTTTTCAAATTTGGTTAATATCTCATTTTTTAGGGCTGAAATGACTCCTAGTAGCTGTCTCCATCAGTGTACTAAATTGTCTATACTAACATTTGTTTCTTTAAAGACACTCATTCTAAAAAGAGGTATCAACATTTTTTGGAATTTAACTAGAATCATGAATTCCTCATTGTATCATCTGCCTAGAAAAGTAATAGCCATGTCTATATACATTTTTATTTCTTAATTCTATTAGAGCACTTTGCACTTAATATATTAAGTTTTGATTTCTTTGCCCACATCCTGTCGGTGACAAGGGGAATATTAGATGTAGCCCTGTGTTTCAGACATATTTTAATTGCAGTTTTCCATTTTTTGTTCTGAACAATAACTACTGTTAGTCTCTTTTTCAAAACTTTTTTTGTTAATTTTCCCCCTAGGCACTCCTCCTTTCTCCAGTTATTGATTTTAAATTCATTGTGTAAATAAATGTTTTCTTTTCAGTGAGGCATTCAGATATTCTTTTTGTGAACTGAAATACAAGCCAGCGTGCGACTGAGAAACCAAGATAAGAAGTGCACTTTAGAACATGTGAATTGGTTTCTGACACAAACCTTTTCGATTTAGTGCATTGTTGGAACACAGTCTGCTTCTGATTTGCAACTTAACTTTAATTTTGAGTTAAAGATACAGTATGTTCCCGTACAGTTCCAATGAGGAATTTGTTTAAAATATCCTCTATTTAACCTGTAAGGGTGATTATAAAAATCTCATACTAATTTAGGTCCAATCTTTACAAAGGCCGTTTACCCTCAATAAATTAGAGCAAATGGGTATACAGAAGGTGACTTTCTTAACAAGCTATGTGCCTGTCAACACAAATATCTTAAATTTTATTTTAGGGAAGACATTAAAGAAAGATCAAGTAAATTAAAGTACTTTGTGTTCCCAGTAACTGCTCTGTTACATTGTCAGAGTTTTGGATGACTGTAAATTCCTGGATTTAAATCAGTTTGACATACTTTGTTACCCTTCTAATAGAACACGTCTGATTAGCATTGTTTTTACATGTGACATATAATGCGTTTATAATAATGAAATGCCAGCTGTCATTCATTTCATAACCCAACATCCTCCAATTTAAAATGTTCAGTGAATATTTTAAAAAAAATTGCAATATTTGTTTCTTTCCTACCATTAATACTAGGTTGTCCTTTGACACTTTAGTATTGCACATTGGATACAAGCTGCCTAATTCTTCTTGCAAATGTTTTTTTAGTAATATGATTGTGGTATACAGAAGAGCTGCATGACCTGTTAGGTGTTAAGGTCACAGAAGACACTAAACATGGCCAAATAAATAAATAAACAAAAGAGGGCATATGTTTATGTCAGTATTTCATGCTAAGAATTGTGTGTTGCCCCTATACAGCTGGTAGTCATGCTGCCAGAATAAGTGGCATTTGCACTTTTTCAAATGAATAAGGTGTACTACCTTTTGTCCGCACTATAAATATCTCCTTTGAGCTTGACTTTTCTTTAAATGGCTTCTGGTATTAGATATAGATACTAGCAGTTGCTGGAACTAAACACATTAGCATTATTTTTTTTATTTTTGGTCATTTGTTCTGAAACTAAACTATAAAATTTGTTGATCTGCGAAATATGTTCTGCTACATAGAAGGGGAAGAACCAAGTACATCCCATAAATAAATCCTTGTGCCACTACTAGCCACGAACATGTTATGCTAATTATCATCTAATACAAATTTCTTATTTGCTTCTGACTGTGAATTTTAACCCACTAATTAGATACACCTTTATGAAAAGTGTATTTTGGCAAATACTTCTGCTGACACTCATAGACAAATATATTTTGTAAGACAGTACATTTTTTTTCCTCAGCAAGAGAAATATCTTGAATGTCTTAGTCAATAATTGAAGTAATAGTGTTTCTTCTCATCCCCGAATCCACACCATGACTTGAAAATGTTCATCTTCAGAACAGTTTATGTTCATAAAGTGAAGGTTGCATTTTTTGTTTCTTTCTGTTGTTTATGCAGTAGCAATAGTAGTAGTGGTATTTTTGTTAGTCTGCCATTCGAAAAAAAAACATGTTCCCAAGTGGTTTTGTCAACTTTTAGGTCCTTTTGTAAAATGTGCTGTTTATTTATCTTGGCCAGATTTGTATACTATGTGTTATTTATATATATATATATAATATACACACACACACACACACACACAATTTAATTTAGGTTCTGTCTTAGTGCTGTTTCATATTTTTCTGTCTTATTTCTGTTAGTCATTGCTTTCATAGGGTCTAGATGTAATGTGTGTGCATATTCTGTTTAATGATTGAGTTGGGAGCTTAGGAAAATATTAGCACCATCAAATCTAGTGTCTAATTAAAGTTATAGCAAGAATATAAATAAAAAATTGAGAATTGCATTCAGTGGTTTTTAACATGGGAATAACTAGTTTTTAATACATGTTATGCCACAATGCTTAAGCCATTAATAATGAAGAAATTGCAAGTAAAGCCATACTAAATGGAGTGTGTTTACAGTAATAACCTGTAATGTTTTCAGTCTTTAGTTGCATCATTACCCAGGTTTTTCAGTGTGTGTTTTTTTTTTTTTTGTAGTTGGCAAAGTAGGAGCATGGGTAGAGATACTACTTTATGCATCTGTTATTTCATTAACCACTTTATAGCTACTTTAATACCTTTTACTTTGAACACTAGTAAGTCAAAATCTCGCTATCTTTATTTGATATAATGCCTGTTCTGGCCAACTACGCCAATGCAGCTTTAGTCAGTTACTGTTTCAAAACAGTTTTTTGAGAAGGGCTTTCGGTTTGCTAACCTTAAGCCAAATATGCACTGACTTATCAGGAGAATACCATTACACAATGCTTTCCAAATCACACTGGATAGTTAAATAATTCCAATGCAGTTTAAACATCATGAACATACTGAAAGCATTTATAAAAGACTGCACATTTCTACTATAGATATATTTCATTGACTTGAACAGTAGAGTTCACCTTGATTTAATAGGTGAAAGAGTTACTTATTTGATTTATTAAATGTTTAACAGATTTGAAAAATAGAAAATAGTGATTTTTAAAAGTTATTTTAACTTTATTATGACTAATCTCACAAACACTCCTGTGTGTAGCTATTTCTGTAGAACAGGAGTCACAAAGTTGAATTTAAATGCTTGAACATTTGTGTACCCTTTATAAATTGTGTACCCTTTATAGACGTCATAATTTCATAGGAAACATCCTTCAAGAGTTTCCTTTAAAATATAAATATTAGTGGTAGTTTTAAAGCTTGTGCACTTGTGGTTTCAAATCACAAACAACTTAAAGATGGCATTCCAGACAGCAGTCCTCTCATTATATATCAGTGCCATCTTGAAGCAATGTAGACACTGAGAACAAGTTGATGACTGTAAAGTCATCTTATCCTCTGTGAAGGCATTCCCAGGTGCTCAAGCCACATACTAAGCAGGAGCCATGTGAAATTTTGCCACTAGCTTATTATGAGCAAATAAAGCTCTCTTCTCTTTGATTCATTGTGATAGTTGCAAAATGACATTATTACATATTCTGCGTTTCCATTTGGCCATAATGGAGTTGGATATAAATTTTAAAGGCTTCTGATTGGTAGGATAACGTTCATAGTTTGGTCACTTTCAAAGACCTGAGGTGCTTTTAGTGTGAACAGTGCCTAAAAGTGGCTTCTAGTAGTGCTGCTCCCAAGTTTATTTGCTTGTTATTTTAAAAAACTAAGTAATCTACTCTTTGTGTAATCATACTTGAGCAGACATCCTATAGCTGCAGTACCCCTAGTACGTAAGTTGTAGATTTTCTCCACTTAATTTTACAACTTGGGTGCAGTGTTCTCCTTGCTCCTCCACGTGAGGGCTGTTTTCCTAACATCCAGTAGCTGCCTTACATATCCCTGTCATTTTTTTGGACCTGTCTAATTTGTCATGAATGGTATTCTATAACATTTTGCTCAAGAGCTGACAAACATTCCTTGGACTAGCAGTGGCCCGCTAAAGTGGGTCATAGATAACAATGAAACATTTAAAAAAAAAAAAATAAGTACCACCAGTTTTGCTTTGGTTTTTATGCATTACTCTATGTCATCTATAAAAAAGAGATCTGTTAAGTTTAGCACTTTCCACATAAAATTGAATATTTATTGAATTACGTGTGGCAGTATTTGATTTTGAGCATCATTGACATTAGTTTAGTAGCAAAGTTTTTAAATAAAATTCTGACTTTGACAACAATGTCTGTGTCCTCAGTCTTTTTTATTATTATTTGCGGCAGTTACAGACTTTTGCTTACTTATTTTAGGGCCCTTAATGGTTTGTATTTAGTGATGATCCCTCAAAGTAAAGAAGTGTGTAGCCTTCAGAGCAAGATCTGTATTGCATATTCATTTGCTGTTCTAATAAATGTGTTCATAGATAATGAATTGGTCAAAAATTACTTAAACATTTTTCTGATGGATTTTTTTTCTGCATGTTATGTATTGTAAATGCATTATTGCCACTGTCACCTTGCAACCCTGCTGAAAATTCAAAACTGCCCTTTAGCCATAAAAATCTTCCTTTGTTAAATTCACTAAGATTTTATTACTATTATTACATTTTCTGATGCCATTCAAGGTTGTACAGCTGTGGCAACTTTTGTGCATGTCATGCAATTTTATGACAAGTACATATTCATTCATTTGTTCACACATTGATTTATATGAGTACCACTTTAAATAATAATTCATGCAGAACTAATGCATGCATTGTGGATTTATTGTAGCAGCCTTATCTCCAAATAGCATTTTGAGCAATGATTTTACTATCACAGTGACATGTTTGTTTTTCCTATTAGTTGTTGAGAATTTTTATTTCGTCCCTTTCAACATAAGGCTGATCAATTTAAAATTAATAGTAATGACCAAAGGAGTGTTGCTACAGTAAGTCATGGAAATGAATAACAGTGGATATACTACTTTTTTTCTCCTTCACTTTTTGCCTCTGTTTCAAGAAAAGGAATTTGGGAAGCTTTTTTAAAAGGCAGAAGTCATACAGGCTGCTCTGTGAATGTTTTGGAGCCTTGATCATTCCCAGCTGATTGTTGCTTTTGTTTTTAATCATCTCGAAATGCTTCACTCCATTTGTGGTTCATAAAGGCTATTAAAGATACTTCTCTCTCCAGTGTTTTGTTAATCTGTTTTGGACAGATCAGGATATTTCTGTTTAAATAATGTGCATAATCATAGGGGAGAATAAACAAATGCTGTTAAATTTCATCAGTAGGAATGCGTCATCTTTTAACATAATGGTTGGTTGCTATGAGAAAGCAGTGAACAATCAACTTGTAAATGAAAAATCAGAGTGTAGGTTTTTAATAAGAGAATGAATTTATGTGGGACTGAAAATTTTGCACTACTTAGTAAATACTTTCTGATGATGTAATCAGATGCAGGTCAATAATGTAGTTATTATTTCTGAAATAACTTGATGAAGGAATAGAATGACTTTTGAGAGTTAACACAAGAACAGTGTTGGCTGCTTGATTACAACAGCACATTTTTATTCTTCTTTATTGTGGCCATTATGTCAGATGTAATTGAACAGCGGTATGAATATTGCAAATAGTGTTCTGATGCTGCTTCTTCAGAAAGCAAAATTCGATTGTTCTTGGGTATAAAAATTTTAAGTTAGTTGTGTTTGACCTTCATTAAATACCATTTCAAATTGTTCCTACCATAAGCGTAATGGAGTTTTGGCAGTCACTGGAATATGATATGGCATTGTAGGTTTTATCACACGTTTGTTGTGCATTTAAATTTTATTTATGCACTTCATTAAATGAGTTATTCTTTGCAGTAAATTCTTTTATTTATTGCTATTTATTTTCTGTATTAATAATTCAAATTAGCATTTTTCAAAACAAATGAATAACTTGCTATCTTAGTTTTCCTGAAAGACCTCTCCTCTTGAACCTTACCATTTTCTGTTTCAGTTTGTTTTTGTTCCACATTCTCCAGACACATTCACTGGGTTGACATGTGACTTTAAACTAACCCATTATGAGTGAGGATCTGTGTGGAGGTGACAGTAACCAGTAGTGAAATAATACATCATTTGGGTGACCTACGTTGCTTCTGATGCATCTAGGAAAGGCATGCAACTTCATAACGTGAGATCAGAAGTGGATGGATCAGTGTGTAAATGGGTTCCAAAGAGCTTTGTGCAGTCCATCCTTATGCTATTGAAAATATCCTTTAATGTAACACAAATTCTTAATTTATTTGTTGACTTTTGATTACAGATTTTCAATCACAATTTTACAGCTATGAGGCAAAGCTGTAACATCCTGTAATAATAGATCACCATGAAATCTGTGTTCCAATAAGTTGTAATGGTATAGCAGTGTGCATTTGGATTTTTTGATAGTTTTTTGGCTTTCTTAATACAGTGAGACATTTATATTGTGTCATATATCTACTGCATGACATCAATTCTCTGTGTTCTTGGATTCTTCTCATCTTGTTTATTTCTAAACTTGGAAGTGCTATGTGAAGGGTTTTTTTTGATAGCTGGATATACAGTACATCATCATAATTATGAAAACTATGGTGTTGCCCATGGAAAATGTGGTCTGAAGATTGCTTACTAGTTGAAATGGGGTAATTAATATTTAAACATTTTTTGTAGTATTAAAGTGTTGCTATTGGAAAGTGTGCTCTGGAGGGATTTGGCAGTTCACAACACTATGAACAATAGGCACATAGAGCAATTGTCAACACTTAAGTGTACTGTTCTGTTTAATTTGGATATAGTCTGGAATGTATTTGAAGAAATTGCACTTTAATTTATTATTGTTCACTTCTAGATCGCTAACTGGTTAAGTTCAACCCATTTAGTTATTTTACAATACCAGAATTTTTGTTTTCTATACCAAAACCAGTAAAATTTTACGATACTCGATACCTTTCAATACCACAGCAAAAACAAATCCAATTCGATTTGCTTTTTGTTAAAGTGCCTTCATTATTGAAGGGAACATTTTAAATTACATTTTAAAATATATAAATACTAACAGTAACAACACCTTTAAAATAATGGTATATCCATCAGTTTTCTCAGCATGGGAAATTACACGATCAAAGAGAAAAGTGGAACTGAGACACTTCACATATCTGTAATGCATACCTGAATCCAAAACAAATTTTTCACTATTACTTATACATGTTAAATGCATGAATTACTTTAGTCCCCACACCCTGCCCCTCCTCTGGAAAAGATGTGAAGTAATTTACTATCAGTATTTTATATAAGTTGTAGTACAGTTGAGTTTATTCATATTTCATTAAAGGAGTAAATGAAAGTACTAAATGTAGCATTATAATGATCTTTAAGTATTCACTCCTCATTCTCTTTATCATTTTTTTTATTTGGCATATACTTTAATTAACAGCAATCTAAAAATTCTGCTGCTAAGTCAAAAAACAGCATATTTTTTAAACTAATGACAAGAATTGCAATTTAAGTAATAATGAAGTTATAATTATTAAAAAAAAAAATCTTGTGAACGGTAGATCCAAGTGTGTGGAGCAGCCCAATTTGGGAAGTTTTAAGAGTGGCACACCTGTAGGCAAAGAATAACAGATAGGATTAAAGTAAAATAATTATTTTCCCCCATTACAGATTCAGCAAAAATATAAAACATGTAACCTTAATTTTTTACTTTCCCTCAGAAAAATGGGAGTTATTTCCCACGATGTTTAAAAAGGAAACCACATTTGTTTGCTGCAATGAATGCTTAACAGTTTAACAATAAGGGATTGCAGGTTGTTGTTTTTGTTTTTTTTGATGATGATACAAGCTAACAATTAAAATTGTAATAATCTTAATCATTGAAGTGATGTGCAAAATACAAAAGTATCGCTGCATATCATGACACAAAGCCAAAATGAATGTAAAAAAGAGAAAAACACTGTTCTTTTACAGTTTAATGTCAGCTTTTGTCTTGGAAAAAGGTTATATATATATATATATATATATATATATATATATATATATGGATATGAATTAATTTCAAATTGTGATGTTCTGATAGCCCAAATGCAGCTGATGTTTCTTTCAACTACATACTTCAAAACATTTTTCATCACTGTTACATGATATTTAGAGGCTGTTGTGATTGAAGAATTCCTTGACTTTTTTCACTCATCAGTACAATTGTTGCCTGTAATGTGGCTATAGAGAGCTTCTTTCCTTAAGTGAAAGAGATTGATGTTCTATGTGGTCTTCTCTCCATTTTTAGGCTTGTCTTCTTAAGGAACTCTGTAGGTCTTATAAGAATTCTGGTTGAAAAACCAGGCTAAACAGTCAGAGCTGGCATTATTGTGTTGCTTTCAACTTTATATAATATACTGTAGCAGTGCAGATATAAAATATATACTTAATCTGCAACAAACTGGAGGAATACATGAAACTTTTAACTTGCTATGAAATCAGTATGACCCAAATTATACCCCCTTGGAAGGGATGGTATTTCTAATGCTGGCTTCTGAAAAGAGTTGCATGTTCTAGGGCACATTGCATCTTCGGTAGTCTTGAAAGACTGACTGCTGTAGGCAGAGGGAAATCCTGTTTTATTATATATTTTTTTTAAACTTCTCTTTGTAGTATTAAAGAAAAACACTTCGTTGCATCGCTGGAATCCTATCCTTGTGTTTTCTGACACTCTAATCTTTTATGATTTACATATCATGCCTTGTGGGTTTCCCTCCACTTAAACTATTGCATAAACTGGAGTCATAAACCAGATAAACTTGCCCTAAAGTATTTGGGAGGCTTAATTGGACCTTAACTGCAAGCAGATGGTTTGACGTCATCTAACCATAAAAGCCTCATCCTGGTGGACGAACTGTTTGCAAGCTCATTGTGGGCTCATTTTTGGTTCTGTTTCATTTTTCACAAATCCACCCATGTCCTTGCTTAACTGTTCACATTTTGGTTTGTCACCTTTGTCTGTCTGTGTATTAGGTAACATTTTATTGTGATACAAAGTTGTATTGTTTCTAATATCACTCATATTTCATATCTGACAGTGCTTGTGCTTTGGTCTCGTCTCTCTGTATGCCTTTGTGAATCTCTTGAATTTATTGCTACTGTAACTGGATACAAGAAATTTGGGTTTAAGTTTCTGAGAGCAAATGTTGTTCTCCGCTGTGCATTTCCAGCCAGATACAATGCTCGAGTTATTACAAATGCGAGCAAATAAAGGGGTTATAGAGGGAGTTTCATGAAGCAGTGGATGCTGCAGTAATTTTAAATATGTACGCTATTCAAAGTGTGACACTCTGAGCAGCTGTGATCCTTTATTTTATTTTATTTTTTTTAACTCCAGAGTCACATTTGCCTTTATCTTCCACGTTTCTTTTTTCTGGTTTACTGAATTTTTTTTCAGAGAATAGCATGAACATGCAATATTTTATGCTTATTTATAAGCATTTTAACAGGCGTATCTACTTGAGTTGAATTGTTGTTTTGCAGGAGTGTGAGCAATCATTTATGACAGTACTTCCAAGTGTCACTTTTCTGCAGAGTATTTTGGTTTTCCTAGTTTTAAGAACCTTATAACAGATTAATGAATTGGCCTTGGCTCTGAGCATTTGTTTTATGGAAATACACAATAGTTTGCTTGTTGTTTTTTATTTCAGCCATTTTCTAAGGGGATCAGCTGTGCACATCACTTGGCCAGCTGTCCTATTCGTCTTCCTTCACAGCAACTTTTCAGCCCTAAAGAGACTTTTTGCTGTAGCCTGTGGAACAGTGAGGAGGAACTTGGCCCCAGGGTCATGGCAGATCTGGTGCCCAATATGCTCTTGGGTGTGCAAATCATGCACAGTATCTAGACATGTTGCCAGTGCATTGAGTGGCAAACAAATGCAGGCCACTTTAACAGAGCCAATTCGCTATTGTATTATTTGAGCCTGCATCTGTCTCTTACAAGCCATGGCAGAACATAGCTGCTGCAGAAGCAAAAACAGGATAATTAGCAGAACATAGCTTGGTGCCTGGAGCATGTTGGGTTATAATAAGTCCACCCACAATGGCAACAGTGAGCAAACATTTGAACAGGAAATATGCTCTTTCTACAAGTTAAAAATGTTGTATGAATCAGTAATAAATGAAATGAAAGCAACAATTATGGAATCGTCTCTTTTTTTTTTTTTCTCAGTATGTCCATAATTGTAATGAATCTGTAAAGAAAATGTAACATGATTGGCCCCAATAGTAACTTATTTTTGGTACTATTATTAGGAGTTGCTTTTTTTCCATCATGCAGTTAGTAATTTGGTCCCTACATTTGGCTCATTGTGTGACTTGAGTAAAGTTACTTATTTCTGTAAGCTGTTATTTATGAAATTTTTTTGAGGGGGAGATGATCCAGTGTTATAACCTGAACATCATCAATTAATATTAAGCCTTAAGTTTATGGAAGCCTTGAAGTTTACATTTTTTGTAACAACTTTTCCTATCCCTTTTTTAACCTTTATACATTAAAAAAAAAAAGATTTTTCCAGACACTGGACAGACAATTGAAGTTTACATTTTTTAAGTGTTAATGTGTGAATAGGTAGCTTTAATGAAGTTGACTATATATCGAAACGATTTTCCCAAAATATTTTTTTTTCTTTAAAATGTCGTAGACTTTTTATATTTGTGAAAAAGAGAGGAATTGTCAATATAGAACTGCTTGTCAATGAAGCTTCATTAACACTATTATCTGAGGTTGACATTTATCTTATAATTTTCCAGAATCGCCTGACCCCGTTGCCTTGGAAACCACCATCATACTTGAAACTAGTGGAATAATAAATGCAGCTTCCAAGGATGACTACTAACTCTACCGTCATTAGCATGACTGCATTATTTAGGCCATGTTGAGACTTTGAGATAATGAGCCCTTTAAAGTGAATATTTTTGTGGCATACTAATGTTGACTGCTTGTTTACTGCAGCTTAATTAATTTTGACATTGGCACAAGAGAGAGAGAATGCAAGAAAATGTTTATTTTGTGATTTATGGATTAGAATATTCATGCTATCTAATAGAAAGTGTAGATATAAGCGTTGAAATGTTCTACAAAGATGCACAGCCTGAAGAGCTAGAAGTTGAGATTTCCATGCTGTTTCAGTTTATGGAAAGTTTTTACCTACTGGCTTATTCATAAACTTCTATTGAATGTGCTTTCATTTTTCTTTTTCCATGGTTAGACAGTTTTAAGTCTATAATATTTCTGTTAATTATACATGTGAACATTAGTTGAGGCTTGTGGTGCAGATATACTTTATTTACAGTAGTGTATTTGGTTGATACTGTGATAGCTAACTGTCTTCTGTTGTCATATTTTAAAAGTAAACTATGATTTCATATTAATTGACTTTTAATTTTAATGCATAGTCTTAAAACTAGAGGGTTCCATGGAGTAAAGTAATCTTGTATTCAGATTTGTAATTATTGATAAGAGATTATGGATCTTGTGAAGGAAGGAAGGAAGGAAAAAAAGAAAAAATATATATTTTTCACAAGTGGGAGTGCCCTGTTTAGGTTAAATGTTTTTTGGAAGAAATACATTTGGTGTCATAGATTTGATGTAGCTTATTAAACTGGGAAATATGCTATACTTTTTAGTGGTGGTACATGATTGACAAAATGTCAATTCATGGTGAAAACATTCCACAACAAAATATTATTATGAATCTGGTAAAGTCAGCATGTAGATCCCTCCCCTCAAAAGTGGTGTCAGTTTTCATGCAGATTTATAATGTGTTTAGTGTCAGGTTTGCTTTTATACCATTGCCACCAAAACTGACACCCCTACAAACAATTGCTTGCCAGTGTATACTTGGTAATCTCAAGTAGCTTTTTGTGCAGATGTCAGAAATTTCAAGTGCAGCAATGAGTGATTTTTTTCAGAGTATGTTGTCTTAAGAAAATAGTGTGTTTTTATCTATACTAATAAACGGCAAAGCCCTCACTCACTGACTCACTGACTGACTGACTGACTGACTGACTCATCACTAATTCTCCAACTTCCCGTTTAGGTAGAAGGCTGAAATTTGGCAGGCTTATTCCTTACAGCTTCCTTACAAAA
>JANRMT010062792.1:56586350-56602344 GCA_026402145.1 Polypterus bichir lapradei
TTTCCCTGTTGCCAAGTAATGTTGAACCAAGTCGTCACTACGGTGTTCCCAAATACGCACTTTGCTGATAAACTGAGCGCACTGAGTTTGCACGGCGCTTTGGTGACTTTGAAGAACAAAAAAAGTCCGTCTACATGCGGCTCGAACCTTGTGCATGTTTGGTAGCACATATCTGTGTGAGAAGCTCTTCTCAGTGATAAAGACTAACAAAACAGCACACAGGAGTCGCCTCACTGATGAGCACCTGCAGTCCATCCTGAGAATCTCCACAACACAGAACCTCACACCAAACATAAACGAACTTGTTGCCAAAAAAAGATGCCAGGCGTCCAGCTCTAAAATGACATATGAGCAAAGACAACTGAATGATTTGATTTGTTATTGCTGAAAGGAACACATTTTATTTATATTTCCAGGTTTTGTTATGCAGCATGTTCATATTTGAATTTGTATAATTTTGACAGGATATATTTTTATGGAGAGCAAAATCTTTTGGGATATTTAAAATCTAAGTTTATTTTTTATATAAAATTACATAAGAGTAAAGAAATTTGAATGTTTGTTCTTTTAACGTTTACTTTATTTCTAACTTGTATAATTTAGACAGGATATATTTTTATGGAGAGCAAAATATTATAAGTTGTTTAAGGTTTGAGTTGATTTATTCAAGAATAATATTCCTGTCTGTTTTTACCATTCCTACCAAAGATATTTCTGTCGACTAAATAAAAATTCCTTCTATTTAAAATTTAAATAGAACTTGAACAAATATGATAGTTCATAATATCCACGCAGACTTGCACGTAAGAGCGGGAGTTATCCGTTTTAACAAGCAGCGTCTTGCACTGATACGAAATAGCTGTGTGTGTATATATGTAGATATGTATGTATATGTATATATATGTTTATATATGTGTGTGTGTATGTATATATATATGTATTTGTGTGTATATATGTGTGTGTATGTATGTATGTGTGTATGTATATGTATGTGTATATATGTAGATATATATATGTATGTATATATGTGTGTGTGTGTGTATATATATGTGTATATGTATAGATATGTATATATATATATGTTTGTGTGTGTGTGTAAATATATATATATATATATATATATATATATATGACAGCAACACTCATCACTCATAACAGTGACAAAACAATTACATTGACAATCATATTACGTTATTTTCAAAATGTTTCCTTTTCTTTTTCATTGCTTCTTTAACACACTACTTCTCCGCTGCGAAGCGCGGGTATTTTGCTAGTAGATATATATATGGTTTGTTCTTTTTTTTTAATCATATACGACAACTATATGGCAAACAGATACTTAAAACCCAGAAGACTGTCCAAGACTGACAGTAACCAGGTTTCCATCCAAGGAGTTTTTGCGAAAAAATATTTAGCGCTTCAAATTTTAGCTGATGGAAATGCTAATTATCGATAAAATGTTGTACATGTCGACATAAAATTTTTCCGTTTAACTTTAGCGCATAAATTCCATATCGATACTTCAGATGTCGCAAAAACTACATTGGAAACACTTTTTGTCGGGAAAAAAAGGGCTTTAACGAAAATAAATGTCACATGATACATTTTCATCACGTGCTATCAAAACGAGAATAGCGGAGCGGTTTGCATGGTCTGATGAAGAGACTCGTTATTTCTCGTGATGAGCCAATGCAGTAGCGGATAGGCTGGGTCTCCTGCTACTAAAAGGGGTACCTGAACTCCCTCCACATCAACTGTAGCCTGGGGGTGTCTCTCAGGATGTCTAAATAATACAAAAACCGCAAAGGTAATTTACTGTGCCAGTCAAAATATTTAATAAACCGTGTGTTTCATTATCTAAACATGTTTTTTTTAATTATTAAATGGCAGATGTTTTGGCATATATGAGAAATTCTCTCATTAATATTAACTTCATAGTTTTTTTGATTAAACGTCGTTATTTTGTATTAATTCTAATTTCAGTTTTAATTAAAAACCTTAAGGGAAGCAGGTTACGGTACTAATTCAGTTGTTATCGCGCTGAGAAGGGATGTTGAAAGGTGGGCTCACCTGTACAGATTCGATGCTGCAAACACAGCTGCATCATGGGCACTTCCAGGAGTGCCAACGCAAATGTCTCGTATCATGCACCTGTCATCAACAAGGGCCTGGAGAACAATAGATGGCCACCCTTTGCGATTAATGTAATCGCGGTAGCCTTCCGTCAGGGGAAGAATAGGCACATGCGTGCCATCCAGCGCACCGTAAATCTGTGGTACAAGATGCACCAAGGAATTGCGGTATGCAATTTCATTGGCCTCCGCTACAGTCGGAGGTCTGATATAACGCCGCATTAATTTTTCTTTAATAGCGGTGCACACAGCATATACACATCGATGGACAGTAGCTTTACTAATCCCGAAAGTTTCTCCAACTACTCTATACTCGGCGCAGGTTGCCAGCTTGTAAAGGGCAATGGTAATCCGCTTTTGGGTTGGAACCGGTGGTCGGTGGCAACCTGTGATGGGCGCAACATCAGGACTGATGAATCCACACATCTCAAAAGTCGGCCGTGTCATTCTAAAATGTTGCAGCCAGAGATTTTCTGTGAAGTGTCTTTCCACCACCTCCTCCCAGAAGGTCTTATGCCGTCGTCTCTTGCATACCCTTGGGTTCCGTCACACTGGGGTACTTTCTTCGAGCTCTAGGGCTATCAGACAAGCAACTGCTTCATTCTGCTGTCGTCTTCGGATATTATGTACAATTCCAATTATTTGTGTAACTGAAATAACAGTAAGCTGGCAAATTTCAAAAAACTGTCTAAATAATCTCTCCATTTCTTTGTTTCTTTGTTTAGTGGAGGGGGTGTAACGTGGAAAACAAAAGGTAGATAATTTGCGACATACACAAAATTATGTATGGGAACGGCTCAAGGGCAGATTTTTTTTGGCGATACAACAAAACTTATGCGACAGTTCATTTTGGGGGGGATGATGTCATCACGCACACCAGTTTATCGATAAAAAGCCAGTTGGATGGAAACAGGCTGGAGACAGCAAATTTCGCACATTTTTTTACGTATATTCTGTTTGTCGATAACAAAACGTCGCAAAAAACTGGATGGAAACTTGGCTACTGTTGGCCAGTTTTATTTTCATGACAGTGAGAATCATGTGATCATCAAAAATGGATAAATTCTGACTTGGAGCATTGAAAAACAAAATAGATAGGACTGTAAAGCAGATTCTACAAGGTAGTTTGTACTAACTCACATCTTTTCCAGGAAAAAAATCACATTTCCACATTTCATTTTTATACAGTTGCATGTAGTTAGCTGCAAAACTTTTGAAGCAGTGTACAGAGTAGCATATTTCTCTGCACTTGCAGCCTTTCACTGCTAGCATAATAATGTGAGCAGGCAACTGTTATCTAGTAAAGTGAACAACTGTTTACTAGTAACACTGGAATCAATAAAATATCTAAGCACTTAAAGTTTTCACAGTTTTCTGTTGTTCAGGCTTTTCATAACATTAGCTATAAATTATGTGTACATTTTAGTGTTAGAAGCAGAAAGGAGCCAGTGTAGTGACCCGCCTAATGTTTTTGTTTACCATATTGTCTGTTTCAAAATGCACTAATCTAATCATTAAATACAGTTAAGAATAAAAAGAATTTTGCATGTCCGGCGCGGATGAAAGCTATGGCAATGTTTGATCACAGAATGTTTAGAATTGTATACTAAAATATCTGTTTACCTCACAAATTAGACAAACCAAGACTAGTTGTGTTTGATATTTACTGTAGAAAATGAACAAGTGATCACTTAAGTGTGCAATGAGATTGAGAGAGATCTTAGATGGTGTTCTTATGGATATTTAGACAAATCTTGCTTATTCGTAGCTCATGACAGTTAACTTCTGTGATTTTTGCTTGTATTAGTAGTTTAATTGCAACCTGGTAAGGATGTGTTGTCTTATTGCTACATGTCTGCATAAAGCTTGCATGGTATAGATAAAGTGCAGATGAAACACAAGATGTAAATTATTTATCAGGTGTCAGTGTAAAATTAGAATATGGTCACATATTCAGTGAATGCCAACATGAGAGAAAAGCATTAAGCTCATACTTGCTTTTCCAGTTCTTTGTTGCTTTTGCCCTGATACAAGGGTTATAGTATATGTGTTTGGTATAAAAATTTTATATTGTAAAGTATTATTTTCCATTGACAGTTATTTTACACTTTGTTATGCTGTCTTTTGGCTAATTTGTGTGTGCTTCAAACTGCAAAAGCTTTGAATTATAATCGTTAACGGGGTAATGGTGTGATGTCTTGATGGTTAAAACTGAGGGGTTTTTTTTTTTTTAACTACTTTTAAAGTGTTTGAAATTTTTTTGCATATTAAGGACAAAGCAGGTTTGAGTGCAGGTTTTCCTGATGTAATGTGAGACTTTGCTAACTTGGGATGTATGTCTGTGCCAATTCGTGTACTTTTGCAACATTAGAACAAGTCACTTTAATGTGATATTTGTCCAATCATTTTAAATTTGCGTGACATCTAATTTTTAATATGATTAAAATCAAGTCAGTATATCAGTGCTGAGGTTTTGTTTATTCTAGTTTTTCATTTACAGTAGAGCACTAGAGCACCCGCGAATTTTAAATGTGGTTAAAAAAAAAAAAAAGCGCCTAATTTTATAGTTTAAACCCTAAATATGCCCCAAAACACTTTTAGTTTCATTTCAAGCTCAGCTTAATACATTACCTAAAAAAAGAATGTAAAGCTAAACCCGTATACTGTACAGTATTGTACTGCTATGTCTCCCGCACTGCTAGAATGTAAAATACCAATGTTACCGCTATATGTACTGTAATTCATGCAAGCGTGTTTTCATTGCCAGAGCCTTAGAAGGTGCAGGGTGTTTCGGTGGTATCTTGGGCCTTTAAGAAGAATAAAATGGAAAACACGAGAACACTCAGCTGGAGATGTGTCATAGAGCAGCAGTCAATGAGCAGCAAGGAGAAATGAATCACGCTGTAGCGGTCTGGTGCCGCTAAGATTCACACCATCGAGAGGACGAATATTTATTTTTATTGTGGAGATTCCAGGGACGCACCCAGCTTTGGCCTGACCCGCACGCACTCACAAACGGAGACAAAAACAAAGCAAACAGCAAATAAAGAATATAATGAAAATAAATGAAAAAAACGATACCAACCCTGTTCCCCTTACAGCGATATACATTAAATACAACAATGCAGAAACTAAACATGCACAATAAAGTCCATGAAAAACGGCAGCGGATGAAATGTAATGATGAAGATAGATAGTCCAGAGAGCCGCACATTGACGGATGGACGGGTTCAGGAACACTCCTTTCCTCACGGGATGGCCATGAATCCACTTACAGTCCTCATGTACACAGGCAGACTGCAGACAATCCAGACCCCTACCACGAAACAATCCAGGACAGAAATGAATACGTACAGGTAACCCAACACAAGGCAGACAGACAGGAACTTGAAACACAAATTACAGAAACTTTTTTTTTTTCTTGTTTTGGTCACCAGTCCCCTTTTTAAAAGCCGTGCTGACATCCTTTGACCCCAGCAGCTCCTGCAACCTCGGCAGAAGACCAATCAGAGCCACTACAGGGACTCTGGGAGTTGCAGTTTCAACTTTTACCATCCTAAGCCGCGTTTTCCCCTATGGTTGCTTCCTGTTCTCTCAACAGTACAGTTTTGTCTCGAAAAAAGCCATAAAAAATTGTGGAGGATATTTGCGGTTTCCGTTAACAATTATTAGTTAGGTTCTAAGGAAAAATCCACAAACGACTGAGGCCACTTAGCGGGGGTCTACTGTACTTGGAAATAAACACAAACAACATTGTACTGTGTACTACAAAACTATGATGATCTTTCAAAGCATGTTAGCTTATCCATTTGTAAATCTCTCCCACAAGTCACCCTAGTATTTGTGGCTACCATCCAATATACCAATTTATTTGAGAAACCCTCATTGTAGCTTATCTGTTTACTATAATCACTACCATAATAATCTGGATGACATTTTTTTGTGGGTGGAATCTAACAAATGTGTAGAACAGCTGGGGTGCTTTGATGTTTGGGTCCCAAACTTGTGGTGTTCTCTCCATTTCATGTGATTGTGGTATAGTGGGTCCGCAGCTTCAAGTTAAAGGGCTGGGTTTTTTTTTTTTTTTTAAGTCCGTATAGCCGTGCTGATCTCTGTGGGCACCATGGCACGACCGCGGGGAGTTAGTGAGGTAATTGTAGCGAGTCACACCTGCACGTGTGGGTGTGGTCGTTCTTGATTGCCTCATTGGCTTCCTGCGGTGTGTGATTAAGGCGCTGCGCCCACGGAGGCACCCGCGGAGGTGTATATGTACGGGTTGAACCAGAGAGAGAGGGGGAAAGATCAATGTATGGAGAGATCGATCGATGTGAAGTAAATCGAGGTTAACGTAAGTGAATGAATGGCAGCTTGGCAGGACGATCTGGCCACCTTGGATGAGGAGACACCACGAGCTGGGTCCCCGCGTAGGAGTGTTAGTCAGTTGCGCTCTAGGGGCTAGTTTGCCCCACTGAAAACCAGTGAGTGGGGTGAGCAGAGAGGTGTCCTCCCGTGGGATCTGAGGAGCGACTGTGGGTGCGCGAAGGGTCAAGGGAGGAGAGCTGACCTCGACGGGCTGGCAGTGATGTCCAGAAGGGGGCCAAGACGGAAGTTAGCTGAACGAGCTCGTGGCTGTTGGTCTCCGCCTGCTGCGGGTAATGGTGAGCCGGGGAGAGAGTGATGGAGGTGGGTCGGAGAATAATGAGAGAGAGACTGCTTTTTAAGTTCTGCACATTTCAACCTCGGATTTTAATGGATTTATTTATTGGACGGTTTTTATCCCCACTAGACACTGTTTTTATGGATTTATTTATTGAACTTTGGACATCGCACTTTTGCACTTTTTGTTTTGATGATTGTTTTAATAAAAGCACTTAAACTTTTTTGAATATATCTCCTGGCTTCATGTGAGATTTGTCCCCATTTGTCAGCTCATCTCGGTAACATTATCGATGGTGTTGGGTTCAGGACCCTCATCAGGACATTGGGAGCCTGAAGAGAACCCACATCGTCACAGTAATATCTAATATTTTTGGAAAGCACAAGACATTGTAGTATGAATGCTTACTGTTTTGTTTTTGTTTAATATTTATTAAACATGTAAACACTGCACCAACAGCTACTGTTAAAATAATTCTCTTGTGTAATACTGTAACTGAATGTATTGTAGACAAGATTATTTGTGTATTTAATGTTAATAGATTTAGTAGATTTTTTTTTTTTAATCCTTTATTCATTTATGTAGCTTTAACCTTATGTTTGGCAAATCCTTTCTTCAGTCCCAAACTAAATACATTTGAAGGCAATGTGTGTTCTTTGGGGCAAAAAACATATAGCATGGAAAACTAATGAGCAGTGTTTGCCTTTTAAATGAGTGTTCATATTCCCACTGGACACTTAAAAACAAAAAGCCTTTTTTGCCCTATTTTTTCTGTAAGGTCTTTTGCTAGGTTTGTGTTGATGTGACATTTGGAGGTGTGTTGGTTTGGGATATAGAGGAATGGCAACTAGTAATGATACAAGCGGTATCTAAACCTTTAGAAACGTTTTTTTTTGTGGTATCCATTATTTAAATAACCCTGTGGTAATTGGGAGGTTCTGTTTCTGCTCCATTGTTGGCTTAACACTGAAATCTTAGTGTATTTCTGTGGAATATGCAATAAAGTTAGCTATGGTTGAATACTACCATTTTTGATGTCAATACAGGCCAAATCCCATTGTAGCAAATACCAAAGTAATGAAATTTTCAGAATATTCTTATTGGCCCAAACAAATGGTCATACAAGATCATTTTAAACAAATTTTGTTTTAAAGAAGTGTAAATCCTCCTTGATGCCATGCCTACACTTTCCGTGCTAAGTCTCAGAAACCCCTCAACAGGCTACCTTGAAGGAGGGCAGCCTGTTTTGAAATTGCCTGGTGTAGGTGCGACATCATATGCCTAGCCGAATTCTGAGTCAGTGCTCCGCCTAGCGTCCATGTGGATAGTTGTATTGTGTGCGGATACTGTACTGTTCAGAGTTTTTGAGATGAACAAAAAAAAAAAGTGAGAAACTGAAAATGAACAATTCTGGAAAAAGTTGATTGCGGAATGAAAAAAATTTTGTGGCGAAAGCATTCAGAATCGCACCATTTTCATATAACGTCTTATTTTCATTCTGTATTTTCATGCCTGTATTTCTATTAAAAAAATATGTTGTTGCAGTTTTAAGAAGTGCTGTTGTATTATACAGGTATTGTCAAGCTTTGGTTACAGATTTGCATGGGAGACAGGAAGGAGAGTCTAGCTTTTCAAGGAAAACACATGTACTTTTTTACTTTATGGAAAAGGCAGGTACAGTCTTAAAACGTCATTCAAAATGATGATGTTACTTCAGGATAGCTGCTGCAACATGGCCAGGTATCCTGCTTTAGCTCCCATCTTCAGATTAGGAGTACAGCAGAGGCTCGAAATTACTGCTGCTGCTGACATGATCTGGAGAGAAGAGATCAGGAGAGTGTGAGGAAGAGCAGGTCAAAGCCCTGTGTTAAATGTTCTAAATATTGTGTGACAAGCAAGCTAGGCGGTAAGCTTGATCCTCCAGAGGACAACTTACTTTGCCCTGCGTTTACTATTTACCTGACGCAGCACAGCAGCTATAGAGCTGTCCTTGTAATGCTGCCATTAGAGATGGCAAATGCTGGAGGTCCCGGTCACAATAGTATACATATTTTCCCCATATTCGTTGTAACAAAATATTTATTTTTATTGTCCCATAAGTTTCATTACAACAGGATTCCACCTGAAATAGACTAATTGCATAAAACAAAGATACGCAATTTCCAAACTAAAGACACACCACCATGTACTTCTGACCATCATGACCCACTTTTCACAACACACACGTACACTTTTGTGAGGGAGAGCAGAAGTCTCCAACTCAATCACCTTAGCAGTGGTGATGTTCTCTTTAAGACCAGCGAACCTTTCGCTTGGAATGTCATTGTTGTGAACATTTTCATTGGCTTACTTGAATTCCTAAAAGTAAGTCAAAAATCCATGAGGGGAGGTAGCTTGTGTGTGTGTGTGTGTTTTTGTTAATTTTGGAGTAGTAATTAGGTAATATTAAAAATCATTAACACAGACCAGCTCTATAGCTCTGGTTAGTTAGTGGATTGGAATGCAGGAGCTTGCCATTTTGTGGGTGAAGCAGGTTAAATTAACTGGACTCACCATAACAATGATCTTCTTTTGATTTTATTTTCCCTATTTTCTTGCAAATAAATAACTCCATGCCAATTACTTTATAACAGCATAGCATGTTTTTAAAATGTGATGTCCCAAGTTTTGGGATTGTTGCTTTTTAAACCTTGGTGGCATCTGTTTATAATTTGTACACTAAGTAGAACAGCTAAAAAGATGAAACCATTGAGTATTCAATCATTTTATTGAATTGTCCCCAATTAGTACCAGGTATGCAGTATTTTTCTATTTTTTATTTAGGTTTTATTCTGTTTTAGTCCATCAAAAATGTCCATGTGATCACTGTTTTCTTTATAATTACCAAATTGTCCTGTCAGCTTAATATGTACAATTTAACTATCTGTGATAGAGCTCAATTTTCTCATGATAATGTGACAGTTCAAGGATTCTAGCATAATCAGAAAATGCCACAATCAAGTAGGTAATATACTCAGATTTTGTCAATTTAATCTGCAATAAGTGTAGGCAAGGGGTTATTTAGTTGGACAAATGCTTCAATATTTATTTGTGCATTGCAGGCAGTGAGATTGCTGTACACATACAGTACCATCTGCTCTTTTTTGTTATATTTATTTTTGATATTTGCTGATGCAGACTATGCCATCTTCCAATTTTGGGACTTTGAAAGTACTTTTTTCTCATGGTATTCTTACTTGTGTTATTTTTTTAAATGGTTTTGAAGTCACCATTTGAATTGTGTTAATAACAGTAATAGTAGATATACAGATAAACTTTTCCATGTATAGTGCATTTTTACAAACATATTTATATGGAATACTAAATATCTTTTGTAGCAACATGTGAAACCTGGGTAGCTCCCTGCGAGCCTAAACTGGATGGATGTAATTTTTTCTCCCCGTTTAAATACTGACTGAGTGTGGAGCCAGGGTGGCCATTTGAGCTTTACAAATCTTTCAGTGGAGCAGGTAGCATGTTTTTAACACCTTCTCCTTAAAGTGTTGTAAAAAGCTACCACTCTCTGGACATCTGTGACTGGCTGTCAATTATGGCCAATGAAATATTTAGCAGAAGTAACTGGCAAGCGATGAGCATTGAGCATTTCCTGTCATTTCTGACTGATAGCTGAAAATAACCAATTCAATTCCCAGAATACACCAGTTGACCTTGAGACACTGACAGGTGCAGCAAGTAGTCATGCACACACACGATTCAATGTTCGTTTATTAAAATAAATTTATAATCGTGCATTTATATGCCAGCAACTGCACATGAAAATCAAAATTTTCTCATTTTCGTTTTAAGTCTAATTTTCAAAGATTTTTTTACTTTATTTTAGGTTTAGTTAAAAGAATTAGTTTTTTGTTGACCACATGTTTCATTTTAGTTTTCGTTAACCAGAAAAACACTGGGTACAACCCTCCATTTGCTTATACAACAGTGTCAGTTTTTCAAATAATAGATTAAGTAATGTGCTGGAAGGATTCCTTAGGTATTTTAGTTAATGCTGATTTCATTAGCATTATGTACTTTCTATAGATTGATTTTGCTACACATTCATGTTGTGCAGACTACTGGAGTAACCTGAAATTACTAATTTGTTCATTATACCAAATTCAGATGGTGCATCCTGCTGGAGGTGTCTTATTTGAAAAGGGGTACACTGTGACCATAAATAGGTGAACACCACAACAGTGCCTGACTGTATGGTTGCATTCAAATGACCCCCATTTTGAATTCCAAGAATGATAGTTTTTGTCATGTTGAAACCACCACTTCTGACACTAACAATAGCAGCGCAGTCAAACTCACTTAGATCACATCTCGTGCCTGTACTATTGCTTGTACACAAAACCTAAACCTCTTATTCATGTTTTTAAGTGTATAAATTGAGCTCTAGCCACGATTTGGTGATTAGATGAGCAGGGTGTGCTAAATTAAATTGCCACAAACTTTATGCAGGACTGGTAATACAGTAAGAGTACCCTAGTCTGTGTTATGGTTTCTTAGGCTCTAGTAAGTCAATATCTGTTTGCACAATGAACAGTTAATATGTGTTTACATCAGCTTTCAAGTTTCCGCAGTTTATTATGGTGATAGGTTGGTGTAGTTTAAGGTCAATATCGGGTAGAAAACAATTTCAGTCAAAAGTAATATAATTTATAACTAAATTCCATACTGCAGTAATTAATCTTGATACTCATGCGCTTGTATACAGTAAGTACTTAATTTGTCAATGCTAATTTTTTTTCATGACTATTGGTTATGTTGTGTATCTCTTCATTTAGAGAAAGGAAATCCACCAACTCTGCTTTTTTTATGTGTTTCTTTAGCACCAGGTTAGACAATGTTTTATTACCTTCTTTCTTTCCTGCTCTGTCTTGCTTTTACATTGCACCTTGCACCACTTTGCTTGCTGAATCAGAGGCTTGGGCTATTGTAATTTTAGATGAGCAGCAACTGAAGAAACAAACTAAAAGGTGGACTGAATAAAATTTATACCAGTTTGCTTTAGTCAAGGTAATTGAACTAAATTTAAACCCAGAATCTTGGGAAGTGCCTTCGGTTGTCAGATGGTTTGAAAACACTTGCCTGTCTTTGCTAAAATTGTTTATTCTTCATACATTGCATGGGCCTGGTGTGTCTGTCCATCTCATTCATCTCTTTAGCTGGAAATGTTCATAGTGCAATTGTTGTGTGGTTCTTCTGTGGAATCAATTATTGGAATTCTTCTTAATCAAGTAGAGCCACTCGCATGAATGATTAACATCAGTGATGAGATTACTTGCATGATCCAACATGAAAGTCAGCTGTTCATTTTTAAGTGTTCTAGGTTTAGGAAGCCACATTGCCCTTTGAATCTCTGGATGGGTTTTGGTTCATTCCTGATGTGACCATACCTCACTAGAAGAAAATGAGAAGAGTACTATATATACTAAGGTTTGTGTAAAATTAAAATAAAGATTTTATTCCAAAATGGTACTCTTTATTCACCTGTTAATAGTCATAATGTGGACCCTGAAATCCTGATTTCTTCAGTTTTAAGTGTCGGTGACAAATATCCAAGATGGTTCTGTTATGCAAACTTTAAAAAAAAAAAAAAAAAAAAAAAAAATCAGCATCTGGAACGTTGTTGATTTACCAAGTGTTTAACATGGAGAGGACAGTAATGGCTACTAGTTGCAGTCGGGCAAATTCCCCAAGAATTAAAAAAAAAAATTAGACATAATGGTCAGCAGGCTTTTGTGCTGTTAAGTTACCTTACCCGAACTATTCTATAACATTTCATAATTATTTACCACTCTGATGCTGATTTTTCTGATCATAAAATAGGTCATTATGATAACAATTGACAAGAAAATTTCATAATTAATTGCATAATTATGTTATTTGAGTGTGCCCCTTGAGTGTATCTTTCTCCTGCATGATTTGGCTCCAAATGTAATCAGCACATCGTGATCTCATAATAGGCTTAGGTTTCGAGTTTGGTATTTTTCCATACAGTCATTTTAGCTCTAGGCCGTCCTCAAGAAACTGTGACACACAGACAGACAGACAGACGCACAGACACACACACACACACACACACACACAAATCATCAGGATAATGAAGTTTTCCATTTCAGGGGACCCTTAAACATCGACATCCATCAAAGCGAGAGATAGAAAGTTTTGACAAATCTAAAACTTTTACTCTTTCCCCATACACTATATGGTTTTTTTTTTTTTTTTTTAGGGCAAAGCAAAAATTGATTTTTCTAAATGGTGGTTATTTCATTTCTAGGAGATGAGTTTCATGACCTCCATTAATTGCCACATAACATCGCTACTATTGTATACGGACCATGAGATCAGCAAATTTTGGTCTTGTGTGTGGTTCTTTTTTAAGGTGCTGGGTTGAGTTTATCATGTTTGCTTTATATCTATAGTTACTCCACATTTTTTTCAATATGACAGGAACATTTTTTTTTTTTTTGTTTGTTTATTGGGCAGTAGTCTCTTAAAGAGTGACCGGGGTGGGGCTGACCTTGCTATGAATGCAACGTGTCAAATAGTCAATAAAAAAAAATTATTTCAAGAGGAAAAAAAAAATAATCATTGTACTGTGGCTTGGCAACATTATTGTCAACAGCCAAGCTTATAGGCCTTCTGCAGAAGAAAGCTCTGCTTGCAGTCTGAATGATAGAAGCAGTAGTTAAGCTATTAGGCAGAAAATTGGTGCAAATTGAGAGAGGATGCTCTGGCAGCAACCGTGAGCAGCAGACCACTCAACAGCTTAATCTCTGCCCCCGGGTAGCTTTTTCACAATAAAGAATGACACCTTGTCAGTAACTGCATACGTGACAGGCTACATTTCACTTCTGTAGACTACTTTTTTTTTTTTTTTCCCCCCCCTCAATATGTGCAAAAGTGTGGTACATTGAAGAATGCATTTAGTAGGTTGTTGGCATGCAAATGTTAATTTAATGTTTTTTGAGAAGTACATTTTCCATGGTTTTAGGAATTTTGTGGTAT
The DNA here is from genome assembly GCA_026402145.1 of Polypterus bichir lapradei. Taxonomy (NCBI): domain Eukaryota; kingdom Metazoa; phylum Chordata; class Cladistia; order Polypteriformes; family Polypteridae; genus Polypterus; species Polypterus bichir. The sequence goes on from JANRMT010062792.1 coordinate 56,600,196, forward strand.
GGTTCTGTGGTTTCCTGTTTTTAGGAATAAAAAAAAAAAAAACAGATAATCATGTTACATTTATATGTTCTTCATTCTTACTAAACTCTATGGTAAAAATTGATTTATTAGTATATTGCTAACACAACCAATGATCAGTTGATAATTGACGGAGTCAGTTATTTCTTTTTGAACACCAAGCTAAAGTTACGCACTGGTATAGTACAGAGTCGCACTGAGCAGGCAGTAAGAACTTGAACCTTAAATGAATCATGCAGGTGTGACCATTAGCTTGATAAATAAGCACAGTGATAACATAAAATGGTTATTCAAACATAATGTTATATAGTACTTTTCATAATGAGTACTCTTACTTGGAAATTTACAAGATAAATTTGCAGCATAGTAAATTATTCCCCGAGTATCGCATTATATTAAGACAGCAATGTTGCAAACATCACTCATGAAATGATAAAATTAAAAAATGATCAGCTGCTTTGGTCAGATAGTAAAAAGAATGTTGGTATAAACCATGCACACTGGCTGGCAGAAAATTGGTGCAGATTTCATTCCTGGTGTGCCCATACCTCACTAGAAGAAAATGAGAAGGGTACTGTACATAAGAATTTCTATGTATTTTTATGCCTTTTTTTTTTTACCATCTAGGTAATTGCTTAATTCCACATAAGTTTTTCATTGCTCTGTATTTAAAGATTACAATATTCACAGCAAATTCAAGATCCCTTGGTTATGTTCACTGTCATTCCAACTTTTGCTTTTCTTACACACTTCAATGCTTTAACATGTAATGATTTTGGATAGAGGCATGCGTCATTGAAGAAGGAATGCTTACTTGTCTTTAGACTTTGGATGGATACCTGTGCTTATTTAAATTTGCCACGTTTGCTAATTTTGGTATCTAGAAGTCATTGTAGTGAACAATTCCTGCATAGACTTGAAATTGCATTTGAAATTGGGGAATCACCAGTACAGCTGCTGTCAAAGGTATGCTTTGTGTTATTTTTCTTTTTTCAAGCAGGTCCTTTCATCTTCCTGCACAACCCAAAAAGTGTCCTCCTTCAATTGTATTGTTTATTTAAAAGAGCTCTATAGTAGTGTTTACATGAAAGGCATCCTGTAAAAATGAGCTTAATATAATGCCAAGCTTACTTATTTGTTAACACTTGTGTTCTATATTTAAGTGTTGTTTTTGGTATTTTTATAGTTAAACTATAGACCACAGGTGTTAACGGTTTATTTTTTATTAACAAAATGAAATTATTTATGCTTATTAATAAATAATAATCTATATTACTAAACGAAGGTTGTATATATGCACGGATGCCAGATGCACCGTTCGTGCCCGTGCACTACGCCTCAGCGCCCCAGAGTCAAACCCAGCGGCTTCCCAGAGTCAGTAGGTGGCGCCCAAACAACACAACACGACTTGTAAACTAAATTTGAAATAAAGCGTGCACGCCAGGTTGTATATATGCACAGATGCCAGAGGCCACAAGCAAGCCATACACACTACCACCACCGCCCGAACGTGACCACCCACACCACCGCATATACCACCTTCGTTTAGTAATGTAGGCCTCCAAGCCCGGATTCGCTGCCTTGGTCACTTCAGCACGCGAATCCGCCACCATCAGCAAACGACTTCTAGCTAACGACACAGCCATACAAAAACGAGACAGCATAGCTATAAACAATGAACGCAGGCGCCTACAATGAGCTTCTGAAACACCAGAACCAGATCAGTCACGGCTCCAAAAAGAAACCGCTTTAGTACAAATATGTTTATTTAATGAAAACTTTCCCAGGATGCACCCACCCTCCATGATTTTTCTTCCCTCCAAATATTGGAGGGAACAGAAAGTGATTGCCATTCTTGGATTCGAAAGAATCGCGGGTTTGCTGGTTTTTCAGAAGTGTTGATCAGTGAAGTTTGCCAAAGTGGTATTTGCAGCGAATTTGCTGTGTTTGTATTCACTCATGTTAGTTGAATTATTTACTGATAACTCTGCCAGTTTAGTTGATTTTTTTTAAATACCAGCACCCCAGCCAGCCCCATAATGTTTTGCAAGGCCAGTGCGCTGTCCACCGGATGCTGTAACAGCCAACATTGATGAGACCACCCCTCCAGTATATAATGCCGATTATTTGT
>JANRMT010062792.1:56602354-56632354 GCA_026402145.1 Polypterus bichir lapradei
CAACATTGATGAGACCACCCCTCCAGTATATAATGCCGATTATTTGTATTACAGCCTGTGTGGGATGAGTTATCTGTGCTTGTAGCCAAATGTGCAGGTCGATCTTCAAGTTCCACATCAACATAAGAGAAGGTGGCACGCACCCTATGCATTCATAATAATTAGTCATATGGCATAGCAAGAGTGAAACAAACCTTGAAGGAGCCTGATGTGTGCTGTGGTAGAAATTGAACATCTTATTAAAAAAAAGAAACCTCCTATAACAGGACAAATCAATTATCAGGCAGAATAAAAGCTGTTCATGGTATTGTTTAATTACTCCTCAGAAAAACCTTTGAGTTGAGCCACCACCCTTGAACTTTCTGTGCATGTAACAGTTGTCCATTCTGGTGGTTTTCCAGGACATCTGTTGATTTTTTTTTTTATTTTTTTATTTTTTTTTTTTTAGTCATCTTTCAATACATTTTGCATTGTATTTGACATGCCACTTTGAGTTTTCTGCCTTTAAAAAACCTACACATTTTTTCTGACTTTTAACTACAATGTTCGGCATTTCCACTTAGTTTTGATGAAAAATATGATTGTGCGTCTCTGACTGTGTTCTATCTTCTTTAATCTTACTAAGGCAAGGTGGTTGCCACTGCTGCCACACAGCTCAGGTCACCTTTTTGGCCACATTAATCAGTCCAGTATAATTGGCAGGTTTTTCCCTAGCGCTCAAGTGCACTTTAAAGACAACTGCAATGTTTTAATCCATTCAAATCTAGTTCAGTACTAGAACATATATTTAAGTTTCCATATTTTCTTAATTATTGTACTTGAATGATAAACTGAGTGTAAAAAGTTGTTGGTAGTGTTTACTCTGAAGGCTTGTTGCATTGTGCAGCAAGCTGTATTTTATGCTTCACAGGGATGTTTAATCCTGGGGAAGGCTCTACTAATTTAAAGTCTGCATGGTGGCTTCATATAATTTGCAGATTCATTTCTAGTTCCATATATTAGTCATCTGACAGCTCTCCAAGCGTTTCATATTTCTTTCATGTGACTTTATTACAAAAATCTAATTTGCCATATTGCTGCCAGCATCTAGCTTCACTGCTGTTCTTTGTTAGAGTGTTGTTTACAGCAAAGCAGTATTTTTTTGCAACCACTTTTCAGAATTGTCAGTCTGTCATCTATTTGAACAGCATCAAAAGGTGTATACCCATAGTGCATCACATTTAACAGTTAGTTCATTAAAATCAAATTACAATGTTATTACCTTATACGTGCCGTGGCCTACAGTACCTAAAAAAAAAAAAAAAAAAAAAAAAAGGGCCTGTGATTTGAAAGAACATGGTTTTGTTTTTTGTAAAGTGGAGATATGAATTTTGTCTAAGCATTTTTATGTGCTTCTTCCCTTTGCAGTAACGGCACTCCTAGCAAGATGAATGGCGCACTAGAGCACTCTGATCAGCCAGACCCTGATGCCATTAAGATGTTTGTCGGACAGATCCCCCGGTCGTGGTCAGAAAAGGAACTAAAGGAGCTGTTTGAACCATATGGGGCAGTCTACCAGATTAATATCCTACGGGATCGCAGTCAGAATCCACCTCAAAGTAAAGGTAAAGCCACTGTTGCGAATTTCTGTGTTATCTGCCACTTTCACATGCTACTTAGTTCCACTTCCTCTTGCAGAGCCATGATTCAGTCAGATCATACTTTGTGCATGAGTAAGACTGACGCTTAACTATCAACATCTGCTGCTTATTTAGTTGTGTGGCACATTTAAGGTGTTAATCGATAACAGATGCTGCTATGGGGTTTTCAAAGAGATCTGCCTGTTACATCACTTTTTTTTTTTTTTTTTTATATATATATATACATATCTCTAAAAGCATTGTAGTGGTCTGATTGATATGCACAGCGTTGTGTTCTGTAATAGAATAGGTGGATCCACTCAGTATTTTTTGTTGTATGTAATATTTCATTCCTTCTGTCAGATTTTTCTTTTCCACACATTACCTGAAGAGGACACAACCTGTTGAGTTTCCCATGTTATGCAAGTTTTTCCATTTGCAGTTTTCACCATTTTTCTTGGTTAGTTTCATATAATTATGCTTCATATCTCATCAAGTTTGTGAAAACCCTCTTTAATAAAAATATGCATGTGTGTGCTTTTTTCTTTAATTTTCTTGCATTTCAGTTAATGTTTTTTAGTAGTTATGTGTTTTATATAAACTTTCTTCTCCAAAGCAACTTGTACAAATATTCTGCAGTTTTTGTCTATGTTTTGATCAACATGTCTGAACAGCCTGATGCTTTAAAAATATGGTTTTCATTGTGGAAAATATCAATCATAGTAAAAAAAAAAAAAAACTTGTGCAAATGCAAGTTTCATTAATCCAGATGTTTGACTGCATATTATATTCTACAAAATCTTGAAGGACTATTGAATGTGTTCTTATTATATAATATGATGAGGCACCTATATGCATTCTGTTGTTACTTATCTAATAGTAATATGCTTCTTTTAACTATGTTTTTTCTGCCACTGTCTTTTTCAACAATGCTCTAACACAATGAAGAACTGATAATTATCAGTGTGAAACCTGTACTATATTAAAGGAGTTGCTGGCTGGATGCTTAATTATAGGCCCTGCATGTAATTATGTCAAAGGGGCAGGGCTTCTTCATATGACATGCTGCCATCTACTGTGATACATTTTCAAATAGTGGAAATTGATATCATATGCATAAGTCCATTCTTGACCTACATGCACACAGTGAAATCCCGTGGTGACCAACAAAGCTGGTCTTTATTATATACCATTCCTGGAGGTCTGCAGTGGCTGCAGGTTTTCTTCCTGTGACTTTCTTACGGTGTACTCACATTAGGCATGTTTGTTCCGTACAGTGCCTAAGCGCAGTTGCCCCCATCTACTCCCGCACTGGCCTTCACTCACAGTGCACTTAACATTCTGGGCCCGGGCACACTTTCATTATGACCGTGCAACTTCATGTAAAGCCAAAACAAGATCAGAACATGAAGTCAGAGCATGCATGACAAAATGATTTTATTATTTTGTGGTTGTTTTGGAGTCACGTAGAACGTAATAATGCTCTACCCTGTTACAGATTTGAGTGTAGAGCGCAGCATTTTGGTGTTAATTGTGCTGTAAGAAGATTTTTACAGTGACAAATGATGTTAAGGGAGGAATTTGCAGCTTTTCTTGCCACTTATAATTCATGTTTATAAGAATAGTAAGGTGAGAGTAAAAGCCTGTTTTTAACTCAAATGGTATTGAATGAAATGAGAATTGCACTACCTGACTTTCCACATCATTGATGTCATGTCTGTTTTCCTTGCTCGGGCACATTTAGCAATTGTACTGTTCCTAAATGCTACTGAATGATGCTCGGGCCCACCTCTTCCAGGCGGGCCAGAGCATGGTACAGTTGGCCTGGCATAGAGCAATCACACTAGTCAAACGAACTAGACTTTGTGGAGTTGCATGCGGACAGACGTCCTCGAGCACAGATTGAATTGCCAGCGTGAGTACACCCTAAATTATTGTGCAATTTCTACTGTTAATTGGCTATTTTAATTGCCTTGTTTTTCAAGGCAAAATCTACTAAATTGTTACTTTTTTCCTTAAATGGCAGTCAAACAAAAATGAGATGTAAAGTGAGCCAACAAAGTCGGGGCCTTAAGCTCCAACCAATTCCACTCCAACTAGTTACTTAATTAGAAACCATTTCTTGTTGTTAAATAAACACTTTGTTTAATTGCATGACTTATTGAGGCTCTCATTCTGCCACACCAGCCATTCCCAAAACCACTGATCTTTTTTTCTAAGACCACTGTGAAAATGTTTTGTAGACCTGAACAGATCAACATTACTGAGATTTTTCAATTTTTTTTTCCCCAAATATTTAAGGGCGGAGTGGTGGCTCTGAGGCTAAGGATCTGCGCTGGTATACCGAAGGTTGCCGGTTTAAATCCCTGTCACTACCAAAAAGAGATCCTACTCTGCTGGGCCCTTGAGCAAGGCCCTTAACCTTCAATTGCTCCAAGGGCGCTGTACAATGGCTGACCCTGCGCTCTGACCTCAAGGGGTATGCGAAAACTAACAAATTCCTAATACGAGAAATTGTATAAGGCGAAATAAAGAACAAAAAAAATATTGTTTGATGGATGGCAAAGCTGGTCATGTGTTGCCTCATTTTGCATCTCATTATTCCCTGGCTGCTAATCAAGTAAAGAAGAAACAATTAAAGGGTCTAAGTCTTAAAAGGCAAGTCAATTAAAATTAAAGCAAGCTAAAAGAAGTTAATTAGCAGCAAAAATTGGTCAAGAATTAAGAAAAGGGATAGAATGAAAACCTACAGCCACTGTAGCCCTCTAGGATCAGAGTTGAACACCCCTATTATATAAAGCAAGACAGTTTGCTGCTTTAGACTATCTGCCAGAAAAGGGAAATTATTTCTTTTTGAAAGGTATTAATGACCTGGCTGCTTGGATGTTATGTGGTAGCATCTGCTTGTAGCTGTTAGAAAAATTAACAGAGTGGCTGGCTGTCTTGCTTATAAGAAGTGTGACTTTTTGTAACTTATAGACACAGTGGCTCTTTGGACTTTGCTTGGAGTAAACCATGCAAAATTAAAGCTCAATTCAATGTATAGACATGCAAGTTCATTATGAATAGGGCCAACGATTTACTGCGGCAAGAAATCGTAAATTTCACGGCATCTTTTTTTAAGTTCCGCGGCATACCGTGGAACGGCAAATGCAGTACCAGAACTCCATAAGACTAATTCGTAACCCAAGCAAAATAAATGCAATTTTTCTTATTCTTAATCCTTAATAATAATCAACCATAATTCATAATACTAATCAAATATGTATATCAAAGCATTCACATCCGCACATTTTAATCCACAGATTTGCTTTAGGCAAACGATGCTGAAACATATATGTAGGCATAATATTATTCTCAACAAACTATCGAATAATGTTTCTAAAGTTATTTTTTATTTATTGTTGAAGAAAATGGCACTGTAAGCTCGTAGGTTTTCTTGTGACAGAGTATCGCAGTGGTGACAACACCGATCCATATTTTGAGAATGAGCGTTCTACATCAACAGAAGAGATCAGCAACGCAATGTAAACTTTAGCAAGAGCTGCTAAGCGAAGCAGTCTGTCCTCTAAGGCACGCCAAAAAGCAGTGATATCATCTGGAATTACTTCACGAGATGCTATGTCCAGATAAGCTTGCCATTCATCTGCTGCAGCCATCATTGTTGGCACTGATTGTGCATCATCAGCAAAATTCTTCGATAAGAGTGGTAGCTGTCGTGGATCAAATATTCTCACAGATCTGAATAGGTCTATTGCCGGCTGTTTGGTTCCCACAAAATATTCTTCAAGTTTAGCAGCAGCATTGTGCTTTGCATCTTCACAACTGCTGGTTGCAATTGGAAATCCGGACGAATTCAGGCAAGACAGTAAGTCAGACACTTTGTTGTAGACATCGACAGCCATGAATGACTGTTCCTCAAAAGAAGTCAGAGTGTTCATAATTGGCTGGCAGTGAACAGATACAAATTCAAGTTCAGCTCTCAGCTCATTAAGTTCATCAGTACTTTGCAGCAACGTCAACACCTTCTTTAACTGGACTGTAGCTCCACTGTGTTCGATTTCAGTAGCAACGAACGAGATATAATAGTGTAGATACTCGGCGTGGTACAGCACAGCCTTGAACCAAGAGTTCCATCTTGTGATGATTGGAGTTGGCGGCATGACTGCCTTTTCAACTTTCATTTGTCGCAGATGATGAAGATATCTAGCACGACGTCCTGATGCTTTGGAGAATATGACCTTGACAGAAGCAGCCAGCATATCACAAAGTCGTAGTGCTTCACGAAACTCTTCTCCAACTAATGACAGGATGTGGGCCCAACATGTGACATGAACGGAATTTGGCAGGATTCCTCGCAAACTGTCACAAAAACATTTTTTCATATAAGCTGCATTATCCGTAACAAACGCTACAACGTCATTGAAGTGCACATTAACCTCAGTCAGAGTACGGATAATTAGCTGCACAATGCTTACATTGTTCACTTCGGTTAAAAAATCTGTGTTCACTAACATTTCTGTTCATTCATCTGGTTTAAAAGCATTGAGTGGTTGAATAAGCACATTCACAGCATAACGTCCAACAACATCTGTTGTTTCGTTGGCAATAACGACTGCTTTCTGTCCAGCTAGCTTTGCCATTATATTAGCCTGTTGTTGGTTGAAAATTCTTATAACGTATAGTTCCCCAAGTGTATTAGCCTGCGGTATTCCACCAACACCCTTCAGGTTTTTCTGCATAAAACTATGTATGGTAGGGTTGTCAACTTTCTCCAGCGGTATATTGGCTGCCATAAATGCTTTAACCAGTTCCATCACTAACGTATCTTTGGCAGCAGTTGCAGCAGTTGATCGTTCAATGCATCCGGTAATAGTACTTTGTCGTTTGCTGCTTGTGGGGTCATTCGTGGCCTCATGTTGTCGTTTATTTGCACGCTCTGTGTGCTTTTTTTTGTCCCCAGATGATCAGTTATAGTCTGGCGTCTAACATGATTGACTGGTTCGTTACAAGTCTTGCACCACAGTAAACCACCTTTGGCGTAGAATTTATCCTGTCCAAATTCTTTAATTCGCTGTTACGGTCCAATATTCATTGCAGTTTTATTGAGTTGCTTGTTATTGTTATTGGCCATACTCAAAGATTAAATTTACTAAATTTAAATAAGCCTAATTGATTGTAAAGTACACGATAGGTCAAATTGTTACCACAGCCAATAAATTAATTTAAAAATTGCTACAAGTAACACCAATGCTATAAATTGACTTAAAAAATGTAATGTTTACTCTTCCAACGGAAGGGCTAATGACGTAATGAGATGATGCAATAAGCTAAAAAAAGAACTTAAAGAAGTAATCAAAACTAATCATACTAATATCAATATGCCTCAAATGGTGAGATTTCATTCAGTTTTGGTATTTTCCGTGGCAGTTAGGTTAATTCTGCGGCATGGCGTTTTACTGCTGCAAAACCCTAAATTCCACGGCGCAGCCTTAAATTCTGTGGGTCGCGGTAAATCGTGGACCCTAATTATGAATATGTTTGCTGAATATGCTCATTCAGCTTGAGACATGAAGCCTTAACTTCAGTTAAATAAGGTTGCCATAAAAACTCTGCATTGCTGTATTTCTGCTATAATAGAAATGTGAAAATTAGGTATCTGCTACTACAAAAATCTTAATCGTATTGTTGCCTTTAGTATGAAATAGCTGCAGTCTTCTGCATTATTTTTGTCTTCCTTTTCACAGGTAATCCTACTCAGCCTTGAATGGCTGGTTTTTCTTTACACAGCAGCAACAGTCTTTTTACTTAAAGGTCAATGTGTGTGATAGCATTGCAGTGGACTTGAGCCTTTTTCCTCTTGCAGTTTTCATTTTGTCTCCACACTTAACGAATTATTAAACTGGGTAGACTGAAGAATAATATTGAATTTTTAATATTTTTTGGTAGTTCCCAAAATTTTAAATGATTTCTGCTTTTAACAGAATCCAGAAATAAATGTTAGTGTGCAGTCATCTACACAAAAAGCTTACATTTCTGTTGTAGGTTTTGATACCATCTGCTGTGCCACTGTGTTATTTTAATCTAAAATGCTGACCACTCCAAGCTCCGACTGTTGTCAGTAGTGATTAGGAAGCAACTTACTGTGTGTACTTGGTTTAAAAAATGATACTCCTAAATAGGTATAGCTTATTGCATATTTTAGGAATATCTGCAAAAACAGCTGATGGTTTGTTAAACTTTGTGACTCTGCTGCATTTTCCTATGTGTGTTTTATTTTTTTTAAGTGAGACTTGTCCTTTAAGTATTGGGGTTTCTTCTAGGTTAGCCTTTTTATTTAGACTTTTTATGTAATGCAAACATGATGCTGGCTGGGATGCTTTTGCAATAATTGGAGATGTTCTACATTCTGTATTCAATAAAAACTAAGCAATTCCAGTTTTCTAGATAGATCAGTAAACTATTTGGGTCTCCATCATGCACAAACTTTATGGTGCCACAGTGTATGATAACTTAGGGTATGTTCAGATTCATAGCTGATACCCAAATGTGCAGCAACAGAGGAGAATGTAATTGGTCGGTCTTGTTTGCTGTAGGCATTTTAAATGTCAGTGTGGGCTTGTGTGCGAGATGTTGATGGTCAACCAGATTGAGCTTCGTCAAGTACAATTCTTCCCACTTTAAACCTTTCTGCCCATTTGTAAACTCTTCGTTGAGTTATGCTGTTTTTATTTCTGTACTGATCCAAAATCCTTCTGTGAATTTCAGCAGGTTTCACTCCCTCTGCCCAAAGAAACCTCAGGATAGCTGAAGTTTCGATAAGAATTCTGTTCTAAAACTTGACTTGTAAATAAATACTCAAGGCCTGGAGTGTGCAGGCTCTGAATAGGTGCAATGGGTTGATTGTGGTGCTTAGTTGATTGTGCATTCATGTGCAAATGTGAGCGGGTTAGTCAGCTGTCTAACGCCTCAGAGTGGGTGGAGGATAGCACCTGCATCCAGTTAGGGTGACAAAAGGAGCCTGCACAATAGAAAGGAGAGCACAGTGAGAAGAGACGAAAATGGGAGGACCATGAGCGGGCGCAGTGTCAAAAAGTGCCTGAGAGAAGGGAGGTGAAGCTGTCAGTAGCCCAGTGGAACGGTGAAAAAGCTGTGCTCGAAGGGTTGATCAACCCCACAGATTTAATGGAATACCGTTTATGATGATGGTGGTAGAGTCCTCCTTAGAGATCCAAGGGACATCTTGAGGGCAAGAAGAAAGATGAAAGAACAGCCCACACTGAGCTGTCTGGTAGACACCCATACATGCAGTGAATGATTGTAATTCACCTGTAACAATATAATGGTCCACAGAATGGTCAAACTATTCTAAATACCATAACTGCTTTAGTGTTGGTACTCTCACTGCACCTTCTTCTTTCAGCTGCTCCCATTAGGAGTTGCCACAGTGGATCATCTTTTTTCATATTACTCTCACTCCCGCACTCGGAGCAGCTGATTGGAAAGAGAATTATCGGTATACAGCATCAAGCACACGCTGCCTCAGCCATGCTTCCTATTTGAACTGCTTTTCACACGGCAAATGCTTCAAAACCTTTACTGTATGGACCTCGCAGTTCAGAAACCGTTTCATCCCAAGAGCTCTAAACACAATCACTCTATCAACTGCTCCTTGTAGAACTGTTTGTACTTATAAGTACAATTACCTCACTGTAAACTTGCATTACAGTTATATTGCACAACCTGAGCCACTTTATAAAGCGTGTATTTACATATGACGATATAATTTTTAAGATGAAATGCAGCAAAATGTTTTATTACATTATACAGATAAAACTTTAACTTTATTTAAATAATCTATATTGTTAATAATTAAAGGACACGGTGTCGCTACGCTAGCAAGGATCTGGCGCTCCTTTCATGGATTGTTCCTGCCTCGCACTGTATGCTTCACTGGGACTGGCGTGAAGGATAGAATAATTAAACATGTACTACGAAGATATTTCAATGTTCCTTAAAAGTTTTGAAGAATCGGCGTTATAAGCTTACAGATGGCTTAACGTCTATTAAAGAGCTGATTGTGTGGTGATTAGATATTTGGAGAAAAAAAAGGAAGGACAGGAATTGGAGGTTAGTATGTTTGAAAGAGACAGTACTGCTGCAATAAATTATTTTATTGAAGGTCACGCACAATCACTGCCACACCATGTTCCCATGTTTAATGACATGCTTTAACTCCTGTCATCATGAAAATATCACGTATACATCTCAGTATTTTAATTATTCAGAGAGCTGTAATATCACAAATGTAATGGATTCTGTGTCCTGTCGTAGGTAGAGAAAACCGGTTTAAGAAGCACGTAGTGATTCACACACACAGAGCACATAGAAGATCAAATACAAAACAAAGCATTTCACGTACTACTTTAGTTACAATGGGATTTGAGAAACTACTAAATTAAACGATTTTAGGATTAAGTTTATGATATTCAACTTTAATGACAAAATAAACTACGCGATTAAGTGGAAATTTCGAGATTAAAGTTGACATTTCGTGCTTTTTCCCCCTCTCTGTGTGCCTTTTTTTTTCTGTACCCTAATAAGCTTTCATATGACACTCAGATGGTGGGCTACGACTCGCCCTTTCAAGGTGACTTTGATATGCAACTTCGGGCACTGTGCGACTTTGTGAACTTGAGCTTTCAAGTTTCTCCGACATGCTATGTCACTCGATCAGCTTCCTTTTCTTGTTTATACCACTGTTTAAACCAACAAATAGTACGTTATTCCTTGCCTCCACTTGGTATTCACTGAAATTGTTCTATTTTTCCTTGTGTTTTTGCCATTGTCTTTTCACAGAATGCTGAGCTTAAGGGCTGTTTATATTGATGTACATATTCAAAGAGGCGTAATTCTGGGAGGAGTTGGGGTGGGACAGCAGGCGCGTGCCCATGCGTTACTTTCCATGCTGATCAGGATTTATGTAGCGAAAGAACGTGGAAGTTTGCGTACAAACAGATTCCTGCATCTGGATTTTTCTGTGCGTACGCACATTCCCGCTTTTGTGCTTACGCCATGTTATAGTGTGAAATCTATGCACGCCGTTATACATGAGGCCCCTGATGACTGTGTTGTTTTATCCTGATTTTATCTTAGGATTATTGAGTTTTTAACTCATCAACTACTCGCTGATCTATGGATTATTTAATGAAGATCATTTTTATGGACTGCACTTTTGGACAGTGTTTGTTGGTAGCATTTAATAAAAGCCCTTTGCACATTTGCACCAACCACTTGCTGACTGTTTCCTCATTTGCCTGGCTCATCTCAGTTTGTCACTATCGATTGGTTCTGGGTTTAAGAGTCTCCTGGATGCACCCAGGGAGAGTGGAGCTAAACTGTACCATCACAACAGCACTTTGTTCAACAATGGTGCAATTGCACAGGAAAGTGTCAATGTTCATTTGACCTCGGCTTCAGCTAAATTAATAGCAGAGTGCTTGTGCTGTGCATTTTCAAACTATAGTAGAACCTCGGTTCACGACCATAATTCGTTCCAAAACTCTGGTCGTGAAACGAAGCAATTTTCCCCCATAGGATTGTATGTAAATACAAGAATCCGTTCCAGACCATACGAACTGTATGTAAATATATATATTTTTTTTAAGCTTTTAAGCACAAATATAGTTAATTAAACCATAGAATGCACAGCGTAATAGTAAACTAAATGTAAAAACATTGAATAACACTGAGAAAACCTTGAACAACAGAGAAAACTAACACTGCAATAGTTTGCGCTATAGCGCTACCAACCGCTGGCTAAAAACACTTTTGTTTTTTAATCATTTTTTTTTCCCTGTGCTTAAAAATCAACATTTGATAAAATCCGTAATTTAATAAACCACCAAGAAAAGTAACATTGCAACAATGCACACTACAAAGCGATCGCTGTAAACAAGTGAAAACAAAATCAAGCCCAGTGCATTCCTTAACTGCCTTCCTACCTTTGTGTCCTGCTCTCTCTCTCGCGCTGCCTGTGTGTGTGTGTCTCTCTCTCGCGCTGCCTGTGTGTGTGTCTCTCTCTCGCGCTGCCTGTGTGTGTGTCTCTCTCTCTCTCCCGCTGCCTGTGTGTGTGTGTGTCTCTCTCTCTCTCGTGTGTCGCGCTCTCTCTCTTGCTCGCTGCACAGGAAATGCACAGGGAGAGACTAAACACGTACTGAACACTTACAAACCGAAAGGGAAACTGACTTGTTCCAGTGTGTGGTCGTGAACCAAGGCAAAAGTTTGGCAAACTTTTTAGTCGTAAACCGATTTGTACGTGTACCGAGACGTTCATGAACTGAGGTTCCACTGTACTTTTTTGCTGCACTTTTTAAGTAAATGACACAGTTCACAAAGAAAAAGTGAAATTTTAATGAAACACATTTTTTCTTGCAAAGAGCATCACAATTAGCTCCAGCGTGCTGGTAAATTGCACTGGGAACTGACAATAGCTGGTTGCGGCATTCAATGAATGTACGTTGCTGAATATACTCGGCTCCTATGTGCTGGCAAATGGCACTGGGAAATGACTAGAACCGGTTGTGGTGGTTGGATTAAGAAGAACAAAATGGAAAACACGAGAGCACTCAGTTGGAGATGTGTCACAGGGCAGCAGTCAATCGGCAGCAAGGAGAAATGAATAATGCTGCAGCGGTCTGGTGCCACTAAGATTCACACCGTCGAAGACGGGACTTATTTATTTTTATAGTGGAGATTCCAGGGACGTACCCAGCCTTAATCCGACCCGCACGCACTCACAAACAGAGACAAAAATAAAGCCAAACTGTAATCAAACAGCAAATAAAGAATGTAATGAAAACAACAATACCATCCCTGTTCCCATTACGGCGATTTATACATTACATACAACAAAGCACCAACAAAACACATACAGTAAAGTCCATGAAAAACAGCAACGGATGAAATGTAATGATGAAGATAGATAGTCCATAGATACGAATGTTGAATGGGAATGTAAAGATAGTTCTGCTGGTAGTTCCTGAAATGGTGAAGATGGGTGGATGGGTTCAGAAGTACTCCTTTCTTCACAGGATTGCAATGAATCCACTTACTGTCCTCATGTACACAGGCAGACGATCCAGACCCTAACCACGAAATGATCCAGGACAAAATGAATAAGTTCAGGTAACCCAACAGAAGAGACAAGAACTTGAAACACAAATTACAAAAATGTTTTTTTTCTTTTGGTCACCAGCCCCCTTTTTAAAAGCTGTGCTGACATCCTTTGACCCCAACAGCCCCTGCACCATCAGCAGAAGACCAATCAGAGCCACTGCTGGGAGTTGCAGTTTGAAATTGTAGTAGAGTACAACGCTCTCGGATTGGCTACTTTCACCATCCCAAGCCATGCTTACCTCTATGGTTGCTTCCTGTTCTCTCCACAGTGCAGTATCGCCACGAAAAAAAGCCATAAAAAACGGAGGATATTTGCGGTTTCCGCTAACAATTTTTAGTTAGATTCTAAGGAAAAAATCTGCATACGACTGAGGCCGCAAACCCTGAACCGCGTCTACGTGGGGGTCTTGTATGTACTGTATGTATAAGATTCAGATTGTAGTTTCTGAACAGCATATATACCAGAAGCGCTGAAAAATTTTGACAGGGTATAATGAGAGCATATATTTAATTAGATATGAATTTTGAAAAGTATGCAGGTCATTGGAAATTATGGATTTTCATTATTTATATGGTATTGTGTTAGCGGTGATAAGAGTGGTAGCAAAACATATTTCTACATAACCTGCTGCTAAATTTTCTGTTTTCAAGAAACACTAAATCCACATTTTCTTTTACTTTTGTTTTATGGGTTGTATGTTGTACTAGTCTTTCAATTTATTTGCTTAAAACAACAAAGAATTAAAAAGTTTATTTGATCTGTTATTGGGTAAATTTAGCACAAAAAGTAAAAACATAGCTGAAAGTTTTAAAGGCCTTCTTGTTAAGTGCTGCAAATGAACTTACATTTTTACAATACTGGGGGGACTTTGTGGCTTTATTCTTAATTGCATATGTGGATGGCTTTCTTTGTACTCATAAAATGGGGACTGGATGATTGGTGATTGAGTAAACATTAAGCTAGATGGCTATACTGTTTTAGAGATGTGCTGTTATAGACTGGGCAGAGCAAAAACTGCACTGCTATGAGCAGTAATTTCAGATTTGTTATTTTGAGGTGAAAAAAATTACAAAATGTTAGTCTCTGTCGCAAATGATCACTTCACATTGAATGAAAAAGAAATTAAAAAACATTGTTCTCAGTTGTCACATGTGAATTTAATGCAGTTTTAGATCAAATTTGTGGTACAGTGAGTTATTAAATCAATGCCATATACTCCAGGTTACAAAAAGATATGTACTCTTACTGTATATGTACATGATGTGCATTACTTATACATCTACTGTACAAGTATAATACTAATTTAAGTTTTCTTCTCTTAATACTTTTTATTACACCTTATTATTTAGACATGAGAAGTTGTTACTCAAAATCAAAGAATAAATCAATACGTAAACTTTTATAAAAGAAAAAAAAATGTATAAATTGTCTGGTAAGTTGCCAGTCTTCACTACCCATTTCATCAGCCCTACACTTTTGTTGAGTGCAACAATAATCTATAAGTTTGCTAGTATACAGCTGGTATTAAATTGGCAATATATAATTCCCATGATCTCCACTGTCTCCTTTTACCAATTTTTGTTCCACTAACTTGCATATGAAAGAGCTGCAAGCAGCAGGATCTGCTTTTAAAAGTTTATTGCATTTTGTCTCAAGTTTATTTTTGTGTGGCGATGTGCTTCAGCTGCTGCTACCATGCTTTAAGTCGCTGGGTATCATCAACTTGCACTCCCCCTGAGCAATAATATTACAAGGATTTTGTTTTTAAGCTCCACTGCTAAATATTTTAGTCTATCTTAAACACCAGGAAGTTGTGTATTTCATACTGTGAATGTATAGGACCTGTGGAAGTCATCTGTAGATCACATATGGCTGACAATGCTAATTGGGCTTTACACTAAATAAAAGCTTGAAAAACAACAGGTAAATGTTGCCTAGACCCTGTCAACTGTTGTTACTTCTGTTGGGAGTCCTTCAATTTCTCCTAACATAATATCTTACATGCTGTGCAAGTGGTTGGCAAATTGAACAGTAATGGCAATAACAGACTCTTCATTTCCTCTATGGTGCCAAATAACTCTCATTTTCTTTTGAGCATGTTAGTTTGAAAAAAATCAGTTCTGTCTTTTATGTATAATGAAAAAAGTAAAGTTTACATTTGTAGTGTTTGGAGTAAGTTTTGATGGGTATCCTGGCCAAACCGTAAACACTCTGGCATTTCCACAAAATCACCTGTGTGTTTGTTGCTTCTTTCCTATTATTTTCGCATTCAGTCATAGAGAGCTATGTTATCTATTGTTTAAGTGATGCAATCTTGTAAACTAAAGATGATTTTATGTTGGAGTCACAGTTCAGGCATCCAACACACTGTAAATAACAGGAAGCAAGTCGATGGCAAACAATCAAAATTTAAGGTACAAAAGCTGCATGTTCAGGGAATCTTTAACTGAGTGATGGGACTTGTGTCTATCCCTGCACAAATCAGAGAAAATGAAGCGTGGAAAGTATAGGACTCTTTAGAGTATACAAATATGACAAAATATAATTTTATATATAGAAACTGATAGTCAAGTAAGATTTACATCTAAGATGGCCAAACAACTGTCCAAACACTTCTGTTCTGCTTTTTGTTTTTTTGCCTTTTACAGCAGCTTAAAGTTGCATTCCATGAAGTCTCCTTTAAGATAGTTTTCTAGATATCTCATGGTTTACTTTTCTTACACTTGGACAACAAGACAGCTGTGGGGATAACCAATTATCTATTAGTTTTTCTTCTAAACATTTCTTTAGACCATATTACCAGGAAAAAGGCAACTAAATAAAACATCTTTTGATTAATCTGCTGAGAGATGAGCATTTAGCAGCTGAAAACATGAGTAGAATAGTATATAGGAGTGAGGTGAAAGCTGATGGGAAACTCGATATGCACATGGGACAGTTAATGATTAGTATGACTGGCAAGTACTCCAATGGACCTTGCATTTTGAATGGCACATGGGGATTTATGGGAGCAGAAGGCAGACGTTAATTATCAATCACAGATTGTTGTGGTGTCACCAGCTTCATTTGGGTTTTGAAGAAGTGCAAATCGAAATGCTAAAGAGACGCTAGTAATGTGTCGATCAAATCAACTGTGTGTACGAGGGGGTGTATATATAATAAAAAAAAAAAGGTACTCTCTTGGCTTTTGGAAATTGTAGTGCCAACCTTCATTTGACAGCCTTGTTGTAATTTGGCATTAGTTACGGTGTATTGTTTAGTGTGAGTGAAAATGAAGAGTGATTGGCTGAATGAACACATGCATTCAGTATTTTAAACACTCCTCATAATCTAGATTATACTTTTTTCATATTGTGTTTTTGTCTCAATGCCTCAACATTTAAGGAATGATTTTCTTGAAGTATAATTTTCTGTATACATGTTGTGTTTTTTTTTTCCTCTCCGACAAATATTGCTGGTGATAATTTTTGGGAACTGCATATTAGACAAATTTTGTGTGTTTTTTTTTTTTTTTTAAGCAGTAACATTTTTTATTTGGTATCACTTATGAGATATTAATGAGATACTTTTCAGATGTTTTTCCAGTGCAGTCTTTTTCGATTGAAAAGCACCTAAGTACAGTGAGCTTGTTAAAACTAATCACAAGTGGGATAGTTAAATCAATGTATGACATCATTTTAAAGTGCATGTATATCTTTTTAAAAGCAGAATACTGATTTCTTTGACATATTTTATTGAAGCTACGGAATGCTTTGCAGAATATTGAGTCCATTGGAGAATTCACACACTCAACATGGTAGATGTGATCCTATATTGTTTCTTTTGACAGCCTGAGTTGTTTCATAAGAGCCCAGGCTTGGTTTTGCTCTCCTGGTTAAATCTGCAAACACTGAAACTATGTCATTAGGTAAGGTACATGTTTGTTAACTTTGTTGTAGGTTGCAATGTATAAAGTATTTATTTCTACTTTAAAGTGATTATTCACCCTGTACTAGAAAAGTATTCTTGCCTGGAAGACCTATTAAGAATATAGTCTTGGGTCCTGTCATCCCATGGAAATTAGAAGGGCTTGGAAATTTTAAAAGAAAACAATTGATTATTACCTAAAAACAGGTGTTGTCCAGGGCAACACTTAACATCAGCAATGTGCTCTTTAGTTAAAGCAAGCATACACCTTACTATTTTTATGTCTATTAAGAATTTGAATTTAGCTAAATTAAATATCCATCCATCCTTTTTCAAAACACTTAAGTTACAAAGTTCAGTTAAGCTGGAAAAAACAAATATATACATTTGCTAGCTAAACACTAGTAGGATGTGTGTTTTAGGATATGGGAGGTTCTCAGTTGCTGGTTAGGGGCTGGGGTGATGTTAGTGTATGGTTGGTCGGGCACATATGTGAAGAAAGTACAAAATCCACATAGCCTGTGACCAGGCTAGGAATAAAACCCTTCTCACTGGTGCTGTGAGTCTACACTGCTAACCAATTATATAATAATAATTAATCATATACTGTATATATCAAACATACAGTGGTGGATACAAAATAGTATCAGTATCAAACACAAAATATTAAATACAGGAAACCCAAAGCTTTGAATTGGATTAAAAGACAATCAACCAGAATAAAAATACAAAATACTAAAGAAAACCTTAAACACATAACATAATTTATGTCACACATTCAAATCATCCTGAGTTCCTGGACTGAGAGGACAAAATATCAGGATAAGTTGACCTTCTTGAACAAACGAATTTCCTTTTAAAATGAAAAAACTGAGTCGGCTGATTTCATTAATTTAGCCAGGTCGTTCAACTGGCTCTGTGCTGTAGTGCTGAAGGCTTTGTCACCCATAGAGCACAGGTTAGTTTCGATTGCCAGAATCTGTGACCCTTTGTGGGTGAACAGGTGCATATTAATGGAGATGGTTACTGATGTAGTCTGTTACCATGCTTTTTAAAGCTTTATGTGCTGGCGGAGCAGGATGGGTGTTATGTGCTAGCTGTTTCAGGTCTGTGTAGAACCCTTCCAGCACAGTTTTGAGCCAACTGGAGCTCAGATAACAGATTAGAGTTGGTACCAGCCATTAGGGAGTTATAGTCGTCAATGCAGAATGTAATAAAAGCATGGACAAGCTTCTCATATTTGGAAAAGGAATGGAATGAGCAAAAACTGAATATGTTATAGATATATCACCATGTTCTTAATTTTATTAAATGCATTTAATTGTATGCTGTTTCACGTACAGGGTAAAAGTGTTTTGCCAAGTATTTGTTGTATTTTTCTCTGGTTTTTAAAAACTGAATCCTTTCAACAAAATGAAACTCACTTCTTCATTGCTCACTACATCAGGTAATCAAATTGTCCTTCCTTCACTGTCGTTCACAATCTTTCCCTACATTGAAAATGTCATGTTTCAATAGGCTTATGCTCTTTATCATTTAAGCAAACAATCTTTTGACAGTTCTTTATAGATGAATGAAAAGATTAAACAAGAACATGCCTCATGCCTGTGAAAATAGGAGTTAAGTACACAAATGATCCACCTGATTGTAAAGGGCAAGGTAGGACAAAGGTGTCAATCTCTCCCTAGTCATGGTCTTGGATAGTAAGAAAAGTTTTACTACCCTTCTAAAATAAAATACAGAGATTAATATGCATGAGTTCATCCTGGAAACCCTTTAAATGTTTTGTGTAAATGCATCATTTCAGATTATGATGTACTCACTTATTATTCTGATCATTTTGCGGTTTTGTCAGTGGTCATGCTGACTCTGTGTCTTATTCTCTTGAATTGCTCTTCTTTTCAGATCCACTGGTTTACTGTATCTCTGTGCTGTGTAAATTATCAATGTGTTGATTTCAAAATGAACACAAAGCTGGTATTTTTTTCTTTGAGAGAAATAAACTCTGCTGGATTGTTCACTTTCCTATTTTGACTGGACAGCTTTTGCACCATAGTTTTATTTTTGTTACAGGTGAGCTTATGTTATTTTGTTTCATTTTTTTTGTGCATGTTTTTCTTAATGATTTTATTAAGTTTATCAATTGTTCATAAAACATATACCAGATTTGAGAACTGAAAATTAATAGGTCCAACTGAAAGTCATCAAGGAGGCCAGGGCAAAAAATATATTGAAAAGATGTCATTGAATGAAAAAATTGATAAACTGTTATAAAGGTTGTCATTCCTCACCATCCATACCTTTTATTTTTTATCAAGAAGAGGCAAAAGAAAAAGAGCTCCATGTTTATGCTACCAACTTTTAACATTAACAGATGTAAGTTGTACAGCAGTAATAACTTTTTTCTAAGATCTAATAAAAGACAACCTATCATTTTAAATTCACGTTACTGCACTTGAGCATATTTTGTTTTTAAAATACTTTCAAATATATTTTCCATTATCACCTCTGTTAAGCTCTCAATTTCACTCACATCTTTTTTTCCCAAGCAGCATGTTGGAATTACATAAAACAACATCCTCAAACCCACTTAAACCATTTGATAATTGTACAGTAGTCACGGCTTTCCTAGCAGCTATTGGCACAAGGTAGCCAATGGACCTTGGGCAGGGTGCCATTTCATCTTGGGGCCTACTCATGCACCCACCCACACTCGTACCTACATAGGGCTATCAAGCCAGCATTGTTGGAGTTAGGATTACATTTATATTTTTCACTGTTAACTTAAACTTTTAACCAGGTAATGTCTTGTGCTAAGCTGTCCGTTAGTGTGACAGTTCATTTTTTTTTATTCTTTTTTCTAAGTCTTTCAGCCTAACAACCAGCCTGCAGAATGCCTCCTGGCATTGCAAGCAATCTTTGCTTCCTTTTGGGAGACTGGCATCATCCCAACTGACTGGAAAATGGGACTTGTCGTCCCTATCTGGAAAGGGAAGGGTATCGCCTTTATTGCAGCAACTACAGGGGAATAACACTGCTCTCGGTGCCGGGTAAGGTCCTTGCTAGGGTCGTCCTCAATAGGATCCGTGATCACTTGCTCACCTACCAGCGACCGGAACAGTCTGGATTTACGCCTAAGAAGTCTACCATTGACCGCATCCTGGCACCAAGGGTTCTCATGGAGCACAAACGTGAATATCAGCAGAGTTTCTTTGCAGCCTTTGTCGATTTTCATAAAGCGTTTGACTCAGTTGATCGAGGTGCCCTGTGGGACATCCTGAGGGTTTGCCGGATCCCCTCAAGGTGGCTGGATATCATGGCCGGCCTGTACACTGGTACTGTGAGTGCTGTGCAGAGTGGAGACAGAACCTCTGTTTTTCCCAGTTGATTCTGGGGTTCGTCAGGTGTGTGTTCTTGCTCCTACTCTGTTCAGTGTTTGTATGGACTGGGTGTTGGGCAAGATCGTGGGGTCCAGCGGCTGTGGGGCATCTGTTGGTGAAGAAAGATTCACGGATCTTGACTTTGCTGATGATGCTGTGATCTTTGCGGAGTCAATGGAGGCTCTGATCAGGGTGCTCGAGAGACTGAGTGAGGAATCTGAGTGCCTGGGCTTGCGAGTGTCCTGGATAAAAACCAAGATCCAGGCCTTTAATGACCTCTTGGGCACGGTCATCAGCAGTGTGTCTGTTTGCGGAGAAAGTGTCGACCTTGTTGAGAGGTTTTCTTACCTTGGCAGTGACATTCATGTCTCTGGTGACTCTTCCTATGAAGTCAGTAGATGGATTGGGAGAGTGTGGGGGGGTCATTTTGTCACTGGAAAGGGGTGTGTGGCACTCCTGATATCTATCTATCAATCAATCAATCAATCAACATTTATTTATATAGCACATTTTCATACAAAAAAATGTAGCTCAAAGTGCTTTACAAAATGAAGAATAGAAAAATAGAAGACACAATAAAAAATAAACATAAGTCAACATTAATTAACATAGAATAAGTAAGGTCCGATGGCCAGGGTGGACAGAAAAAACCAAAAAAAAAAACCCCAAGAGCTGGAGAAAAAAAAAGTTAAATCTGTAGGGATTCCAGACCAAGAGACCGCCCAGTCCCCTCTGGGCAATCTACCTAACATAAATCAAACAGTCCTCTTTGTATTTAGGGTTTTCATGGAAGGACCTGATGATGATGGTCACGTAGACTTCTGGCTTTCAGTCCATCAATGTTGGTGCATCATGATGCTTTGAGTAGGTGGTGGTGGCGCAGGCCGTCGCCACCACAAAGAAACCGGAAAAAGAAACAGAAGAGAGAGTAGGGGTCAGTACGGATTTTGGAGCCACTGTGAATAGTTATTATGATGAATTGAACATACAGAGTATCAGTATTAAGTTAAAATGAAGTTATAAAAAGGCCATGTTAAAGTAATGTGTTTTCAGCAATGTTTTAAAGTGCTCTACTGTATTTGCCTGGCGAATTCCTATTGGCAGGCTATTCCAGATTTTAGGTGCATAACAGCAGAAGGCCGCCTCACCACTTCTTTTAAGTTTAGCTTTTGGAATTCTAAGTAAACACTCATTTGAGGATCTCAGGTTACGATTTGGAATATAACGTGTCAGGCATTCCGATATATAAGATAGAGCGAGATTATTTTAGGCTTTATAAACCATAAGCAGTATTTTAAAGTCAATCCTGAAAGACACAGGTAACCAGTGTAGTGACATCAAAACTGGAGAAATGTGTTCGGATTTTCTTTTCCTAGTTAGGATTCTAGCAGCTGCATTCTGCACTCGTTGCAATTGATTTATGTCTTTTTTGGGTAGTCCTGAGAGGAGTGCGTTACAGTAATCTAATCTACTGAAAACAAAAGCGTGAATTAATTTCTCAGCATCTTTCAATGATATAAGAGGTCTAACTTTTGCTATGTTTCTTAAGTGAAAAAATGCTGTCCTAGTGGTCTGATGAATATGCGATTTAAAATTCAGATTACAGTCAACAGTTACCCCAAAGTTTTTTACTTCCGTCTTAAACTTTAATCCTAATGCATCAAGTTTATTTCTGATAACCTCATTGAATCCATTATTGCCAATTACTAAAATTTCAGTTTTCTCTTTATTTAGTTTGAGAAAATTACTATTCATCCATTCAGAAATACCAGTAAGACATTGTGTTAGTGTATCGAAAGAGTCAGAGTCATCAGGTGCTATTGATAAGTACAGCTGTGTGTCATCAGCATAGCTGTGGTAGCTCATGTTGTAACCTGAGATAATCTGACCTAACGGAAGCATATAGATTGAGAAAAGCAGCGGACCCAGGATAGAGCCTTGTGGAACACCATATCGGATATCGTGTGTCTTTGAGATGTGATTACCACAACTCACAAAGAATTTTCTACCTGCCAGGTAGGATTCAAACCAATTTAAGACACTGCCAGAGAGGCCCACCCATTGACTAAGGCGATTTCTAAGAATGTTGTGATCAATGGTGTCAAATGCAGCACTCAGATCTAAGAGGATGAGAACAGATAAATGGCTTCTGTCTGCATTTACCCGCAAGTCATTTACTACTTTAACGAGTGCAGTTTCTGTGCTGTGATTTGTTCTGAAGCCTGACTGAAATTTATCAAGAATAACATGTTTATTGAGGTGGTCATTTAATTGCAAAATGACTGCCTTCTCTAGAATTTTACTTAAGAAGGGCAGGTTAGAGATGGGTCTAAAATTTTCAAAGGCAGAGGGGTCAAGATTATTTTTCTTGAGCAGGGGTTTAACTACAGCAGTCTTAAGACAGTCTGGAAAGACCCCTGTATCTAATGACAATTTAACTATGTCCAGAATATTGTCAATTAGCACGCCTGATATTTCTTTGAAAAACCTCGTTGGTAATGGGTCAAGGGTGCAGGTGGAGGGTTTTAGTTGAACTATGTAATTCAGGTAAATCTATCCTGGTGAAGGCATTTAATTTGTTTATAATGGAGTACTGGGGCTTTGGAGGTTCTGCAGTGTTGGGGAGATATACTATGTTATCTCTAATATCATTAATTTTTTGATTGAAAAATACAGCAGGTTTCACTGGAAGTATTCTGGGGGCAATCCTTTGTGTTACCTGGATTTAACAGACGATCAATTGCAGAAAATAAGACTCTTGGATTACTAGCATTGTTATTTATAATATTAGAGAAATAGCAGCGCCTCTCAAGGCGGACTGTGTTATTGTATTCCGTTATTTTAGCCTTAAATATCTCATAATGGATAGTTAGTTTAGTTTTTCTCCATTTACGCTCAGCTCTACGACATGTTCTTCTTAAATCAGACACTCTTTGGGTCTTCCATGGAATAACAATACTAGAAGATTTTTTAACTGTCTTTTCAGGTGCAACTATGTCAACAGCAGCTCTTACTTTAGAATTAAAGTTTTCCACTTTACTATTAACACTATCCTCGCTATTATAGTTGGCATTATAAAAGGACTGATTGCTTAGAATGTTTGTAAGTTTTAAAGCTGCTGATGAGTCAAAGAAACGTTTTTTAACAAAATGCTTCTCATGAGTGTTTTCTATCTTTATTTCTATATTAAATAGTAGAAGGAAATGGTCTGATAGACCAATATCAATGACCTGCTTTAAATCAACTTTAAGTCCTTTAGCAATCACTAAGTCTAACATATGACCTGCTTTATGTGTAGGCTGATTAACGAGCTGTTTCAAATCAAGAGTCCAGGAGGTTCATGAATTCTTTAACTTTTTGGTCACACTGATTGTCGATATGAAAGTTAAAGTCGCCGACTATTAAGAGTGTGTCATAGTTTGTAATTAAAATTGACATTAAGTCAGAGAATTCCTCAAGGAAAGACGCGTTATATTTAGGAGGTCTATACACGGATAATACTAGAACTAATAATAATAATCCAAGTCTTTAGAGTCCTGGTGCTTCCTGTCTTGCTATATGGTTGCAAGACATGGATGCTATCCAGTAACCTGAGACGAAGTCTGGGCTCCTTTGGTACTGTGTCTCTTTGGACAAACCTTGGGTACAGTTGGTTGACTTTGTGTCAAATGAGCGGTTGCTCATGGAGTCCTGAATGAGGCACATTACCTGCATTGTGAGGGAGCATCAGTTACGGCACTACAGTCATGTAGCGAGTTTCCCCGAGGGTGACCTGGCTCATAAGATCCTCATTGTTGGGGACCCGAGTGGCTGGACCAGTCCAAGGGGTCGGCCACATAACACCTGGCTGCGACAGATAGAGGGTCATTTCCGGAGGGTGGGACTGGGCTGTGTGTCTGCCTTGGGGGGAGTTGCAAACTGGGATCCCGAGTTGTTTCGTCGTGTAGTGGGTGCGGCAACGCACTGTACCAGTGCATGCTGCCCAACTTGAACTCGACTTCGATAAGTGACAACAAGCTGTGGCTTTGAATTATTTATCATTTTAGTTACTCATTTACACTCATAAGATAAAATTAAAGTAATCTTGATTATGGTTTTACATTTTTTAATAAATTTTTATTGTAAGTTTTTCAATTTTTTGATTATTCTAGGGTGATGTTTTTTTTTTTAATTTACTATTGGTAAAGAGTATCATGGACAACACCCAAAAGTTAGAGACAACAGTACTGTATTGTCTTTGCACTATTTTAGAATTACTGAATTATGACTAAATGAAAATGTTGAAGAGCAGTATAATAATTGCTACATTCATCCCAAGAAAGGATGATATTGTAGGAAAGGAGGAGGTGTGCATTTATATGACAAATAATATTTTGCTTTAAAAGATCAACATCAAGAAAGAGAATCTGTCAGAATCTCTCTCTATCGAATTAGTTAAGAATTTATGAAATTTAGTGATAGTGCTACATGCAACCAAATTCTAGTACTTCATATAACCTCATTTAGTTAAGTAAACATATGTAAATAGCACCTTGCAATTTCCACAGTCTCTTTTGGGGAAAAATGAAACATATATTGGAAAGCCACTGTAGGAAGTGAACAGATTCATGTATTGACTCTCCAGATTAGCATTCAATAATTGTCAGTACTTGGGCACACACAACCTGCCTCTCCAACTAAAGAGAAAATCAAACCTGTTTGAATTTTTATTGGGGCAAATTGCAGACTAGTTGGTCTCCGTCATGGGTATACTACATTATAAGATTCTTATTAAAAGAATTGCTTTTGAGACTAAGCCAAGCAGCAAATATTTTTATACTATTAGAAATAGAATTTAAATTGTCTTAGTAATACATAAAGTTTTAAAAAAATGATAAAAAAATTATATTAAATAGAAAATAAACTTAACTCAGGCTTTTATAAAAGAGTAAATAAATGCTTCAGTCACAAGTTAAAAACCATGCCCCACTTTACATTTTAAAATTGTGGAGTTACATGTTCTTCAGGCCCTTAGTATGTTAATAAATAGTGAAGGGCCTAATGAGATTTTACCAGTTGTTGTGACAGGAAGCTAAAATGCTATTTATAATACAGTACAGTACTTTTCTTAAGCATATTTTGGCATTCACTTCAGATGGAATATGAAACTGGGGGAAAAAGGAAAAACAAAATAGACCCTGAATCTGTCCCATGCAAAACTATAGAAACTGTAATAAATTATTTTTATTAAATTGAAATACAAAGTAACAATCAGCATTGGTTAATGGGAGGGCAACTGTCACAAACCAAACTTTTAATTCTATTTTGAACAGCCATTTGGAGTAATTGATAAAAGTAAAGCATTTAAAAATAATTTACTTAGACTTTTAAAAAGTTTTTGATACAGTTCTGATCCAAAGATTAATTTTAATCTATAAGACATTGACATCAAAGGTAACTTACAAAATTGGATTTCAAGTTGTTTAACATACTAAAATGAGTTGCAGGTAAGAAAGGAATGTTTCATATTGGGTGAAGTCATCCATAGAGTCCTCAAGGATCTGTGTTTGAACTGTTACTTTTTCTCATTTACTGTATATTAATACCAGAGATTATAAATTAGTTCGTAAACTTGTGTAATTCCTGGACTGTACTAAAACTGGAGGGATTGCAATCAAGGAAGAGGCAGCAAAAACGATTAAAGAGACAGTCTTCAAAATTGTGCATATAGTTGGAAAATGCAGCTCCGAACAATGCAATATGCAGTGCTCTGGTAAAATGAGTGTTAAATATAAATCTAATAGTTGGGACACAGACATTCTGAAGGCAACTTCTAAAAAGGATGTAGGGGGTTATACTGATAAAAATTAAGAAGGCAAATGTTGAGCCCTAATCCCTAATTCACACTTTTGAAAGTCATTGATAAAATTGTTCTAGCGCATTCCTTCAAGTTAGAGACTCTGCACTTCAGGATTCCAAAGAAAGTTAAAGTGAAGTGCATTTAAGATGAAAGTCAATAGCGTTTTTATCTTCCACACAAAAGGTTGACTCGAAACAAATTCTGTTTAACATTTCATTCCATTTGTTATCAGTTTTCAACATGTTTGTGTATGTAATCAACTTTTATGTTCACTAAAATCATGTACAGCTGTTACATGACTGCGTTTGTTGGACTCTAATGTTGTGATTGTTTTTAAGTACTATAACACATACACCAGAGCATTGTTATAACCATTTGCTTCTGCATATTGGGTAATTCCAGACATCCCAGCTGTCAACAGTCCCAGGCCTTCACTTTCACAAAGATCAAGAGCAGGAGTTTTTTATGTGCATTCCTTTTCCAACATTCTAGCAAAGAATGATTAAGGAGGTGGGCAATAAGATTTATGAGAGACACATGGAGAGGCATGCAGTAAAAGTAGCATCTTATGGATAAAGATGTTTAACAACCTAAGAAGCAGTGAAATCGTGCTGATGGGCTAACAAAGATAGGGGGAACTGTAGTGTTTTGACACCACTATCAGAAATTAGTAAAGCCATGTCTAAATATCATGCACTCCTGAACTCTCTTGATTAATTTTGCACTTCAGATATTGTATGTATTCATAGGTTATCTGACATCTGGGAGCTATGGCTTCCTCTGCAGCATATGGCTCAAAGCAGAAACCCACTGTGAATAGGACACCAAAGCATGACAAAGGCCATTCAGAACAGGTCAATATTTAGTAAGTGTAAGACTGCAAATTTGGAATGGTAAAGCTACAAGAATAATTTACATACCATATCCTAAATAGTACCAACTTATTTTTGTATGCAACATACGAGATGCAAAATACACACATAGAAATGAGATGCCAGTAAAATTTTGTCAACTAGGAGAATTTGTCTTCTATTTACTGCAGTTTAGCACAACAGTAAGTCACCTTTGTTAATGTTTCCAAAAGTGACACATATTTTGAAGTGGTGTGATGCGGAGTGAGCATTCTGTTATCTTCTGACACAGTTAGGGTTGCGCGGTATACTGGTACTGGAAAGAGAGAACAACTTTGAAAACCTTGCGTTACCAGAATTTTGGGATTTTGGTACTCTAAGTAAACATCAGGTTTCTTCTCAGTAAGTAACTCCCACTCCCCTTCCTATAATACTTGATATTCCAGTTGTGGAAAAACGTTTGTTTAGTAGACTTCACAAAACTACATGCGATTGGAATTTCACAGGAGACACCCCCCAACTCTCCCAATATTGTTTAGACCCAATCTGGATTTCAACAGGGGGCAAAAAAAGTTTTCACCAAAGCACTAAGTTAACAGTAGAATGAATACTGTCATGGATACCAGCACAAAACAAATGCATGCATTATTTTACTTTAGGGTACAGACTGAAACCTAGTGAAATGTATTTGCATTCCTTTTTGCATCCTAAAATGACTTCTGGTTTCTTTGAGCTCATTTTTTAACCTAAGTTCAGATGAATAATTGGATAAAGGATCATCCTATTGAAAAATAAAGCATAAGCATAAACAGCATGTGTATGGCAGGTAAAAATTAGAGCCGAAGGATAATAACATTTATGTATACAGCACATTTTCATACAAATCCTGTAGGTCAAAGTGCTTTACAACATAAAGAAAGAAAAGATTATATGATACAAAAATATTAGACAATACTAAGTAACAAAGAATAAAGTACTGTCAGATGGCTGCAAGGACAGAAAAAAAAAACATCCACATGGGCTGAAGAGGAAATAAAAAAAACAATCTGCAGGGGTTCCAAGGCCAAGAGACCACCCAGTCATCACTGGGCAAATCAGCCCTCATGGTTTTCAGGCTTCACAAAGAATTTGATGATGATGGTCATGTGGACATATGGGGTACTGCTTTCTGTCCATCGATGTAGGGACTGCATGATGCTTTGAGCAGATGATGGTGTTGCAGATCGCCACCACAGAAAAACCTGGAAGAAGAACAGCAGAGAATAGTAGGGATTAGTATGAATTGTGGTGCCTTGATGAAAATTCAATGCACTTTATTGTTTAACAGAGATACACTAAAATGTAGCTATGTACAATTTAAAATAATGGGTTTTTAGCAGTTTTTTTTAAATGCTCCACCATATTTGTGTGATGAATTTTTATTGGTAAACTAGTCCAGCAGAAGGTTGACACACCACATTAGTTCTTGGAATAATAAGCAGACACTCATTTGAAGATCTAAGATTACGACTTGGAGTCTAAGGTGACAGGCATTCCTAAATATAGGATGGTGATTTATTTAAGGCTTTGTAAACCATTAGCAGTATTTTAAAGTCAGTTCTGAATGGCACAGGTAACCAATGTAATGACATCAAAACTGGAGAGATGTTCTTAGATTTTCTTTTCCTAGTTAGGATTCTGGCAGCTGCATTCTGCACCCGTTGTAACCGATTGATAGTCCTAAAAGGAGTGCATTACAGTAATGTAGTTGGCTAAAAACAAAAGTGTGAACTAATTTTTCAGCATCTAGCAAAGTTATAAAGGATCTAAATTTTGCATTATTCCTTAAGTGAAAAAATGCTGTCCTGTTAATCTGATTAATATGTGATTTAAAATTAGGTCAGAGTCCGTAATTACCCCTGCATTCTTTACCTCCATCTTGACTTTTGACTTGTTTTGATAGGTCATCTCTATAATAAAATGATCGCTTGACTATGAATTTTATTAATGTGTGTGTATAACTACAGATATATAATTGAAGGTATCGTTATTTAAAATTTTCTGTGGCTAAAACCTCATTCTTTAAACAATATTTTTAGAAAATTGTTCTTACTAAATGTATACGTACGTAAGTGTGTCTTAAAGTACATCATTATTTTGATTGGAATTTGTGCAGCATGTGTAGTATTAAGTCAGTCATGCCTTTTATTTTTCCAATTTTAAATTGTGTTTGTATTTCAATCTTTAACCTTCTGTTCAGTTTAGATGTTTAGCAGTTTCTGCAGTGAAACCACATGACCACATAATATTTTGCGGACAGTGCATAGCATTTAACAAATGTAATTATACAAAACAGCTTAGTTGCAAGACATTTTTCTAGCTTTTGTTATGTTAACAAACATTAAATATCTTTTTTAAGATTAATATGCAGTAATGTAATATATATTGGATTTATAGCTATAACATTTGATAGCCAAATGAGGAGCAGTCATCAGTTTGCATTAAACTGTCATTTTAAGCAAATAATTTAAAGGCCAAAAGTCACTTTCTCAGTGTACATAATGTCACCTCTTTTCTGGAGTTACCACCAGGGTAGTGAGAAAGTGGTGCCTAAAGGCTGAAAATGGTTCTAAATGTCTCCTTACCAAAGACGGAGAATAGGAAATGATGTGTGAGTCACTTGAGAATGTTTTTGAGGGACTCAGTCAGTGCATCACAGACTATATTAACTTTGTGGCTCTATGGCACCCTCAAAAATAGTGCTTTGTTTTGTAAGTAGCATGCCTTAAATTACAAACTTGCTCACAATAACATGAAAGATGACTGGAATGGACTGGACATATTTACTGGACTCTCAAGCAATCCAGTGTTCTTGTGCTAGAAGACTAAGGAGTCAAAGCCAATGTCCTTAACCCATTTAATAGGTTTTCCTCCTACTTCCACCTTCCCTCAGTGACCAGTTTCACCCAACCTACACACTCTCTACTACCTAAACAACTCCGACCATATTAGCTGGAATGAACAGTGATGAGTCCACCTCTCTATGGGCTGTCCATAGCTGAAGACCCAAATGTAGAGACAACTGAGGAAACTAGGAAAAGCTGAAGGACCAGGTAGAGTCATTCATTGAGTACTTAAGGCTGATTCTGACCAGCTTTCATGTATTCTCTGTCATCTTTTCAGTCTGCCCATAAGACTCCAGAAAGTGTCATTGCTGTGGAAAACATTCTGCATTATTTCTGTTCTA
>JANRMT010062792.1:56637354-56638894 GCA_026402145.1 Polypterus bichir lapradei
ACTTGCTCGCTCACGCTCTCTAATCTCTCTGTAGCACATGCTCGCGCAGCATTTTTTTAAAGATGAGTTTTAAGCACAGCGAAAAAAAGAAACATTGGAACAAATCCGAAGCGCGTGCAAAAAACAACTCGCAAGCAAACAAAAAAGTAAGATTGCAGGAGATCACGCTATTAAACCCAAAGCCTGATCGCTGTAAACAATGTTTGTAAAAGGAGCTTTAAGCACAGCAGAAAAAAACGAACAACAAATCCGAAGCGCGTGCAAAAACCAACTCGCAAGCAAACAAAAAAGTAACATTGCAGCAGATCACGCTATTAAACCTAAAGCCTGATCGCTGTAAACAATGTTTGTAAAAGGAGCTTTAAGCACAGCAGAAAAAAAATGAGCAACAAATCCGAAGCGCGTGCAAAAACCAACTCACAAGCAAACAAAAAAGTAACATTGCAACAAATCACACGATGAAGTCCTCCATGTAAACAATTTTTTTAATGAGTTTTAAGCACAAGGAAAAAAGCGAACATTTGAAAAAAGAGAAAAATAACATTGCAACAAATCGCATTATGAACTAAAAAATTAACTTTTGAAAAATCCGTAATACAAAAACCACCAAGAAAACTAACCTTGCATGAGACGAGTTCTGGCATGAAGTGTTTTCCTTCAGGTGTTTTCTCTCTTGTGATTTCTTGGGTTTCTGGTGCTTTTAGCTGGTGGGAGTGAAAGCCTCATGCAGCCATTCCAAAAAGAAAGTTCTTGTGACCGTCCACATTACTGGCAGTCTGGCTTTGTTTACATTGTGCTGCTTGAAAGCACGAGGGTTCCCAAATTGGTAAATGAGTAAACTGGTAAACAGTTTTTCCACCTCTTGTAATTTCTTTCTTTACTTCGATTTCAATTTTCTTCAAAACTTTCTTTTGACCTCTCTTGACTTGCTTAGAAGCCATAGTTAACTGCAAAAGCACACGAAATACTATAGAGCACAAAGAGAGTGCACGTCTTAATGAAAATAAGGAGCGGCTTGTTAAGCAAACACTGCAGCAATCTCCCCCTCCCCCACAGGCACGTGCTCTTGCGCTCAGGCAAGGGAAACTGGCTTGTTAAGCAAACACTGCAGCAATCTCCTCCTCCTCCTCCCCCTCCCCAGCAGGCACGTGCTCTTGCGCTCAGGCAAGGGAAACTGGCTTGTTAAGCAAACACTGCAGCAATCTCCTCCTCTTCCTCCCCCTCCCCAGCAGGCACGTGCTCTTGCGCTCAGGCAAGTGAAACTGGCTTGTTAAGCAAACACTGCAGCAATCTCCTCCTCCTCCTCCCCCTCCCCAGAAGGCACGTGCTTACTCGCTCTTGCTCTCTCTCTCTGTTTAGGAGGCAAGGGAAACTGGCTTGCTCGTATACCGAGTGTGTGGTTGTGAACCGAGGCAAAAGTTTGGCGAGCTTTTTGGTCGTGAACCGGGACGTTCGTGAACCGAGGTTCCACTGTATATATGTATGTATGTGTGTGTATATATATAATCTATACTAATAAAAGGCAAAGCCCTCACTCACT
>JANRMT010062792.1:56643894-56689823 GCA_026402145.1 Polypterus bichir lapradei
ATGTGTGTGTGTGTTTGTGTATATGTATGTCATTGCTAAAAATATAATATAAGGAAGTGAGAAATTAAAATTTTACATAATGTACAGATACTGGGTCAAAACTGCCGAAATATTTAATTGTCACAGGAGAACAGCGTGCATGCTAAGTTTGAAGGAAATCGGTTTGGTAAAAGTGGGTAAAAAATAAATTGCAAAATTTGACACAGGCAAACGGAGAGATCAAGCTGAATAAAATTGTGTGAAAACCTTTGGAAAAATCTAGTATATTACACTTAATTGTATTTTAAACTTTATTAAATTGACAGACTTTTTCAAAAAGTGGTACCGTTTTTGCTTTATAGTTACTAGGGCCAGGATTTGCTTTCTTTGTCTTTGTTCTCATGATTTCTTTCCATATGTTGAAGACATGTATGTTATTTTGAATGGTATTTTTAACCTGGTCCAGTACATGTAAATCTGTGTATGTGCTGTTCTGACATTCCAATCAAGGTTTACTCCTGACTGTGCACCTTGTGGTACTGTACAAGTAATTACTAATCTGTTAAGTATGTTTAATGCAAATTGTTTTCTTATTACTTTATGACCGCAACTGCCATTTTTCCCTCTCCAGAAAACCTTAAATGTTTTTGTTCTCTTACCTCATAAACAGAAACTGGATAAACTTTCAAATCAGTCTTGAACCTGAGATTCTCATACTCTTAGCCATTTAACTTACTTATTTTAGAACACATTGATAATCTTGTGTGCCGTAATTCACATTTTGCCTTTCTTTCATATCAGTGCAAAAGCTTAGCTGCTAATACGCAGTCTGCCCCCTCTGTTTATCTATCTAAATGCCCAAGTAATTGCAGCTTATATACTTGATTTGGCAGTGAACCTGTCTGAGAATTGTGAAGTTGATTAATTAATATAACAGGCTTCGAAGTTAGTTTGATACTTTGACAAATCTCCATCATGTGACTCTGAATAATTTAGAAGAAGAAAAACAGTTCTGTTGTTTTTGTTGTTATACTTTACAGATTCATTACAGTGTGTATTGAATTTTTCACATTTTGATTGTCACCATAATTGATATACAACTACCCTTTGGACTGCCTTCTAAACCCTTTGAGTCTTAGGTATATAAACATTGCTGCAAAGTTAGCATACTACTGTCATAGGTAAATGCTTTTTGAGTTCAATAGTTTAAATTGGGAATGAACACTACCTAAAAAATCTCTGCAACTTAAAAATAACTGAGCAGGGAAAGAAGGACAGATTTTACAAGCACAGCAGGTGTTCATGATGCCTGTAGAGAAAGAAAAATATTGACAGTATCACTGCACTTCTTTGTCAGTCTTGACACAAGACGTGTTCAATGACAGGAAATTTGTCCAAGAGCTGCCATGTTGACAGATCTGAACAGGGACTTGTTGTGTAAATTGTCTGAAGGGATATTCTCCAGTGCATGTTGCTAAAAACAAAAAATGCATGCCAGAGGTTTATTGCTGCTGCAGTGATTTAAAAATATAATATATTCAGGAAATGATCACATGCATGTTTCTCAAAGTTCTATAAAATCTACACAGTTTGTGTAAGTTTTGTCCTTGACAAAAGTTTCTTTCTCAGCCTCTGTCCCAAAATAATGTTAGGTGGGCGAGTTGTGCTTTTGGATTCTACTACTGCCCAATTTTATGAAGCAAGTGTGCATTATATTTATGGTATTGCGCTCTTTACTGAGCAGATTTCTGGTTGATTCCATACATTATATGTCTGGATGCCATTGATGCATTTGAACACAAGTGACAGATTTGATATAAACACAGCATGTTTAAATTCAAACCTAGTTTTTCAGTACTGAAGTGATACACAGGAGGCTATACCGAGTTTGGGTTTTTTTTATCATCCATCCATTATCCAACCTGCTATATCGTGGGGGTCTGCTGGAGTCAATCCCAGCCAACACAGGGCGCAAGGCAGGAAACAAACCCCAGGCAGGGCGCCACCCCACCACAGGGTTTATTATCATGTCAGTGAAATTCTTTCTTGCATTCCTCTTGAGAATTGTGATAGTAATAAAATACCAATAAAGACATGCACACACTCACAAAATAATTGTAAAATTAATGGCTTCTGTAGAGTGCAGTGTATGTGTGTACACACATATATAAATATAGGAACATGATATTTGTAGCTATGACTGGTTGTTAAATAAACTTAGACCTGTGGATCGAAATTGTCGCTGATAAACTCCTGCAATGGCAAATGGTCTATTTACCTGGCTAGACGAGTATAAAACAAAGAAAAAACTTATGTGCAGGGTGGCTGAGTTCTTTAATGGTACTGTTTGCCTTACTAAGGCAGCGTGTGTTATATGTGTTTTGTGTAACAGGATGGTATTCAATGCCACCTTCAAAACCTTCTGCTGTGCTTTACAATCATGATCCCGATTTAGATGCTGCTGTGATATTATGTAACCTGTGAGGCTGGACACCACTGTGTGCATGTAAAAGTTATTGAGAATGGATTTAGAAATATGAGAAATCACAGCATTACACTGCAACCACCAACATGATGACAAAAAACAGGTTCTGTCCATAAACCAAATGTGTTTTTTGCCATATTCTGAATCTTCCATTAATGTAAGCCAGCACAAACTGGGATTCCTCTATTGTTTAGCCTACTACAAATGCACATTTCTTTATTTCCTTCATAGACCTGGATTCATCTCCAATGAGTTGGGCATTTTCATTTATTCGTCCTGTACTGCTCTTGTGCTCAGTTGTTAGTTGACACACTTTAGCCCTCATCTGTTAGTCTGCATGAGTTGCATCTGGCCCCACTAGCTACTCATTGTACATCAACCATCTATTAACCAAAAGATTACCAGTGACTTCTTTATTTTTTTAATTTTTTTTGTTTGGTTGTCATTTTTAATACCTGCTGATCTATTGGCACCTTACCTATTGAAGTACATCTGAATTTATAGTGGAGTCGCTGTTTCAGCGGTTAGTGTGTGGAAGGACAGGCATAGTGAATAAAATTGCCATTTTTCTATTTGTAGGCAATAGTGCATTATTTGCTTCCTAACATATTTCTCATTTAAGGCTGTATTACCCCAGTACTATTTACATAAGCATTTATGTGCACTATCTGCAATTTAATCATTTAATGTTCATAAATTGTTAGCCATTTGACAAAGTTTTTCTCTTTAGCAGAAAAGATCTCTTCTTGGTAATCTTTCCAATTTATCAGTTTACACCCAATTTGAAAATCGCATTTAAACCAACATACATTGCTTTGTAACTTGGATAGAAAACTGAATATTCCTGGAGGAAAAAAAATGGCTTATTGGAACCCAAGGCCACACCTAGCATTGCAGAGCAAATCATACCATGTACACAAAAAACTTTGCATTAAACATGCAGTTGTGTCTGTTTTGTCTTGAATTTATACTGTACTGACAAGAAAACTGACAAATCCAGTGGTATGTGTTTGCTGAAATGGAAGGAGAAGAAAAATTTTGTGCAGCAAGGGTTAGCAGCATCGGTCCTGGAGGGCCACAGTGGCTGCAGGTTTTTGTTACAAACTAGATATCTTAATGAGTAGTCAGTTATTGCTGATGAAACACTTACTGCTCAAGCAACATTTTTATACTTCATTTTAGTTGACACGATTAAGATTTCCCATTCTTAACTGCTTATTTTAGTCTTAAACAGCCACATTCACTGTTTTTAATTGCTTATTAGCAATAAGGTGAAAATGAATAAAGAACCATCAGTTCTCCATCCAACTTGTTTCCATTTACACCATTTATCTAGATTAATAAAATATTTTAAGGGAAACTGAAAAGAAATAAGCCTGTGACAAGAATGACCTGACATTGCCGAGTTTAAACATTAACAAGCCATGAAAATAAATAAGATGTATTATTGGCAAGGATTTGTATCTAATTAAGTAACTTGGTTGGAATAAAAACCAGCAGCCCCTGCGGCCCTCTAGGTGCAACGTTGTTCACCACTGTTGTACAGCATTTATAAAGGTTTATTTTACATGTTTTGCATGATTGGATTTCCTCTGTAACTATTGAATTGTTCTAATTTAGCAAATGGATAGATGGATGAAAATAGATCTGAGCAAAAATATCCGATTTATGCTGAAATATTGTTTGGTTTACTTCATTTATAATTTTAACAACAGTAATTAAAAAAAAAGCTTTGTAAATCCAGCAGCCTCAGTTCAAATCCTGTACCTATTTGTTATCCATGTAGACTTTGCACAGTGTTGTCCTTTTGTCTGCATGGGTTTTCCTCCCACACCCCCAAGACATGCAGGTGAATATGCATGCATGAGTTGGCCCAGTGGTGAGCTGACACCCTGTCCAGGGCTATTTCCTGCCATGTGTGCAGTGTTGCTGGGATATGTTATGTCCACTGTGCACCTGAATATTATTTAAGTGGAAAGGAAAATGCAATATAAAATTTATTTTTTTTTTTGTATCTGTAACTCATCTGCCACATTTGTGTGGACCTACTATGTTCCTGCATTCTATGCATTCAGTGGCCCTTGGCATGTTGATATCCCGATTCTTCTGACTAGGCTGTTCAAATATCATTGATACTTGTATTATTTTGCTTCATTTCACTATCATAGAATTACCAGTAAACTTTGCAGGTCTATAAATCTAGCAAGAAAAACACTATCCTAGAGTGTTATTATGCATTGTAATCCCTGGCTATGACCACCTATGCAGAGAGTCAGGGGCAATATATTTGAGCTTGTGTTAAGAACATCTCTAGACTAACTCCTGTGAATCTTGA
The DNA here is from genome assembly GCA_026402145.1 of Polypterus bichir lapradei. Lineage (NCBI taxonomy): Eukaryota > Metazoa > Chordata > Cladistia > Polypteriformes > Polypteridae > Polypterus > Polypterus bichir. Next base: position 56,648,694 of record JANRMT010062792.1, read on the forward strand.
CCAGTCTGATTTATTATATTGTAGCTTGACTGTATAGTGGCCGATTTTCAAATTTTGCCTTAAAAAACCAATAGAAACTGGTAAATACATTTTCCGTCTTTCATGAGTTTGTTTCCCTAAAGACACCATACTTTTCTCTGTGTCTGTTTGAAAGTAATATTCTAAAATCTGCTTTGCATGTTCTTATTGGAAGGACAGGTAGTTGAGAAAGTTGTGTGTTAAGGTCCTTGTTGCCGAGACAAGGCACATTTTGCAGTGTGATCATTTAAATCACATTTTGTGTGATTAAACCCTATCAACAGTGTCTTTTATCAGAGCATTCTACTTCATTTGTTGGAATAAGGGTCAGGTCCTTAATTTTGATTTTGTGGTAAAAGGAGAACAAAGGAAAGTAATGAGAGGAACCTAAAGAAAGTTACCCTTTGATTAATAATAGTATCTTGTTTTACCTTGGTATTTTTTAATTTGCATTATTCACTCCTATATATTCTTGTTCCCATATTTATCGGCTTGTTCTGAAATTTCATATTACAAAGTAGTTCATGATCAGTATTCATATTTTTCCTTTGGTATGTGGTGCACAGGTGATCCCACTTCAATTATTTTTTGTTGCCACTGATTACAAAATTCTAACACTGAATGTATTATTCACATGAACATTTTTTACATAAATGTTGCTCATTGTATGTTGTTAACATAATAATAATAATAATTCTTTGCATTTTTATATAGTGCTTTTCTCACTACTCAAAGCGCTCAGCAATTGCAGGTTAAGGGCCTTGCTAAAGGGCCCAACAGAGCAGAGTCCCTTTTTTGGCATTTGCGGGATTCAAACCGGCAACCTTCCAATTGCCAGTGCAGATCCCTAGCCTCAGAGCCACCACTTAGTACACATTTGAGACTTGTGCTTTCAGTTTTAAGCTCTGCTGTTACAGTAATGTATTTTGAGATATTCAAGTTCTTGCTTTAGCATAGCCTGTGGATGACTTTATTGAAAATAAACAATTTATTATACATCAAATTGTGAAATGTCGTTTTGAAATTGTGTATTGCTTAGTGTTTTACTATATGATGGGCTATTTTGCACATATTTTTTGATTTGGATGCAAATTAGTTATCTGGAAAACCATGTTTCTACAATTTAATAGATTCTGCAAAAAATTAAGGTTCAGTTTAAAGCCAAGGGTAGGTTTGAAAATTTGTGTGGCAACTGTTCTACATCTGAAAATGTTTTAGCCAATGTTTTGCCTTGGAATCTCTTCGCCCTTTTGAATTGTTTGTCCTATCAGTGCTGGACTGTTATGAAAATGTCCTGCTGCTGTAATCAGCAGGCATGGTGTATACAACAATCTTTGGAAAGAAAGCCATGGTTCTTGAATGCTGTTAAAGTCTTCCTTAGATCTCTGTACAAAAACAGAAGTTATTTTTGGATAACTTATTTTATTTACTTAATTATTTTTGTATTGAGTGTTTTTTTCTCTGGATCACCTTTTTCTGTGATGGGTTGTAATAATAGTCTTGTGTTACTAGAAAGGTAAAATGAACGCAGGTGCTTGTAAAATCTATGGTACAGTTTTAAAAAGTCTTTGCTGTGAAATTGATTGGTTTGATTGTGTAAAAAAAAACAAAAAAAAAAAAACTGAAGCATTAAAATATCTGTTTTAGTTAAATAAATGAAGGAAGATTTGTTTAATACCTTTAACAGGAAGTAGAACTAAGGGTTGTAAATATTCATTTCCAAGCTGGTAATATTTTATGTGAATTGGCAATACAAACTGTACATCATTTATCTTCCTAATCCTTATTCCACAGTGCCTCCCACTAGAGGTCAGGAACATTGCAGCTGTGCCAAGGAGGCTGAAAAAATAGCCTTATTATTAACCCCAAATTGAAAACATTATGATTTTTTAATGTCTTCATTTAGAAGTATATATTCATGATGGTTATTAATATGTCTACTAAAGCACAGCGTGGGGGGAAAAAAAATGCTGTTTAGTAATGTATTGACCATCAATGTATCGAAGAGGCATTTTTCATTCTTAATTGCTTTATCTTAAGTTGTTCTGTCAGAAATGGGTAATAAAATCTCACTAAAGCAAATTATAGCAGTTTGTTCTGTCATGGGCAGTTTCTGGTTCATTGTACGCATTTGTAGGCAGCTCTACTGGTCATTGTGGTGGCCAAGAAAGAGTGAGAGAAGCAAGAATAAAAGCGAACAGAAGCATGTAACCAGAAGCAGTGTGCTACAAAGTTATTGTTACTGCTGTCAGAATTACTGTTTAATAATAATGGCTTCAAAGTTGTATATTTACTAGCCATTATCTCTTCATTAATAACATGGACAGCTTACAATCAGTGAAACATTAATATTTTGACACCTTTCAAAGCAAACTGTATTCTAGTATTAGGACTTTTTGATTGCTTGTAATTATAGGCATACATTTATTTTCAGGTGTGTAGTCCTTTTCTGTCAGAGCAATTAAAATGTTGTAATGAGGCAGCAAAACTCTATGAGGTATCTGTGCTCTATTATAGGTTTACAGTCAATAATTCATAGCTGTAAACTATCATTTCACCATTTTTTCCGTCGCATTTAAGACAGGCTTGATGAATGAGGAGTCTGGAGAAACATTGTGTCTTGTTCAGCCCAATTAACGGTGAAGTGTAAGGCATCAGCTGTTGCTGTAAATCATGGCAATCACACACTAATCTGCGAGTTCCTCTCAAATTGAGAGGGACTAGCAGCTGAAAGGCTGTGAAAATTCTCAAGATATATTTGACTGAGCTATCACATGCCAAATGTGTTCTAAAGTACTAAATGTTTCTCACAGATACTAGGGAAAGGCCTTTAAATTGCAGGTGTTTGATTGGCAGGGTCAGCAAATGATTCATATTTTTGTTTTAAGAAATGTAAAGGTTTCTTTCCCATCCCCCTTCTCCCTCATAGATAAAAAGTTGATGATGAGGCTTGCTTTAGTGTTCTTGGATTGCCCCCGATCTTTGACTAGCATACACCTTGAAGTCTCTTTAGAGTATGTATGCAGTACCCATTCCATGGATTGTTGTCTCTTTAGATGCTGCTGTATCTGAAAATACTGTAGGAATTGTAGTACTATGTCACTTAGCTTTAGTTCAAATGTAGTATCATGTTCTGCTACATATTTAAAAATAAACTATTAGTGTTCAAATAGGATGAATTGTATACTTTACAATCCCCCATTTTCCAACCTGCTTAATTAATTCAAGGGTTTTGAAGTGGCTGGAGCCTATTCCAGCAGCACCTGATGCCAATGTAAAAATATTCTAGCTGATCTTATTCATTTTATTTAATTTGCTTATTTTTGTATTATATTTTTGGTCCTCATATGAAATAAAGCCCTTAATTTTCTTGATCATGCCCTAGATTTCATATTCAGAAAACGGAAATTTCTTCTGCAAATTTTCACTGTCATTTTGTCAGGGTATAATTGTAAGGACAAGCAGGTTAGGTGATTTTAATCTTCCATAACCATTGGTTATCCACTTACAGTAAGTTGCAGTGAGTAAAAAGACTTTCATTTTACTAATCTTGTCTCATATACGTGTTCAATGTATCTTCTTGTCTGTTTTTCAAGATTAAAATATTACTGTGCATTTTCTCCTTCTGTTTACTAGAATCAGAACCTTTTTATTTTTTTGTTTAATAATTTGACAAATAAAAGCAAAGGACAGCAAGTAAAGCTCAATAAATCTCCTCCTTTCTCAAAAATATCGAAGCCATGCCTGTGTGGAATCTGACAGATAATTTCCCCTGGAAAGACGTTTGTACAGGGAATACATTTGGTAGTTGGCACTGGAATAAATGAGGATTTGTGCATCATACAATGTTAACGCGAGCAGCTTTTGATGGAAGCTTCAGTGAAATGGAGCTCTATGCCATCATTAGAGAATGGTTTCATGTCTGTAAGCACTGACTATATCAGTCCTAGCTTAATCTGGAATGTCCTCCTTGGGCTCATTTATTATGCTTTGCCTTTACTGCAGGTTAAAGCATGACTGAAACATTCGGACAAATGAGTCCTTGTGCTATGATAAAAGGAAGACCTATAAAACAGTAATGCATAAGAAGACATCAGTCTTCTGCTTTATAAACAGTTAACTACACTTGCATTAGTTTCAGGACTAGCTAATGAAAAAGTGTCATCTAAACATTTAAAGCACATTTTATTAAATTTTGAAAGATGAAAAAATGCATATCTGCTTTATACTGTAAGGATATAGATGGCCATTTAGATTATCCTAAAGCAAAGAGTCATAGGATCTGGCTTCAACACCATTCATGCATTGTGGATCACTGACTCCTGAGACTGGTAAGTAAGGTGCAGAGATGGTAGTGACAGGTGCAAATGCACAATTCACACACTGACACCTCATTGTGCAAAAGCTGTGGGTGAAGCCATGATCCTCACAGAAACCTGAGAACTTCAACGAATATCAACATTTCTTCTGTCATACAGTAAACTGTGAACAATATGCCTTTTCCTTCAGTCAGAAATACAGATCAGAGAAAGACTCAGAAAAATGTCAAGTTGCTTGAAGAAAATTCAGTAATTTACTGAATAGAAAGTAAGGCATGCACCTGAAGTTGTAAATGTGCGAACATTAGACAAGCTACCATTATGCAAAAAAAAACAAAACTTCATTACATGAAAAATAATGATAAATTGTTCACATTTTATATTACTAATTTGGAAGCCAGGAGGATGTTATTTATTGAAGTTGTTTTCAGAACAAATGATTACATATTTACCAAACAACTGCTCTTATTTTTTTCTCATTATAAATATCCACCATAACCTGTATGTTCTTGGCAGGTGTAGTCTGTTTTTAGAATCATTGTTATTTTAACATACAAGATACCTCTGTCCAACAGATGTTAAATTGAATGTGTGCAAACATTAAATGAAGTGTAGATTTTTTTTAACATAATCATTCTGCTGGAGGTATATAGAATAACATGGTTTTATAGCCTTTTAAAAGTATGTAAATAAAATGTGAAAATGATCTATCTGTAAGTATCAGTAGTGTATTTTTATTTACACTGCTACCTCACAGATTCAGATTACTTGTTTTGAATTTCTGCCAGGCACTGACTTTGTAGAGTTTACATGTTCTCCTTGTGTCAGAATTGGATTTTGTTCCACATCCCAAAGAAACCCATATGTATATGTCAAAGGTGTACATCATAAGAGTTTGTTAGATTAGCTGGCTGTGAATGTTTGGCTTTGGGCATATGAATGTTGCCTTTGGTAGACTGGTGCCCTTGTATATGGTTGTTTCCTGGCTTTCTCCCAGTTTTGCTAGGTTAGGCAGTAGCTACTTACAGATGTCAATTAGATGAGTAGGTTAGGAAATAGACGATGAGGTATAGTTTAAAAAGTAATAGGAAAATAAGTTGAATAGCAGCAGCTTTAGTTATTTTAATGCACTTATCCTAGTTTCAAAGGAGGCACGTTTTAAAGCATAATAGTGTGGGTTTAATTCCTTCTGCAGCTTAACTTCACCAGATTGCTTATATATAATAGAAAACGTTCTAACATTCTACAAAAAAGAGGGCTTTGGTGGGTAGTGTTGAAAACAAAAGGCAAAAAACAAAATAGAGGTGAATTGAAAGCTTCTAAATGTTTTCACCTTCAGAATGATAAGTTTGGATATTGTCACTATACACTCTATAAATAAGTACAGTATGTATACAGGTTGGAGAGTCTGATGTGGTAGAACCTCTTCAAACGTGCTTCCGTTTATCAGATTGTTACAAGGAAAAGTTAACTTCCCTGATTCTTCACACTTAGATTTAAATTGGTACATTGACACTAAAAATACTTTTTATGGTAATATTTTCAAAATTGACATAATCTGGTTGACTGTTGCATTCGGACTGAAGCCTATATTGCAAGGTCTGCTCACATACATATTCTTACAATTTGGAGTTACCACTTAACCCTAACCAGCACATCTTTAGTGATTTGGAAGCAAAAAAACCTGAGTACTCTGAAGACTCTCACATACTACCAGACACAGGATTGTAACGTTAACCACTGTGCCAACAGGCCTCCCTTCATCATAAATATTTCTCACTTGCTTTAATTTGTTTGAGTGAAGTAGACTTCAATAATTATAATTTATCTTGGTTCCTCATTATGGTTACTTGTTAAACTGTCACATAAATATTTACAAAATGCTAATTTATGGTTTATAGATACCATTTTTCATTATTGTAATGAGGTGGTATAAAGTAATTCTGCCATTTTCTCTTGTATATTTCAGTTTGCGCACATAGAATTCTAAGCATACATTATTTCTCACTTATAAGGATATACATATGGCAGGGGGAGGACATATATAGTGTATATATATATATATATGTCCTGTATATGTCATATATAGTATAGTATACAAAATTTTATCAACATTTGTGTCTGCTTGTCTTTTGTGTAAAATTAGAAGCAAGGATTGAATCAACATTGACCAAAAAAGGAATTGATTTAATTTTTCATTTATAATCAGTTACTCGTATGTAGTGAGATTGAACTTTGTTTATGTCTAGCTCTTTAGATCATATAATGCAAATGAATTTACATATAAATCTCCTACAGGTTTACTGCTTCTTTTCAGCTGTGTCTCTCTGATTTCTTATGCATTCAAAACCATCTTCTTGGGAGAAAATGCTGTTTATGATGTGATACATGTGAGCATGAATTGAATAGAGTAAACGCATTTTGCAAGTAAGCTGCATATTGTAGCCACACAAACTGTAGTGGGTAACACATCTCAAATTCTTCCAAAAAACTTGTTTTAATCTAATCTTCCATTCTAATTACCAGCTATTAGAAGTTGTCTAAGATGTTTTAAAGTAATTGGCCTGTTCACGGCACAAAATGCATAGGCTAGCAATTTTGTCCTTGATCTCTTTTTGTATCTGTGTCACAGTGTAGGTGGAATTTACATAATAATGGATGGGCCAGTGCAGCAGTACATATGGTAGTTCACATTAGATCTCTCATGCACTCCCAATAGGCTTCAGAATGTAGCAGAATTTAACCAATCTAGGTCAAAAGCGCTTCAATATTCTAGTTGTAGGATATTTATAGAGAGCACTTTAATTCACAGGAGGTTCAGAATGACAGAGTACACACTTTCTAGGAGAACTCCCCAACTACAGCTGAATGATGACAAGAGAATGGAATGGGTGTCCAATTATCTGCAGAGGGCTTGTAACCAGGCCAATGGTATAGCTGCTGAAGAATAATTTTTAAATGATTTTTACAGGCTTGCTTCAGGAATCTTTTCCGGTGTAGTGGGGGTTTACTGTGGCAACAGTTTGGATGGGAGCTGCTGTTATGCTGCACTAAAATTGAAATCAGGGTTAAATAAATGTAATTTAAATTACATAAGCTTGGTAGTTCTTTAATTGAAAGCTAAAAACAAAAAGAAACTATGGTTTATGAATCCAAGCACAAAGTTTATGAAAATACTGCAGAGAAATACACCAATTCAGATTCCAGCAGAAGTTCAGGGTTGAGTTCCAAGCAGCATCAGGTGTAATGCAGGAAACCAACTAGAGTGGAACCGTAGCACAGGACACATACTTTAATTCATTTATGGTGGTCAAATTAACCTAATGAACATGTCACAGTTGGGATGTTAGAGAAAAAGCCAATTTAAAGATGTTACATTACTTTCATCACTTGTCATCTAATCTATTCAAAAGTTTGAATGAGTGAGTGTAGACTTCTTTTGAAGGACTACTCACCCATCCGGATTATGCGGTTTATACCTAGTGCCTCTGGTGTACTCTGTGATGATCATACCATGGAAAAAGCAGGTTAAAAATATTGAACAGACTATTAAATACTGAAAATATTATAAAGTAATATTGGCCAAATGATCATGGAAATTGGCTTTAAGCCTGAGAATACCATGATTTGGTCCTGTTTGTGATGGATTTGGAGAATTACATGTAGTACCGTAAATGTCAGTTTTGCTAGATTTTGTGTATTGGTTGCTTGTAAAAGTTTAGCATAGTTTTTAAAACTCTAGTTAATTCTAATGGACCCGTGTTTCTATGTTTTTATTTAGCTTCTAAATTAGCAAGTGGATGTTTAGCAAAAAATTGCAGATCGTGACTGTCTTAACCTTTCAGTGTCAAAATCCCTTGATCCGTCATTCTGAAACAGATGAACTTGCAAATGAACATCATGTGGAAACTATTGATGTCTTGAATGTGAATGTGCCTTTGGCTGGATTTACCTGCTAAGATTCAATTATTACTTCAAAGATTATGTAATGTAGTCCTTTTATGTGCTCAATAGGCAGTAATTGCAGTTACTATTAAAGATACCGTTATTTCATTATGCATCAAAGAAATCTGTCTTGCATAATTACTTAGAATTAAAGATGGAGAAATCTTTGCTGAAGCTTTCCTTTTGTATATTAAAAAGTCTTTTGTATGTAAGAGACAGTGTTATAAAAAGATGTGTTTATAAATTTTGCAGCTTTTGTGGAGCTATGTCAGTGGTTCACTTTGTTTACTATGCTATAAATGATACTACATTAAAAACAAATAACTTGGGTCATTTTTTAAATTACATTGTGAGTGCATTGTTATTTTCAACATGTTCTTCACTGTAGCATTAAAATATTTTGACTCGCAACTCCCAAATAAAGTGGCCTTTAAATTAAGGAATTAGAAAGAAGCCACAGGACTCAAAGCACTTTAAAAAAATGTGTTTGTGTGGCAGAACACTTGCTGCACCGATTAAACAGTGATCAAGATTACCTGAAAGCAGCAAGCAGTGTGGGTGAGGCATTAGTACAGTACAATACTTCTTAGTTTTTGTATTGTATAGCGCTGTTTACTGATAGCAGTCGCAGAGCTCTGTGAATAATTCCACGTTAAATTACAAGTATACATTATGCTAATTACTAAATGCAGAACTGGTACACATATAAGTGCATATTCATTAAAACACACAAAGAACAAGATAGACTTGATTAAACATAAATGGAAACCAACAATATCTGTCCATTTAATTAATTGATGGGAGGGATATGGCCAATTGACAACGGTGGAGATAAAAATTGTAAAAGAGAACGTCAAAAACAAAATCACAGTCCTGGAGACCTCAGCCTACTGGCCGCCTACCAGTTCTTAGGTTTTCTATAGTGGAGTCTGTGCTGGCCGAAGAATCTGATGCAAGAATCTTTCTGTTTGATAATTCCAATATGCTCCTTTATCCAAGATGACTTTTCCCATATGCAGGAGAGCAGCCTGCCAGTAAAGCAGTAGCAGCAAGTGCCACAGCCAGATACCAAAAAGAGTAGGAGAGTAAAATATAGTCAGAAGAGTAGTGCACATCTAAATTACTCCATGCCCTTAAAAGCAGACACTTTTTGCTCTGTATTTATGATCATTTCTAAGTGGTGTCCTGATACGTTTCTACTAAACCTTGTGTACATGCTCTTCCCAGGAAGCAGAAGTCCAAACATTGTGTGCATCAGAATATTGAAGCCGGGTATCAAAATGTCATGTAGGAATTCCTCAGAGATTACAGTAATGGGAAGTCAGGTAGTGGTCTGCTGGCAAACTGGTAATGGGTAAGACTACTGCAAAAATCATATCATTAGTGATAACAAGCAGGTGAAAACCCCACATTGTGATGCCATCTTCTGTTGGTGCACTATTCACTATTTTGGTGATCTGGCATCAGTGGCTGCTCTATTTTTTATATTTAAAACAAGTGGCCATTACTGTTTAGCTTCTTACCAGAACGGGTACATCTTGTAATGGGTGAACAGCTAAAAACAGGTTGGCCCTTTGTCAGAATAGTTATTCATTTGTCTCGAAGACATACCATATAACTGAAGATGGAGAAAGTATTAATGTAAGTTCCATGTGAAGATATATCAGTCCTTTCTCTACCTTCTTCTGAGCCTTCTGGGTCAGTGAGTGTGTTTACATGCACACACAAAAAGCTGGATAAGGTGAGTAACCCAATTAAGACAGAAACCTGGTTTCTTAAAATCCCCACCTTTTACATGTCCAAGTCCAATGATGGAGTTTGCCCTTGGCAACATGCTCCAGTGTCATTAAACTGCACAAAAAGAAGAGTTAATTGTAATCATTAGTTAGGTGCAGTTTACCTTAAGAGTACTGTGTTAGCAGTGAATCAAGGCCAGACTACACAGTACTGTACTAAGAGAAGAGGTGATTCTCTGGTTTAAGTGCTGTCTCAGTGAACAGGAGAACAAGATTAATCCCAAGTTTAAGTAATCCACAGATAGACTTGTTTTGGCCTTGCTTTTCACGTTGGTTGGTTTGCTTAGCTCGCGATTTGATTGCCTGTTGCGACAGCGCACCAGCAATTAATGTCTTGCCCTCTGTCAAATTTACAATATGCTTCTGCACATTTTCCTTGATTTAAAGGGACATAGTACAGGGAAAGAGTACATCATTATATAAACATACTAAAAAAAAATTTGCAATAAACATAATTGCAATCGTGAAGCTGTCATTATGTTAAATGCTGTTCACTTTGAGCTTATGAAAAGGCCGTGCATTTTCTTTACAGAATTAATGATAACAAGGGATAAATGTTTGTAAAAGCATATCTAAAGCATAATTGTCTCTTTTTTAAATTAATTTCTCAATTATGTAGATAATACTGATAAGTTCATACTTTTTCATTACTGACAAAGCTTTTCGCAATAAGCAAAATAATCTAACATTAATAAAACCATATAAAATACTTACAGGCTGGACAATATTCCTGAGGAATGTCTCATGATAGCACAAACTTCACAACGGAGCACAAGCTCTGTATAATAATTATTGTATTATATATAGAGATACTATAATATATTTAACATATTGTGAGAGATCTCATGTTAGTTCTGGAGGACACCTGCAAAGATACATCCACAACATTCCGAAGGAATACTGCATGGAAGAAACTGGCAGAAATTGTGCTACTGAGCTTAGCACTTTGCATTCAGCTCATTAATATAAATTTATTGATTTCTAAAATATTGAGACTAGGGCTGAATGATTAATTGATTTCAAATCAAAATCTGATTGTGTGTGAAGCAAAGATTTATGGGATAGAGTTGTTTAGAAAAAATACACTAAATGGACATGTTCATTCTATAGATACTTTACTGTAGCCTGGTTGAGAGTTTGAGTGGCCACATAATCAGGTTACTTATTGAGAAATGCATGTATGTTAACCCAGTCTCTCTAACCGGAATAAGGATGTACATGGCATTGTTGAAACCAGGTTTCTGTGAATAACCCAGTTTTTAAAGTGCACATTTTTAAAGAGACCCTCAAGAAAAAAATTGCCTCAGTTTAGGATCCATGCAGCCAATGTGAATTCTCTTTTGTTGGCTTGAGCACTAAGCAGGGCTAGCATGTTAGAAAGGTGGCTTCCTAGTGCTGAGGTTCCAAACCTACTTTATTTGCCCAGCATCCCCCCAAAGATGTTGTACCATCTGGTCAGATCCCTCCAGTAATATAAAACTAATGGTTTGAAGCAGTAAATGATCATAGTTAATGCTAACAGTGGTCAAAAAGCATGATTTTGGATAATAGCAGACTTATTAAAGTAAATGCTTGACTACACATATAGACTATTAACACATGGGGCCAAGTGGTGTTTGATATCTCTAGATGAGGGGTTTTCAACCTTTTTTTCTTGGCATACCCTCTCCAGGATTTGAGGTGTTTTTGATGTACCATCATTTTTGTTTGATCTTAAATTATTAAATACTGAACTCTTACTAGTCACAATTAAAGGTGATACTACCTATTTTTAATGCAAGAACATTGGTGTACCTTGAAATGGAATAAAAACTTCATAGGTATGTTTTGCTGCTAAGTTCACCCTGTTTCTTTATTTATTTTTTAATGAATGACAAAATTTGCAGACTTTCCTGATATAATAAACACCTAGACGAAATGTCAAATATGTTTATTTTATTAATGCTGTAATTGTTAGTTATTTTTTGTTTCTGAATGTTTATTCTTCATTGGTCTGATTTTCTAAGAACTGTTCAAGAAAATAGTGGTACACCAAGAAAGTTTACCAGAGAGATAGACATATATATTGGAATGAGGTAGTGAGACAGCTCTCGCCTATAAGATGTTCTGTTTTCCAAAAATCTATTATTCTTGACATTTGGTTCCCAACCATTGAGTCCTGGAATTGATCAGTTCAGAGAGGTGGGTTGTGAGAAGTAGCATTACCTCTGACCCCACGTGAGCTGAAAGAGAATTTGAATTGGTGCGGGCACAGTAGAGTAACATCAGGAGCACCAGAGTTAAAATACAGTCCAGCCGGAGATTCTGGTTCAGACGCTGCGTATCCAATGGTCCTTGTAAGAGCCACTTTTCCCCAGTTTATTTATTTATTATTGCATTTCCCCTTGTGTATCACTTAACTGCTGCTTGCATTCTGCTGAGTTTGAGAGCTATATACAGTGCATCCGGAAAGTATTCACAGCGCATCACTTTTTCCACATTTTATGTTACAGCCTTATTCCAAAATGGATGAAATTCATTTTTTCCTCAGAATTCTAAACACAACACCCCATAATGACAATGTGAAAAAAGTTTGAGATTTTTGCAAATTTATTAAAAATAAAAAAATTGAGAAAGCACATGTACATAAGTATTCACAGCCTTTGCTATGAAGCTCAAAATTGAGCTCAGGTGCATCCTGTTTCCCCTGATCATCCTTGAGATGTTTCTGCAGCTTATTTGGAGTCCACCTGTGGTAAATTCAGTTGATTGGACATGATTTGGAAAGGCACACACCTGTCTATATAAGGTCCCACAGTTGACAGTTCCTGTCACAGCACAAACCAAGCATGAAGTTAAAGGAATTGTCTGTAGACCTCCGAGACAGGATTGTCTCGAGGCACAAATCTGGGGAAGGTTACAGAAAAATTTCTGCTGCTTTGAAGGTCCCAATGAGCACAGTAGCCTCCATCATCTGTAAGTGGAAGAAGTTCGAAACCACCAGGACTCTTTCTAGAGCTGGCCAGCCATCTAAACTGAGCGATCGGGGGAGAAGGGCCTTAGTCAGGGAGGTGACCAAGAACCCAATGGTCACTCTGTCAGAGCTCCAGAGGTCCTCTGTGGAGAGAGGAGAACCTTCCAGAAGGACAACCATCTCTGCAACAATCCACCAATCAGGCCTGTATGGTAAGTGGCCAGACGGAAGCCACTCTTTAGTAAAAGGCACATGGCAGCCTGCCTGGAGTTTGCCAAAAGGCACCTGAAGGACTCTCAGACCATGAGAAACATAATTCTTTTGTCTGATGAGGCAAAGATTGAACTCTTTGGTGTGAATGCCAGTCATCACGTTTGGAGGAAACCAGGCACTGCTCATCACCAGGCCAATACCATCCCTACAGTGATGGTGGCAGCATCATGCTGTGGGGATGTTTTTCAGCGGCAGGAACTGGGAGACTAGTCAGGATATAGGGAAAGATGACTGCAGCAATGTACAGAGACATCCTGGATGAAAACCTGCTCCACAGCGTTCTTGACCTTAGACTGGGGCGACGGTTCATCTTTCAGCAGGACAACGACCCTAAGCACACAGCCAAGATATCAAAGGAGTGGCTTCAGGACAACTCTGTGAATGTCCTTGAGTGGTGCTTGGTGTGCTTGGTGGATTGTTGCAGAGATGGTTGTCCTTCTGGAAAGTTCTCCTCTCTCCACAGAGGACCTCTGGAGCTCTGACAGAGTGACCATCGGGTTCTTGGTCATCTCCCTGACTAAGGCCCTTCTCCCCCGATCGCTCAGTTTAAATGGCCGGCCAGCTCTAGGAAGAGTCCTGGTGGTTTCGAACTTCTTCCACTTACAGATGATGGAGGCCACTGTGCTCATTGGGACCTTCAAAGCAGCAGATATTTTTTCTGTAACCTTCCCCAGATTTGTGCTTCGAGACAATCCTGTCTCGGAGGTCTACAGACAATTCCTTTAACTTCATGCTTGGTTTGTGCTCTGACATGAACTGTCAACTGTGGGACCTTATATAGACAGGTGTGTGCCTTTCCAAATCATGTCCAATCAACTGAATTTACCACAGGTGGACTCCAATTAAGCTGCAGAAACATCTCAAGGATGATCAGGGGAAACAGGATGCACCTGAGCTCAATTTTGAGCTTCGTGGCAAAGGCTGTGAATACTTATGTACACGTGCTTTCTCAATTTTTTTATTTTTAATAAATTTGCAAAAATCTCAAACTTTTTTCACATTGTCATTATGGGGTGTTGTGTTTAGAATTCTGAGGAAAAAATTAATTGAATCCATTTTGGAATAAGGCTGTAACATAACAAAATGTGGAAAAAGTGATGCGATGTGAATACTTTCCAGATGCACTTTATATTATAATTTACTGTCAGCGCCCAGTTTGAAAGCTACTGATCTAGTGCACAGGTTCTTTACCTCTTCAGCCGACAAGGCTGTTGGCAGTTGTAGTCTAATTTTTACATTTCTGAAAACTAATTCAAACAATTAGATTTTTATCTTTTTAAATACGCCAACATTTTGTGTTATAATGCAATGCATTATTGTTTTCCAACTTATGTATATGGCCAAGCTTTAAAAGTTTTTTTCAATACAGTAATCCCCGCCTATCGCGGAAGTTACGTTCCAGGCCCATCCGCGATATAGAAAGACTACATTTTTTTTTTTATTATAGTTTAAGCCTTAAAATACCCATCACACACGCTTTAAACACATGTAAACATATTAAGACAAACTTTGTAAACACATATGATATGTGGATGTCGGGCTAAGGATATGAGTAACATCTCTCTATTATAAAACATTTTAACTTCACACAAGACAAGGCAGTGAGACGGGATAAGAGCTGCTGTACAGGCTTTTAAATGATTGACACACAAGCTGAAAAACATGCAGCACAGAGACAGCACAAAGTCCACTTCTCCTTAGCATGCATTCAGCTCCCCCCTTCCCAACACGAAGTTGCAGGAGCGTAGCGCGCGTCTGGGGAGGAGGGTTTGAGTGAAGCCATCGTGACCAGATCTGAGCACTTCTCCTTAGCGAGTCACACTATCTCTACCCCCCACTTCTTCCTATTCCTCTTCCTCCTCCTCCAGAATGCAAGGTGTACATCTTGGCAGAAGCAGCACAAAGCCAGTAGCTGATCTGTCCGCTTCTGCTTAGTGTTAAACTGCCCCCCTTCACAAAAAGATAGGCAGAGACACGAAATGGAAAAATGACAGCTGCTGTGCAGGCTTTAAAGTGATTGACGCAAAGCGCGACAAGCACAACATACAGCTGGCCAGCAGTAGCAAGACACCAGATGAACCGATCGCATCTCTTTATCTTGCGTTCAGGCCCCCCTTCACAACGCGAGCAGCGTTATAAGTGCCGCAAGAAAGATATTTAACCACGCCCGGGGCAGGAAATAATGGACAAATATTGTTTTTACAAAAGTTTTAAATTAAGAATGAAAATAATGCATATGTAACAATTCCCATGAAAATAACAATATCCTAAAATTTTTTATCCAGTAAACCAAACGAGGGGGTGGGCGAGCAGGGGGCAGAGCCCCCTAGTAATAATAATAGTATTAATAAATCCGCGATGTAGCGGGGGCGCGATAGCTGAACCGCGATAGAGCGGGGGATTACTGTACTATCATTCGTATAATCTGTTGTATAACATACCCAACAATTAATGTTTGCTATTTTTAATAATTATTTTGATACACTTAATCATAATTTTCAATAAAAGATCAAATTTGAGGTGGCTGGTCAAAAGGATTTTCACAGGAAAGCACCTTTCTCTAGCTTATTTGCTCAGGTGCTCTGAAAATTTTTATAATAAAAAGTTCAGGGCACTGTGTCTTCCAGGCAGTGCCACTGCTTATTTCTGCATTTTGTGTTTATAAAATTATCTGATTGTGTGCCTAGAATGCATACCTTCTGTCAGCATTTCATCTGTCCATTTGTTTGCAGAATATAGGTGGTATAATATTTTATACCGTTCATTTTTAGGATTTCTGCTTTGTTGAAATTTTGCAGTTGAAGTATCCTATTGTAACTTATTTCTTTTTCCGGTATGTTTTATTAGAAAATAAATAAGCATGAATGTGATACTGTTAGTGCCATAATATAATCCTCACATTTTCATGCTTAAATAACATACTGTAGATGTTGTCTTCCAGTTTGGATTTTTGTATTTGTTTCTAAATTGATTTTCATGTCAAGTTAAGAAAGAAAAAAAAAATATAGAAAAAGCAAGGTAATCAGTGGCTACAGAAACAGTGCTATTGTTTTATATAAACTCATTCATAATTTGCAAAGTGATGAATGGGGATCATTAGGCAAGAATGAAATCCATACAATATCTTCATGTGGGCCTTAAAATAAATTGAATTTGCTCAAATTAGACTTCATTCACCTTCAGTTTTCTCACTTTGTTGTCAAAATCTATTCCTTAAATATCTTAAAGATTATTTTTATTAAATAAATTGTGTGCTTAGTTGTATCGTTGTCTTTATGTTACATTTATTGAATATTAGAACACTCTAGACGAGAACAGGCCCATTCAGCCCAACAAAGCTCGCCAGTCTTATCCACTTATTTCCTCCAATAAAACATTGTCGAGTTTTGAAAGTCCCTAACGTCTTACTGTCTACCACACTACTTGTTAGATTATTCCAAGTGTCTATCATAATTCCTTAATCCCTTCATAATTTTAAACACTTTGATCATGTCACCTCTTAATTTTCTTTTGCTTAAACTGTTATGGCTCAGCTCTTTTAATCTTTCCTCATAATTCAACCCCTGTAGCCCTGGAATCAGCCTAGTCGCTATTCTCTGGACCTTGAGATTCATGAAGGTCAAAAGGGTCAAGCATATAAAGAAAAAAATGAAGAATTACATATAAATGTATATGTTTTTGAAAACAAGCATGTAAACCTTCACAAGCAGAATTTTTAAGCTGGTTAAATGTTAATACAATCTAAACATTATAATATAACACTGGGGTGTCACATTCAGTTTTAATGAGGGACAATAACAACACATGTACCCACTGTGTGCTGGAGTATATCAACAAAATGCCACCACATTCTCTTTACAGACAAGACACACGGGTGCCACTCTGCTCATCAGAATCATAACATTCACACCTCTCATGAAACTTGTCTTCCCTCTATCAGCTTTTCTGTTCTTGGACATTGCAGCTGCTTAGCAAAGCTACCAGCAGCCACAGTCAGAACTGAGTGAAAAAAAATTACTGCCATATGTAACGCTAAGTGAGAGCAGCAGTCTGGATAAAGGCAAACATATTTAAGTAAAACAAAGTACATCCATTTGTACCTGCATTAACATGTACCATGATTGGATGACACTTGACCACGTTAATAAAAAAAAAAGTCCTTAAACGTGCTAGTTATGGATCATACAGACCACAGTTAAAGTTGGTCATTAATGGATAGTGATTACAAGTCGAGCTACCATCTCCTTCATAAGATTGTCACATCTTTGGCATCATGCTAAAACACTAAAGTTCTTTATTTTGGTGTGGCCTGTTGAGTCATTGAGCAGCCAACTTTCATTCTAACTACAGGTTACTAGCTGCCGTGTGGTGTGCTGCACATTTCTCTGGTGGATACTGAAGATGCATTTTAATGTCAGGTGTACAGTAAATGTAATCCAGCTAAATGATATAATCTATATTTGAAACAAATTTTAAAGGGGGTCTTTTGAGAAAACTCACAATTGTTGTGGTAGTATGCAACATTTTGAATATTGATGAAGCAAGCTGCTTTACAAGGTCTAAAGGCCAGATCCAGCCTGTGGGCCTTGAGTCTGGTTTGACTTAACAAGATTGTATAAGTGATATCATTATATATTTATATTTTAAACAGACAATAATATTTAATACAAATTAATGCAAATTTATACATTTAGTTTAACTGCAGCTATGTAGTTTTAAATCCCTTGTCTGTGTTTGTCATCTTATGTGACCTGCAGAACTGCATAAAAAATAATTTTGTAAAATACTACTAAAAAGATGAATAATTTTAAACAGGATAACTGGGTACATTTAACTGTGCTCTAATTGCCTAAATGTCTGCCATAAACTTAGATAAAATATTTTTGATAGCAGTATTAACATGTTTCATTACACAGTAGGTGAAATGATGCATTTGATACCATTACTTTTGTAAATTTGAATACATCAGTGGAAAGTCTCAGCTTGTAAATATTACGCCCAGGTTGCCAGCAGCCTTGGCATCTTCTTAAACCCATCTCATCTTTAGTCATGACTGGGATGAACCAATAGTGAGTGAGGCATGACCGGTAGATAGGACACAAGATATTTTAAAATCAGGTTCATGGCAGTTTATTAGTAACAGAAAATTAAAAGTGCAAGAACACTGCATTCAGATAAAAATATGTGATAAAATGTGTGCTTTAAAATCAGTGTCTTTGCAAATAAACAATTCCTATATAAAGTTAAAATCCTTTTCATCCTTCCTACCCTCTCTTTCAGTCCTTATGAGGAGAACAGGAGACATTCAAGTTGTAGCCTGTTGGATCCTCAATCTACCACGTACATGAGAAATGCAATGTGCATGGCCTCCTGGCTTCCAAGGGCTTCTTGCCAATCTCTGGATGCTGCTGCCTCTGGCCCTTTCCGAGACACATCCTGTCACATCCCTGATCCAAACTGCTGCTGCTAATGACTTCCTTGCAGCTCCCAGGGCACCTAGCCCATCTAACAATGCCGTTGTGCTTTAAGCCTTCTTTCTCCATCCACCTCCAGTCTCTATCTCTCTCCATCCCACCTGATAGCTCCACTGCTTAGCTGACATGAGTACTGCCACTTCTTGGAGCCTTTGCAGCACTCTGTCCAGCTCTGTAAAAGAAACTGTACCAGAAAGACACTGCCCTTTTCTGCATCCAGTTGTCACTGCCACCAATGATTGTAAACACTGCAAAGAAAACAAAAAAACACAAAAAAGTCCTACTCTTAACGCTAGCCTGTTTCCCTTTTCTTCCAGGCGTGTTGCTGCTGCTGAATGATGATTTGTGTGTGGTGCTACAATCTGTTCTTTAAGCTGCCACCTGCTTTCAAAGGCACTTTGCTTACTGTCATGGGCTAACAAAGGTTGTGCTTAAAAATGATAAATAGTAAAATTATAAAAACCCACCCCAACTTAGTCTAACCATATGAAATGAGGTAGACTCTTAAGTGCAGATTAGCAACATGCTCACATTTTGCAGATAAGACTAGTATCAGTCCTGTTCAAAATAGATGTCTTAAGAAGTTACCCATGTTCAGTTTATGCTAAACAGAAGAGAGAGTAAATGTACATGCTATATCATTAGCTGTTATGGCACATACGATTGTCATCATTTTGATCAAAATCAGTGATGGAATAAAAAAAAGCACAAACACACGCATATATAATATTCACATAAACACAAATATATGAATAATATAGCGTGTGTGCTGGAGAAAACCCATTCACATTTATTCATGTTGTCTGTAGTACAAAAATCACCTGCTATCATTGTTATGTCAGTGTTTCTCTCAATAACTTCGCTCCCAGTGGACTAATTTTATTGAAATCTAGTACATTTATTCTTAAAGGAAATTTGTCAGGAAAATTCAGTTTTTCTTTGTGATATCTTAGAGAACTCTGTACACACCTTTTAAATTCAAAAGAGTAACATTTAAAACCTTTTGTGAAGTTTTAAAATCATGTACCTTAAAATTGAGAATCTGAAGTCAGCAACTTATTTTGAACCTCTGTCACACCAAGTTGTGTTTGAAATTGCTCTTGATAAGTGATCTTCATAACAAATCGAGTAAAAAATATAAGCAAGTGAAGCAAAAGTCGCTTATCTAAAAAAAGGATGAAAGAGGAAGGTGGTTCTCTAAATGTATCTTCATAAGCCATTTTGCATTCATCAAATAAACAGTACTGTGCATTAATGATATACTAAAAACATGCTCCAACATTATCTATAGATTATAATAATTCAGTGTTTCTCTGACACTATGATTTGTATGGTCCTTTGCAGCCAACAGTTTAAGCTTGTGACTTTAACATACAGTACTTTTACTGCTCCATTGTGTGATACTTTCCAATAGAATATATTTATAAATTTGAACCACAATTAGCCATAAACCATCCACAACCAACTTCCTCTTTTGGCTACTCCCGTTAGGGGTTGCCACAGCGGATAATCTTCTTCCATATCTTTCTGGACACGTCTCCCCCCTCTTCTTCTTCAGCCAACAGTAGCCCAATATCCGCCAGCACCCTGTTGGCTAATAGTACTGGTGGCGGTTGTTGTTAACCCGGGGTTTGACCGATCCGGTATGGAAATTTGTATTCTTGTCCGCATATTGATTTGGCAAAATTTTACACTGGATGTCCTTCCTGACGTAACCCTCCCTATTTATCCGGGCTTGGGACCGGCACGAAGAAACACACTGGTTTGTATCTCCTGTCCACAATCAACAACTTACAATATTACAAAAATGCAATTTGTACGTCACTTTAGTTGGAATCGGTTATTTTTGAATGCTTTTTCAATCACCACAAGCGTATTTGGGCTTGGTTTTTAACTGCCCAATATTGTAAATTGCTATTTAAAAATATACATAATTACATTGTATAAATGGTATTTGAATCATATTTAAAAAATCTAATAAATATATGGTGTCTTTGTTGAAGTAAATAAACAAAATATTAAAATAATGTTCTTCCTTTCCAAACAATTAGTTTCTGAATGCAGCTGAATGTTACACAGTGCTTACATTTTCAAACTTGTTATATTTTAATGTTAGTAAGAAAATTAATTTTTTTCCCATTTACTAAAGCATTGTAAAAAAAAAAAAACCTTTATATTTCATACATACAGTACCAGTATATGACAATCAATAAATATTGTCCATTTGTGTCTTTTCTAACCTCAATATTTTGATCAGGGCCATGGGAAACTGGTGCCTTTCTTTATTTGCAAATAATGCCCTGTTTAGAACTAGTATTACATATTGCTAGGCATTAGGCAACATTTTGTTGTACTGAATTTTTCACTAAAAAATAGTAAAAGTATGAAATGTGGCATTGTATTATGTCTCTAATGATTAAAATGAAGCACAAAAGCAAATTAAAGTGTATTTTCATTGAAAGCAGGGAATTTAAAAATCTGGTTGAATAACTAAAATCCACTTTAATAAATGGATGTGTGTGTGTGTGTGTGTGTGTGTGTTTGTTTGTCCTGTTGCTTTGTCTGTTATATCCATTTGGTATGTGATTTCTAAAAGCACTGGGTAAGTTTTGTGCCATCTGTTAGAATACAAAATGCAGTAGTTGTATTACTACATATATTACAAAATAGATTCCAACAGATGGTGCAATGCAATCATTAACGATGAATATGTTGAACAGAGGGTAAATGCTGGATAAACAGAAGTCAGCTTATCCACTTTAATAAAAAGTGTCTTTATAAGTGTCTGTATCTGTCTGGTTGCTTTGTCTCTATTTTATGCTATTTGTTATAGGGATTAATAAAAGCAGTGCTAGTGTTTGTGATGCTCCATCTGTTGGAATGACAACTGCAATGCATTTTATTACAGCATGTATTGCAAAATACATTCCATAGATGGTGCACTGCAAACATTAATGCTGAATTTGCTGAGGTCTGCATTTATTTAGATACCAGCCTGCCATAAATGGATAGCACAGCTAGTTAAGTTATAACATGACTAGGGATTCCCAGACATTTTTCATTCCCGCATTCCTGGGAATGAAACTGCTGTAATTCCCGGGAAACCGGGAACAGCCAAGCTTGCATATATAGCATGTAAAAGTGTAAAAATCGATCAAGAAATAACCGTTATAGTTGAAAATAATTAAGTGGCATGGTTTTTTGGCCCATGGTGTAGTGTTTTGCAGATTGATTCAGTCAACCAGTAGCAGTCGTCGGTCTCCCAGCTCCGACTAAGACTGAGCACAGTGGACTGGGAAGAGTCTGCACTCGGCATCTCACAAATGCCAGGACAGGGCAGACTTCATTGACGTCTGTCAGACAACAGCTTTGAACAGCAACTTGAAATTGCAATGCGTCAGTCTGTTGCATCCGCATTATTTGTGCCAGGAAACTTGCCATCACAGAATGATGACAAGAAACTGGATGCAACAGTAAAAGCTGAAATGGCGGTGTTTCAGAGCAACGCAAGCACGGGCGTTGTTTAGAACAAGTGTATCAGTATCTGATCAGGTAGATCGCGTTTCATTCAAAAAAATTTTTTTTTAAAGGTTAGTCTATCATATATCCTCCCTGTGGTATTTACCACTTGATTGACATACAGGGCGGCCAGTCTGAGATCCCTTTCCTTCTAACACACTGGTCATCTCACATGCACCCATACAATCAGAATGTGATTCAGACTATGAATGCCATGAATGTAATTACCCCGATCTACATGCTGTCAAATAAACGAACCACACGCCATGGCTTCGCCTCGGATGCTGACGTGCAGTGAGTGTGCACACCTGAAGAGCCCAGAATTAGGGCGAAACACGTGTCTTGTACTCTTTGCATTATTTGACAGTAAAACTTTGCGACATTCTATGATCTGCTTCTCGCAACTGAAAAGGGCAGCGTGGTGGATGTTTGCCGACACAAGCGTTACCTGGTAGGTAACCACCCATACAATCAGATTGTGATTCAGACTACGAATGCCATGAATGTAATTACCCTGATCTACATGCTGTCCAATAAACAAACCACATGCTGTGGCGCAATGTAAAGAGCGAAACATGTGTCGCATACTCTTTGCATTATTTGACAGTAAAACTATGCAATATATATAAATTTTTAATGTAGGTAGATCATTTCGACCTGGTCATTTTAAAAGTAGCTCGCAAGCCGAAAAAGTGTGGGGACCCCTGAACTAGATACATGTACTTATATGACAGCATGAACTGCTTGTAGATAAGGTTAGTCTTTTATTGGTGTCAACATATTGCAGTAGTTTTATTAAAAAAAGTGTTGGTTGTTCTAAAACCATTCACGTGTGAGATGCCCGTGCACTGTGTCATCCCCGGGCGCCCGGGATTCCCAAATTCCCAGGAATGGATAAACCCGTCCGGGAATGGATTCCCTAAACATGACAGACCAACTACACTTTGACAGAACCGTTATTCACCTTCTGTATATTCATACGAAGGTGAAAATTCTTAGCACACAGCAAAAATGCTGTCCATGAAAGTGTGCTGGGAATGCAACTTAAGTGTTTTTCTCTCTCTCTCACACACACATGCACACTGAATTACAATGTTGTTTCATGAAAGCACTGTTGCATCCATATGCTTGTTTTCAACACCAACTATTTTAAGATCTGGTGAAGCACAGATTTAACTTTGTATTTTAATAGTTCTCACAAAATACTCAAACACTGCTGAGAGAGCAGCAAGCTGTAGTTACTGCAGTGGTCACAAAGTGCAGATGTAAGAATGAGTGCTTGAGACATTAATACACTGTTTTCTGATACTGATTCAGAAATAGGACTTTACAGCAAGCTGGAACTATTCTGCAGTGTATCTTGTATTGCTCTGAACAGCAGTCCTCTAGCATGACAAAGGGTGGAAAAAAGCCAAATTCCCAATGTTGCTTTTCTGGTTTAATAATGCTGTACTTCTGTCCCTGCTTTGACTGTACTCAGTGAGTTTTTCCAGCTGTAGGGGATATTGTCACAACAAAGTGTTCTTAACTTCATGCAGAGTGTTATTCTCATTTTTCTTAAAAGGAAATACAACATTATAATCTACATATTGAAAAACTGACTGACTGAATCACTCACCACCAAAAACTTATTACTCATTTAGTCAAAAAGAAGAAATTTGACAGGATTTAATTTGTAGCCTTTTGGGCATTTAGGTCCATAGGTAGCTATTAAGAAAGGACATTGTGATATATCAGTATTTAGAGATATCAGCCCCCCCCCACCTTAGAAAATCTAAATACTCCAATATCTCAAAATACCTAAACGGATTAGATTGAAAGTTGGTGACAGTAATGAAAAAAGAACATTGGCCAACAGGTGTGTGGATGCAGCAGAAGTGATTAATAGGCCACGCGAATAGCACCAGTAACCAGTAGGTTGGATGGATGACTGAAGGAAGAAACAAAGCTTTGTTGTTGACTACAGACATTCCTACATATGTACCGACTCTCATCTTGGTTATCCCTTCTTCTCTGGTGACCCTCAGCCTCTGGTCTAAGTACAGAAAACCAATTGCTCTTTGATTGCGATGATGGAACACTCCAAGGGAGATGTATCATTTTTAGTTAGCGATACTGGAGTTTCTAATGGGAAAGCCACAGAAATTGTGTTGATACACTTAAAGGTAAAGCTCCACTCTTCCTGCTGTTCATGTTAATACATCAGTTTAACAAACAGGGTTCTAGCATTTGTGTATATCCACTTAAAGCGTTGCTTTGCATATATACTCACATCTGTAAACTTTAAAGGGGCTATATACAGCTGGTGAAAAACACAAAAAGAAGTACTATACTTGAGTGAATAGAGTAAATAAATGAAAATCAAATACATTAATAATATTACTCAAATTTCACATTATTAAAACTGACTTCCCTTTTCCATTCAAAACAATACACTTTCCTGTAAAACAGTGGTTTTTCAATGCCCATCAGCAAAAACCAAGGAAAAGCTGATCTAATGCAGGAATGTTTTACTCATGGATAATTGTGTATTGCATGTTCAAGAGAAAGAAACTCCAGTCATCTAATATTGCAATTATTGTTTGATGCCAAGATGACTTACAACATTTGACATGTAATTGGTTACATATCTTTAGTTTTTCCAGACAATGAATGTTTAGTAATAAGTAAAACTAAACATATATTTCTTTTAGAAAGATTTCATATAATTGAGAGTATTGTATTGTGTAGCCTAAATTTGCAATATGAATTGTGTTATGGCATAAGTGTAAGTTGTCTAATGCCTACATATTACTGAATTGTTTCTAATCTTCCTACAAAGGTGAAACTAGCAGTGTTTGAATTAAGAAAAATTGAAACTTGTGTGCCTGGGCCAATTTTATTATGCAGCTTTTAGTGCTCCTTATTTTAAGTCAAGATAATGTGAATACTTCCACCTGTTAAAAGCAATGTTTTAAGCAATGCCATGATTACCTTACAGTGCTGCTGACAAGATGTTTTACTTAAAGCAAATGGCAGCATTACAGAGAAAACTTTGTTTTTTTATTAATAAAATAAATATTGTGTTACTCGTTACTTTAAAAAGTCATTTGACTATGAAACATGCATTACTGTTAGTGTGTTAACCCCAACCCTGTTTCTTTCTGATATTCAGCCAATTTCTTAATATTTTGTGGAAGTGAAAACCAAACACACATTTCTGAACCACTTTATTTTTAACTAATCTCATTATGTAATTAGCTGACTCTTTTTTCTCTTCTATTATTTTGCACGTGAAACAAAATGTGAGATTTACATTTATAAGAAATGTCTTAAAACTTTTAACTGTTTTGTTATTGTCTTATTTTATTAGTTTTCTTTGGGTTTTTTTTTTTTCTTCTTTCCAGTGACAATTAGTAACAAGTACAGCAGAAAACAGAGTAAACAAAGCTGAATACTAAAACTGATTTTACAATACACAACTGGTAGTCATTGGATGTGTAATACTTATTGACTGCATTTGCTGAGCTTGTTACTGGACCATGTCAATTTATACATCAGATATAGCTGAGTATATCCAGTTTAGCAAGTACAGTAATCCCTCCTCGATCGCAGGGGTTGCGTTCCAGACCCCCCCGCGATAGGTGAAAATCCGCAAAGTAGAAACCATATGTTTGTATGGTTATTTTTATATATTTTAAGCACTTATAAACTCTCCCGCACTGTTTATAAATATTCCCCGCAGAGTTATACAGCATAATCCCTTTGTATTCTCTTAGATATTAGGTAAGATTCATTGAAATTATGTATATAAACACACTGTTTATATACAGTAAAACCTAAATATTATTTTAAAGATATTGAGTGTCTCCGATATCACATATGTTACAGCCATTACGATAGACAGGCCACCAGCAATAAATACGTACAATGCAAGAAAAATAGTATACAGTAAATGTGTGTAGAGTGACACTAAACGTACGTACATGTACTAAGTACTGTAAGTAGAAAATTAATTATGGTTACTCACCAACAATGACACGATGACTTGTCCAATAACAATGAGTTTAATTTTACTGCACAACAAAGGAGAGCGTTACAGCTCTTCTAAAAGAGCCACTTCAGGCGATTGTGTAGCACTGCCGTTGTTCTTCTTCTGGCAGTCTTCAATCCAAATCCCTAAAGCAGATTCCATCCAGACTACTGCCTTATTACATCCACTTACAACTCATTTTGCACCCTGGTTAAAAGGACACCTACTTTTTAAATAAAAAGAATTGTAGCCTTCAACAAATCCAAAACATTTACCTTTTTGTCAATCGTTAACATCTTCCGTTGGCGCTTGGGCACGGCCCCTGAAGCAGTAGCAGATCGTTTTGGAGCCATAATGAAGGGCTTGACTATGCACAAAGATAAACACAAAAGAGCACAACTCTTTACACAGCGAAACACGTTGATGCTGAATGAGTGAGACAAGACTTCCTGGTTAACACTGCATTCAGCACGCAGGAACTTAACTGCGTGCTCTGATTGGTTAGCTTCTCAGTCATCCGCCAATAGCGTCCCTTGTATAAAATCAACTGGGCAAACCAACTGAGGAAGCATGTACAGAATCCGCGAAGCAGCGAAAAATCCGCGTTATATATTTAGTTATGCTTTCATATAAAATCCGCGATAGAGTGAAACCGCGAAAGTCGAAGCGCGATATAGCGAGGGATTACTGTATAGCCACAGTCTGTTGTGTTTTGTTTTTTTTTCTTTTTTTTTTCACCCCCATTCTTTGTGCTACTTAAAACATCAGGCATCACAAGGATGAGCTTCTCTTCTGTTTGTGTGGTCCAAAATACCTTCATTCCTTACTTGTTATAGCTGCACTATATATATTTTACTTCCAGATATGCAGTCATTGGTTTTCAGCTCTTAAGCACACAGAGTCCGCCCCATGACTTAAGGAATTTTGTTGGAGTGAGTCATGGTCTAGTTGGAGTGAGCCACTGGGCGTGTCACATTACATGACGTGCCTTCCAGATAGCACTTCCTCCAACTTGTTAAGATCATGTAATTGAAGGCTACAAATGAAAATCGCTGAAAAAATAGTTTAATGTGAAATGGCCATAAGGAACAGCAATTTCAGGTGCACGTGTGTTTAGTAGTATATAATAAATAAATAACTAGAAATTTAAAAAAAAAAGCAAAATGCTAAAAAGCAAAAACAAAATTCTACCAATCTAACAAGAAAAATTCTTGTTTCCAATAAATTCAGTGTAACTTGTCTAATTTCTGGACTGACAGAGAATGGACAATAGCAGCTTGATAAATTAAGATAGAAGTCCAATATCAGAGGAATTTGGTCTGGATGATAATCTGCAGTTTCATGGACTCCCAGGACTGAGAACCACAGCCCTAGATGACTCATTTGAATGAAGTCTGGTAGTCTTACAATCTGTGCCCCATAGATTTTTTTTCAAGGCTTGAAGGGACCTCAATTCTCAACGTACTGTACCTGTTTTTAGGAGTTCTGTTACTGTTTTTGCTCAGAAAGTAAGGCATGCCTAAGGAAAAAACCAGACCTGTGAGATTTTTCTCTGAGGGCCACTCTCATGGAAAGGCAGGATATGGATGATATTAACATTAAGTGTATTTGTGTTGGCCTAAATCTATATCATATTCAAGTATGGTTTTTGGTCATTTGAATAATTTATTTAATATTTCCGGAAAGCAGGAGATGATCAGATTTTTTTTTTCCCCCCTCCACCCTGGCATATAATTTAATCCTGGTAATTGGACAGATTATTTGTTTTTTCAAAAAGGCAGGCTGCTAAGTAGACATGTATGGCTATCCGCTTTCTTTCTGTAAATGTTTTATGCACTAATTTTATCATATGTGAACTTGTAACAAAAACAGTTGTTGATTGTTATAAAATAGAGTAAATTAGTTAGATTTCCAAGCATGTCCACACAAATAATTGGTTTTAAGACAGTACAAATGTCAGTCTGCAGTCATATCATGTTTTGTAATGGTGTGTCAGCTTATTAGCTCCAGCAGTGCTGATAAATTCCTTACTATACTATGGTACAAAGAGACCTCTGCACTTTGTCATATAAAATAAGAAAAAAGTGGGATTCTGAAACTGTTGGATGGTGCAATTCTGAGTGGTGTTTAGATCAATTTGGCCTGCATGAAAAACGCATTAATAGGTTTCAGTAAGCACCACTAAATATTACCATATTTGATTCCAGTTGTAATCTCATAAGAAACTAATTATCTTTTGTTAATTGCACAATTTCATTGTTCTTTTTTGTCTGTTTACAGGCTGCTGTTTTGTAACATTTTATACAAGAAAAGCTGCGCTTGAGGCTCAGAATGCACTGCATAATATTAAAACATTACCTGGGGTGAGTATATTTCTGTTAATTAGAACTTATTAATCATTATATACCATATGAAAAGTTGATAAACCTTTCCGCAATTAATCTTTGCCTAATGTTTTGACTGTTGAACATATCTTGCTGTACAGATGGTAATGTATAAAATAGTGTTGCTTTGCATGCGACCCTAAAAGCACTCTTGAATCAGGCCTATTTTCTTTTTCTACAGGGATTGATATCCTCTTATTAGACTAATAGTGTATCTATTAGCGTAGAGGCATATAAGTTACAGGTTCATGAGTTTGATTGCTGCCTTCAGGCAATTCTGAATAAGCATCACGTTGGAGATAAGGACCTAGAGGCAGATTTCTTACCTGCCTGAAAGGGTAGCAGTTTGGCTTATTTAGCAGCACAATTGCTGCTGAAAAGAGAATTGGCTACTGTGTCCTAGAGGAATATGGAGGCATGTTTAGTCCTGATGTGGAAAAAAGGGCTGAGCTTTTTACCAAACAAAAGATGCATTTAAGCACACAAAGATTATGTTTAGGACCTAGATCAGACAATTACTAGAAGTGTATATCTATATACAGAAGTGTATATATGCAGAGTTTTGCATTTTATGTAAAGGTTACAATGCCATGAAAGCACCATTTTCAAAAATAAATAAATAAATAAAAAAAACCTGAGGCTTTCTGTTTTCATTATATTAGTGAAGCCCAAAGAGTAAATGAACATGACACAACTACTTCAATTTAAGCAAAAAGAAAGGAAGAAATACAGTACATCATTCGTATCTGAGTGACGCAGCAGATACCTTTCTGATGTCAGGCTGAAATAAGAGTATACTGGGGACGTGAAAACCGGACCAAATACTGTATAACTTTTAGTGATTACATGACAAGCACTGGCAAGCATTTATGGAACAGCTGCATCATATACATTCCAAATATCTGAATGCTCTACAGAATGGATTAGTGGGCACACTTTTACAATGCAGATATATAGCAGTCTTTTTAACATGTTCATGCAGTGTAGTTAAAGAAAAAAAAATGCAAAATGAGAGAGCTTCAAGTCAGTTAGAGATATATGGTATGCTGTATTCTTTAACAATCATAGACTATAATTCATTTAGTTTTAATTACTATTCAAAATTTTTTTAAATAACCAGAAGAATCGGATAGCTTGAACTAATATTTTTTAAATTGGTGCATTGATAAAATTCATCCATTCTTTTCCTAACCCCATTTACTGTAGCTTTATTAACCTTAAATGGATTCACTGGGTTTCATAAAGTCGTCTCTTGCTTTTAGAACTGATTGGGTGCTTGCACTGATTTCAGCTTTTGTATGTTTCATGTTATACATATCCCCCACTACTGTTCTAATTATGGTACATGCACAGCATGCAAAATTTCTGGGATTGTGAACATAAAATACATTTGCTGAACCAAGTAGTATAAAACACAATACCTGAAAAAGATAAACAAAATATAACTAAATATGAGGAATTGTTGTCTGTCAGAATGTAAGGGCAATACCAGATATACAAAATTCTGGAAAATGTTTACATGTGGTAAAAGGGTATTATACTGTCAGATTAGAATTACTAAGTGTAAGCTGTAAATAAAATACTTTAAGAACCAGGCTTATTTGATTAACTTTCTCTTAAGTGTTTAATACTAATGCTGAGATGCACTATCTTGACTGGCAACTACAATTTTTCCTGAAAAACAATTCAAATGATTTTTTTTTTATTTTTGATATTTAATTTTCTCCTCTTTGATATAGGTACAGTTTAAAGCTTGATAAAATAGTGCAGACATGTTTTTCTTTGACTAACATTATTAGTGGATATCAGACCACCCTGCAAATATTATTTTTAAAATTAATATCCGTGCAGTGAATTTTGCTTCTGAAATAGTTCAGTGCATACTGTATATAACTGTGTGTTCATATGCATGTAAATAGTATTTTCTGTATACATTATCTAACTTTCCATAAAAACAAATAAGGCCATAATGTGAGACCATCTTGCATAAATGCCTATAGCTATATTTCTTAATGTGTTGCAGATGTGACCACTGAGTAGTGCATGATAATAAAGGCCAAACACTTGGCTAGCTAGATTATCTCCTCCTCTCACTTTAAAGCATAGTAATTATCAGTTATTATTGGTGTCCCTACATAACCCAAATGTGTGTATTTTTTAATGTAAACATATTTACGGTGTGAGTGTGTGTATATATGTATGTATGTATGTATGTATGTATGTATATATGTGTGTGTATATATGTGTATGTGTGTATATATATAATATATATATATATATATAGTAGATAATGATCAGCCACAACATTAAAATCACCTACCTAATAATTGTGTAGGTACCCATCATGCCGGCAAAACAGTTTTTTCTCATTGACACATGGTCTCTTCAGGACCTCTTAAGGTGTCTTGTGGTATCTGGCACCAAAATGTTAACAGCAGATCTTCAAATCTTCTAAATTGTAAGGCAGAGTCTCCATGGAGTTGTTTTTCCTGCACATCACACTGATGCTGGATTAGACTGAGAGAATTTTGAGGCCAAGTCAGCACCTTGAATTCGTCATGTTTCTCGTACAATTCCTAAATAATTTTTGCACAGTGATAGGTTGCAATTTGGGGGTATCTTTGCTATGAAATGGTGTATGGTCTGCAAAAATTTTTCATAGAGTGGTATGAATGGCAGGACCCAAGGTTTTCCAGCAGAACATTTTTCCAGAGCATCACACTGCTTCTGCCAGCTTGCCTTCTTCCTATAGTGCATCTTACTGCCATCTCTGTACCAGGTAAATGGCTTACACGACCATCTCCATGATCTAAAAGAAAACTTGATTAATCGGTCCAGGCCACCTTATTCCATTGTTCCATCATTCAAATCTGATGCTCACATGCCCATTATAGGCACTTTCTAGGGTGAACAGGGGTCAGCATGGCCACTATGACGTCTGCTGCTACGCAGCCCTATACACAGCATGCTGCAATACACTGTGTTCTATCAACTTTCTTTCATCGCCAGCATTAAGTTTTTCAGCAATTTGTGCCACAGTAGCTCTTCTGTAGGTAGCCTTCGCCCCCCTCAAGCATCAGTGAGCCTTGGGTGTCCATGACCCTGTTACCGGTTGTCCTTTCTTGGAACTACTTTTGCTACATACTAGCCACTGGATGGAGATGCTCTGACCCAATCGTTTTGCCATTACAGTTTTTCCCTTGTCAAAGTCACTCAGATCCTTATGCTTGTCCATTTTTCCTGCTTCTAACACATTACCTTCAAGAAGGTTCACTTCACTCGCTGTTCACTTGCTGCCTAATATGTACCACTGCTTGACAGATGCCATTGTAGCAAGATAATCAATATTATTCCCTTTACTTGTAAGTGGTTTTAATATTGTTGCTGATTGGTGTATGTACTGTAAATACATTAGGGCTGCAACGAAAAATCGTCGGATGTGGATTTTTTTTTTTATTGTCGACTCGTCATAAACAGAACCTTCAATAGAGGCTCCAGTCACAAAGAACCACATTGGTTTTGGTACTGTAACTGCAATGCACTACATGAACATCTGGGGGCAGTATCGTTTGTTATTGTTTGTCAAGACGCACAAAGTTCTACCAACGCAAGCATCCTGGAGCTGTGATGCCGCCATCTCTCGAGAGGTAAGTTTTAGCGAGTAAAGTTAGTGTCACGTGTTCACGTTGATGATTGTACTATAATGTGTATATATTAAGGTTTCGACAATGATAGTTAACTCTTAAACCGACACATACTTGGGGGTTAATGCACCCCTGGACGCCAAATACTTTTTAGCTGCACTTTTTAAGTAAACATCACAATTCACAAAGAAAATGTGAACACTTTTTTTTTTATACAAGGAGCATCACAATTACTGCAACACTGATCATTTTACACACTGCAAATGAACTGTAAAAACTACACCCCCAAATCAGAAAAAGTTGGGACAGTGTGGAAAATGTGAATAAAAAATAAAGCAGTAATTTACAAATTTCCCTTAACTTTTTATTTCATTGCAGACAGTATGAACACAAGATAATTCATGTTTTTTTGGTCAACATCATTTGATTTGTAAATAAACATCCATTCTTGCCATTCAGGCTAGCAACACATTCCAAAAAAAGTTGAGATGGGGGCAATTCAGGGGTAGTAATGAGGTATAATAACTAAATAATGATGTGATTTGAAACTGGTGATGTTAACAGGTGATTGCAATCATGATTTGGTACAAAAGCAGCATCGAGGAAAGGCCTACTCCTTTAGGAGAAAAGATGGGCAGAGGATCGCCAGTTTGCCACCAAGTGCGGGCAAAAATCTTTGAAATGATGAAGAAAAAATTTCTCAAAGACAGATAGGAAGAGATTTGGGCATTTCTCCCTCTACAGTGCATAACATAGTGAAAAGAATCAGGGAATTTGGAGAAATTACCGTGCGCAAAGGCCAGGGTGCAAGCCTAAACTGAATGGCCGTGATCTCCGAGCCCTCAGGCGGCACTGCATTAAAAACCGTCATTCATCAATAAATGATATAACTGCGAGGGCACAGGACTACTTCAGGAAGTCACTCTCAAGCACTACAGTACGTAGTTGCATTAGGAAATGCCAGCTAAAACTGTACTGTGCCAAAAGGAAGCCCTACATAAATAGTGTCCAAAAGCGGCGTCGACTTCTCTGGGCTCGGAGGCATCTGGGATGGTCCATTGTGCAGTGGAAACGTATATTGTGGTCAGACGAATCGGTTTTTCACATCTTTTTGGAAGAAATGGACGCCGTGTGCTGCAGACCAAAGAGGAAAAGGACCATCCACACTGTTACTAGATACAAGTCCAAAAGCCAGGGTCTGTCATGGTATGGGGTTGTGTCAGTGCCTTCGGCAAAGGTAACTTGCACTTCTGCGATGGCACCATTAATGCTGAGAAGTATATCTCAGTTTTGGAGGAACAAATGCTGCCTTTAAGATGACGTCTTTTCCAGGGACGCCCATGCTTATTTCAGCAAGACAATGCCAAACCACATACTGCGCGCATAACAAAGGCATGGCTGCGTAAGAAGAGGGTGCGGATGCTTGACTGGCCTGCCTGCAGCCCTGATTTGTCTCCTGTAGAGAATGTTTGGCGCATTTTGAAACGAAAAATGCATCAACGAAGACCCCGTACTGTTGCGCACCTAAAACGTTTGCAGGAAGAATGGGACAAACTAACACCTGCAACACTTAGTCACTTGATTTCTTCAATGCCTAAACATCTTTTAAGTGTTGTTAAAAGACAGGGGAACTGTACAAAGTGGTAAAAGCTGTACTGTCCCAACTTTTTTTTGAAATGTGTTGCAAGCCTGAATGGCAAGAAGGGATATTTCTTTACAAATCAAATGATGTTGACAAAAAAAAAACATGAATTATTTTGTGTTCATACTGTCTGCAATGAAATAAAATTTGAGGAGAATTTATAACTTGCTTTTTTCTTTTTTTATTCACATTTTCCACACTGTCCCAACTTTTTCTGATTTGGGGTTGTATATAAAAAAAAAAACACTGCAACAATCTATTACTATATGTTCAATATGCAACTGAAGTCATTGACGAAATTTAGTATATCACCGAGCCAACTGCTCTTGAACTGGCTGCATTCAAACACACAGGGGTAAACGCTGATGATTGGGATTCAGCCGCTGCACTAGACGAGCCTGCAGAGACGGTGTTACTGCAGTTCTGCCGGGGCCGGCAGTGGTCGTGAGCTGGCTGCTCAAGGAATATACGGCACTGACTGATCAGCTCCGGCGTGCTGGCAAATTGCACTGAGAAACAACTTTAGCCGGTTGCGGAGTTTAATGAATGTACATTGCCGAATATACTGTATGTCGCCGCATATACTCGGCTTCGGCGTGCTTCTAAATTGCACTGGAAACCGACTCTAGCTGGTTGCGGTGTTCAACAAATGTACTTTTCCGAATATACTTGGCTCCAGTGTGCTGGCAGTAATTACGTTGTTACATATTTTAGTCAGGTTTTTTTTTTTTTGTCATAATATAGTATACGATGTGATAAACTACAACACTTTCAGAGTGTGATGATTAAAACATCTTTCTCTGCCTGCAAAATCATTCTTGTTTATTCCTGCTACCTGTACTCTCTGAGTGTCTCTTCTCAGCAGCTGGGAACATTGTCTCAAAGAAGAGTGCCAGCCTCACACATGTTCCTGCACTGCAATCAGGAATATATGAACTGAATCTTTTATAAACTGTACATTATTGTTTTTTTATTTGAATTGAAGCTTTATTTAAACTTTTGGACTTTAAGACACACCAGTGGCCATTTTTGGTTAAGTTAAATGCACTTTTTGTGTTTAAAGACTATGTGCACTTTAGTTTGTATTGTTTAATGTATTTCTTTTTTATTGTGATGGTTACACTAATATAAAAACATCTCATTATTTTCAAATTCATATGTTTCACTGGTTGTTATTTTAATTTGATTTATTATTAATTTTAATTGCATTAATGCAGAGACATCAGGGTGACATTCACAGGTGGATAGACGTGAGCAGATGAGATAAGACATGCACTGGAACCCAGAACAGGATGTGCAACCACAGGTTGCAGGCATCAAAATTGTCAGGCATGAAATAATCGTGACTAATCGAAAAAAAATTGAACGATTAGTCGACTACCAAAATAATCATTAGTTGCAGCCCTAAAATACGTATACGCAGACACACACACACACACACACACATACACACATAAATTGTTTAGTTTTTTGGGGGTTTTTTTTAAATGCATAGTGTACAATTTTGCCAGTGTGGAAAACAAGTAGCTTCTTTTTCCCGTCTCTTAGGTCTAGGTATTGAGTGAAAAAACTAGGACTAAATATGTAACATACTACAGTATTATAGATTTACTGGTTTCGTATTATAAAAGGCTATTTAACTAGTTTGTGTGGTGCTTAAGCAGTCCAGCCAGTTAATTTCTCAGAAGCTTAGGTGAAGCAGAGCAATGTTCCAATGGTTAAAATGTACTTGATGCTGGTTGTTATTAATCATGCATATAACTGTTAATCAAAGAGCCAGTGTTTTGTCAAACCACCACAAAGTGCATCACACTTGAGTTCTTTTTGGACAATTATAAATGAGAAACTGAATTTTAAAACGCTTCAAGCATTATTTCTCTGTTACAATGCTTAAGAGTTTTATTGTATTGCCATGCTATATTAATAATATTGCATTTAGTATTTATGTAAATGAAAAGATATGATGAACATAAACATACCCTTCAAGACTTCATCTAAACATAATGCAAAATTAATCAATTGAACATAGATTTGTGTATCATGTACATCTCTTTCTCAATATATTTAAGTTTCTCTATTTTAGCTTTTTGGCTGTATCTTATCTGTATTGTTGAAAAGTTACAGTGTAGATAAAGAGTGATAATGATGTGTGATTCTTCTGCCACTTTACTAGAATTACGATCAGTATGTTTGCTTTTTCAAGTACATCCTTGGAATCAAACCTGTATTGCTTATCTATCAGGATGACCTAAAATTGACACTAAATAGACACTTGGACAAGGCAAAGCTTTCTGTTTTGGTTTATATTGGAATGTGGTGGTTGCTGGGGAAGTCGATTTTGCTGTTCACTAGACATACTGAGTTGCAAATGTTCACTCTTTTACTATCTGCTGCCAGATCTGACAGTCTGAAGGAGCAGAGGCGTACTGTTAAAGAAGAAATAACATAGTGCCAAAGTCTTGTCTGGCAGTCACAAACTGAGATGCACAAAATCATTTTAAACACACTTCAGTATAGACTTGCTGTTTTGATCCTCCCCCAAAACCCAATTGTCATACTAATCTGTCTCTGGCTTCAGGGTAATTAATTTGTGGTTAAGTTAAAAATTCTACTTCACTGTTGTTTTCATTCTTAGAAAATGATTTTCTTTTGATATACTTTACTGTATTTAAGTGTGGTTAAGATTGGGAAAATATTTTACTGCTATACAATGTCTCAATAAAACATATTTAATGGAAAAAAAACATTTTTTTTTTATTTATAAGTAAATGCTTACTTTACAGCGATGAACATGTCACAACAGGGCTTTCAATTTATTACAGAAATAGCCTCCAATCAGGCAAATGTTCAGTGTCTCATAAAACTATTCAAATCAAAGTGTTTTTTGTGAGGTAATTGTTGCAAAATAATTTAACAAGAAAATCAAAAAAAAAGTCTACAGTATATATTGATCACGAACATACAAACTCTAGATTTTTGCTCAGCAGTAATGATAGTGGGAAGGATATGCTATTCCAAAATTCATTTTTAAGAGATGATATGTAGGATGCTACAAAGACAGCAGTAACAAACACAGCTTTGTTTGCTTTTAAATATTCACAGTGAAAATCACCCCAAAGGAAATAAAGGAAATGATGTTATGCTGTTTTTTTTTTTTTTCTTTGGAAGATTCTCACAGTAGAAGTTCCTCCCTCTAATCTTAGTGGCTAAACCAAAATATTGCATGCATATGCTAAGCAGAACTACAATTTTGTTTGATGCATCCTTGTATGTTATCATTTACCGTTTGTTCCTGAATAGCCGTAAAGAGTCACTCTAACCCATTACTTTAACTCCAAAATAAGTCATGATGTCATTGCCTTTTGAGCTTCAAATAGGAGTTAGCATGTCTTATGTTTTCTCCTGATTTTAAATCTCAGCTTTGGAGAAATGTAATGTTAACTAAAAGCATTTCTTTCCATTGGTTGTCTGAAGACCTGTTTCTTTAGAAAAGGCAGAGTTTTGTGTTTATTTCAACGAGAATGTCACTTGTGATGCTTCACTCCCCTCCTGTCATTGTTTGCTGACATTTTTTGTGGAAGGTTGCAAGTTTATTCAGGATGGTCAGAAAGAATTCAGGATCATCATTATAGTGTCGCTTTCCTAGGCATGTCACTCGCATGAAAGCAAGCTATCACAGGAAGTGGAGAAAGAGTTACATTATGTACAATGGACACCTGCCTGCCTTGTCATATTAGTGGAGACTAAAAAAAAAATAAACACCATTGCACTTGTACCAAATGTGAGTAAAACGATGCTACTGTGGCTTACATCCTATCCATTATTTAACTTTGAAATATCCCTTTGTGCTAAATTTAGTGCAAACAAAATAGTTTATGGTACCTCTTGATAGATAGTTATGTAACAGTTTGGACAATAGTTTACCATAGTTTTTTTTTTGTCTTGGTTCATATGTAGGTAGTGTTACTCTACAAGATTACTTAGAGAAGCCTAAAGTAAAGAGAATGGATTTGATTGTATAAAATATTTAGCTTAGCTCTCATTGTCAATGGTGAGTATCTGTACATTACGTTAAATTTCTTATTATAAAAAGTTTAATGCAGTCAGTTTACTGAAATATAGAACATCAGTTACAAAGAAGCTAAGTTTTCTCAAGAATTTCAAAACTTAACTAAAATATCACATTAGTTTATAGACTTTTGAAATAGAGTCTTTGGTTATAGTCAAGATATCTAAGCCAATAAAAAAG
The DNA here is from genome assembly GCA_026402145.1 of Polypterus bichir lapradei. Lineage (NCBI taxonomy): Eukaryota > Metazoa > Chordata > Cladistia > Polypteriformes > Polypteridae > Polypterus > Polypterus bichir. The sequence continues at coordinate 56,686,922 of JANRMT010062792.1, forward strand.
TCTTCTTAAACCAGGAAAGGAGTTAAACCCTATCTCTGGAAGGCTGCTAATTACATATAGAGATAAGAACATCTTAGAGATGTTTACAGTGGCAGTTCTGAAATGCAAAGACAGGTACTCCCATAATCTTGTTAAAAAGTAAAATCTTTAGATGTTTTTCTTTTTTGCTCTACCCTTGGTAACAATAAAGTGGCATGTACAATGTTGGTTTCACAGTTCCAGTTGACATTAAATTTGAGAGCCATACTAGAATAGATAGCTATATAGAGAGGTGTGTGTGTGTGTATAATCAGTTAATTCAAAATGAAATCGTTAGTGCTTGCCAATGCATCATTTTTCTGATTTTTCAGGCACTGGTTATTCCATTCTTAGTTCATACTGCTGCTTAATCTGGAATCTCAATATTGAGATAACTGTGTACCATTTACAATGCCTCTGTTTAGAGTCTGTAATGAGTGAGTCTTTTTTCTGCATCAGTCATGTTTTTGTTTTGCTTATTCTGAGTGTTTTCTTGAGGATTTTCTGTACACCATTCCAGGATTCGAAGGACTTACAAAGTAGGTTAGTTGGCATCTGATGGCTCTTTGGTGATCTATTGGCTGCTTCAGGTCACAACTGTTTGTTTTAAAAGACTGGATAAAAAGCATAACCCTTTATTCTTGAAAGGTAGCAGACTTGTTATTGAATATCTTATTTTTTTTTTAATACTAACCATTTAGGTATTTTCCATCTTGGTTACCTGCTTCAAAATACCCTTAGTAGTAATTTCAGTTCTAATATTATTTGTGAAAGATTGCAATGTATATCCAATCCATGGTAAATAATGTTGGAGACTTTTTTTCTTATTACAGACTTAGAGTGAAAACCCTGGAGTATTATCATTAGAGGTCTTGTTATATAAATCAATTTAATTAAGTGTGTAATTTCAGAAATGAAGTGCAAATGCTATGTCAAATACTATTTAAAAATTATCTTGATTGATTTCTGAGAGGAAAGAAAATAACAGTTCTCCTTCATTTATTAATCTACTGTAAATTTTATGTCTGTTTTATATTTATTTAACCTTCATTAGCTGGTGGAATTTAGGATTAAATTCATTTCTTACACCTGTTAGGGTACTTTGCATCTTATATATAGCTTATATCATATATACGCAGACTATTACAGCCACAGTTGTGTATTGACTAATACAACATACTGTTTTTGGATCATTGACACAACACACTCTCCCCCTCCATTTGCTTCTCCTAGTGATCAAGTTATATATTTACATTAAATAACAATCACAAAACAGTAACAATTACACTTGTCCAAGAGAGGGTTGCACTGGTAACACTGAGGTGATGCTCAAGTGTTTTAAAGCACTTAAAGCAAAACATATCCAGCATATTTAGTGGGCTTTTCTTAAGCTAATTAAACAACATTGTCTTACAAACATGTTGTTCAGAAGGTAACAATTTAAACTAGAGTAATAACAAGTAATTGTTTGCATCTTTATCACTGATAATTTAAACAAAAAAAAACTGTTTACATTGACTTTTATCTGTTAGTTGGCTAGCCACATACTAAGTGAATTTGCATCAATTCATCAAGAGAAGGTGGATTTGAAAAATAGTGTGATGGGTTCTTTTTTGCAACTCAAGTTCTGAAAAGTATGAGAGTCATTTACTTTTTCATCTTCCAAATATAAGTTTTCTTAAAAATGTGCTAAGCTAGACTTGAGGCATTAAAATAATTCGTGAGTGACTAAAGAGAAAGCACATTCATGACAGGATGAGGACTCGCATAGTAAGGAATTATTGTTAGTGGTAAAATAAAAATAATTGTTGAGTTGACTTTTTCAACGGAATGGCCACTTCTCATTTGTTGGCTAAGAGTTCACAAACAGACTTCCATGAGGCTTCAGTTTTTCTGTTTGTGTGTGCTGATTAATTCAAGAAGTAACTATATACTATACAGTATAACAGTATTGTAGCAAAAAAGCATGTGTTTTTGCACATTTGGAACATAACGACCAGATAATGGACATGTTGTCGATTTATGCAATACAAGAAATGTGGATTTTTTTTTCTTTTGTCCATGGATGTTTTTCACATTGTTTCCTATTGTACAATACTGGTCACTATTACTTATTTCTCTCCATTGTGCATGAAAGCATAAGAATTTTTTTTTCCTCAGTGACCACTAAAAGCAAAGTACATGGGGGACTGGAGACATTCATGAGTATTCTTTAAAGGACTCTAGTAGTTCTATTTCCTACTTGTTCATCTTTATTATGTGAGTTTGTATTTATTTATTTTTATTATTTGCTTTTTTGTATTTAATTTATTTTTTCTAATTTAAATTTTTTCATTAACTTCTTATAAAGCACTTTGAGCTACATGTTTTGTAGGAAAATGTGCTGTAGAAATAAATGTTGTTCACCAAGATTCAGGTAGTTAATAAATGTGCAGCCCCATACCTTTGGTTTCCTACATTCCAGGATGTGCATTAATAAAACCGTCCCCTTTAAAGATTAAAGTCAACACCTGAGCCATGAGAAATATGCTGAAAAGAAATTTTATTCTCTTGTACAACTTTTTGCTTTAAGATATTTTTTTGTTTTCTGTGAGTTTCTTAGAAAGAGCTAATAAATTTACTGTTACTAAAATTACATGGTGTATTTTTTATTTTTGTAGTTTGATTTTTTTGTTAGAAAAAACACATTACACAGCATCTACATATTACATTTTTTTTCTTTTTCCTTCTGTGCCTAGTTTTAATATAGACACACTGTTTCCTATCTTAAATTATGCCCTGCAAATATGTTTAAATAAAGGAAGATGCATCTCCTGCAAGAATGATCTTTCCTGGCACTATCGTAAGTGTGTGTGTGTGTATGTGTGTGTGTGTGTGTGTGTGT
>JANRMT010062792.1:56690223-56706748 GCA_026402145.1 Polypterus bichir lapradei
TTTTTGGGCCTCTTCCTGGTTTTCTACCTACTGCGTGATTACGTGGGAGGCGTGATGATGTCACACGAAACTCCGCCCCCACGGGTTTCACGCTCATCTCCATTACAGTAAATGGAGAAAAACAGCTTCCAGTTATGACCATTACGCGTAGAATTTCGAAATGAAACCTGCCCAACATTTGTAAGGAAGCTGTAAGGAATAAGCCTGCCAAATTTCAGCCTTCTACCTACACGGGAAGTTGGAGAATTAGTGATGAGTCAGTCAGTCAGTGAGTGAGTGAGGGCTTTGCCGTTTATTAGTATAGATATATATGTGTGTGTGTATATATACACACACAGGTAGTCCCCACGTTAGACATCCGATCTACATCATTTTTAATAAAGAATGATATGCAGGCAACCAGAGAAATTAATAAAATTATCAAACATCTTAAGCTCCTCATCTATAAAGAAAAAAAGTTTTTATTTTGTGATAGGTGTCATAAGGTGCCCTCGTTGATGTTTGAATTAGAGATGATATAATGAAGAATAGTTTAACTATATAATTGTTATACGCATATTAAAATGTGTTGCATGGTTATTTTTTACATGTATTCTATGGAAGACTTGTTTTCAACAGCAAAATGTTTGTGCAGTAGTTTTAAAGAAAGAGATTAAGGTCTGTTTTTAATTAGCAGTTGTGTGCTTTCAAAGCTCTCCAGGGTACCAAGTAAATCTGGTGCAAATAAGAGTCATCGAGATTGATTTCATGTGGTCAGAGATGGTAAAAATCAGCATTTTATATTTGTATATTTATTATGCATACATTTGTATGTTGGTGCATAAGGTTTCACAGTTGGATGCAAAATCTTAAACTGGTTTTTACAGGGATGGCAGTTTAGTGGCTATTCTTTTTTTTTCATGGTAACTGTTGTGCTGTGATTTAACTCAGAAGACCTAATTTAAATAGGGGTAAAAAACGAATGGCACATTTATCAAAAGCTCCTATTTATAATACTATGGTGTTAATTCAACAGAAATAAGGTACCTAATGTAAAACATAACAAACCAGCAAACAGATAAAAGCTGATTGGTAGAATCAGTGTGCTTTGGGATTTTTTTTGGGTAACAAAAACATGGCACCACAGAAAAACAGTTGGAAAACACTGTTGTACCTACACCTTTGCTCTTTAAACAAAAAAAAAAAAAAAAAAATATCTCCACACCTGCTATCTTGCTTAATAACTGACACCGTGCATTACTTGAATGGTTATGTTGTGTTCTTCACGTAAATTAGCAAAGATAATGCAAACTGGAATAATGGGTAGGGATAATCATTACTCTTCTGTTTTATAGTATTTTGTCATTATATTAGGGTAATTAGCACTGGCAGACTGGTGAGTTAAATACAGAGGTACTAGAAGACTTATTTTGGTTTTAGTACCTCAAAAAGGTAACTTATTTAACACCTATGTGATTTGATATTGATTCAATCTTAAAACAGAAACATTAAATGAAAAAAGAAAAAAAAAGCGTAATTTTTACCTTTGCCGCTTTTTTCTAGCATTGCACCAGGACTGCTATAAACCCCCTGCCCACACCCTTTCCTTCCACTGCCCTGCACCTATGTCAGTATGTATAAATGAGGAAAGTGGTTAAGAGATACTCTTTCCTTTGAATTAATGTAATGTACAAATAACTATCTATTAAATAGGCAAATACTGTGCTGTTCCCTCTCCTATCGTTACCTTTTTCCCCCACTCCCTGCCTTTTTTTGTCTTCAGTTCACACTATTTATTTTTCATTGAATTTATTAAAAGCAAGTAACATTCCATACAAACAAGTCAAACTTCAGCTCCCACCCAAGAGAAAGACTAAGGCCAACAAACAGCCAGAGTAAAACTTGTAAGAGTAGAAAAAAGGGGGGAAAAAAGGAGGGAGAATCCTTTTCCACAATATAAAAGCTTATACTAAAATGTTATTGATTAGGTCCTGCCAGGCTTTAAAAAAAGTTTTAAACTGATTCACTAAGTGAGAATTAGATTTTTTCCAATTTCAATTAGTATATAACATCAATTACCCACTGACTTCAAAGACGTGGGCTAGGATTCTTCCAGTCAAGCAAGATGAGTCTGTGTGCTAGTAGTGAGGTAAAGGCAATTTATTTGCCCTTCTCCACTTTAAGTCCATCCAGGAGGATTAGGACTGATTGTGACACCAAGGCTATCTGCAGCAATGCCACCAGTGTATGCTCCCTGACCTATGTTTCGTTTAATGGTTGTGCTCTTCTCTGATGCCATATAGTTTAACTTGGGTTCCATTTAAAGTAAATGAAATGTCTTTTCCCTGATCAGTCATGTTTTCTTAAAGATATGGTTACACATCTTACAAATTTTGCCAGGATATGTAAACTTATAATCACAACTGTATGTATATCAGTGTCAGTTTTACACCTCTTTTTTTCCAAACAGTATTGCACTTATTTAATGGTCAGCTTTCCTTATACCTGTTTTCATCATGTAAACATCATTTACTTTCTTAATGTTCCTGGGGCGTGACAAATGAAGAGAGAAAAATTGTGGCATTTAATTTACATCATATTTAATGAAAATGAATAATACATAAAAGCACCATAGGCCAGTATCATTAAGCAAGTGACTTTTTAAGCTCTACTTTCAAGACCAGGATAATGGATGGCTGGTAGGTTAATTAGTTAAATTTCTTTTTGTTCGTTTTTCCCTTCCCTACTTAAACTGTTGAAAATACAGTAAGTCCAATACTGCTATCACAACGTCTGCTTCCTAAATATTTTCAAACAAAATCCAAATATGGAACACAGTTGTAGAAGCCAGAGCCTTTGTTACAGGATCTTCTAGCTTTGTTCGGATTAGTTTTAGCAGTACAGAAAAGCTTATTTTCTTAAACCATCTTTTTAATGCATTGATGTCAAATGCATATTTTTTGGAAAGATTTTCATCATTTCGGGTGTGTAATTTACCTTTAAATTTGGTGAAGAATTTGCTCATAGTTTTTACAGAATGTACAGCAGATCCAAAATTTTGGCATAACCTTGTTTGTAATGTTATAAACACTGTCCTTGCTAAGCTTCTTGACTGATTGGGATGTTGCCTGCATGAAAGTAGAATACCAAGATTTTGGGAGCTAATGTTGATATGAAATGTAAATGCTTGTGATATAGTACAGGTTGTATCCTTATTTGCTGTAATGTGGTTTACAGAATCAATAAATAAAATAGAATGTAGAGGGAATACTGGCGCAAGGTCATTTACTTTGTCATTCTGGAGTATTGAGAGTTGTTTTATGAGGGAAAAATGAATTTAAACAGTTCTAATGTAAAGCTGCATTTAGTGCATTATATCAAAATTAGAAAAACATGAAGGGGTCTGAATACTTTCCGAAGTGTCTGTGCGTGTATACGTATATAAACACACCCACACACACGTACGTTTATATATAAATATGCTCATGCATGCAAACAGTAAATATAACTGACTTGTTGAGAGAGCAATATATAGAGTGTAACGTAACATCCTGACTTTCTTATAAACGCTCACACACACAAGTAAACCAAACTGCAAGGCAGAGACAACAGCTGTGAAAATGGGAGTCTAGTACATATGTCTAAAATTGTTTTCCTAACAGCAGTTCAGTATATCTGTCATGAATAACATGCACACATCATTTATAAGAGCATGGTCTATGCATCCTGCAGACTTTCACAGCAAAGGCATCATGCACAGAAGAGAAGAATAACACTGTCAGTCTCAGAGTATGAAGTGGAATTACTCGGAGGATGTGGTACGTGAGAAGCAGATAAACATTTAATATATTGTTGTATTTGGTCTTACAGGTTTACTCATCAACAAAAAAACTATTTCCCATTAAGTTAAAAAGCCAAAATTTCGTTGAATGGTTCATGTAGGGCACCAGGTATATGCTAAGAAAGGACATTTCAACATATATATCAATCTTCAGGGTTAAACACATACAAATCCCCACCACCAAGTTCCTGGCAAAAGAAAAACTAAAATCTCAAAAAAATGCTGTGATGGTTTTATTGAAATTTGGTTAAATTATAGGAAAAATAGAAAATTAGCCTACACATTTTTTTTGTCAATTACATTTGACAATCTTTATTAATATTATGTTAATTTTCATGCTCAGTGATTGACAGGCCACACTAATAGTGCCCTAACAAATAGGGTGAACAGATGACTGAAGACAGGGCGGTACCCAGGACAGTAAAAAACAAAAAAGACATGATTATTTTGTAGATTTGAAAAAGAGGGTTCAATGAAACTTAAAGATACCAAGGTCAATGGTTAGCAAGCGCTGTTTTTTTTCTGTTAACTACCGCACTCTTACATGGCTATCCTTTCCACCCTGTCAACTTCCAGTCCTCGACTGAGAAACTGAAAACCCTATAGCCCGATACCCTTAACCACTACACCACACTGCCTGCCAATAATATTGCCCCTTGTATTCTCTATACAATAAGTGTATACAAACAAGCACTTAGTTAATTACATAGTAATTCTGCAACACCCGAGTTAAACGACAGCACCATAACCAACTCCCATTGTCTTATGAAATTTCCCAAGTGAAGTCAGGTAACAGAGGTAGTGTGCGTTTAAAGTTGTACTGTATGTACATAGATATGTAAAATAAATATTTTATGTCTGTGAATATAATATGTATATGGATAAAAATAGTATAAGAATATACACATAGTAATTTTACAAACAATGTTTATATTTTGTCAAAGAAAAAAATAAATTATGGCTACAGTAAAAACAAAAATCAATATTTAGTACAAGAAGAAACTGAGGTATGTCATAAACAAGAATGTTGAGAAACATTAAAAAGATCTAAGGTCATGGACAGCAAACGTACCTGTGGAGACAAAGGAATCAATTGAAATAAGAGAAGGAATAGCATAATAAAACATGACAGAGTCTATTCCCTTGAGCTAATAGTGGAACAAAGGCACTACAAAGCAACAGTGTAGAGGATTTTTCAGCATTGAATGGAATATTATAAATAATGAGTCTTGTAAAATGATATAGCTAGGGCACTCATTGAATAAAAGCCACAAAGATGTGTGAACATTCAAAAAGAGTTGTGTAGAAAAACGTTGGTACAATGAGAAGACCCATGTCAGAAAATTTTGATTGTCTAACAAGTTTATGGCAAGGCAACACAAACCAAGTATTTTGGGTCACCGTTTACAAATTTTTGTAAGTTAATAGCAGAGATTTTATCTGGTCAAGATATCTTAGCCAACTATAGTCTAATGTGTTAGGTCAGAGAAGATACATTTTGAATTTGAAGTCTCCTAATACATCATAAATCAAACTGCATTGAAAAGAGAGCTAAAATAATTTAGAAATCAAAACTGATGATTGTATGACAGGAAAAATTAACATTTATCAAGAAGAGATAAATGTATTTTCTTAAATTGAATGGAAAAGTGTTTTTGAAATTTGTTTGGTTCAGCTCTTAGTGCTTTCTGTTTTAAAACAGCTACTAACAAAATACTACAAAAACAGAGTGCCAGTTTTAGTTGTTAGATTAAATGTTCTATTAAGAAATTCATCAGTATATTTGAAATGTTCATTTTAGGGTGTCACACAGTTTATATTGGTGACTCTCCACTCCTATTTTTCTTAAAGGACACATCAAAAATGAGTCTTCAAAATTGCAAGCGTATGAATCTCTTGCATACTTTGAGACCCCTTCTGTATTTTGTTTAAAAAAAGATTCAAGTCTCAGCAAATTAAATGATAAAATCTCTGCCTAGTACCATCACAACAAACTTGTACAGTAGACTTAGGGGTTATAAAGTTAGTAAATTAACTACGGATGTCATAAGAACATATGTTTTAGTACTAATTCGCTACTAACAATCCAAAAATCTTAACACAAACAGCTTTTTTTATTTTTTTTATTTACAGAATATGTAGTGCCATGAATGTCTGTACTACACTCATGTGTGACTAGAAGTTACTCTGGGAGGCACAAAAATACAAAATAAAATATTGAGTAAAATCTACATATAAAATGGTCCAGAGTGGGGATGCTACAGCACAGCATAAACCTGTCAGTAACAAAAATATCAGAGGTCATGTTTGGAAATGCTTGGTTTCCATGGGTGTAGGAATCATATTTGTTTTGTTTTTTTGTTTGGTTTTGGTTTTTTTTTTATATAAACACACACACACACAGGCTTGCATTATTGCCACTTTTAACCTATTATGGAATTAGTTCAGAAACCAATTTGTGCCTGTTTTGAAATTGAAATATTTTTACCAACCAAAGGGGTGTGATGTGTTTACATGTTAAATAATCACACATTTGTAAAAGAAGATGTAAAGATAACAAGATTAATTGCCTTTAAATGGTGTCCTATACAGTCAAAATAAAAGAACAGAGGCTTTGTATTCATTGTCTGATTGTAATGAGTACTTTTTACAGATGTCCAACAGTTCAAGTATCCGTTCATTTTTCTAACCCATGTATATAGTTCTCTGTTGAGGTGGGAGGACTGGCAGCAAGTAAACACTGAGGTATGATTTAAACAAAGTGACTATTTGGCTTGTCTACAACAGTGATGACATGAATTGCTCCATTTGTTAATACCAAAATAAAGTTTATGTTGTGTTTTGATGCTTTGAAGGACAAAGCACATCTCCCTATTATGACATCTAATGTGTTAAAATAAACGCGTAAGCACCGAAACACGCAGTGAACAGGACAAGCAAAACCACATACTGTACTTGATTGCTAAATAAGAATCTGCAAACACTATGTGTAATTTGTTTTGCTTTTGAAGACAAATTCATGTTAATTAATAATATATGGAAGAATGCAATGTTGTCTCACAGTTACAAATTTATTGAGTACAAGTAATGTTTTAATTCTAGATTTGTACACAAGCATAAGCAATAACAAATTTTGATCACTCATGTAAGAAACCTTTTAAACAGCAAAACAAAGGCTGTTTAAGAGGAGTTCTGAAATAAAGGAATCATGTAAAAGTGACTTCTCACAAGAAGCTTGAAAATTTGGGTGGGGGGATGAGGACAGCATGGTGGTGCAGTGGTTAGCTGCCTTGCAGTAAGGAGAACTGGGTCCACCCCGTGTGGAGTTTACATGTTTTCAGTCAAAAGACATGCAGGTTAGGTGCTTTGGAGATCCTAAAATGGCCCTAGTGTGTAGGCGTTCGCCTGGTGATGTACTGGCTCCCTGTCCAGGGTATTGTTCCTGTCTTACATCCTGTGCTAAGTGAGAAAGGTTCCTGCACCCTGATTCTTGTCAGGAATAAGCGGGTAAGAAAATGACTGATGACAAAAGATGGAGGGGGGGTTTGAGGTGGCATAGAATTAGAAAATTAAAGCAACTGAATTTCTAAAATTTGAATTAATTTCACTCATCCATTAAATATTTCTCTTCAGTATTTTTTTAAACCAGCGCTAAATAAATCTTGCAACAGCAAATGTTACCAAAACCTCAAACAGATTGGTTCACTGATAAATCAGACTTGAAAAGTATTTTGTTGAAAAAACAGCTTTAAAGAGTTTATTTAAATTAAAATACCCTGAATTATCTTGCAATTCACAAATTCAACAGTACATATATAGTAATTGAATTTTTAAATTTAATTTAGATTTTAAGCAGTATTTTTAATTACTTGACAAAGTGTCAAAGATTAAAGTTAGAATGTGCACATGCTAAGAAAAATCAAGTAGTTCATTATATATATATTATTCTCTATAAAACCCTATGTTGAAATCCTCAAGGATTATAAACTCCCCATTTGTTGTTTACACTGTGGGTTTTCCATCTCATCCACACTTTAAAATTCAAGTTATACATTGTATTTTATATTTATCAGTACTAGTTTACTTAAATAATACTTGGGTAACTAGTTGATGAATATAACACTGCTTAAATGCTGTTGTTACTGTTATTATTTGTATATATTATGTTGTATTACAGAAAAAGGTACAATACGTTTCACTTCAGTAATGGAGGTACTGTAATAAGAAGCCATCGAATGGAATTTGTTTTTCGTCAAATTTCATTGGTATTGGTATCTAATACAAAAATTGTGACATCGCAAAATGAACAATAAACTAAAATAGATATAAATTTAAAAAATTGTTTTTAAACTTGACTATTTTATTTGCATTGTAACATCATCTTAAGCTGAGGAGAGAGTTAGGGAAAAATACTGTTGGTTTTAAATATTGAGTAGCAAATATGACCTTTGAAATGCATTTAAAGTGTCTTCAAAGTAGACAAAAATCTTATGGATTAAAATTAAAACCTTGGAATTTATATTATTAAGGTTGCACTTATTTTAATTCTGAAACCAACAGAGAAATATCAGTGAGCTGTAAGCAGCTTTTGGCTGCCTTGAAGTAAAGACAGTTGTGATGTATTAGAGCTTTAAATCTACTGACTGTGATTTCTGCTTTCTCCAAAATGTAAACCTGTGATCCAACAAAAATCAAAGGAGAAGAGCACAAGACTCAAACAGAACCATTTCTTCATTTTTAATGGTTTTCTGCATAGTGTTTAGATCCTGCTTTGAGTCCTTACTTTGTGAAGTTTACATGTTGTCATCATGGTAGCATTGGCACTCTCTAGAGATTTCAGTTTTCCTTCCACTGTTCAAAAACATCTTTATATGGATTAGTGACTCTAAGCTGATCGTGACTATGCCCTGTGGTGTATTAGTGTGCAGTCCTGAGCTGATTACACTCTTTCACAAGCATTTTTATTTGCATTGTAGAATTTGAAATATTATAACATATAAAAAAAGTAAATATGTTTTCTGTATGTTTTGATTATTTCTGGGAGCGTACATTTAGAACTAGGGCTTGACTATTAGCTGGGGCGCTCATTGTTTAATATAACCCAGAAATCACTCTGAATATTTCTTATAAAATTTCAATTTCATATTGACTTTTAAATAGCGACTCACAAATAAGCACCCTGTTATACAGAACTGTAAATTGGCAGCCAGATCATTGGAACAAATGGCGATCTGTCCATAGCGATTTCCTGCATTGTGCCCTGTGGAAATGTTGTGGCACCCTGTGGTGTTTGAACTGGATTAAGTAAACTTGACAATGCATATGTAAAAATGCACATATAATGAACAACAAAAAAGCAGCTCTCTTTAATAATTTTCTATGAAGTTGCTATTTTTTATGAAACATGATAGGTAAATTCCTGCTTTTTTTATTCTGTACAGTATATTAGCATATGCAGGGCAATTCATAGGTTTCATTTGCCTACAGAATGAGGCTTTTCTATTTTCGGCATGTATTAAAATTGTTCTAATAAGCATACCTAAGTGGCAAAGCTAGCAGTAATGTGTTGCTATCCTGCAGTCTTAACTATGCCTCATAATGCATTGCCATCTCATGTAAATTAAATATACTATAATATTTCTTTCACAAATCACCCTCCCCTCAGCATCCTCTGTTATCTTTGGGTCAGATGTTTGTGTTACTGAGTTGATACAGGTTTTAATTTTTTGTGTTTAGGCAAAAAAAAAAAAATCCATCTCCTTATAATGGTCTTGTGCTTTTTTTCAATTCATAGTAATATGGTATGCTACCTATTCTTTTCTATAATTCTCACTTGTTTTTTTTTTTTTTTTAAATAATATATCTCATTACTGACTGATCGGTACAAACTGATTTTTTTATTGTGGATTATTGTAATGCAATGAGGTTAGTTTGAAAATCTATTTTTCGATTTTGATTTTTCTGGTAGATACTGTATGTTGTCAGACTTTTAATACTGTTGTCAGTATTATTAAATACTAAACTCCACTTTTCCTGAAGTATCTGTGGTTTATTTTGTTCAGTCATATTACAGTCAGTGAAAGTAATTTATGGGTGATGAATCACATTTTAAGAATACAATGTTTTCCTCAGTATTCTGCACAAACTTAGTGCTGCCTACTCTTAAACTTTGCTTGTCTTGCATCAATGATTTGCATTGCTCAATCCAACAGTTAGCAGTTCTATTATGTATTGTTATAGTTAAAAGAGTAACTTTTTCCATTGATATTTTGTAATTTGTAATTTATCTGACAATATTTTAGGAAGAATCCATGGTCAGAATTGTGTCAGTGTTTCATTTACTCACTCTGCTGTTAACAACAGTGGCAGAGTTGGGCAAACAAACAGCTTATCCCCAGCAACAATCTTCCTGAAAACTGACATGCAATCTTTTTTTCCCCCCACTAAAGTTATGCTGACTTAAGGCATAAGATCAATCATTTAACAGGTCTTGCTTGTGCTTTGATGATCTTTTGTTTTATATTCATCATTCTTGCACCAATGTAACCAAGCCTCTCTTTGATACTTGCCTTTGGGATGCACAGCGCCATGTCCACATTGCTGTGTAGTTCGAATAAAATTCAGTGTGTTGCTGCATCTGACGTCATTTTTGCTGGGCTGATATGTCAGGTATAAACCAGACTTTTGATAGGGTTGTAAATCAGTCTGGAGCACTTTAAGCATCTGTCTTTAAAAGCGACACCAAAGTTAAGATCATACATAAACAATTGTGTCTTCATTAACCAGAGATCTGAAACATCAGGTAGTCCACTGGATTTTGAGAGTTTGTAGTTTGGTTGTCCAGAATTAAAAACTGGTAAACGGGCAAGTAATAACTACCAACATGTCTTGTACCAGTTGATAATTCCCTTGAAGCCCTTTACCTAAAGAAAATTGTAATGTAATTTGTACATGTAATTTGTGGTGATGGCCAAGAAGCATGTTTAATCTCATGCAGAATAAAGAGAAAAAATATATAATAGAAGCCAATGGTGACCAATGCTGTACAACAGCAAACAAATGTGAAAAATATCCTTGGACGTAAGAAAAAAAAAAGAAGAAGCTTGTATTAATTCTGTGATATAATCCATATGTCGTTTAACCAGTCATATTCTCAAAACACATTCATTTTTTGCTTGTAATTGTTAAAAAGATAAGTCTGGAAAAATTGGTCCACATCATAAACAAACGCATGGGATTGAGTTTTTAATTTGAAGATCAGCTTGTTTTCCTTGAATAGTAAAAACAAAAACCAAAAAAATCCTGTGCATTTTGTATGTTTCAGGTAGATGACATGGATTATGCAACATATGTAACGTGTTTGTTTTTTTTTTTTTTTTCTCCCCTTGGATGTTTATCCCATTATTTGCCATTTTTTTCAGCATTGGTAACAATTCTCTATTTTATTCTGCATGAAAACATGTGATTAAAACATTTTCTTGGCCCATACTACAAACCTCATGGGGTAAGTTACATAAAAAATATTTTTGGTAGGTGCGTTCCCATAATACCTTTGCCCTGTGTTGGCCGACTAAAGTCATCATTAGTCCAATTCCATTTTCACTATTGGCGAGATATAGAATGTTCTTCAGAATGTAAAACAGAAAGCATTATGATAGTGGTGATTTCTTCTTTGTCATTGGGTTTCCTTCTAATGAAGAAAGAAATGCAGTCACACTTAATTGTAGTTGTACATATTCTGGGATAAAACTTCATGCCTTTCTGGGTTTGCAGCTCCATTTGATATATATTAATTGAAGTAACTTCAGAGTTCTATCATGTTTCTGAAAATAGATGAATGGATTTGTGATTGTTTAAAGACAAAGGTCAAAATTGCTGCAGTATATTGAAATGCAATAAAAAATACATGTGTGTTAACAACACTTAGAATTTTCCAGTGCATGTTGTTGGACTGAAGAAAGATTTAATTGTTTGAAGCCAACCTGAAAGGCAGCTAGTTTTTTTTTTTTTTTTTTTTTTGCCTGGAGTTGTATTGCACCTAGACACTGTTAGTGGGAATATCTGAATGCTGGTAGAGCTGTAAGAAGCAGTGACAAGCAATTAAAATAATTAGACTGAAATTATGACCCAGTAAGCAAGATATTGCTCAGAAATTCCCAGGTAGAATTTCAGCTGTTGTAACCTAATTTCTTTGCAATATTTCTGCCAGCAATAGCCTGTTATGTTTCCTCATTTTTCTTCTCTAGTGATAGTTTCATCAAATTGTCATGAACTTCATTCACTGCAGTAGAGAAGAACTCCATTTACTTCTTTTAATCAGTCAATGGTGTTATTATTTGCCTTTTAATAATGTGTACAAATTGTATATCTACAAATTCTGAAGTGCTGTGTGGTTTAGCCATTCAATGTTTTTTCACATTTGGGTTTCCTCTGAAGCCTGTGATGTATATGTGGCCAAATTATTAGCTGAAGAAGATACTATTAAATGCCTGTTACTTGTATGGTTAGTGTTTACAACAATAATACTACGTTTATTCATTCATTGTGTTTGTGTCTTTTTTTAGCTGAGTACTTAATCATAGAATAATATGCTAAGTTGAAATAAGTATGTAAAGGTGGCTAAAGTTGACTGTGCTCTTTTTACATTTACATTACATTAACATCTAGGTGTGCAGCAAAGCATAAATTCTGAATGTACACCTGAGCAAAGAACTTTTTATAGTGGAAACTACCTTCCGACTCTGCAGAAAGCTGACAAAAGCTGAATGTATTTTAATTCTTTTTGCACATTTAGGCAATATATAACCTAACAACTTTGCTTAAATTGCTGAGCTAATTGCTGAGCTTGCGTATTATTTTTTTCTTATAGTCTTGCTTACTTTGCATTGGAATGCTCTTTCTTTAATGTACTGGACATCAGACATATTCTACCCACTCATCCATGACCTATATGCAGCTTACAGAAAAGTTTCAATGAAATTAATTCATTGAAACTCCTCTTTAGAATGTGTTATTTTCATCTTCCCTGCATATTGCTATTCTTGACTTGAATTTCTTGCCTGAAACGAGCACATCAGTTAAATGGTGCACATTACTAATGAATGCAATACATTCATCTAAGTGAACTATACTACAAGATATTTAGGTACACTGGTTGGCCAGTTTAAATTATGCTGCAGTTTCAAAGGTAAAGGAAAAAGAGTTGGGGATGATGATTCACTGTCATGAAATTTGTACACCTACAAGTGCCAGGGTTTCTGTTATTTGTTATTATAGTTGGTAATAAAGTGAGAGATGTTGTTCTTTTGCAGTTTCTCTGCTTGGTTAAAAGGAATCATGCTAGTTTGTTTTTTGCAATTTGTTAACCTTTTCAATTTTAGGCACTTTATAGAAATTCATTGGTTTATTATTTGGGATAATATTATTGGTTTGAGGTTCAGAATTTTCTTTTCCCCTCTCTTATACTTCACTCCTATTTTTATTCTGTTCTGCAACTCTTGTTCGGCACATAACTGATATTGCTAATATGTTTGATCCTTAACAAGATCATTTTGAAACTGACATTTAAAAACACACTGCACTCATCTGCTGCATTCAGCTTAAAATTATTTTCTGACTTTATCTTGCTTTCATGTATATAGCTGACTATTTTAAAAACATTAAAGGAGTTGCTCAAGAACACATTGGCAGTGCTACCACCTTAGCAAAACTAGGTGCTGAAGATAATTTAAATGAAAGCCTTAAACAAAGCTTATGTGCTCTCGCTTTTTGTCTGTCTCATTTAATATACTGCAGCATTTCACAGTGTATGACAATAATAATGTAATATAGCCCACAGAAAATAGCAAAACCATAAACACCAACTTAGTTTTCAGTCTGTATATGCAATGATTGAAAGAAAAGATCAGTCCATATTGTGCAGTGTTTGAAAGAAGTGAATAAAATGATTACAACACTTGTAAGTCAGATGGCAAGTACCAGGATGTGACATCATAGGTGCCAGAACCAGCAAGGTTGTCATCCATAGGCTTGGACCCGGAAGTGACGTTAAGTGGACCAGGTGGGATCTCCTGTGAATGGTCTGCAGGAAAGGGAGAAAGAGTCAGTGCACTCTGCCACATACCAGTCTGATTCGGAATTGCCCTTGCTCAAGCCCTTTAGCTGCCTCCCATTCGCACGTGTGTGACAAGATATATATATAGAGAGAGAGAGAGAGAGAGATGCAAATGTTAAGGCAACCTTGTTAATAGTCATTATTTTCCTGTATAAATCGTTGGTTGTTACGATAAAAAATGTCAGTTAAATATATCATATAGGAGACACACACAGTGATATTTGAGAAGTGAAATGAAGTTTATTGGATTTACAGAAGGTGTGCAATAATTGTTCAAACAAAATCAGGCAGGTGCATAAATTTGGGCACCGTTGTCATTTTATTGATTCCAAAACTTTTAGAACTAATTATTGGAACTCAAATTGGCTTGGTAAGCTCAGTGACCCGTAACCTACATACACAGGTGAATCCTATAATGAGAAAGAGTATTTAAGGGGGTCAATTGTAAGTTTCCCTCCTCCTTTAATTTTCTCTGAAGAGTAGCAACATGGGGGTCACAAAACAACTCTCAAATGACCTGAAGACAAAGATTGTTCACCGTCATGGTTTAGGGGAAGGATACAGAAAGCTGTCCCAGAGATTTAAGCTGTCTGTTTCCACAGTTAGTAACATATTGAGGAAATGGAAGACCACAGGCTCAGTTCAAGTTAAGGCTCGAAGTGGCAGACCAAGAAAGATTTCGGATAGACAGAAGCGACGAATGGTGAGAACAGTCAGAGTCAACCCACAGACCAGCACCAAAGACCTACAACATCATCTTGCAGCAGATGGAGTCACTGTGCATCGTTCAACCATTTGGCGCACTTTACACAAGGAGATGCTGTATGCGAGAGTGATGCAGAGGAAGCCTTTTCTCTGCCCAAAGCACAAACAGATCCGCTTGAGGTATGCTCAAGCACATTTGGACAAGCCAGCTTCATTTTGGAATAAGGTGCTGTGGACTGATGAAACTAAAATTGAGTTATTTGGGCATAACAAGGGGCGTTATGCATGGAGGAAAAAGAACACAGCATTCCAAGAAAAACACCTGCTACCTACAGTAAAATATGGTGGTGGTTCCATCATGCTGTGTGGCCAGTGCAGGGACTGGGAATCTTGCCAAAGTTGAGGGACGCATGGACTCCACTCGGTATCAGCAGATTCTGGAGACCAATGTCCAGGAATCAGTGACAAAGCTGAAGCTGCGCCGGGGCTGGATCTTTCAACAAGACAACGACCCGAAACACTGCTCAAAATCCACTAAGGCATTCATGCAGAGGAACAAGTACAACGTTCTGGAATGGCCATCTCAGTCCCCAGACCTGAATATAATTGAAAATCTGTGGTGTGAGTTAAAGAGAGCTGTCCATGCTCGGAAGCCCTCAAACCTGAATGAACTAGAGATGTTTTGTAAAGAGGAATGGTCCAAAATACCTTCAACCACAATCCAGACTCTCATTGGAACCTACAGGAAGCGTTTAGAGGCTGTAATTTCTGTAAAAGGCGGATCTACTAAATATTGATTTCATTTCTTTTTTGTGGTGCCCAAATTTATGCACCTGCCTGATTTTGTTTGAACAATTTTTGCACACTTTCTGTAAATCCAATAAACTTCATTTCACTTCTCAAATATCACTGTGTGTGTCTCCTATATGATATATTTAACTGACATTTTTTATTGTAACAACCAGCGATTTATACAGGAAAATAATGACTATTAACTTTTGCATCCCACTGTATAGATATAGATAATGTGTGTGTGTGTGTGTGTGTGTGTGTGTGTGTGTGTATATATATATGTATATATATATATACATACAAACATACACACAGGTATGTATATGTGTGTATATATATGCATGTGTCTATTACACACACACATTATATATAAATATATATATGTGTGTGTGTGTGTAATAGACACATACATATATATACACATATATATACCTGTGTGTATGTTTGTATGTATGTGTGTATATATATATATATATATATATATATACTAGCAGAATACCCGCGCTTCGCAGCGGAGAAGTAGTGTGTTAAAGAAGGTATGAAAAAGAAAAGGAAAAATTTAAAAAATAACGTAACATGATTGACATTGTCATGAGTGTTGCTGTCATATATATGCCTGCCTAAATAAGTCACCCTCGCTTCGCTCTTACTTTTTTACTGTTCATTTAATCATGGCTAGTGGCAGAAAAATTATAAAATGGAAGGAGGATTACACTGAGTATGGCTTTACCAAAACAATTATTGATGGCGAATCGATTATTCAGAAAGCTTGAATTGGTGATCTGTTTTTCTGTGTTAACCTCATATTTTTTCATACTTCTTCTCAAACCAAGGTGGTGCAAGGCTAAAATGAATTGGGATGCGCTGATCAATGTAATCGGTGTACCAGGAAATCATGCATTGACAAAAGTTCCCCTTTGATTGTAATGCAAAGTGTGATTAAATGCATTATTTTTTAACGCGTTATGGAGCACATGCATCGAAGCTTCTCAGCTGTGCTTGTGCTAAGAAAAGGAAAGATTTTAAAAATAACGTAACACGATTGTCAATGTAACCTTTTGTAAGTAGTGCCTGGAGGATTCAGTGTGGAGAAA
>JANRMT010062792.1:56719248-56736529 GCA_026402145.1 Polypterus bichir lapradei
AGTCACGATCAACAGTATTAGACGAGATAGAAAAGCTATTATTAGTGTGGATAAACGAAAGGCAGATGGCAGGCGATAGCCTATCTGAGTCAATCATTTGTGAAAAAGCTAGTGCTATAAATGCAGATCTGTTAAAGGATAAGCCATCAACAAGTGATAGTGGTGAAACATTTCGTGCCAGTAAGGGGTGGTTTCACAATTTTAAAGCGAGAACTGGGATTCATAGCGTAGTTAGGCATGGTGAAGCAGCCAGTGCTGATAAAAGGGCTGCCGAAAATTACATACGCCACTTTGAAATGATAACAAAGAGAAATGGCTTTTGCTCTCATCAAGTTTTTAACTGTGATGAAACTGGGCTTTTCTGGAAGAAAATGCCCAGGAGAACATACATTACCCAGGAAGAGCAGAAAATACCTGGCCACAAGCCTATGAAGGATAGGCTAACCTTATTGTTATGTGCCAATGCGAGTGGTGACCTAAAGATAAAGCCTCTCTTGGTTTATCACTCTGAGACCCCTAGAGTGTTCAGAAAACATACAGTCATGTAGAATAGGCTAGGGGTCATGTGGAGATCTAATGCAAAAGCCTGGGTAACAAGAGTGCTTTTTCTTGAGTGGATCAAGGAGGTTTTCTGTCCTACTGTTAAGAAATATCTAGAGGACAAAGGCTTACCACTCATGGCTCTCCTAATCATGGACAATGCTCCTGCTCACCCAAGAGACTTGGAAGAAGATTTGGCTGAAGAATTCCCATGGCTTACAGTAGATTTCCTCCCACCTAATACAACTCCTCTATTGCAGCCTATGGACCAGCAGGTTATAGCTAACTTTAAGAAGCTATACACCAAGGAACTTGTTCCAGAAGTGCTTCCAGATGGTCTCAGATACAGATTTGACTCTTACAGAGTTCTGGAAGAAACATTACAACATCCTTTCCTGTGTGGGGTTAATAGAGAAATCCTGGGCCAATGTCTCTCTAAGGACACTAAGATCTGCCTGGAAGAAAGTGTGGCCTAAAATTATAGAGGAGAGAGACTTTGAAGGCTTTGTAGAGGAGCCTGAGGCTGCAACTGACCCTGTGGTTGATGACATTGTCACTATAGCTGAGTCCATAGGCTTGCAGGTTGACAGTGGTGATGCTGAGGAACTGGTGGAGGAACACTCGGAGGAATTGTCTACAGAGGAACTTCAGCAACTTCTGGCTCAGCAACAGAGAATGGCAGCTGAGGAGACTTCTGAAGAGGAGGGGGAGGATCAACAATCAGTGCAGCAAATGTCCTCTTCTGAAATAAAGGACATCCTGAAAAAATGGACAGAGCTACAAACATTTGTAGAGAAGACCCACCCAGACAGAGAAAAAGCTAATCGTTGCATTAACTTGCTTAATGACAATGTCATGTCATACTACAGAACTGTGTTGAAGAAAAGACAGAAACAGAAAACCTTAGACCAGTTTTTATTTCCGAAAAGGTTGAGACCTAGTGAGCCAGAAGCAGGTCCTAGTGGGCTGCAGCCTCTCCCAAGGAGAGAAAGGACACCAGGGAGCCAGAGTCCTGATGTTCTTATGGAAGGGGACTCTCCTTCCAAACAATAACCACCTTCCATTTCATTCTCCTCCTCCTCCGTTCCTGCAAGCCAAAGATGTCAACTTCAATGGTGAGTGCAGTATGAAATTGTTGTTTCTGGTAGTCTAGGCACTTTTTATAACTGTTTGATTAGTACATTAGAAAAATTATTGGTGTTTTTGGTAAATTATGCACATTATACAACCCTTTTTTATTATGAAAAGTTTAAGTAAGTGTTGCTGTGGGAGGTTCAGAACGCATTATGGGTATTTACATTATTTCTTATGGGAAAAATAGTCTTGACTTACAACCAACTTGAGTTACAACCAACCCTCGTGAACCAATTGTGTTCGTAAGTCAAGGGTCCACTGTATATAAAAAATTAAGCAAGCAAAAGGTGTTTGGAAATATGCCTAATGAGTTTTAATAAGCAGGAGTCAATTAACTTTTTCAGATCAAGTACCGATGCACTGCAAAACAATACAGAAGGATACATTGCAGTAGTGAAAGAAAAAGTAGGAGGATAGGAAAAATTAGTAAATTCAGGGCAGATTTTTTCAAAGCTATCAGTTCTCATGAGTATCTAGTGTGGTAGATCCAATTCCATCACAATGAATATAAGTGGATTATGTGTTGTAAGCCGGTTTGTGCGTTACATGGGTGGAGTTAATGCTGTCTTCCCCAATCCCATCAAAAGCAAAGTCCAGGCACTGATATATATGTAACTTATTGTAATATTCTCAAACATTTTTCAGGGTTTGGCAGGCTTGATTTACGTATATTACTGTTTTATCATTTTATTGAATGAATTAGCTGTCAAATAATTCTTCACTAATTCAACAAAAAATAACTACATGCACTGTCTTAATAAGATGTACTCTATATTTGTCTGTTCTGTTTATGAACTACTCAATATTGGTTTAATTTGTTTAGTAAAAAACAAAGCTGTAACAGGGACTGGCTTCACAAAGTCATGGTGATGAATTAAGTAATCCAGTGAAGCATATAGATTTTCAAATGAAGTGGACAAGGTATTGAACCTTAATGGATGGAGAGAGGCTGCATTGGAACTGGTTTTACCACTGAAGATGAGACAGTTTGTAGCTGGAGAATAGAGAATTAGAGATAGCAGGATGAACTAGTTCCAGTAAAATGTTTTTGAGTGTTCCTACCTTAGTGAGTATTTAGTTCAGTCTGTGTGTTTAAAATTATTAGGAATACAAACATGAGATTGAATGAAAAGCTGGAAAGAATGAAAACCTCTCATATTTTTTGTTTTACTACAGAGTCAAACTTAAGAGCAACTTGAAGTGACCCATACTAACGAGATAGGTTTAACAGCATTTATGCTGAATAGAGTGACATCTGCTCCACAAGTTTGAAAATGGATGTAGACAGAGGATCCAGGGAACAGATATAAGACCCAGACCTAGCATCATCAGAATAAAAGGAATAATTAACAGAATGCAGAAAACAGTGTTCTTCCCCTAAAATTAATTGGGAAAACATTGCTTTGTAATTTTAAAGGGATATGAAGTTTTATTTTGCCATGGTGACCAACCATTTTCATGGTCTGAAAGAGAGTCTACAGTTGCCTGTCTTGGAAAATACCTTTTATTTGCCTTAGCTGACTGCTCCCTATAGGGGTGGATAGATAGATTTCTCCATAGACTATCTAACAGTATAATCTCAGATAAGTTTTCAAAAAAGTAAAAAGAATATTTTACAAAGCTACACAAAGAAACAATGTAGATTTGAAAACCTGAATTAATCAAAAGAAGTAATGCCGAGACTGCCTAGTGAAAATTTTCTAAGTATTAAATCTGATTAATAATTAATTGAAATTACATAGAAGCTGATTAATGAGAAAAGTTATTAGACAACGTTGACGATTCAGCTTTAAAAAAAAAAAAATAAATAACAGGAGGAGTTAAAGGGTGGGGTTTTTCAGACACAATATGAATGTTAAGAGCATGTGAATATTTTTCAGTTGTCTTTGAAAATGGCTGATAAATCATTGCAGTACTTTTAGTTGAGACAGAGCTAAGATTTCTTAGATTGGTAAGACTTTTCTATTAAGAAAGCACATATAAGAGGAAAACATAAACAAAATCAAGCCAGACTTTTCAAAGCTTTTCATTCACTTACTTTAACCTGCAAAAGGCTTGCTCTCCCATTTCATAAAAACTTGCCCAATCAGAGTGCAAAATACTTTTTATTAATCTTTATTGGAATAAAAGTAGGCCCATCCTTTTCCTTAACATTTACTTAGTGTATATTATTTCATTATGTATGTCTGGAATTGATTCTAGAGTAAAAAAATATATTACCGTAGATCCCAGAATATAAGCCGACTCGGTATATAAGTCGACCCCCTTTTCTGCCTACTAAATTACATGTATTTGCCGATGACCGGTATTTAAGCAGACCCCCTTCTCCAAGCAAACTTTTCTAAATTTCCTAAAAAGTGTCTCTTCAGGTATATTTATCATGTTTATCTGCGAGAATTTGAGACTGCCGGCATTTTTGATGGAAACCAGGAAGTGATTGAGGAGAAGTTTGGTAAAATGAAACCTTTGTGTTGAAACTATATACACAAATACGGTACATCGGCGGGTGGATTTCCGGAGACTCGTTATAAATTTGATTAACTTAAATACTTAATACAGTGGACCCTTGACTTACGAACTTAATTCATTCGCGAGGGCTGGTTGTAACTCAAGTTGGTTGTAAATCAAGACTATTTTTCCCGTAAGAAATAATGGAAATACCCATAATGCGTTCTGAACCTCCCACTGCAACACTTACTTAACCTTTTCATAATAAAAAAGGGTTGTATAATGTGTATAATTTACCAAAACACCAATAATTTTTCTAATGTACTAATCAAAAAGTTATAAAAAGTGCCTAGCCTACCAGAAGTAGGCTAGATTAAGCTAGGGGCATGGCGGCGCGCATAGTTCTAGCAGCTCAGGGCTCTCCTTTTCAGTGCACTTTTTTGTTGTTTTTGTACTTTTTTTTTTGCTTGTTTGTGCACAATCGGTTCGGTGAACATCCGCTACACCCGTCAGAACCTTATAGACATTGGTGTCCAGAGCCAGACATCTGTTTTGAGTGTTTTTAATCACACGCACAACATCCCAGACAACATAGCGAGACCAGCGGGCTCACACATATGTATGCACTGAAGGAGCTGCTTTTAATCTCATTGTACATGTGTATAGTGATAATAAAAGGCATTCTATTCTATTCTAGAAACAACAATTTCATACTGTACTCACCATTTAATTTGACATCTTTGGGCTGCAGGAATGGAGGAGGAGGAGAATGAAACCGAAGGTGGTTATTGTTTAGAAGGAGCCTCCTTATGCAAAATTTTTCTTTGTAAAATTGTCGAGATGGTGGATTTCGACATGCTGTGTACATATTAGCGAGATCGGTCACACGAACAGCACTCTCATATTTCCACACAATTTCTATCTTCGTTTCGATTGTGATCGCTTTCTTTACCTTCATTACCTTCTCTTCCTTCCTTAGCAATTATGTGTCTTGCTTGCATGGTCTTAGTGAATTATATATATATATAGGTAAATCACTACAATGACCGAAATTACATCCACAAACACGTATCTGGGCTCCGACTGACACTTACTAACGCTCTCAGTTGTTTCTTTACAATCACGCAAGCGGATACACGTGACCGCATTCGGGTCGTAACGCAAGATGTTGGTCGTAAATCAAAACAAATATTTTAAACTTCCCGATAATTTATTATAAATTTTATTAATAAAATCAACAACTAAAACACTTTTTTTTGAATAAATTCTTTATTTAATTTAAAGTACCGGCATGCAAAGTTACTTCTTCATCTGAAAGATGGCGCTGTGGTTTCATCATTAATTACTTCCGTATTCATCGGCAAAACCGGCATTGCGCTGGAAATCTTGAATCTGAAACAATACTCCATTGTATAAGCCGACCCCCAAACTCCAAGCCAAAAATCTAGGACGAAATTTTTGGCTTATATTCCAGAATCTACAGTAAATCATTTCTAATCTTAACTTCCCATTCCTTAATATTACTTTGTGTCTAGTGCAATATTATAACTTCTCCTTTTAAAAAAAGAAAGAGCACAATATATAGCAGACTTTGTTTTACACTGCTGGAATTTCAATGTTGCTTATCTTTTGCACTCTCTTTACTGTATGTAAGTGAGATATGGCAGCCTATCAAACATTTTGTTCCTTGAACCAAAGTGTGAATTTTATGGTCATCTGTGACTCCTTATAATTAAGTTTGTGTATCAATAACGACATAGTACTTAAAGTTTCAGACTTCTTTTAACGCCTAGTGTAAACATTCAATTTTAGTTAAAGAAGTAAAGCTGTTTTTATATATTGTATTAGGAGAAGTTTCTTATGGTAACACATCCAGAAAAATAGCATGGGGATAAAAGGTTGGTGCGATGGCAGCATTAAACAAAATTACTAGGAGGTGTATGCAAAGGTGTGCATAAAGAATAAAATGAACAAAATGAAATTTACCAAACATTCAACCTTTCTAGACTTCTTACATGGCTTTTGAACCCAGGTTTATCCTGTGGGATGGACTATTTACTTTACCACCACACTACCATACCAAAGCATTAGCTTTTTCAACCCCTGCCTTCACTCTAGTTTTTCAGACTGTAGCTTCTCCCAGCTTTCAATTCCTCCTGGTGGTCTGTTTAGGTTAGGCCTTTGAATTACTTATGTTCACAGGAGAGGCCCTTCATTTGCCAGAGACAGAGTGGAAATCCTGCTGGTGGCAGTTGGTGTCCACTGAGCACCACAGAGCTTTATGCTATCCTTTAAAATATTTGTTTTCCAAGACACAGCCCCATTTGCATGGTCTGTTACAGGGACAGCATGTTCCTATAAATACCATTTGTGCTGTAGTGGCAAAGAGGTGGTTCCACCTCCAACATTTCCTCCCATGCACTGCTCTTTGTTTGATCTAAAGACTAGTTGTCCCTGCCCTTTGTCATCAGAAGGTAATCAGTTATACTTCATATGCACCTCACTTTCTTGTGCAGCTTCATTACATGTTGACTTCCCTGCTTTTTCCACTTCTGTGAAAGCACAATAGCATTCCCTGGTTGGCACACTGTGCCGACACCCTGACATTTTCAGGGCCTCTCTTTGTACACACCATGTGGTGCTGTCTCTTTCCACAGCAGGACTTGGGCCTTCCCCATGCCATCCATGCTATTGCAATTCCCTAAGTACCTCCAGCCTATGTTTCGAGTATATATACTATTTTTTGTCATTAGCAGTACTCACTCATGGTGCTGTGCATAGCTGAGTATAGAATCCTGTAAAGAAGATAAAAGCCAAAAAAATATTGATGTGTGACAGCAGGTAGCTTTGACTCTGTGCTGTATTTAGGAGTTAAGCTCCAGGCTGCTTCAAGATGATGTTCAGTGACAAGGGAACAAGAGCCCCTCAGCCTTTGTTTTTATCTGCCTAAACAAGCCTTTAGTATGAATGCAAATCTACCAGACAGAAGCAGTTAAGCATACCAGATCTGACCTTGTAACTTCTCTGTTTTCAAACTTTATAAAATCAATAAAAAAAAAAAAATTTCTTAAAAAAGGAAGAGAGAGCAAAAAAAAAGTTAATGTAGTCCCTAAATTTGTATAAATTTCAGTAACTAATTAGAAACTTCTAGAATTCTAAAGCATTAATTATGTGCCATATGTTAGCATTAACACTTAGGTAACTTGTTAATTAATGTAGGCAGCTTTTGATACAGGTGTCATTTTGACAGATTATAAATTTAAACGTTAACAGATTACAATTAACACTAGAAACCATTTCTCAGATTCAGCATTGGCAGCTTCAAATTTGTATTTTACTAATCAGGAATACATTCTGACTTTGATTCCATAATATTGTATCTGTTCAGAAATTACGTTTTTGAGGATTAAGTAAATTGCTCAGCAACTGAAATGAAATTGACCAGTTAGATAGTGATAGTACATACAGGTCATTGGAAAAAAAAAATACTTAATTGATCGTTCCTCCCCGCATATCCTCTCTGTATCTTAGCACCAATTCATTGTTGGTTATTTTGCTATTTGCTTAATTGGGTCATGTGGAACCGTGTGTTGTGTGCTACATTTTTCATGTCATTTCTTTTTTTAACATGCTTCTACACCTTTGTAACAAAAAGGTGTCTACTGAGAGGCCCATTGTTATCAAAGATGTTTCTTCCTTATATGCTTAACTTAAGGATGCTATATTATGCACAAATGGAATAGAATGGGTTGGGTTTTTTTGTTAAATTTACAAAAGAATTAGAAGAATTCAGGAGATGGAGATTATTCCTAACTATAATCATATTGGATTCAGAAAGAATGGCACATAGTCTGATCTATTGTAAACAAAGGACGACACCAGAATGCACATGTTAATAATCTGACTTTATAATAATTCCTTCATAAACACTTTACAATGTATAATGGTATTTATTGGACAAAGAGGCCAGATGTAGTAAGCATTCCTATGACCTAAATGTCATCTAGACTAATGCAGTACATAATAGGTGGATGCTGTAGAACAATTTTAGAACCCACATTTTCAGAAATGGCAACTTGTTTTAGTGCAGAAGATAATTATTAAGTTGTGATGTTTGTTATTTATGTCTTTTGTAAACTAATCATAGCCATTCACCCTTCAGCCCTAGCAGCAATGCCCCAACTTGCCTCACAAATTATTAATGTGTCTGATAAATTTAAACTATGCATTTCAGGTGATTGCATGTTTCTGGTAAACCTCTAATCTCTGCATGTTCGGGTACAGAGGTTTTGTATGTACAGTGTCAACCTCCTCTGTGCATTTGAAACAGAAACACTTGGGATCCATTCTTTTGATCTCTTGGTGTTCCAGCTCCAGGTACCTGCTGTACCTGCGTATGCTAAACAATTTCTGCATGCAACAAGTACTGTAAAAGCTGATTGAGAAAAGTGACAGCTTTCACAGAGTCATATTTTTAAAATAGTTAATTTTAATTAGATTGCAAAATACTGTTTTAATATCAGCTATCATTTTAGGCAGTGTGTGCAGATTTGGCTGTAGCAGTATATTAGGCTTAGTGTTAGGTCTCTTTATAGTGTCTGATAATGGCCATTGTGTTAGGTCATATTGCCTGCAAATGTAAGTATTTATGTGTGACTGCACAAATTAAGTAGCTCATTGACAAGTTGTACATGATGCAGCAGGCATTGCACTTGGCAATATATGAGATTTTATGCATAGTTACGGAAATAAATAGCTCATTAAGCAGCTGTACATTTTACCAAAGGCTTGAAAATATGTATGGATGATAATATGATTTTATGGGCATTATCATCACCATTCTGACGAGACGGCAGTGTTTATGTGGACTCTGGGATTTGCTCACTCAGCTGTTAATGGTTTATCGTTTTTCAGCATTTCTGTTGAATTTTAATAGTTGTTACAGCATTACCAAATACATTTGCTTGGGGGATTTATTTAACCAATTCATGCCTTGCACTACTGCATGACAAACTGCAAGTAAAGGTGTTATTGTTACAGTGAATATTAATGGAACATTCAACAATGAATTGGTGGCTATAATTCTCATTGAATTGAATGCCTTTTTGAATTATATATATTTGAGGAGCAGAGCAGTTACATAATGCAGAAATATATAAAGCTCAAAATCTGTGTGTTTGTGTGACCAGTATTCAAATCCACATCGTTAGACCAATCTGTGCTAATATTTGCACACCAAAATTTGAAGCACCTGGATGCTGCTTCTATTTAAGATCTGATTAAGTCTTGCCGTTAATAATCTTCTGCATAAGTCTAGGTCTGTTTTTCAGTCTAAAACCAACTTTTCTGATATTCCATTTACAGTGAAAGACTTACTGGACTATGTGTTCTGTATCTATCCATACAAAGCATACAATATCAAAATTGTCATTATCTATATTATTTTGGAGAAGATAAGCCAAAATGTCCCATAACAGTATTGATGTATTGTATTATTAGAGTGAAACTTTGTACTCTTCAGGCATGTCCTTCCATTTATTCTTTTATCTTTCAGTTGTATTTCTTAGTGATGATATGAAACTGATGTAGGTGACATTTGCAGCAGCACTGTTTCTTTCATTCAGCATATCACAAAGTCTAGTTGTTAATTCACTACTTCTTTCCCAAGACTGCACCAAAGTCCAGTTTCAGTCTTTTCCTGTAATTTGCTTTTTTGCATGACATTGTCTCTAATTCATAATTGTCAAAATCATTAGTGAATGACTGTAGAAGACATCATCTTAAAGTGACAGAAAATAGTACAGGGCATCTAGAATCTGTTAAAAAATATTTTAGACATTGTGTGTATGCGTGTGTGTGTGTGTCTGTGCATCATCCAACCATCTTCTGAGCCTGCTTATTCTACATGTTCTGGGAAGACTGCAGTGCTGCCATGGCAGACCCTTACAAGGCAGGAACCAAACTTGAATATGAAATCAACACAGTACAGGACACGCTTACGCACACACGGCCACACTGACTCGTGTAAGTTTAATTTATAGTTTCTACTTTGCCTATCCTGTATGTCTTTAAGATGTTGGAGGAAGCTGGAGTTCCTGGAAAAACTGCTTGACATCTTTTAAAATAAAAAAAGCTTTTCTAGGCTCACCAAAACCCAGAGTGAAGCTGTTGCCCTGACTACTTTTCTTATGGAAGTGCTTTAAAAG
This sequence comes from Polypterus bichir lapradei, assembly GCA_026402145.1. Lineage (NCBI taxonomy): Eukaryota > Metazoa > Chordata > Cladistia > Polypteriformes > Polypteridae > Polypterus > Polypterus bichir. The sequence goes on from JANRMT010062792.1 coordinate 56,729,577, forward strand.
ATAAGCTATTTATAGACACTTTGTACATTTGCATACTTAGTGGATAGTAGATAAAACGTGAATTATCTCAATGCTAGTGGTTTTTTTTTTTCTGCTTTTTAGAATAATGATGCAGTTTTTTTATTTGCTGTTAGCATTTAGTGTACTCTGTGTTGGATGTCCACTTTTGCCATCATCTTTGCTAGTAACCTGTATACGGTATTTCGTCTTTGGCCCTAACATGCATTACTACATTTTTTCATAAAATGTCAATATGATAAGTCATGTAAAATCAACTACTGGCAGTATAACATTATTTGAACTGTAACTTGAATAAATTAAAAAGCAATTAATTCCAAAAATTAATATTAAAGTGTTATGTGGACACACACAGTTCTTTACACATGAAGGACTCCAGTGCTCTCACACTGTCTTATTTTCTGTGGTGTGCAGGCGTATAAGAAGGCATAAGACCATAGGTTAAGTGGAGGAATCTGAACAGATTTAAATAAAGTGAAGTACTGAATGCCTTAACTGAATATAAAATTTTCATTGTAATAAAATATCATTAATCAGTAAATAAAAGAAAGAAGCAGATGTGTACTTCCTATATTCTTGGTCTTTTACATTTACTGCAGAGAGTGATATATATCATGGGGGGAAAAAAAGCAAGATACATGCCTTCTGTGCTCTCATTCTGCTTCACTCACAGCTGCATGAGAAGAAGGAAGTTGTTCTCCTCCCATATTATTGCTGTCTCTCCTGCATCTCATGTTTGGCTATATTGAACTTTTATACAGTAGATGCTGTGTCTACATCTACCGCGGCTTACTGTGCAGAGTCACCTGCAAGATGAGATTGTAGCAGTATTGGTTTAACCTGTACCGATACTAAAATGGTGAAATGGGGCAGCATGATTTTTTTTTTTATTATTAACTCATTTAATTTGAATTAATGTTTTTAAACAATATTCAAGCATGACAATTACTATTTATTTTTTTAACCAAATCATACAGTTAAACAATCAAGCAACCACCTTAGCTTAATCAGCTGGACACAAGTGTACAGTCAAAACATATTGTAACAAAAATCTTCATGAAGCAGGTGTCAAGTCCTGACAGGAGGTGTGTAAATAGGGCTGCTCAGAGCACCATGGAGGGGTGGCAAGCACAGAGGAGCTGTATCAGTCCTCATTCAATACAAAGCAGCAACAAAGATGCCAAGCAGCTTTGGAATGGAGGTGAAAACTGGGCACCAAGGAGAACTGGCACAATTTTCAGTTTGGATGGTTATAGTGCCACAAGCTTGGCTGTGTGCAGAATGGTAAATTGGTCTTTTATGCAGGAGCTGAATGGTGCATGATAGCCACACATAAAGCTCCTGCACTGTCATGACGAAACAGGGAGATGAAAGTGCAAGTTGATTTTAAAAAAAAAAAAAAAAAAAAAAAAAAAAGGCCCCAATGGCCCGATGACCATTACTGCAATAATTGGAGGGCTGTAAATAGTCACTGATTGTGTTTTTGTTAGTAGAAATAAACTTGTTTCATTTCTGCAGTGTGAACAGTTCCTAATGTCTGGGAGGAAGCATTACAGTATGGGGAGTGGTGCTTGTCTTACAAATGCGCTTGTTCCAAAGAAAGGCTGTAATGTTAAGTCGGTTGTTTGGTATTGGTTCATATATGAAAGATTGGATGTCAAACAAACTAAAATAATAGTGGCAGCACATCTAGTTTATTGCAGCACTTAACACTAGAATTACCAGTGCCTACGAAAAAACTCGTAGATCCGTCCCACCTTAAAATGCTTCGCACCTCTCCATCAGCGTCTTTTGTCCTTTAAATGTGTTGATAAGCAGCAAGCGGCCTGCTATCACATCCCCCACCCCGCACAGTTTTCTCAGCTCAAGTCTGTTTACCTATGTGTCAGTTGCTTAGAGTTGTATAGAGTGAGAAGTCAAGCAAAATGACACCTTTTATAAATACTATATCGTTATTGGGAACACTTGCATTTCATGTGTGTTCCATGTCTACAACCATCTATGCACAGTAAACACATCGTTAAAGCAGAAACGTTTTTGTTGTTTTAGTAATTGTCAAAATGTAGACATGAAGTGTATAATGTGTGAAGCCTGAGTTCCAAATATCAAAGAAACACTTTCACAAAAGGTACAAATATAACAGAACAAATGCACTTCCATTCAAAAATATAACTGCAGAAAAACAACCCACGTTAGGGTGCGACATTGACATGTAGTTGCTTCAACAGCTTCAGTGGCGCAACGGTATCAGCTGTTGACTGGTAATCAAAGCTTCATGGGTTCGATCCTGGACGAGTCCGTTTTAAGAAGTGAACTGCTCATATTGTTACTATTTTAGAATAAAGACATGCATTTGATTCCAGTCTGTAACAGCCAGTGTAATTTATGATACTCGTAAAGGTTAGCCTAGTTTTTTTTTTTTTTTTGTTTTTTTTTTTTTTAATTCAGTTTTATTCTCTCGGCCGTGGTCACGATCATAACCCCCCGCCCAGCAACCTCCTCACCCCTATACCCTTATTTGACACTGCTGTTTTCACATAGACGCATTATAACAGAGGTAAACTCAAATCATGAGTTAACATTCGATCTGGCTCTTACATACAAAGGATGGTGCATGTGCCCAAAACAGTAACATTTATATGTTATATGAACAAGTGTCCTTATAGTTATTATTTTTAAGTTCTGTAAGACATACACTGTCAATACAGATCACTGAATAATGCACAGACAATGAAGTTACTAGATAGATAAACTGGTAAGGCACTGTATAATAGAAGAGATAAAACTGTCAGGAGAAAAAAAACAGCTAGATAGATGTGAAAGGCCCTATGTGACAGGTGCTGCAGAAAAGCAAGCAGGCAGTGAGAGTACATTCACATGTGAAAGGCACTAGATAAAAGGATAGATAGGGAAGGCACATATATTATTGGCAGACAGAGAAGGCACTAGACAGATACATAACAGTATTAGCTATATAGTAGTTTTGTTTTATATATAATATATATGTATTTTACAACTCGGTGAATTATGTCAAAAAGAAATACATTAAATCATATATCAATTGACAAACGCTGCAAGCGGGCAGTGAGTGTAGATATGAAGATATATGTATATGACAGGCAAAAATAGCGACCACTTGATAACAGTATTAGCTATAATCAAAGAAAGCATGAATTAATCAACAGAAATAACTGCAATCGACATTTTAAAGTTAACGATTTAATTTAGAAAAAAAAAAGAAAAACGGCCAGCACGTGTCTGAAGGCATACACTGCAGGCAGGCGAAAAGCACAGAACAGCGCCCCTCTCCGAAACGGAAGTGTCAGAATATAGATCGCATCAGTAGTGGTTTAGGCATTTGACACCGCTGTTTTCATATAGACGCGCTATAACAGAGGTAATCTCAAATCATGGCGACGGTAAATAACATTTGATCTGGTTTTTATGTAAGTAACATATAAATGTTAATGTTTTGGGCACATGCACCGTCCTTTGTATGTAAGAGCCAGATCGAATGTTAACTCGTGATTTGAGTTTACCTCTGTTATAGCGCGTCTATGTGAAAAGAGTAGTGTCAGATTTGGCCTTGGGGTGTTGTGGTGGGGATCATGAATGCGGCTAACCTTTACGAGTAGCATATTACACCGACTGTTACAGACTGGAATCAAATGTATGTTTTTATTCTAAAATAGTAAGAATACAAGCAGTTCACTTCTCAAAACGGACTCCTCCAGGATCGAACCCATTTGAAGTGCATTTGTTCTGTTATATTTGTACCCTTTGTGAAAGTGTTTCTTTGATATTTGGACTTCAGGCTTCACACATTATACACTTCATGTCTACATTTTGTCAATTATTACTAAAACATCAAAAACGTTTCTGTTTTAACAATGTGTTTACTGTGCATAGATCATTGTAGACACAGAACACACATGAAATGCATGTGCGATAGCGATGCGATAGCAGGCTACTTGCTATTTGCTGCTTATCAACACATTTAAAGGACAAAAGACGCTGATGAAGGGGTGCGAAGCGTTTTAAGGTGGGGAGCGGATCTATGAGTTTTTTCGTAGGTTGTGGTAATTCTAGTGTTAAAATAGAAACAGAAGAATTTATACTGTATGAGAAAGCATGGGAAGAATGTAAAGCCTTCCAAGTATTCTTAGCCCTGCTTCAGCATGGCCTTGAGAAGACACTAGAGCTGTCCTTAATGTCTTCTTACCCTTCAATGGTGGCTAGATTCTGAAGAACAGCAGGCTATCTGTAATTAGCATTCAGAGGGCTATCAGAGCATGTTTAATATAATATATTTTATTTGTATAGCGCATGTCTCAGGCGGCACACAACAGAGACCAATAGAAGAGGGAAGAAGCTATATGTTGTGCAAGCTGTTTAAAGAAAAAAAAAAAAAAAAGTCACCTGTGTGAAAGACATGTCTTGGGTATGGGGAAGAGCATAGAGGACTGCCAAATTAAAGAAAGGGTTCACAGAAAACTACAGAAAACCTATAGAAAGATCCCTGTGAAAGGAAAGTGGAGGTCACAAGGAAAAGAAGAATGAGGCTTACAAATATAAAAACAAATTAAAAAAAGAGAAATACAGAAAAGCATGTACAAAAAGGGGTTTTCTTATTTTCTACCTTTCCAGGAGGGATGTAGTTGTATTTTCAGTTGTCAAAATGAGGACAGTTTTTCTTTTAAAATGCTGTGTTCCATGTTTTACAGCTTTCCTTATTGTGGACTCCAGATGTGTTTACTCTAATTGTGTGTTCACTTTGTAACTGCGATGGTCTTTGTTTTAAAGGTCAGACATCTATCCACTAGAAAAAAAAATACAAGTTTTGCTTTCAAACAGTTTAACATGTATCACTGTATGCTGTAGGATTGCTTGATATAAAACTTAAGACTTTGAGAGTTTGCAGATAAGAATTCAACACTATTCCAGATTCTGTTTTCTTCTCAGAGTAACTTGCAGGTAGTTGTTCAGACAAATTTTCAAAATGCCCCATCTGTCAACTTACAAAAGTGCAGAGGTTTGGCTTTCTAAGAAATGTAAGCTTGCCTCCGTATCACAGCGGTTGCTTGATAAAACAATTTATTTTTAATTAAATGCAATCCATCCCGTTGTGTTGTTCTTCAGCTACAATAGTTATGATGGTTCTGTTGCCTGCTCTTGAGGATGTGTTTACTCACAGCTAATCTGTACTGTCTTTTGTCCCCACCCCACACACACACACACAGTGTATATCTATGTGTGTGAGAGTTGTTGCTCTGCACTTTCTCACTGGATTTAATAAGTAGCCTGTAACAGCTGAAACTTATCCTTCACAAGGTCATTACTTTTTAGTTACATGGACACCAATAGCATAATACATTAGCTGGCTTTATCCTATATTTTACAGTTAATAGTTCTCGGTACCAAAGCAGGTGTACTTAGGCTAGATGTAAGCAATGCTTTGTTCCGTTCCTGGTCGGCCTTCTCCAGACACATACAACAATCTTCAATGCAAATTCTTTCTTTGTTGTAGGAGCTCATCTCCTTCTCTGCCTCTGATTGCTAACTGTACTATGGTTTCTTTTTGAGGTTCAAACACACCATGTTTATCCTTCTGTTGTTAGCAAAATAACATCATCTGGGCAGCTAGTAATCAGTTGGTTAATGTTTTCAGCAAGATGAATGTGTAGCCTTATGCAAGGTCTTCCTCTGATCTGGCATTTGAATCTTAGCAAGGTTTGAACTAATGGCACCCCTTGTTCAGTTCCTCTTAAGGACGGCCTTCCATTTTCCATTCAGGCACCGGTTACCCTTTGAAGTAGAAGAGATTGCCCTACTCTTTATGACCACTCCCTATGAGCTATGGGGTTTGGCTACAGGCAGCCAAAGTTGCCGGCAGATTGAGAGCAGTGAGCTTATAACGGAAGCTGACAGAGGGTGTTCAGGTGGTGCTGCTTAGAGCTTTCGCTGAGTATTACTTGGTCTGTGATCAGTCATCTTCTCAGATAAGGCACAGAGGTCCCATCATGGATACAGACTTTTTAGCTGGCATTAAGAGTATCTTGCCCTTGCTTGCTAAACCTTGGACTTCTGTTCCAGGCATTTCGGGTCATGATAATGTCATTGTGTCATGCACAGTTATGTGATTTAAAAAAAAAAAAAACAGACAACTGTAGAAGTGGAAAAAAGAAAACTTAAACTATCAAAGGGTTGGCTGATTGTTTTCCCTTGAATATTGTCATTTGGCTCAGCTCATGAACAGAATCAAATCTGCTGGCTCCAGAATAGCTTTTTCTTCAGGACAAGTACCATTTTTTAATGTCAATAAATATTTCCAATTTTATAACTTGCGATTGGTTCCCCCTGGGTTATGTATTTTATTAAAATAAATTCAAATGCTGTTTCTGGTCACTCATCTTGAATTCAAACCTACTTTTATATCTTATTCTTCTCTCTGCTCTTTTGCATTTGTCTTCTGTATTTGTTAATGTGAGAGGTTAATGTCAGACTCATAAGTGGGAGTCTGGGAGATATGCAAATTTAAATGTTCCAGTAGACTATCAAGTCTAATAAACCAGTACTCTCTCTTACAGCCATCATAACACATGCAGCTGAAACTGGTAAAGCATTTATATGCTAAAAAAAGTAAAACTATTTAAAATAAGCTAGATGAACTTATTGCAGGTACACTCTTGGTTGCATCACAATAATTATCTACATTAAATAAAACATATTACACATTGATACTGCATATGATGATAATTAGCTCTTTTCAGTTCAAAAGTAGAAACATTGCATTTTTTTTAAGAAACGTTTTAAACCAAAAACCATTTTGGCATACACTGCCAACACTTTACTTACTTACATTTGTGCTAGTTTTTATTTTTTATTTTTGTTATAATTTAAACTCTAGTATTTATTAAATTGTGTGTATATGTGTA
>JANRMT010062792.1:56761236-56801881 GCA_026402145.1 Polypterus bichir lapradei
AATTACATTAACAATCATGTTACGTTATTTTTAAAATTTTTCCTTTCCTTTTTCATACCTTCTTTAACACAATACTTCGGGTATTTTGCTAGTTTTTAATAGATTTTTAAAATGTGGTAATCCTACTTTAATATACATTCTTGGTGTGATTTCTTTTTAAAGCAATAAATAGTGTGTCTAAGATTAGAGCTTTATAGAATGCATCTTGGGCATGTTTACCATTCACTGAACACAATTTCTACAGTTTTCAAAACCATTCTCTTTGAAACCTAACCTAAATTTAATTTTTTTTCTCCTGACTGAATCCATTTGCAGACTGATTTAGCCTCATGCCTCACATTGTCATCCTGTTACTATAATTATGTAAACTGTTCTCCGTTTTTATAGTTTGAAAAAAGGCGAGAAAATATGCTGAAAAGAGGAACAATTCTCTTTGTTATATAGTGTATATGTGATGGACAGTGGGGCAAGGTTATTATAGTTAATGAAAACTAAAATTAAAACTGAAACTATTATTAAAAAAAAACATTTTCGTAAACTGAAATAAAATAATTAACAAAGACGAAATGAAAACTAAAACTAAACTATTAAAGTAACTGGGAAGATTACGTGAAATAAAATAATAACATACTAAAAATATTTTTAGTTTTCATTTTTGAATGAATATTCTTGCCATTAGTCTTTAACCCTTGTAACTTTTAACTCTGAAACAAAAGTAATCCACCACGAGCCACCTGGATACAGGTATATTCATCCAGTGAACGGCGGCAGGTGATAGAAGGCAGATGTTCACACAGCAATTGTGGTGACACAGCAAGCTGACTATGGGCGCATAAAGCGTGTGAAATAGAAAGCGATTTACTGTGCCACCTTTCTTTGCTCTTGTTGTACAAGGGATATCCAGAAAAAAAGGTTACAAGTGCCCTGGAAGGTGCAGGGAAATTTTTTTTTTCAAAGGTTGGCATACCTGCATGTAGGGGGGTCCTAACAGTCAAAATAAGCCTGGGACCGTGTCAGTCAGTTGTGAAATGTCATCACAGCAAGCGAGTTCTGCTGAGGTCGTTTGCTCCACCTACCGCCAATGCGAGATTCGTTCGGTCATCAAGTTCCTCACTTTGCGTCGCGAATCCGCGGCCGAGATCCATCGTCAGCTTGTGGAAGAATTGTGAAAGAATTCTTGGGTTAGAAACATTTTTCCAACGATGAGGAGGTGAAGGAGACAGTGGAGAAGTGGCTTTCGAAGGTGGAGCGGAGCGTATTCGACGAGGGTATAAAAAAGCTGGTGCCCAGGCTGAAGAAGTGCAGCGAAGTTGACGCCGATTATGTTGAGAAATAAATGCATATTTTGGAACATACCCTGTAAATTTGGTTGAAATATATTCATTTTTCGATTTTTAACAGCTGTTGTAACCTTTTTTTCTGGATATCCCTCGTATATCAAGATGTAATTCAAACGCCTGAAATCGGAACGTGCTGGTCAACAAAACCTTTTTTTAAAAAAAAAAAAAAAAATCATGACTGTGTAATGTTTCAGTTTATTTCTCAGGTGCCTGGGTTTTGTTGACAATAATTCACCTGCCTCTTCGCACAGGAGAAATCCTTTCTAAAAATAAAACGGCACTGATCAAGAGACTGACTAGGTCATCATACAAGATCAGCATTTTGTTGTTGACCAATCACTTTTGCTTTAAAAAAAAGTCATTTAACAATGAAGCAATACCAACTTTGTAAAATTCCTGAGTTGGCAATGGCACTACTGAACTACAGGTAGGTAGGCGAAGAGAGTCTACGAACTGGTGAAAAACTTAACATACTAATGTGTTTTTGTATTTATTCTATATTTATTAATTTATCTTTTTTTAGTTATATTCACAGCTCAAAATACCTGATATTGTGAAAATAATCTAGTAGCAGAATTATGTTTTAAAATATTTGTCCCCTTTTTTTGAATTTTTCTCTCTCAAAATAGATAGTTGAAATATCATGTTATTTTTGTTCCCATCATCAGCCATATCATACATATTGCATACCAGGGATTTTTGCTGCCTTGCATCCAAACCTGCTCGGGTAGGCTCCAGGTTTCCTGCCATCTTACTCTGGATAAACAGGATTAGATAATGTATATGTTGCTGTTACCTACTCTTGCTCTGCTCATTATGTGTTTACTGTTCTTATGATGGGCTAATCAAGTCTCACTGCCCCTAACCTTGACACTAAATGCTTTTTTTTCCTGTATTTCCATCAATACAGCTAGGTAAGCTCTGTACACTGATTTAGGCCTAAGAGCCCTGTTTTTCCTAAGCCCCCATGATTTTCATTATCACAACTGTCAGAACACAGTAGAATCTATTTTCTGATTTTTGATATCTTTTCAGGCCTGCAGGTGGCAAAATTCTGTCTAAGTTGTAGGTGCCTGAGATGGAATCAGAAATCAATATGGCTGGTAGAAAATAAAAAGCCCAGTATGGGAAATTTTTGAATGCAGTATTGAAAACATTCATTATAAGCACATTGCCTTGGAGCGAGATATATCATAATGACTCGGGCGCCGACGCGAGTGGCAGCCTTTCCAGCAGCTCTGTGTATGACTTTATCTTTAAAGTCTTTATCTTTATCTTTCTATCTTTTTCTCTATTTTTCTTTATTTCACTGTTAACTCCTACCACTTTCTTTTATGTGGACTGGTTACTTGGACACTTTTTACTACTTGGAGATGGATTTTTACACACTGAGACTCGTCTGTTCAAGTAGTCAAATTCAAGCGCTGAGAACAAATGCGCACGCCGGTGTGGTTCCCTATTTACCTGACGAGGTAAGAAGGTGGTATCGGGGCATTAGAGCCGGTGCTAAGATAAAAGCCAAGCGTCTAGCAAGAAAGTGGCACTACAAACCTTTGGTGCCTTCTGTGATCCTGGGAAATGTGAACTCACTACCTAATAAGATCGACGAACTGGCTGCACTGGTGAAAAATGTCAGGATCTACAGAGAATTCAGTTTGTGTTTTAGTGAAATGTGGCTAACAACTAACATCCCAGATGCTAGCGTGGAGCTACCCGGGTTTAGCACAGTTAGAGCGGACAGAGACGCAAGTACCTGCGGGAAGCCGAAAGGAGGGGGTGTCGCTCTCTGTGTCAATACAAGATGGTGCAACTCTGGACATGTAAACGTTAAAATCTCCACTTGTTGCAGGGACATCGAACTGTTGGCCGTAAGTCTGCGTCCCTATTACTTGCCCAGAGAGTTTGGACACGTGATTGTTGTTATTGTTTACATCCCCCCTCGAGTGATCGCGGAGATAGCGAGTGACGTCATCCATTCTGCGGTTGCTAAGTTAAAAACACAGCACCCTGAGGCGCTTGTGCTAATCGCTGGAGACTTTAACCATGTAACGCTGGACAAAACATTACCTGCCTTCTCCCAGTATGTGGACTGTAACACCCAGGGAAATAGGACTATTGGCCTACTATATGCAAACGTTAAAGACGCATACAGTGCTACCTCACTGCCTGCGTTTGGGACAGTAGATCATAACCTGGTTCTGCTTCAGCCTCACTACAAACCAAGAGTGAAGGAGCTACCTACAACCACACGCTCATTCAGGAAGTGGTCCCCAGGCAGAGCAGGCTCTGAGAGACTGCTTTGGAACTACAGACTGGGATATCCTGCAGGGATCACATAGTGAGAACATTAAGGAGGTTGTTGACTGCACTACTGATTACATCAACTTCTGTATGGACATTGTAGTTCCAGTAAGAATAGTACGCTGTTATGCTAACAACAAGCCATGGATTACAAGTGACATCAAGGGCCTTTTGAACCAGAAGAAAAGGGCTTTTAATGGCGGTGATCAACATGAGCTCAAGCGCATGCAGAAGGAACTCCAAGTCCAGCTCAGGGCGGCGAAGGAGCAGTACAGGAGAAAGCTGGAGTAGAAGTTGCAGAATAACAGCGTGAAGGAAGTGTGGGATGGGATGAAGATCATCACTGGCTGCAGCTCGAAGCGGGGTGGCACCATTGAGGGAGATGTGGAGAGAGCAAACCAAATGAACAGCTTCTTTAACACGTTTGACCACCCTAACCCACTTTCACCTCGGAGTACTGCATCCTCCAACCATCCTTCTGCTGATACCAGCATAGGAGAGACATCCCCACCCACAATTACAGCAGCGCAGGTGAGCAGAGAGCTGAGGAGACTTCGTGCCAGCAAAGCAGCGGGTCCAGATGGAGTATCGCCATGACTGCTGAAGGCCTGTGCGCTGGAACTTGGGAGTCCTCTACAGCGCATCTTCAACCTGAGTCTGGAATAGGGGAGAGTCCTGAGGCTTTGGAAAATATCTTGTATCACCCCAGTCCCAAAGGTGTCACATCCTAGTGAGTTGAATGACTTACGGCCTGTCACTGTGATGTCACATGTGACGAAAACCATGGAGCGGCTGCTGCTTCACCACCTGAGGCCACAGGTCTGCCATGCCCTCGACCCTCTGCAGTTTGCATACCAGGAGAAGGTGGGAGCAGAGGATGCCATCATCTATATGCTACACCGATCCCTCTCCCACTTGGACAGAGGCAGTGGTGCTGTAAAAATTATGTTTTTGGACATCTCTAGCACCTTCAACACCATCCAACCTCTGCTCCTTAGGGACAAGCTGATAGAGATGGGAGGAGATTCACACCTGGTAGCATGGATCGTGGACTATCTTACAGACAGACCTCAATATGTGCATCTCGGGAACTGCAGGTCTGACATTGTGGTCAGCAACACAGGAGCGCCGCACGGGACTGTACTTTCTCCAGTCCTGTTCAGCCTATATACATCAGACTTCCAATACGACTGCTACGTGCAAAAGTTCGCTGACGACACTGCCATTGTGGGCTGCATCAGGAGTTGGCAGGAGGAGGAGTATAGAAAGCTAATTAAGAACTTTGTTAAATGGTGCAACTCAAACCACTTACACCTGAACACCAGCAAGACCAAGGAACTGGTGGTGGATTTTAGGAGGCCCAGGCCCCTCATGGACCCCGTGATCATCAGAGGAGACTGTGCAGAGGGTACAGACCTATAAATACCTGGGAGTGCAGCTGGATGATAAATTGGACTGGACTGCCAATACTGATGCTCTGTGTAAGAAAGGTCAGAGCCAACTATACTTCCTTAGAAGGTTGGCGTCCTTCAACATTTGCAATAAGATGCTGCAGATGTTCTACCAGACGGCTGTGGCGAGTGCCCTCTTCTACACGGTGGTGTGCTGAGGAGGCAGCATAAGGAAGAAGGGCATCTCACGCCTGGACAAACTGGTGAGGAAGGCAGGCAGGCTGTATTGTAGGCATGGAGCTGGACAAGTTGACATCTGTGGCAGAGCGACGGGCGCTGAGCAGGCTCCTGTCAATCATCGAGAATCCACTGCATCCACTGAACAGTGTCATCTCCAGGCAGTGGAGCAGCTTTAGCGACAGACTGCTGTCCTGCTCCACTGACAGACTGAGGAGATCGTTCCTCCCCCACACTATGCGAATCTTCAGTTCCACCCGGGGGGGTAAATGTTAACATTATTCAAAGTTATTGTCTGTTTTTACCTGCATTTTTATTGCTCTCTTTAATATTGTTTTTTTATAAGTATGCTGCTGCTGGATTATGTGAATTTCCCCTTGGGATTAATAAAGTATCTATCTATCTATATATTGTGGGCTGTAGACATTTAGAGTAAAAAAAAAAATCCTCAAAATTTAAAATTCACCTAAATTTCATTACAAATTGGCCCATTCTGGGCAATAAAAGAAAAAAAGATAAAAAATGTCAACAATCATCACAGATTTGTTCAGTACAAATGACATAGAAAATATTTTTAAAAATTACAAAATTGTATAAAATTGTTCATATTCAGTTTCTGGTTTTCATGATGCTTGTTTTTACCAGACAAAAATAAAACCAGATAGTAAACAATGTAGTGTATTAAGCTTTTAATCTCCTAACCCATTAAGTGTACAGTTCTGACTGATTGTGACACAAAACTAAACTCCATAGTAGCTCTTTAACCATTCCATAATTACTAAAACTGAAACTAATAGATATAAATATAAAATAGAAATGTCTTTGTGAAATAAAAACTAAATTAAAACTAAAAATACACGATGAAGGAAAACTAAAACTAAACTGAATTTCTAAGTAAGGTCAGACAAAATATAGAAATAAAAACTAAAATAAGAAGGCAAAACTAAACCTTGCAGTGGAGTAGCAGTCAGGAAAAGGTGGCATACAACAGGTACAAGATTCATCAAGGCTGCAAAAATAAGAGAATCAGATGCTGATAATATCATTATAAGTCACACCAGTACAGAAATGTGGACCCTGCAAGGGGGTGGATTTTAGGTAGTCTGTCATAGATAACTATTCTTAATACACAGCATAGGTTTTAGGCCTTAATATCACAATAAAATGCATTTTGGTTGTAGGACCAATAACTGCCCCATGTGAAATTGAAGGCTGAAGACCCTCAGTTGTTGGAACATTATTTTTTCACATTATTAAAAACAAAGATGGTACACCTTAAAGAAGTAGACTAAACAATTATTACAAGTGAACATTTTGCATGTGCTTTGTACTTTTTTAGTAATTTGAAGATATCAGACTTTACATTTCATCTCAAATGTAAAGGATTAGGTTTGAATATGTCACTTTAGATTGCGGTAATGTGAAAAAATACACTTTGAAACTACAGTGAGATATTCCAGGTCTGGGTTTCATCGTATGCGAACAGCTGACCAACATTACTGGCGGCTTCATGCTGTTTGTTTATATCTTATTTTCCACAAAAGGGTTCACTCATTGCTCTGACCTTTTCTAACAGCCACTACAGGCATCTGATTTTTTTGCAATCTTAGATAATTGAATTCATGAAGAAGGTCTGAATCGAGATCAGTGCATTGGGAGTTGTAACGATGTGGCTGGCGCTATGATGAAAAAGTCAGAGTGGTTTCTCCACATACATTTTAGCAAGTAGCCTGCAATGGCAAAAGAATATTGTCTTTTGGAGTGAGCCTTGCTTTTTTTAGAAAAAAAATGTTTTTTTCAGTTAAACTTCATTATGTGGTGAAGTTACACTGTTAAGCATGCATTTTCATTTTAAACAGTGTGTTACATTTTCATTGTTAAGGTTATAAATATAATTTAATGAACACAAAATATATAAAAGTCTTCCTATATTGATTAAAATAATAGTTATACTTTATTGGATTTATTACCGCCATAATTGTGCTTATGTAAACTACTTTGAATTACCCGTTCTGCTCAACTTTGAATTCACAGTATCTATACAAGTCAGTGACATAAATGCAAGCATTTGTCTTAGTGTAGAAGTGGATTACTGCTGGCACAGAATAAAAATGCAATACCTTTTTAGGCTTCCATTGATTGTCACAGTAAGAGCACCTGAACTGCTGGTGCAATTTTCAATTGAATGTGTTTCATGCAATTTGAGTTTTTAACCTAAACATAATATTGCACCATTGACTGTCTGCTCAATTGTTTTTCTTAAATTTGTAGAACAGATTGTTTCAAACCAATTCTCTGTAATATCCTGATGATTATTTAAGACATACAAATAATTTACACAACAAAATAAACAACTGTGGTATTGATTTCCCAAAGCGAATGGCTTCTTATCTTTTAGCCTTCCAGTAAAGTCTGTCAGTCTTTTCATTAACAATGAATTGGATTAGCATTACACTCAGAGTGTTGAGGGCATACTTACACAGCACTGCATCTGCACTTTATTAGGCACTTAAATCCCTGAAAAATTAAGTTAGGGTGTCAAGAGCAGGCTTTTTTATATTGCAGTTGAGCTAAATTGGTTTGCATTTGGGACAAGCCCACAAGCCTCTATCTCATCTGTTTCTTGCAGGCATTTCAACTTCCATTCCTGGATATTCTTGTGTGTGTAATATGTTGCATTTATTTAAATGTAACACATATTTATTAGTTATCTCTCTGTCTCACATATATGAATATTCCACAAAGTACGGCATATCTATACTAATAAAAGGCAAAGCCCTCACTGACTGACTGACTCACTCACTCACTCAATCACTGACTGACTCTTTACTAATTCTCCAACTTCCCGTGTAGGTAGAAGACTGAAATTTGGCAGGCTCATTCCTTACAGCTTACTTACAGAAGTTTGGCAGGTTTCATTTCGAAATTATACATGCAACGGTCATAACTGGAACCTACTTATCTACATATATACGGCCATAGCCTGCAGCTCGGTCACCGTGTGAGACGGAGTTGCGTCCCTCATCATCACGCCTCCCACGTAATTGAGTGCCTGCCCATATAAGGCCGTCCGTCAGCGGCAATCCAATAGACACAATGCCGCTAAATATTTGCGGGCGAAAAACTTTGCTTATGCAGACAAAGATAAGGTGGTCAGTTAAAGCCGTGGACATCGCAAGATCGCACAAGAGAGCGGCTCACGTGAACTGACTGTGAATGCAGTACGTAGAGAACAAGGAAGAGCTCCAAAGAGTGCTGAACAAAAAACGCATTACACAATTGAGAAGGCAGCAAAAGAATATGGAGCGAGTGACGCATACAAGCATATTCATAAGTGCAGCTACTGCGGAAACAAAGCACGGTGTAAACTGTAAGTTTAAATTAAGTTTATAGACACGCTGCCGCTGGCGTTTCTCATGCCTACAACAAATACGATATTCGCGAGATACAAGTTTAATGAGAAGACGCGGGGTATACACGAGACTTTGGATCACTTTGTAATGGAGTTAAAATTGTTGTGCCGGAGTTAAACTTGCGGGTGAAGGACTGTGCTTATGCAAACGAATAAGAAAGCAAGGTGTAAGGCTTAACTTTAAATTAAGTTCATAGACACTCTGCCGCTGGCGTTTGTCATGCCTAAGACGAATACGATATTCGCGAGATACAAGTGAAGGACTGTGCTTATGCAAACGAATAGAAAGCAAATGTTACGTTATTTTTAAAATGTTTCCATTTCTTTTTCATAACTTCTTTAACACACTTCTCCACTGCGAAGTGCATGTATTTTGCTAGTAATGTATATGTATATCCTGAATATATTTATTAAAATACATCATTTCTGGTTCGATACATTATAAAAGATGTGACTATAAAATGACAAGTTTTATTTTAGTGGTACAGTTTATATTAAAATGTGATTATATAACAGTTCAAACTATACTCTTCAATTATAACATATTTAAAATTTAGGTGGTTACTTCTATTTTCCCAGGTATTTGATGAAGCCCAAATAATATTATTGTACTTTGGACATTAAAGGAATGTACTTCTGGAGGAAAATCATTGTGGAAAAGCAACAATAAATCTGGGTACTAAAAAACTAAAACTTCCAAGTAAATTCTAAAGCCCATGTCACATTAGATTACTTGTCTAGCAGTTGTCAGTCTTAGCCTTCATTTACATAATCTTAGTCGGCGATGTACTCCCATGAACATGATTTTCTAATGTGACATACATAATGCCCAACTAGTCTACGGCTGGCTAGGATATAATCAAACAGGTTTGGTTTTCTCTTTGGTTGATGGGGCAAGCAGTTTACATTCACGGCTTGAAAACCAATGAGTTTTTAGCCAGAAGTAAAATGTATAGAATATAGCGATTAATAATAAGGAAAATGCATGTTTAGAACCTCACAAATAGAAGAGAAGCATATTTGTCTGATGTCCAATGTTTTATCTAAAACAAAATGTAAAAAGAGAAAAACAAGGGCAGAGAGTATGGCTGAATGCACCGCAGCTATTAAACCTTCACATGGAGCCAGTATGGTGCTAGTTCAGGCAACATGGTAGCTGTGAACCTCAAAAACTGAAGAGAAGCTAGTGTGTTTGACGTATGTAAAAAAAGAATTAAATAGCAGCTTCGTACAGCACCTCCTCTGTCATGCAGCATGCTGTTAGCTGTGGAAAAAGGGGGTGAGCACAGCTGTACTGGATAGAACTCCGTCAGTAAATGCGACATAAGTTGAGATAAGTGATTGCGATCAGCAAATCAAACATGTTCCACAACAAAGGGTCACATAATGTGCAGGACTTTAAACCTGGCATGTGATTATGGGTATCCCACAAAAATGAATTTCTGCAAATTCAATTTTTTTTTTTTTTTTGCACAGATTTCCTGCACGTATTTCTTTAAGTAATTTTTCTTGGTGGTTGCAAAAATATTAATCATATAAAAATGACTATTTAATTATTGTGCCTAATTTGTTGCTTATAAATTGCTACATTTTTTCATTGTGTATGTTTTGTTAAGCTTACGTATGTATGTTAGCTACCTGTTGCTCTTGACCATAGAATGGAGCTGCGGAATTCAGCTGTCCAAAGACAGGCTGCGATGCCCTTTGTTTAAACTGCACTTTGAAGAATTTCAAGGAAGGAAGCCTCTATTGTCATTGTACCAGTGCAATGAAATTGTAAAAGCTACAGCTGTAAACAGTGCACGTACATCAACCAACAACGAAAAAAAAATATAAAAAGCACACATTATAACAAATAAATTCCATACTTAAATAAGTAAGGGAAAGGAAATTGTTATTTACTAAAGTAATCGTCATATGTGCTGGAGTAATAAAAAATTGTAATAGTTCTATGAGTTCCTAAAATTTTAAATTCTGATGGCTTCAAATCTTTTTGTTTTGCTTTTAATGCTCTTATACCACCTGTCGGAGGACAGTAGTGTGAACAGTGAGTGGCAAGGAAGGGTCTTCAATGATTTTCCTGGCTCTGCTAAGGCATTGGGCACTGGAGATATCTTCTAGGTAGGGCAGAGAGCAGCTAATGATTTTTCTCTGCCGAGGATATTTGTTTTATCTTGGTAGAGTAATAAATTGCTCTACTTTCCCCTTTTGTATTATTAATAAGTAGTCTTTCTCAGAATGCCTAATCTCACAGATTTAACACTGTTTATAAGGTATTATAGTACATAACTTATCCCTATCTTCCCTTCTATATCTATAACCTCAGGCAATTAGATGTAGTAAAAAGACAAGCAGGAGTTAAGTTACACATAAAATAATGTATTATTGATAATATTCATAAATAATAACAATATGCAAAGAACAATTGAATATTGGCAACCATACAACCTGATTAAATGGTGATTTGTACATTCAGGCGACACACAGACTTGTTAGTTACTTAAAAATGTCTCTAGTTCATTTGTGGTCAGCTTTTAGCCACATGTCTGTTTCAATATGGCTGCCAAGCTGTGCTCTTCATTGTGTTGACCTTTCCTTCATCAGATGTTAGTAAGAGAGAGAGAATGTGGTTGAGCAAGCAGATTTATAGATTCTCTGTCGAACCCCTAGAGCCAATAGGACATCATGGTACTTAAAGGCTTCTGATACAAGCCAATTCCAAACAGCCATACTTCAGACCAATGGGGGAATACAACATCTTCAAACCTGCCACCCCTCCAAGACCATATGATAGGGAGCCTGGCTTTCTTGCGGGGGTTGAAAGACTTTAGCAGAGAAACACTTGCCAAACTGGTTTAAGGCACATCCTCTCCCAACTCTGTCGTAAAATTCAAAGAGACCCTTTCCTAAAGGGGGGGGGTTTGGTGGGTCTTAAACATGAATGCTTCTGACAAATGTAACACTAAATTACACTGCTTTGCCTAAATTACAAATAAAGACATACAAAATATTTAGCAAGTTATATGCAAAATCTTACATCACAACAATATCAACAATATTTACTGTATATAGCACATTTTCATACAAATGATGTAGCTCAAAGTGCTTTGCAAGATGAAAAAAGAAAAAATACGTAAATTAGGCAATACTAATTAACAAAGAATAAAGTAAGGTCCAATGGCCAGGGAGGACTGAAAAGAAAGAAAAAAAAATTTGCAAGGGTTCCAAGGCCATGAGACCACCTGGCCCCCACTAGGCATTCAACCTAATATAAATAGTCTAAATCAGTCTTCATGGTTTTCATGCTTCACATGAGAGAATTAGATGATGATGGTCATGTGGACCATCAATGTAGGGACTGCACAGTGCTTTGATCAGGTGGTGGCACAAATCACCACCACAGAAAACCGGACAAAGAACAGTAGAGAAAGCAGGAGTTAGTACGAATTTCGGAGCCATGAAAAAAAATAATTACATGCATATACAGAATATCAGGGTTACACTAAAATGAAGCTATGAGAAAGCCATGTTAAAGTAATGGGTTTTAAGCAGTTTTTTAAAGTGCTCCACCGTATTAGCCTGGTGAATTTCTCTTGGTAAGCTATTCCAGATTTTAGGTGCATAACAGCAGAAGGCTTCCTCCCTACTACTTTTAGGTTTAGCTCTTGGAATTATAAGCAGACACTCTTGTGAAGACCTAAAGTTGCAATTTGGAGTGTAAGGTGAAATGCATTCCAAGATATAGGATGGAGTGAGATTATTTAAGGCTTTGTAAACCATAAGAAGTATTTTAAAGTCCATTCTAAATGACACAGGTAACCGATGTATTGACATCAAAACTGGAGAGATGTGCTCAGATTTTCTTTTCCTGGTTAAGATTCTGGCAACTGCATTCTGCACTAGTTGCAATCGATTGATGTCTTTTTTGGGTAGTCCTGAGAGGAGTGCGTTGCAGTAATCTAGTCGACTAAAAACAAAAGCATGAACTAATTTTTCAGCATCTTGCAAAGTTACAAGGGGTCTAATTGTAGCTATATTTCTTAAGTAAAAAAATGCTAGCCTAGTAATCTGATTTATATGTAATTTAAAATTTAGGTCAGACTCAATAATTACCCCTAAATTCTTTACTTGTGTCTTAACTTTTAAGCCTAATGCATCAAGGTTATTTCTAATACCCTCATTATATAATTTTTGCCGCTCACTAAGATTACCCTCTACAGAGCTTTTCTTTTTACTATTGTACGTCCAGCATACTTTGTTGAAGTATAGTTTGCTAAATCACTCTGTGGTTGAGTGGTAGAAGGTCAACAGCAGCTTCCCCTTCATTTACACTTTCTGGAGAAGTCTTAGGAATTGTGGCCACTGCTGTGACTTTTTGACCACCGCAAGAGTGTTTGCTATACAGGAACTTGAAGGAAGTGACCCTCTCCACCAGGTCCCCATTGATGTTTAGAGGGACTGTCTCTGCTTTGTGCCTCCTAAAGTCAATGACCATCTCTTTAGTTTTGCAGGTGTTGAGTGAGAGATTGTTCCTAGAGCATCACACTGACTGCTTATGCACCTGGTCCCTGTATGCTGACTCATTATCATCAGTTATGACACCTGCCACTTTGGAGTCATCAGTGAACTTGATGGTAGTGTTGCTGGAGTAATTACATGTACAGTCATAAGTCTGCAGAGCACAGAGGAGTGGGCTCAGTACACAGCCCTGAGGGGAGGCGGTGCTAAGTGTGAGGGTGGAGTAGCTGTGGGAGCCAAGTGTAACAGTTTGTGGGTGGCCAGTGGGGAAATCCTTTATCCAAGCGAAGAAGGAAGTGGAGAAGTTCAGGTTATACAGCTTATTGATTAGTATGCTAGGGATGATTGTATTAAATGCTGAGCTATAATTGACAAGTAGCATCCTTACATAGGTCCCTGAGTGTCCCAGATGGCTCATCACTGTACGGAGGGCTGTACTGATGGCATCTTATGTGTATCTGTTTGATCTATAAGGACACTGGTGAGTGTCGAAGGTGGGAAGGAGGCTAGCTTTAATTTGCTGACCTTTAAGTCTTCCAAAACATTTCATGACTGTTGATGTCAGTGCAATCAGTCTATAGTCATTAAGGTTATCTATGACTGATGTTTTAGGGACAGGGATGATAGTAGCAATCATAAGACGGGGAACGATGGCCTGTGTCAATGACAGATTAAATAATTTAGTAAGGACTTCTGCCAACTGGTCAGCACAAGCTTCAAGTACCATGCCAAGTATGCCGTCTGGTCCAGCAGCTTTCCTTGGATTTACTGTCTTGACCACCCATCTCACTTGAAGTTGCTGAAAAGTGAGTATGTCTCAGGTGGGAGTTGTCAGCAAAGCAAACAATTAGTTCTGCTGCCAATAAGGCATCAGCACAGATCATCACATGTGTATTGCTATTGTAGTTGGTGATTTGTTGTATTTCCTGCCTTACCTGCCATGGGTTATTGTCTGTCAGGTGTGCCTCTACGTTCCTCTTATAGGCCATTTTGGCAGTTTTGATGCCTCTCCTCACATTTGCTCTTGCTGCACTGTAGTGGGCCCTTTCCCCTGACCTGAAGGCAATACCTTGGGTTCTCAACAGAGATTGAACCTTACTGGTCATCCATGGTTATTGATTGGGTAGACCCAAATTTGTTTATCCACAGTAAAAACATCAGTGCAGAACTTAATATAGCCTAGTACAGTTTCTGTGTGCCCCTCCAAGTCTAATTGTTCAAATATGGATCATTCTGTGTTTTCAAAGCAGACCTGCTGCTGTGAGAGGGCTCCCTCAGGCCAGGTTTTGATAGTTTTTATGGTTGGCTTGATTTTCCACCAGAGGGGAGTGTATGCAGGGATTAGGAGCAGTAAGAGGTGGTCAGAGAAGACCAGATGTGGGAGAGGTAGGGCTCTGAATGTGTGCTTAAGGTTGGAGTAAACACGATCCAGCATGTTTTTCCCCCTGGTGGAGCACTGTACATATTGCACAAATTTGGGGAGTACACTCTTTTTTTAAGCATTCTTGATAAAAATCGCCAGCTGCAAAGTGTACACCATTGGGATAAACCTGTTGGTGCTTGTTGACCACATTATATAGGCACGTGAGAAAAGAGCCAATATTAGCAGTAATGATCACTGCAGTCAGCTTCCTTGGTAGACAGAAAGGTCTGTATAAAACTGTTATTGCTTCCAAATAAGGAGAGCAGTGTGTGTGTAAAATCTTAGTGTTTGTACACCAGTCTTTGTTTATATACAGGTACATGCAAATACCCTCACAATTTTTTCTTGCTGCAGTCTCCATTCCTTTCAAAGCAGTAGATTGTACGGTGCGCCAGCTGCCCTACCGTTTTCTGGATACGCAGGTGAAGCCAGGCTTCCATAATGATCATCACACAACATTTGCAAACAAAGAAGTTTGCAGTCATTAGTAATTCCAGTCTAATTTGCGGATGATAGGTCTGTCGTTTGTCAGGAAGACACCTAGTATCAGGGGCTTATGTATCTGCTTCTTTAGTTTAACCAGAAGGCCAACCCGACATCCATGTTTCTAAGCCTGTGGTCCAGACAATGTCTGTGTTGCCCCTCGGACACGATAACAATCCAAGGAGGCCTCGCTATATCCTGCGGTAGGTTGTGTATCTGCTGATAACTGCTTGTAATGTCAATATGGCATCATAATCCAATATGAAGCAAGCCCGTACGACTATATCGATCCATCTAGGCATACCTCACACATAATGCACACACACACAACCAAGCACCGAAACAAAGAGCCAAGAGCTGCTGTGTCCATGCTCGCCATGTTAAGGAATACTAAACTTTGTTAAAGGCTAAAAACAGGTTGAATTCTTGTGTTAAAATCAAAAAAAAAAATTCTAGAAATGACTTGGATCATTTAGTGAGTTTGTATTCAGTTTGGCTCCTTTTTCCAATGGCAATTTGTGGCTTCATTGAGACACATAATCATAATTTTTTTTTTTTTATATATATAATGTTTATGGTAAGCTGACTATCTTTAATCCTTAATCTGAACAGTAAATTCAGTGGCACATAAAAACAAATATCTAAGGAGGCTCATGGCTCAATCCCAATGATGTGGAAAGGGGGATGCTGAGGGTACTACACCACCACCACTTTTGGTTGGGATAATAATTGAGTGGCATTTGTATGGCATATTATAGTATTAACTTGTATAAAAATTGTGTTCTTTGTTTCTGCCTTTAGACTGACCGATCATGTCCTCTCCAATATCATGACTGTTATTGTTGAGGCAGCTCATCCTCCACTAGTCACACAGACACCACCTACCTTAAGTATACTTGTCTCCAGTGAACAGCGGGTACATTTGTGGCAGCAAGATGGGCAGAATGAATGTGATGGGTGTGAATAGGAAAGCTATTTGCCGTGACAGTTCTTCAGAAATGACTTTAATATATGGTACTGTAGATCCCGTGATGATGAAACAAACTTCTGAATGTGTGCGAAAGTGTTACACATTCACTGCCTGGTCTGTAGCTAACCAAAGTCTGAGGACCGCTAGTCCTGACAATGGTTATTCTAAATTTTTAATGATTCAAGTTATATGGTAAGGCCATGTCTGTTTTCCTAAATAACTAATAGCCTAATAAGTAACAAGTTCAGTATATCATCACATATTAATTTTTCTATTACTTTGTGTGTGTGTGTGTATGTATATGTATGTGTACTGATTCTTTGGTGGAAGTAGTTAGTAAGGGACTTTTGTGTTTACTTGTACCTGGGCCCATGTCTAGTTTATACCAGCACTGAGCGACAGTGTGGTACACACTGAAAGCAAAATTCAGGCTGTTCATGAGCTCTGATGTCACGACAGGGTGGTGGCTTTCTTGGCTCTCAGTGTATATAATTCAGAAGGGTAAGGTTGAGATATACTCATTCACAAAATGAGTTGAAATGCCTAATGGACGGCTGAAAAACGTTTCAGCTCACATCGCTGATATTTGTTTATTACTGCCCAATACTTATGCAGTATTGAGAAATCATTTTGAAAGTAAAGCCAATACTGTATTTGGCTCACTGTTCTACAGATTCTATAAAGTCTACATACTTGAGCAGAATGTAGGTATCATTCAGTTACAGAGTTGGCACTATATTTACTCTGCTGACCTACAGATAAAGTTTGTTGGAGGTTTGACAAAAAGTCTGCAAACTGGCAAAAAACAAAGCTTGTTGTGTTTATATTTTTAACTTGGTGCCGTGCTCCAGTAAAGTCTAGACATTGAAACTAATTTCTCATGCATATACTGTATGTATGTCAATTAGGCCTATGTGCATCATGAATGCCCACTGTATAGTGTTTGTAGTCAGCAGCACCCCTTACTAAAAAGTATTCCCATGGTACTGCTCAAGGATAATTTTCAAGAAAATTGGTGGTAGATATACACTGCCCAATAAAATTATATTTAAGTGGAAAATCTTTAAGTAATACTGTGTAATTAGTTGTGAACAAAATGATATAACAATTAATGGAAACTAAAATCTCCAACTCATTGAGGGCAGAATTTAACATCAAACTGAAAATCAAAGTCAGAAATTGAAATTATAGGCTGATTCAACTTAAATGAATTTCATCATGGCAACTCATAATGTCACTCAGTAGTGTATAAGGCCCCCATATGCCTATATACACTTCTGATAACATCTGGGCATGCTCCTGATGTGATGGCAGATGGTGTCCTGGGATATCTCCTCCCAGACCTGGATCAGGGCATCAGTGAGCTCCTGGACAGTCTATGGCGCTACTTGATGGTGTCAGATGCCCCAATACATCCCAGAGTTTCTCAATTGGATTCAGGTATGGGGAACGTGCAGACAAGTCAATAGCATCAATGTCATTGTCATCTAGGAACTGCCTACATACTCTGGCCATATTGGTTAGGCATTGTCCTGCATGAGGAGGAACCCAGGGCCCACTACACCAGTGTAAGGTCTGACAATGGCTCTGAGGATTTCATCCCGATACCTAATTGCACTCAGAGTACCATTGCCTAGCACATGGAGGTCTGTGCGACCCTCCACAGATATACCTTCTCAGGCCATTACTGACCCACTGCCAAACAAGTCATGTTGTATGATGTTGCTGGCTGCATAACATTCACCATATCGTCCACAGACTCATTTATGTCTGTCATATGTTCTCGGTGTAAATCTGTTCTCATCTGTGAAGAGGACAGGGCGCCAATGGCGGAGCTGCCAGTTGTTTTATTCTCTAGCGAAGCACAGAGGACGTTGGCCCCTCATGCCACCCTCATGGAGTATTCTTCTGACAGCTTGGTCAGAAGCATGCACTCCAGTAGCCAGCTGGAAGTCATTTTGCAGGGCTCTGGCAGTGCTTCTTCTGCTCGGTGGATGCCCTTCTATGGTATTGATGTTGTCTTCAGACTGTGCTGAGAGACGCAGCAAAACTTGTTACAGCACGTATGGATGTGCCATCCTGGGGAACTGGACAACCAGTGCAACCTGAATCGGCCGTAAGTACCACTTCATATTACCGACAGTGACAAGGAAACTAGCAAAACTAGAGAAGAATCAGTCAGGAATGATAAAGAGAGAGCAATTGTCTGTGGCCACCATCTACAAAACCATTCCATTTTTGGGGGTTGTCTTTCTGTTGCCTCACCAGTGCACCTGTTGTACTCA
The DNA here is from genome assembly GCA_026402145.1 of Polypterus bichir lapradei. NCBI lineage: Eukaryota > Metazoa > Chordata > Cladistia > Polypteriformes > Polypteridae > Polypterus > Polypterus bichir. Next base: position 56,779,597 of record JANRMT010062792.1, read on the forward strand.
TTTGCTCCAGAGCAGGTGAAGTTGATTCACAATCGCTTGTGCTACTTACTGGACAGATTGATATCCCTGAAGCTTAATTGACTTGGTGTTAGACTGTGATGAGTGTGTACCTTCAACTAAGGCAGTCACCTAACTTTGAAACGAAGGATATTTCACAGAAAAATAAGGACTTTGCACAATGCCTTTCCGTAGGATAACACAGTTCACCTTTATTGTCTCTTATGATCTTTTCGAAACGTCCTTTGGTTTTGGCATCAATTCATGGTAATCTAAAAGAAAATGTTTTTTGTTCACTGGCAAACTAGTAATAGTCCTAGTCATCCTTAAACCCATTTACGAAAAATGGACGAAAAGGTCCTGGGTAGGGTACCAGTTTATCACAGGGTCCTCTCACACTTGCACTGGAACTATTTAACCAAACCTGCATGGCTTTAAGAATGTAGGACAATAACTGTAGTACCCACAAGAACAGCACAGAGATGTACAGAGAACATGCAGACTCCATGCAGGCAATCGGGTGCTAACCTAGTACGCTAGATCTATAAAGTGGGAGTGCTATTCATTGTGCAGTATTGTGCAGTATGGTGCAACCAAGTCCAAGAATCTCTATATATAATCTTCATTTGGATCTTGACTTTTGTTTGTCCGCGAATGAATTAGAAGAAGAAGCATTAGATGGCAGTAGAGAGACATCTAAAACATAGGCATTGCATTAAGAATCTCCTCCAGGCTTATACTACTGAAGACTGTAGTACGCCAGTCACACCACAAAACACAGACATTCAAACTAAACAAATTGTTGTGCTTTAAATTAACTAAAGAGATCTTCATTTAGATCTTGATCTTTGTCCGCGAATTCCACGCAAGCGTAGACCACCTTCCAGTTTAGTACGTTGTTGTTACTCACGGATGTCAACAATGTGCCAGAATAACGAAAGGGGTGGTGGACAGTGTTACGCTGATTAGCTCCTGAGGCCTGGTTAGAGAATGAGATTGCTGAAGATAAAAGGTACGTGCCTACGTAACATATGAATGAAAGAAAGACAGTGGGTAAAATGACTGACAACGTAACAGCACTTTTCCGGAAATTATTATTGTTACGTTGTAGCCGGCGAGTGCTGCGCGTCTCACAGTTGTACCGTGGCTTGCTCACATGTCAGTGAAGTGATCCCTATTTATGCTTTAAAGAGCCTGGATACCTATGTGTCCCCCTTTTATAACCATTGCTCCGTGTATATTGCCTTACTCTTTGGATTGCCACAAAGCAACCTGCGAGATTGGAGAAAGGTTGAGAAGAGATTGTGAGAGGAAATGACAGCATCGTGAAAACGAGACGGACTGTGAACGGACAGAAGCAGAAATGCTCCTACACCACCACATAATTACGATTCGGACAGTGATTCCGAGTAGGCTGTTCCTATCGAATCAATATCCAAGGGTTTTCTTTTGTAATTTTGTTTCCCTTATAAAAAATCATAATGCTGTGCGACAAAGGGCCCAGTTCACAACTGGCAACCGCGTTTAAACAGGGAGCCCTTCACAAATAACTTTACGCGCGTAGTTGGGCGCACATGGCTAGTGATGGGTATATTTTAATTGAATATCTCAAATTTCTTAAGTTACCTACATTCATACTTACAGCTTTGTGACTGCTGAACTGTCTTAAAGCTACAGAAAATTATACTCTGACAGGAAAATCAGTTTGGTATGGATGTAAAACAAGCTTATATATTTTTTAGATTTTGTAGATTGTTTGTATTACTTTACTGATGCAGTTTTTCTGGACTTTTGGCTAAATATGAGTGGAAATCTCTACATGCAAAGTGAAACAATTAGTTATGTGAAGTTAAAATAGAAGAGAGACTAAATGATAACTTTACTCAAAATTTTATAAGATACTGTAAATATCAGAAAGAATTAGTTATGATATAAAACAATCCTTATATTGTATATGACAGTCAAAGTGCATATTCCCTCTCATTCCCTTCACAAATCTGAAATCCCCCATTGTGTTAAATTTAAAGGGGGATTTCCCCCAATTTAAAAAAATGACTTTCAAGGCCTGATGTGACATCGGTTTTAGCAGAGAAACGAAGGGCAGCCTACAAATTTTCTTAACCATTACTATTTTTTTAACATACTAAGTCATACTTTATAAATTGTACTTTGTTTTTGTTTTTGACTTGGAACCAACTTTCAGATACTTGGGACATGCTTGCCACCATCTCTTTTTTTCTTTTTTTTTATCAATAAAATGGAACACAACTCATCAAACATATGAGAATTACATAGAAAGTATAATAATGTGCTTCAAAAACAAGAATAAAATGTTTCTTTTCTATATTCTGAAATGGTTTTGAACAGATGCTCATAAAGAGAATTTTTTTTTTATTTGCCATAATATAGAAAGAACATTGGTTTCCTTAGGAATTATATTGGGTGGATTGCCATTCTTCCAGTTGAGCAAGATAAAATCTTTGCACAAGTAGTATAGTACCTTACAACCAATTTCCATAGTATACTTTTATACCACCTGGTATTTCTCCACATATTGCTGTTAAGGCATAGGGGTAGTTTTAAATCCAGCACTATTGATGGATTACATGTTTTCCCAAAACATACTGGGCTACCAATGCATGTGCTTGATGACATTCCTCACAGGTTGGATGTTGTCATGTATATATTTTACACAATTTTAAATGAGATATTTGATTTTATAATCTTATTCACAAGATGATATAGATACTTTGTAAAGCAGATGCATTCCATTGTATTAAAACAAGCATACCTCATAATATGTGTGGACTGGGTTAGTTAAATTATGGTGAGTTTTGAATGAGTGCAGTGCTGTGAAAATGTCTTTGATATGATATTTTGTTCCACATCTTTTAAATAATAATGCTAACTGTTCATTGCTAATCAAGTATTTTTTCGTAAATGTCATTCCATGCTTCTGCATATGCTATGAAGTCAATATGAAGACACCCTTCAAATAAAGTGTTACTGAAATTTGTCACATTAATATAATGTTCTCTATGCATGGTTAAGTAATTTCTAAAAAAAGCCACCACTTCAAATATATTAGTGCATGCTAATTCAGTCAAGGTAAAATCGATACCGAATTGATACCCAGCCCTAGTCAACTGAATGCTAAAGTGACACCTTTATTAAATTGAAATGTCTGTATGGTTTTATTGTTTTGCCTAGGTTTATTCATTTTCTACCTAAAATACTGTGCATTTGTTTATCATAGTATGTTGCTGCTTCTTTAAGTCTGTGCTAAATTAATTTAAACTCGGTAAAGCATGCTGATCATAAAGTCAGAAATGCTATGATATATAGGCCTTTAAAATTCACATTTAGGGGTTTATAACTCTGGGATATTTGACAAGGTGATAAAGCTTATATTGTACACTACATAATGAATTGTTGAGAAGAATGACTTTGATCTTTAAATGGCTAACATTGGCAGGCTTAAAATGGGGAGAATGCTAATTTAAAATGGATCATTGTCATGTGATGCAAATTTAATACTTTCATGAAAAAGTGTATACAAACACATTTTTAAAGTTCCCAACTTCAACTTTCTTTAAGGTAACTTAAAAATCTTGATATTGAAAAACAACTCCATTGATTTTTACTGAGTCATTTATTCAGTTTAGGACAGGAGTGGCGAACTCCAGGCCTGGAGTACCGCAGTGGCTACAGGTTTTCATTCTAACCCTTTTTCTAATCAGTGACCAGTTTTCACTGCTAATTAACTTTTTCCACCATCACTTTAATAGCCCTGTTAGAAGAGTTCAGCCCTCTGAATTGATTCCTTTCTTCATTAAATGACAGCCAAGCAGAAATGAGATGTGAAACGAGCTTAAAAGATGACCATCTATAACAGGGGCTTCAAACTCCAACCAATTTCACTCCAATCACTTTCTTAATGAGAAGCCAATTCTTGCTGTTAATTAAACATGTTATTTAATTCCATGGCTTGTTGCTGCTCTCATTCTGCCACAGCACACATTTCGAAAACTGTTGTTTTTCTGTTCTTTCTAAGAGCACCGTCAAAATGTTTTGGTGACCTCCGAGATCAACCATACAAGACCATCACCTCTCTTTAATTTCAGATATTGTGTGATGGGCACAGGGGAGCTGATCATGTGGTGGCTTGTTTTGGGTCTCATTATAGTTTGGCTGCTAGTTAAAGAAAAAGAAACAACTATGGGGCCTGAGTCAAGTTAATTAAAAGAAGTAACCAGCAGCAAAAACTGGTCACTAATTAAGAAGATGGTAAGAATGAAAACCTGCAGCCACTGTGGCACTCGAGGCCTGGAGTTCGCCACCCCTGGTTTAGGATATACTGTACTTTTTCACTGTTCACTAGCAAGTAAACATTCATAAATAAAAAAGAAAAGGAAATTTAAATACAACAGAAGTCACACTACAATGCCACCTGTGTATATTTTTAATATAAAATACCGTATTTGCTGCATTACTCAGAAAGCACCGTAATAATGCATTTTGAAAATAACCAATGAACAGAATAAAAATTATAATGGCAGCCTTGAAAAATTCAATTTTTCTTAACAATAATATGTAGCATTCATTTCTGGAAGTAGATAATGAACATTACACCCTGACAGTCATGACAGGCTTTCCTGTGTCCTTGTACTTTAGTACAGACACAGTGTAAAAGATCAACCTGCATGTTCATTATGTCAATCTGTTAGCTCAGCCTTGCCCTTTTTTCTTTGCTTGTGTATAAATAATTAAATTTTCCTTGGAGAAAAGGCAAGTGAGAGTATAATACATTTGTTTATCTTTTTACTATTTATTTCATGCTAGTAAAATATCTGATGAAATGACAGGCCAAACTAAAATATAACAAAAGGTACATTTGCTGGGTTTTTATTTTGAATAGATTAGGACAGGGGTTCTTAAACATTTTAATCTGAGGACCCAAATTAATTCAGTACCATACTGGAATCCAAGAAGAGGATTATTATCATAGTGGCAACTGAGTCATAAAGAAACGAATAGCAATGGCTATATAATAAAAATATAAATATTTTTGTTTTCTTTCAAACAGATTTTCTCACATGAATATTACCAAAACAGAAAAGTGGGGGATCGACATATTGTTGAAATAATACTGTGTTTGCATATTCCACATCTGTTAATTCTGAGCAGGGTTATGGAGCAGCTGGATCCTATCACACCACCCACAAGGTTCAAGGAAGGAGTCATCCCACCGGGTGAACACACATGCACCCACCACACATACATACACACACACACACACACACACAGAGACCAGGAACAGTTCAGCACAACCAATCCACATAACCTGCCTGTCTTTGGACTTTAAGTGGGAAACCAGAGCACCAGGAGGAAACCCATACATGCAGACTCCATACAAAGAGCACCTGGAGCTTGAACCCAAAACATGTTTCATTGCCAGTAGAAATGCTTAATTTTAGCTTAGTAAACCTGAGAGAAAATTTATTGGGGTGTGGTACAGAATATCTTTTTTTAAAGCATAATAAGAAAGGTCACTTAACATTGTCATTTCACCCATGACAGCAATTGAGGAAAGAAGTAGCTAAAAAATGAATCAGTGCCACTTATTTACTTTTTTTATTTTTAATCCTGTTTAAGAAAGTGTTTTTCAAATGACCCTCCACCATTACCAGTGCATTTTTATTAATGATCTCACAGATAGTTTAAAATACTTAGGACTCCATGTAACACTTTAAGTAACCAAAAAAAGGTTAAATATTCCTTAAAAAAAGATAGATATACACAGATATAGATAGGGCGCAACGCCTACCGATACTCGCGTCCAAATTTTTTTCTTGTATTCTTAGGAATTCATGGCTGGGGATGCTGTCAAAAAACAGGCCCATTTAAAGCCCATTGAGGAACTCCTTGTGTGATTTTTGGACTATACAATTGTTGAAAGAACACCAGAAAATATTAAATATATACATACACACACACACTTTGTGTAGTTTATACAGGTGATATATTTTGATGAATACTTCAGTAAACAATAACATTTGAAGTGTTTAACCTCATCTAACAAGACTAACATTGTGCTGAATGTCTAGTGCTCATCTTACCCTTTTGATATTTTCTGCGATTTTTACAACAATTATATAGTCCAAAATCATACAAGGAGTTCCTCAATGGGCTTTAACAGGGCCTTTTTTTTGACAGCACCCCCAGTCTTGAATCCCTAAGAACTCAAGAAAAAATTTGGACGTGAGTATACTGTAAGTAGGCTTTGCGCTCTAGGAACCAAGTTGCCCAAAATATTCTGTAACATTTCAGTAATTATTTACCGCTCTGATGCTGATCTTTCTGATCATAAAATGGGTCATTGCAATAGCAGTTGATGAGAAGAATTCATAATTAATTGCAGAATTATGGTATTTGAGGGTTCCTGTAGAGTGCCTCTTGCTTTAGTTGCCTCACATTTTTATGCAATCGTTTTGTTCACACCACTGAATTAAAGCTGAAAGTCTGCACTTCAACTGCATCTGAGTTGTTTCATTTAAAATTCATTGTGGTAATGTACAGATCCAAAATTAGAAAAAAGTTGTCTCTGTCCAAATATTTATGGACCTAACTGTATGCACAAATGTCCATAGAGTGAGCATTCAATAAAACAATGCATATTCTTTTATGCTTTTCTGTTGCATTACCTTATCTAATACATCATGTTATCTGACTCATAGTATGCAGAGCTTCATCCAGTCAGCGAGTGCCACCAGTATTTTCTCCTTTCTCCCATTAATCTGAATATTACCTTGTAAATAGTGGTGATCTGTGAACTCTTCTATTGATTTTAGCACCACTTCATAGAAGGGGTGTTTAGGCTTTGCCATTAGTTTATTCACGCTTTCTAGATAGGTGTTTGTTACTCATCTACTTAATTTTAACCTTAGCAACTATCTTGGTGACTCATCTAAGATGAGGCAAAAGCCTCATGTGCCTAGGCTTAGAGCAGCATTTAGTTAACCCTTTTAGTTACATTCAACCCTTATTATGTTTAATAATTCATTGTGATAACTTATTAAGTTTATACTTGTATTAAAATTGTAAAATTATATCATGTGTTGATTAAAAATATTTATTAAAATTCTATATTTGCTTGTTTAAAATGCAACAGCCTACACTTTTAATTGAAATTAAGCCTTGTTTGAGATTTGTTTGTTTGTTTGAGAAGTACATTACAGAAAAAACTTAATATATGATGACTTGTAATTATGAGGAGAATTTTACTTTCTTTTGTGTCATGTATCATGGATAAATATTTGTGTACATATTTTATTAGTTAAAGTATGTATTTTAAGGAAATACTATTTATTTAAGTATTTTATGGTCGCTGAATAGTAAGTCTACAGAATTTAATTTTGTTAATTAAAAATGAACAGTTAACACCTGTGCTCTGGTTTTATTATAAAAATACACTTGAATATACAACTTCTATTGGTCTGGTTATGCAGGAGCTTAGTGTAAAAAAGTTTTTTAAAGGTATAAAGGAACAAAAATCGGTATCAGAATCAGCCAATCAAGTAGCATGAAATCAGTGATCGGAATCGGTCTTAAAAAACCTGATTGGAGCATAATAGAATTGTTATACCCTCATTCTATTGATTCACCTCTCACAAAACCCTTAAATTGTCACAACCTTGTGCTGCACCTGCTATTATCATTTCGACATTTCATACTAGCACCATCGTTCTATTACTTCACAAGCTTGTCTATTTCCTTCTCTCATTCAATTTCTTGCAAATGTCTTTGCTGTCAGTCTTCCCATGTTGATTGTTTCACTGTTTGTAAGATTGGAGGGGGAATACTTAACTATATTTTAGTGCCATAGAAATTAAAAATCTCCATGTTGTGGCATTGTTCCATATACTGCCGCATATAGCAGGATAAATAGTGGGTGGTTTATCACTCAATGCAGAATTTCCTCTTGGACAAACCTGGTTAATTTTACCACATAATTATGTGGCGATCCATTACAGACATATCCATGAGCCATAGTTTAATAAACACTGGCTTAGGGGATATGGACACAAATGGTTTCATCATTTTTGGCCCTCATTGTGCCTACGCTGCAACAACTTCTTGTGAAACCTAATTGGTGCATTGTTTCTGACCAAAGAAGTACCCTCATCACTTGAGGATTTTGAAAACAACACAATTGTTGTTTTACTACTGTTTCATGTGTTTGTCATTCTGGCACATTGCTCTCATTATGCGAGTTTTGCATTTCCTTGATGATGGGCTTGAACCCTAATCCTCTACAATAAGGAGCTCCTTTGACATCAGTAGTATAACTTTGCATCTTTTCTGTTCAGATCTTTATGATAACCATTTCATATTCACACTTCACCAACACGTTCTGATATTACAAGTAACATATAGACCTAATTAACCAACCATCCATCTTCTTAACCTGTTTATCCAGGGTTGCAAGGAGGTTGGAGCCTATCCCAGCAAACACACACACACACACACACTAAGGCAATTTAGCAACACCTGTTCACCTAACTTGCTTGTCATTGGACTGTGGGAGGAAACTGGAGCACCTGGGGGAAACCCACATGGACAAAGGGAGATCAGGCAGGGAGAACCTGGGACATGATCTCCTTGTTGCCAGGTAGCAGCACTACTACTGTGCCACAATGCTTTCCCCTTATGAATCAATAGTGATTATTATGTTTTGTTGTTTTATTATTGATTTAAAATATTTTAAGATGCTTATGGTATAAATCATACTAGTACAGAAAGTGCTGTTTTACAGTGTACTTTTTCAAATTTCCACACTATTCTCTTTTTGTTCTAAAAATTTTTATCCTGTAAAACAGCTGGGGTAAAACAAGTTCAAGCAGCTGTATGCATTTTTCCAAAGGTGGATTTTTTTTAACACATTGTATATGTACCATCTCATGATCTGAAAAGTTTATTGAAGTAATTGATGTATTGAAGTTTATTGCTGTTATTTATAACTAATTTATTTCTTACTATATCCAAGCAGCAAATTTGTATTTTGGGTTCATATTCTGCACCCAGCCATTTCCCATGTAGAATTTGCACATTTTCCCATTTCCATGTGGAGTTTCTTCCAGATACTCCAGTTTCTCTTCAGAACCCCAAAGTTTTACCTGTAGTTCAATAAACATACATGTCCACAATGCAGGAGTGGAAATCCCTGTACTTAGTGTACAGGTGCAGGATCACCCATGACCCTAATTGTTGCTGGGAGCTGTTCATTGCCACAGCTGTGTCATGTCTCTGGTTTTATAAAGGAAGTGCAAGGGCTAAATTGGAGAGAAAAAAAGAAATAAGGCCGATCGGAAAGAAAGATGGAGTGAAAATGAAAAGAGATTAAAAGATGGGGAGACAGAAAAGGCAGGAGCAACAGAGAGCTGGTGCGAGTGAACAAGACAGGGAAGGCAGACAGCTGGGAGGAAGTCCCTAGGAGAACATGTGAATGGCGCTCTGGGGCTAATAGCCACTCCAGCTGAGTGACCTAAGACCTGGATTGGCTAAAGAGCTGCTTAGTTGTAGCAACTCACTGGAGAGAGGCAACACAGCTGCAGGAGAGTGAGAGACAGAGAGAGGCATCCCATAGGTGGTGCCATGGACCACAGGGACACGAGCCTGGAAGCGAGAATCGGAGGTGCTGGCATAGTGCCCTGCTATGGCCATAGATGGCAGCAGGGGCCCGAGCCTAGAAGCATCACAGAAGGTGGGCTGAACTGCTGGAAAGGCACCTCCTTGGCTGCAAGAGTCTGTATTGGGTTAAGTCAAGGAGTTGTCAGTTTTTAAGGACTGCATCTGGACTCATGGTTTTTAAGGCAGTTTCCTGCAGTGTTTTAACCTCATTTTAATGGATTATTTGATTGTTTTAACCTATACATAGATACTTCTTTTAATTGGATTATTTATTTCCTTTTTTGGTACACTGTTTTTAATAAAAGCACTAGAGCATTTTTACACCTTCCCCTTGATTGGATGTGTGTTTGCCCTTATTTGCTGGCCCATCTCAGTCATGACTAACGATGGTGTTGGGTTCAGGAGGTTGACAAAAAAAGATTGGGAGCATGGAGCCAACCTGCACCTTCACAGAGCTGTTTTCTGTCTTGCACCCTATATGGTCAATACATGTTCAAGGCCCCTGTAAACTTGAGTTTAGTGGGTTTGAATATGTTATGCCAACAATTTGCTGCTGTTCATAAAGATGCTCTTAATGGCTCTTCTGTTCACAAACCCATACACAGTAGTAGATTTTGTTTTTTTTCTGTTAATGCATACACTTTCTGTCTATGGAGATTCACACATTTTACACTGATAAAGATTAGTATAAAGGTAATGTTTCCTTGTCAGTTGCATATTTTTAGCAATAACAGGATTTGCTATAATGACTCAAAGAGACCTTTTAATTTTTGTTATTATAATCACTGATTATATGTAAGATCATTAGAATAGGAAACCTCTACCTGTCCAACAGGAGTTTGATTTATTTAGTGCAAACAGTTGGGAATTAAAAGTCAGTGTTGTTGCAGCTTGCTAATGTAAGAATAGTGTTTTTTGTTGCATTTTAAAGTTTTTGCAGTTTGAAATGAAAAGCAAGTCCTCATTATTACTGCTGAATGGGACACACATGTCCTGCTCTCTAATCATAACATTTGACTCAAATAAGATAAATTGGCACTCCAGCTGGCATTTTGATGATGCCAGAACAGCCTGAGAATGTGTTCAGATGTACTCTGCATACTCAAAAGGCAGCGGAAATGAGTCAGTTAGTATATAGTGCATTGTGATTCCATAGCGAAAAAGAGACCTTTTAAGACTAGCATTGCATTTGTAGCAGAAAGCTATGTGATTTGTTTTGACATGTTACTAACATTTTCTTCTTTAGAATAGTTTTTTGGAAGGAGATTGTGAAAATGAAATGGCTAGTTTTGTAGAGAAGAATGTATTAAAGAAAAATTAGGAATACTTTTGGCCTGCAGGGTTGTCCTTGTGAATGGGAAACCTGTGTATTGGAATACAGCTTGATGTAGTAGTAAAACATTCATCACTCCAACAAGATAAAGTAACCTGTTCACTTATTCTTTTCTTTTTTTCTCTTAAGCGGTGGAAGACAGAAAATTGTTTATAGGAATGGTTTCAAAGAAATGTAATGAAAATGATATCAGGGTGATGTTTTCCTCATTTGGTCAAATTGAGGAATGCAGAATTCTGCGAGGACCTGATGGGCTCAGCCGGGGTGAGTACCTTTTTCTCGAGTGATGGTATCTTCCTAAAGAAAAATGGTACAGCTTCTTCTAAAGTTAACGCATATCTCTAAGGTTTGAGACCTTACTTTTGTGAGCCTTTATAACTATGCTATTTGAATATTATATATTGTCTGAATATTTTTATTGTATCCTTGTTTAGAATTTGAATATTCTAAAGTTTGTAATTTTTAAGTAAAAGTGGAATACACACTTGTACAATGCCTATGGAGTTAATAGCACAAATAGAAGAGGGAAAATGTAATATAGGCCTTTAGGTTTTGTATACCTTTAAATCATTCATGGCATTCAAAATTGTCTTCAATATCTATATTTGACTGTTTTATTGACGTATTTTTAATAAAATGATATACCCAAATTTTCTTTATTATTATTATATCACAAGTTTTTAACAGTAATTGTGGGATTTGTCTATGCAGAAACTGACTCGTGGAGTGCTTGGTGATGTTTGTGACTTTTAATTCTTCATTTTCATATTTTTTTTTCTCTTGTTTTTAAAGGCACTTGCCAGACATCAGCTTCTCCCACACCTTTTTCTGCTTAATATTTATGTGTTTGATCAGCAACACAAAAATACTTTCTGATGGAAAAAGGCAGATTTTCAGATTTTGATCAGCTTTTACTGTGGTAAAATAAATAAAAGACAATAGAGCACAATACTTTCCCTATAAATTACTTACACAATGACTTAAGTTTCTTTTGTTAGGTGTAATTTATTTTCTGGTATGTGTTGGTTTGTTTTGGCAATTTAACTGGGTTAAGAGTAAGTTGGCTGGTTTTTGAGTTTTAGATGTGTCAAAAAGGTAACAGATAAAGTATGATGTTTTAATAATACTAAAAAAAAAGTTTAGAAAGAATCCTCTTGCTTCTTTGTTACAACAGATGTTATCAAATGTTGGAGGCACTCTTTAGAAAAGTCTTGTAGCAATCGAAACATCTGATGTATGATATGCTTTCAATTGAGATGACAGATCTTACAGATGTGCTTAGAAATACCTTTCTCTCGTTGTGCTACGTGCCTTTAAGTGATTGTGTCAGAGAGAGGAAATTACTTTCTGAAACCTTTCACATTCCTGCTATTTATCTGTACAGAGGCAGCATAGGGAAACAAGCTGTACTGAAAAACAAGAGAAATTGACCCCACCTCATCAGTTCCATTTGGCATCAAGAAAATGTTCACACAAAAAAAAAGAGCAAAGTTACCCAAAACGTATTTCTGCATGTAATATAGCAGGGAGAATTCTTTTCTGTCTCATCATCACACCTATTTAATAAAGATGTCTGTAGATCAATCTAACCAGTCTGGCACCCGCCTTCCACTTAATTCATACCTGGTTGTCTCTTTCTACCCTCTGGCCTCTGTGCTGCTTTTTGACTGTACAATTGTGCTTCAATGTATATTTAATTGAATGACTTAATAGCATGCCTACAGGTCTGGAAACATCCATTAAACATTCTACTTCATTGCAATGTGCTCTGCTTAGTATAGTTCATAAAGAAATATGATTTAGATTTGGGCTATTTTGTAAATCCGTCAACAAGCACATTATAACCTTTTTCAGAGAATTCACAGATGAATTTAATTAATTAGCCTACCGGAGATACTGCTGTTTGCATTTGTCATGTCATTCCATGAAACCCACTCACTTTTTAAAACAGGATATCACAATGAAGTCTGTAAAATCACCGTTTTTCCTTCCCACTCTTAACTGAAAAAGGATACAGTATAGGGGAAAAACTGGCAAAAGGTTCCACCTTAAAATACGGGGTGATTTTTTTTTTTTTTTCTTCTTCCATTTATAAGATGTTAATGAATTATAGCTTCATACAGATGTGCCACATTGTCACCTTCACTTAACTCACGAGTTCTTCCTTATTTCTTGTAGTGCTTTGCATACTAAAGAAATACACAATAATATTGTCTTGTCCAATCTACTTTGTGATTGTAACATTTCCATATCAGTTATCCTCCTGTACACCTGTTTTTCATTTTAACTTTGAAGACTAGACACGCAAACATGTGTGTTTGTTTAATACCATTTAAGCAACACTTAATGCCTTGACATGTTTTGACTGCTTGGGCTTTGTGCAAACTGCTAGGCTTTATAGATATCTTAATGGTGCAGTTCACAAGTCTGGAGGAGCATCATCTACTTGGCCATAGACGGGGTGGGGGCTTTGTGCTCATTAGAAAAAGTAAATGTTGCTTTTGGCAAAAGGAAGAGGTAATTTGGTTCGTAAACAACAAGATGCTTAGTTTTATTAATAATGTTTAGTCCTAATTTTCAAAACCTATAAGTTTAATTGCATTTCTTCTTTTGGGGTGTAGTTACATATATACATTTGTTACAGCAGCAATGTGCTGCTTCTCCATAACTCAGCAATTGAGAATATGTGTTTTGAAAAAAATATACACTTCTATTAATGATGTGCTTATGTCAGTATTCGAAAAGACCCTTACAGCTCCTGTCAAAGTCCATTTTCATCAAGTTACCAAGCACTCTGCTGGTCAGTTACAGCAAGGAAAAGGGTCATTAGCTGTGGCGTTTTGTATTTTGTGTTTCTACCATGCAAAAAATATTATTATATATATATAATCCTTGTTAAAAAAAAAAACACATACATGATTCCATGTAGTATTATATTAAGGGAGCTGAATTCATAACTTATTTGTTTTTTGTTTTTTTTAAGCAAAGGCAAGTGAATTTTTAAGTGGCTTAGCATATCAAGCTGTCACTTTAAAAGGAAAAAACACTTTCAAGCAAAAGTAAAAAGTTAAATTTGGGTATCATTGACATACTATGTACATTGGTATAACCTAGATTCGTTTTTACATCATAATGAATATTTAAACAGAGTTCTAAAAAAAAATATTTACATTTCATTTTCAAAGGTTGGATGTCAATAAGGTCCATGTGTATTTACTTGGTTTGAGGTTATATGATTATAATAAAAGCTTTAAACCCTTAATTTGCTACCTGTGCCTATCCATTATGGCTGCCATTTCTGTGTGGACTAAGACCCTAGACACCTCATAAATGTATAATAACAGTCTTAAAGTGGCCCTCAACCACATTTAGAAATGTGTTCCTTCCCCAGAATGAAATAATTTTGAATATTTTCAATTGTAGGTGTTTTGTTGCAGTTTCAAATATTCTGCTATTGAATGTGATGTTTTGGTGTCATCCTATCCTTAAAAATAGCTTTTTCCTACATGTTTGCTACAATTAAGAAGATTAGAAGTTCATAGCCATTTAATCTTGTATATATCTTTCTAAGGAGTCAATTACTGCTCCTAGGCTGTTTGCCTGTATTAGATTCACAATGTCTCATTTAGCAAGGGTTTGTTCTTAATATTTAGAATTCTTGCCATTATCACCTCTTTCAGGTGCAATATATGCTTATTAAGCACATTGTTTTCAGTGTTGACACCTCTCTCCACTTCCCTGGATGCAGCCATTTTTAAATTGTATTTTTATCCTCTTAACTGTTTTTCCAATATTTTGAAATATGTTTTGTACAGTGCAAAACATGGCTTCCTTATAAAAGACAAACTACTGCCAGTTCCATTTTAAGTTGACAGGGCTGTTTTGTTAATTTTTCTAAGACTGATGAGCCAAGCTAAAACCTTGTTGACATCCTTCCTTTCTCAAACAGGATAAGATCATAAACAGCAGTCAGACTGTGACCAAGATAGATATTCTTTATTTATATCAGTTGTTCAAACATTACATTAATGTTCATCTAAATTGTAAAGCCATTCTGAGAGCAATAATTGGGAGTTCAAGTTTAAAGGTGTCTCTGAAAGAAGATGATGGTTTTCCTTGTGAAGCCCTTTCCATAAGAGAATGGTGTTTGTGCAGAATTTCTTACACTGTGTAATGTGTTTTGTGAGCAACTCCGGAGGTTGCTTATGGCTCTAAGGTAACCATGGGGCCTTGCTTTATTCACTGCTATTTGGTTAAAATGTCACCACAGTAATGACTTGATAATCTAAGATATATACACTATGCTAATTTTAATCCAAACATTACATAAGTATAAATCAATACCTGTTTGTATTCAAAATTTAAAAAATAAAGTGTTGGTTTGGGATTGAAAGTGCTGGACTAAGTAGTGTTATGCTTAAATCATTTCAACATATATAAAGTACCCTGACAATAACTACTGGCAGAAACTAATCAGTACTGAAATATTTTGTTAAGGAGTAAATGTGTGTGTATGCTGTGTTTGTGTACTATGTATATAAAATGCACATGCAACACTATATATGAAAGACAGGCAGAGGGCTGTTTTAATGAGATAATTCTATAATCGCAGTCCAGCTGCTTCTCTAAAATGTAACATACTTAAAAAAACAAACTGAACAGTTGAACATTAATTATTAATTACCATTCAGCTTTCTTTAGAGGCATATGGACCTGCTTGAAATGTGATGTGATGGCTTATGATTCAGGACGACATCTATGCATATTAACACCATTGACACTCCCACTAACCTCCATGTCACTTGAAAGGCCTAAAGGAGAGAAAGTACAGGTGCTGCTAGCTGAGCAGTTCACAACCCAGTGTCAGAATGCAACAAACACCAGATGTGTCAGACTTTCAAAGGGATTTCATTGCTCAGTATTCACTAAAATATGTGTCTCACTTTTTCCATTTTCACAGATGATTTCTCTGTTCAAAAAAGGCAGATGCAAAGTTCACTTGGGGGAGGATACTAAAAACTGAAGTAAATGGCATTTCACTCATTAAAAGACAGCCTAATTAGTCGAGTAGCTTAAAAAGGAGGGGGGGGGGGACAAATGCTACTTCTTTTCCTCAGTGCCTTTAATAACTCATTTAATAAAGCTACTTACCTAAAGAAAATCTAAAGAAAGGAGACTAGAACATTCTTGGTGCATGGTATTAAATTATTATTATATCCAGATTGATTTCTGGGGAGGTACAAACTGAATAAAAACAGGCAGGATTGTATATTGTCCTTTGTCTGAAAGATTTAAATAACCACAGCTCCAAAGAGTGTCTGTCATAAAATGCTGCATTTTAATAATTGGTGTGCCACATGCTACAATAATGCTTATGCATGTGTGATTCCATGCATCCATGTATTTATGTATTAAGCTTCTTTATGTTGTCCTAGTGTTGGAAACATTCAGGTTATGTAAAAGGCAGGATCATTCTCTATTGGTCAGTAGTGAAAAGAACTGAAGGTGTTCCTAGTCAGTAACTAAGCCTTCATCCATTTCATATGCAAAGAAATGTAACTATAAATATTACTCCAAAGGCTTAGTGTCATGAAAAAGTCTTCAGTATGCATTTCTGATTGGATATTACAATATCCAATGTTGCTTGAGCAAAAACTACATTTTTAATCAGTTCAGCTGAGAAGCGTATGTGCATTTAGTTTTTGTCTAGTGCTACATTCTTCTGCCATTTCAGAATTAGGAAACTTCCAGCATTTTTAAAACTATGCCAATTTTATGCAAGGCACAATGAAAGATGCCTTGGCACATTCTCCTAATGAATTGTTAACAAGTAAAAGGATTAACAAGTCAATTCTGTGAATGATTAATTCAAGCTGTTTATTTTTTCATGTACTACTGAGAACAGTGTCGTCTTGTGGCCGTTCTCGTAGACTGTGTTGGTTTAACAAGTGTCCAACCCTTTTGTCTTGTTGTTTTTTCTTTTTTCTTTTATTTCTTTTTTTTTTTTTTTTTTTTTTTTTTTTTTTTGTCTCTCCTGCTCCTTTTCCCATTGTCCCCACAGGCTGTGCGTTTGTCACGTTTTCTACAAGGGCAATGGCACAGAATGCAATCAAAGCCATGCACCAGTCTCAGACCATGGAGGTACTGTATCGTCTGCCCTTTCTCTGTTTTTCTTCTTTGTGGAGTCAGTTGGGAAATGTTACAGCCACACACTTTGTAATCCTCAAACAAGCCAAACTCATGTAATAAAAATAACCAGTCCTAAAGATCACTTTGTTGCTGAGGTGCGTTTTTGTCATTAGCCCATGTCTTATAATGCACTTAACATTGTAAAATGTTATTGCAAAGAGCTTTATGTAATAATGCCAATAGACCATGCAAGATCACTGCCCCATTTTATTGGTGCTTAAAGCTGCTTTTCACAAGTAATCTGGACTTTCATGAGACATGAACTTTCAGAGGTAAAAAAAAATGTACAGCTTTTTTGTTTATTCAATTTAGTATAATATATTTATTTGAGGAGTAAAGTTAAGGTATTGTAGAATTATGACCACTGTTGGGAAATATGTGGCATAGCAAATTGTATATTTTTGGATGGGGTTTTTAAATTGACATAATACTTACTTTTAGGCATTCTACTTAAAAGCGTGATTTATTTAAATATAAAAGTCAATTTTTTAACTTTAGAAGTGAATTCCTGTTATTTAAATTAAATTAAGCAAGAACATTCTAGTTTAAGTTCTGTTTCACAGATGGCCAATTTGGGACAGTAAAGACCAAGATCATTATCATCAAGATTTTTTTCAAAGCCATCATCTTTAAAAAGTCTTGTGATAAATGTTTTGAATTTCTTTGAATTAAAAATGTGTATTGGAAAAAAACATTCCTTTTTAATTTACTGTTAGAACAAGATGCAATGATTAATTTAAAAAAAAAAGGTTTAAAATATTTTTCTGCAAATTTCTTAGTTTCCTTTGTGGAGGTGGAGCTTTGCTTTATTCTGCAGCTGTTAGTGGGCAATAGTCATTCAATAGATAGATGGTGTTCATATATTTGAAGTGCACTCACAATAATGCCCATTGTAGAATAAGAAACAGTCAAATTATTTTTTACTTTCTCTTTAGACATAAAATATTTTATTATTAATAATGGAGTCTTTATGTACAGTGTTTTTGCATTTGTGTATTTTTGAGAATGATCTAGCATGTACTGCATTTACATTGTGTAATATGTTTTTTTGTAAATAAAAATATTTGCATAAATTATCCTGAATATAGGCATGTTATCCTTTGTTTATAGACTTTCCATGATAACATTTTGCAAAATATTTATATTTGACAGCCTAGCGTACAAAAAGTTATTTTCATATAATATACAAATATCTTTAGGTTGATTGAGATACATCACTCATGTGTGTGTATATGTATATATATATATACATACACACACACACACTATATGGATAAAAGTATGAGGACAAACCTCTAAAGTACTGAATTAGGGTGTTTCAGTCAGACCCATTGCCACAGGTATAAAATCAAGCACCTAGCCATGCAATCTCCATTTATAAACATGTGTGAAACATACTAGGTCATTCTGAAGAGCTCAGTGACTTCAAGCATGGTACTGTGATAGGACGACACCTTTGCAATAAGACGGTTTGCGAAATTTCATCCCTACTGGATATTCCACGGTCAGCTGTAAGTGGTAGTATTGGAAAGTGGAAGTGGTTAGGAACAACAGCAAGTCAGCCACAAACCGGAAGACCATGTAAAGTCACAGAGTGGGGTCAGTGTCTGCTAAGGTGCATGATGCATAAAAGTCACCAGTGCTCTACTGATTTCAACTTCCACTGACATTAATGTAAGCATAAAAACTGAGCAGCAAGAGCTTCATAGAATAGATTTACATGGTCCAGCAGCTGCATACAAGCCTCACATCACCAAGTCCAAAGCCAAGCGTCAGATGGAGTAGGGGAAATGTGTTATATAGAGTGACAAATCATGCTTCTCTGTTTGGCAGTCAGTTGGGTGAATCTGGATTTGGTAGATGCAGGGAGAGCGTTACCTGCCTGACTGCATTGTGCCAACTGTGAAGTTCTGTGGAGGAGGGATAATGGTGCAGGGCTGTTTTTCAGGGTTTGCCCTAGCCCCTATACTTCCAGTGAATGGCAATCTTAATGCTTCAGTATACCAAGACATTTTGGAAAACAATATGCTTCCAACTTTGTCAAAACAGTTTGGAGAGGGCCCTTTTCTATTCCATTATGACTGTTCCCCAGTACACAAACCAAGGTCCATAAAGACATGGTTGGACGAGTTTGGTGTGGAGTACTTGACTGGCCCACACAGAGCCCTGAACTCTACCCCATCAAAAACCATATTTAAGTCTATGCATTTGAATGCAATTTCATTAAAGTCCCTGTTGGTGTAATCGTCAGGCATCCCAATACTTTTGTCCATATAGAGTGTATGTGTTTGTATGTATGTGTTCATATGTGTATAATACAGTGTATATATATATATATATATATATATATATATATATATATATATATATATATATATATATAGTGCTGTTCTTAAGGTTCATGTATAGTTTTCACAAGTTTTATTCACACACTATTAATAAAATGTATATTGGTAAGGTGATGTAACATAAGTCGATATGGCCAGCCATACACAAATCCAAAGATTAGAATCTAGTGCACATTTTCCTGATCTGGAACTTACTTCAATTATTATTAACAAGAGGAGAGTAGAAAATTTTATTTCACTTTGTCTTTCAGCTGAAGAAGCAGAGCAACAACTGACAGGGTCACACAACTTAGTGAAATGTTATATCTAAATTATTTGACATAGAAACTCCTTTTTAAATCAGACTTGGCTGCCGGTATAATGGTGTATTTCTTGGGGATGAATTAATGACATTTTTAATGACTGAAGGTCAGTACTTGTAACGGGGAAACAAAGGAGTCATCCTCAAATAGACATATTGAAGAGATGTCTATAAAAGACACATTTATGTTGAATAAACAATTGTAAGGTAACTATGTTAAATGCCACCAGAGTTATTTCTTTTGTGAATTTTAATATTCTGTTGAAATTGAATTGTAATAGAGTGCTTCGATGGTGAATTCTAAACACTGGTGCAGTGTTGGTTTTCAGTTTTTTGTGTCTTTAACACTTGAATTCCTGAAGCCTATGAAAAAAAACTCATAATCCCGGCCCACCTTAAATCCATCCACACCTCTTCATCAGCATCTTTTTTAAATGCATCAAGAAGCCTGCTCTCTCATCCCCTGCCTTGACGGAGCTCAGTTCGGGCAAAAGGTTCTCCCAGTTCAAGCCAAGGCTCCTTATCTGCGTGTGAGATTCCTTAAGTTGTAGAGGGTAAATGATACAGTATATCATTATTTTTAATACATGCATTTCATGTGTGTTCCATGTCTACAAAGATCTGGTTAAGTGTTGGATGAAAGGAAATGCAAGAAATGCTGAGCACATACCTAAAGCAGAATCTTTTTCCGTGTTATACTAATACATATAATAATAATAGCAGCTAACTACTCAAACTGCAGTGTGTCCGGTCTCAAACCCTGGACCTTCGGGTTATAAGGCAGCAGATCTTACGTCTTCACTATTGAAGAATACATGTAAACTCCCTGTTGTTTGGTCATATTCTTGAATAAAAGCGCACGTGTTTATTTGATATTTGGGCTAAAGTCTTCACACATTATGCAATTCTTGTCATTATTAGTATAACATGGGAAAAGTTTCTGCTTTAGGTATGTATTCAGCATTTCTCGCATTTCCTTTCATCCCACACTTACCCTGATCTTTGTAGACACAGAACACACATGAAATGCATGTATTCCAAATAACCATATACTGTATTTACCCTATACAACTCCAGGCACATCACATGCAGATAATGAGCCTTGGCTTGAGCTGGGAGAGTTGAGCACTGTCAAGGCGGGGGATGGAACAGCAAGTTACTTGCTGCTTGTGCTGATCACCGCATTTACAAAACAAAAGATGCTGATGAAGAGGTGCGAAAGGATTTAAGGTGGGCCGGGATTATTGTTTTTTTCGTAGGCTTCAGGAATTCTAGTGTTAAGTAGACCACAGTAAAAATACTCTGTGCTTTAAGAGCTCTATATAAAAACTGAACAAACTGAAAATACATTGTTGGTGATTAAGACTAAGGTGTAGCTCCTAAATCATGCTTCAAAACTAATTTTTACAATCGAGTTGTAATCGTGCATCCTCTCATATATTTGTTTGCTTCCAGATGTGAGCTATATAAAATAAAGATTGATTAATCATTAATGTTGAAAACACAGACTGAAATATCACTTAATCAAGTGTAGTATAGACTTATATTACAATAAGTTTTTGTAACACAGCTTCAGAACAATACGTTATTAAAGTTAGCTAGTATTTTTGGTTACACTTACCACTAAGACATAACCAATGAGAATATTGTACTAAGGATCTATTACACACCTGTTAAGAGGCTTGAAATGTTGTGAGGGTTGGTATGTTTATAACATACGCATATTGGACATTTTAATATTAACATGATATATGCAAGCAGTGATTAGAATGGTCATATAACAAAGCTTTAATGAAATTGAACATGTTTAGCCATTATTCCCTATGACCAAAAATGTGACTTTATATGTAGAAATACTTATGTTACTGAGTTTTTGCAAATATTGAATCAAAGTATGATTATATTAAATTAATTTGGTGTTTAGATATTAATATGTAACATTGGAAAAATGAACACATTTTATTTAAAACAAAATTAAGGGAAGTACAGTGGCTGCTTCTTACCAAGTTCACTGTAAGAGTAACTCACTCTGTCACAAATATTTTCTAGTAAGAAGCCTTTGCAGGACTTGTTCATTTCATACCTTTGTTATTTTAAATGCTGCAAAGAGTGTGCTTATTCATTTGCCCTCCTATTTTCTTAATTAACTTTGTTGGTCAATAATGATACTATCACCAGATGGTACTAGGCCTTTTGGTATTGGCTGCCTAAAGCCAGCAGCACATAAATTATAGGATTTCTAGTCTGAGGAGATGTCAAATGTAACAGCCACCATTGTTGGATCTCTGCACCTTGAGGATGTCAGATTATACAAATAGTAAGCACAAGCTTGCTACATTCTGACAGCTGATAATAGGCTGCTTGACACCACCAGTGCTTACATGAAGCCTTTTCCGGCATGGCTCAGCAGAAATCTTGGTCGTTTCC
>JANRMT010062792.1:56801981-56823673 GCA_026402145.1 Polypterus bichir lapradei
CCCCCCCCCCCCCCCCCCCCAATTCAGTTCAACAAACAAAAGACATCAGACAGACAAGCCTCTGTTCTG
This sequence comes from Polypterus bichir lapradei, assembly GCA_026402145.1. Taxonomy (NCBI): domain Eukaryota; kingdom Metazoa; phylum Chordata; class Cladistia; order Polypteriformes; family Polypteridae; genus Polypterus; species Polypterus bichir. The sequence continues at coordinate 56,802,051 of JANRMT010062792.1, forward strand.
TTTGCACAGTCCAGAACCATCCGCATTCCTCCTTTTCTTAGGAGAGTGCTATATTGAATTGTCCTTCCACATGAGTGCTCATTGGTTTTCTTGTGTTGCACAAATACAAGCCCACCCCTACAACCTAAGACAAAATCAAACCTATTTGGTTTTGTGCAAGTGAGTTGCAAATCGGTTTGACAAGTTTCAGGGGAGGTAAAACTACATGACCGGAAGTCACAGGCATTGCCACTGCTGACCCCTAATTCGTTAAGATTAGCCTGCAACTGAAAATTGCTGATAAAGTCCTGTTGTTTGACTGGGATTAAGGTGCACTAAATGGGGAAGAGAAATGTAGATTGAAAGGCTTCTAGCAAATTAGCTACCCATTTTAAATTTCATAGTTCTCGTAAAAACAAAAGAGATTATGCAGCTCTTTGGACCCAATCTTGCATCAATTAATAAGTCTCTTTCTTTATATACAGACTTTCATGGTGCTCAGTATTACAAGGCATTTTATCCTGGAGTTAATTTTTCACTTTAAAAAAAAAAAAAAAAAAGTCATTAGACAAGATTTTGTGTAGAACGTTCCATATTTTCAACCACTTATATAACACTTGTAAACATTCGTTTAGACAATGTGAAAATGCTCATCTGGGTGTTCTCATAGCATTGCTCATCAGTTACTTCCTGATGAAGTGGAAGGGATACGCTTGTGCATTTTTTAGGGAAAAAAAGATGCATCTGTAATGCTTTTCAAAAGGTCTCTGCTTCTTCATATGAAAGGAGTATTTATTTAATTTCCTCATACCCCAGTTTTTTGTCAACTTTCTGGGAGAATAATAAACAAAGCATTGCATTAGCTAGCTGGGTGCTATTTTTAGGCTTTTTTTTTTTTTTTTTATATATAAAACAAGTGCATGCTTCTCTTTATCATTAACCATGTCTTCATTCAGACTCCTTTATTTATTCAGCACATGCATCTTTATTAAGAAGAGTGACCAGATATGAATAGTCTCAAAATGGGACACAGCTCAATAATTAAGTGATCACATATGGATCAATAAAGGAGTATTGTGCACATTGTTAGAATTAAAATAATAGAAGAGTGGGAGTATGGCCTAGTTGCCATGAAGTTTTCTCTTCACTGAAAAAGTATGGCAGGGCTACCAGTTAAACTGAACATTGTATTATATTCCAATTATTAAATGGGACACAACGTATAAAAACAAGACTGTCCCAGAAAAAAATGGATATCTTGCCATACTGTCATTAAATAATATAATATTCTCAAACATGGATCCTATCCTGGCAGCGTCGAGCAGGGTCTGTTTCAGGGCCTTTTCTCACAAACATCCACACTCGCTCTGACTGTGGCTAATTAAGAATTACTACTTACCAAAAATGTTGTGGATTTGAGAGGAAAATAGGAGTGCCCAGTGAAAAACCCACATCATCAGTGACTGGGCCCAAGATTCAGACTTGATGCTCAATCCTTGAAGCAGCGACACTAAATACTGTCCCACAATGTCATTAGTTGCTAACATTGGTGGCATTATTATATAGCACAAATATGCAGGAACTTTTATTAGTATCTTAGATAATCAAACTCAAAACCACAGCATACAAACAGTTTTGGATGTATTTTTAATCATTTTAAATCTAGATGTGATTACTGATAGAGCAGTAGAGACGATTTACTAACAGGATAGTTCACAGCCTATAAATTGAAGAAATACCCATTTTAATGAACTCTAAAGTTTGTGTTAATATTTTTTGTTTGATTTATTCCATAGTAATCTTATTTCCTAGATTTCTCTCATAAAAAATTATCTTTAAAATTGGTTTGGTCTGGGCTACTGTGTTTGCCTCCTTTTAGATATGGTGCCGTAGTGGTAGATTTGATATACAGTAGACAAAAGGTTAAGTGTAGGAGCTTATCTCAGGAAGAATTTTAGTTTAATCCTTGGATTTATATTGCTTTACTCATAATAATATCTGAATTTACAAACGACTGACGGAAAGTTCATGTAGTATGCCATTAGAAGAACTTCATTCATTAAAAGCAAAGGCTTTCTAACAGGCTTTTATTTTTTGGAATGAAATAGCATGTGAGCAGTTTCTAAAAACACTAACTTTGTTGAGAGAACTGATGCTTGACTACCCTTTATATTTTCATCCAGGAGTATATATAAAAGTTAGTGCTTTAATAATCCTGACCATTTTCACACTGCTCCAGCATGAGAATCTTGTATTCAAGGATTCTTAGTCACTGTTTATTTCTACAGCATATTTGAATCTTCTTTTTATGGCTTGCATGAATATTCTTTTAACATATTTGCTTTATTTAGTTCGACAGTCTGCTAAATCATTCCTTGCTTCCACTTAAACAAATTTGCAACCACCTCCTTTAACTCCCACTCCCTGCTGTTGCTAAAGTTGTAAATGCTTGTTGTGAACCCCATTGTATTTATGTATTTTTATTTAATATCAAATGATAGCACATGTCCTTTACATAGACCTAACCTGTGTTTCCTTCACGCATGTTTCTATTAGTAATGCTGCATTGATGGCTTGCATGCATGCTTTTCTAAGGTGGTGTATAGTCACTTTTGCTACTTGAATAAAAAATATTACAGGAACTTATCTTTGGCTGTATCACAAGATGTTTATTGTGTTCAGTGATAGAAATGGAAAAACACTTTGTGTGTTTGTTTTTTTTTTTTAATATAAAAGTGTTGCTTGCTGGCACTGAAGCATACTATGACTAAAATCCTTTTAATTGTCTTAAACAATTCTTTCACAGGGATGTTCTTCTCCAATTGTGGTGAAATTTGCTGACACTCAGAAAGATAAGGAGCAACGACGCCTACAGCAACAGTTGGCACAACAGATGCAACAACTCAATACTGCCACTTGGGGAAACCTCACTGGACTTGCAGGGCTCACGCCTCAGTACCTGGCAGTAAGTAAAATTCTGATGCCATGCTTATCTTCTCACTAACTGTGGGCTGCTAAGTGTGGCACTTACCATGGTTTTTAAACTTTTTCTTTTGCTCACTTTCGCACACCATCCAAATCTTGTTAAAATAGGAAACTAATACACCCAACTTTATCATTTTCTGAAGGTTGCAATCTTTCCTCCACCTAGAAATGTAAAGATATATAGATACACAGTTAAACAGATAAATAATACAATCAGCTGAATGTTGTTATACTCTAGTAATCTTGATTACACATTAATCTGTGTTCAGTCTTATTTAAAATACAGTGTACAGGCATTTGTGTGTTCATAATTTATAACATTGCACATTTAAAGCATAGCCGGTGAACAAGTGGATTATTTGTCTGTTATCGTATCACAATAAAATTAAAAGAAAGGAGTAAACAGCAGTCATGTGTCATATATCCAGTGAATTTAACATTGATTAAACTGAAGAGTTTGTTGCACTGATAAAAAGAAATGTATAAAATTTCTCTATCTGCTAGTGTGTAATGACTTGCACCATAAAGATTTTTTTAAATAGGAGTATTTCTTTATATATTTCTTTGTATAATTGTGCAATCACATATTAATTATGCAAAGATTTTATTTCCAGATCTTCTTTTTTAACTTCACTTTCTGTCCACATTTCCAAGTTTATGTATATTAGTAGTTACTAACAGAGAAGGTTAAACTAGACTTCACTGTCCTTAACAAAATTCATAGTTCCATATCTAACAAGCCAACAGAAAGAAACAGTTTAATCCTTCCAGTTTGTTCTGTGTCTCCTAATTGATTAGCTTTCTCTGTTTTTTCAGTTGTACTTACAAAGTCACAATTTAGGGTACCACATAAAGTTTATCAGCATAGGTCAGAATGTATAGTAAAATGAAGATCTTTGGCTGAAACCTTTTATTTCTCTTCAATAGCACTGTACAGTGCCCTGATGTACTTAAACTTCTCCACTTAGGGCAGGTGCAGACCACTAATCTTTCATTATAGGACTACATTTGGAGATAATTCCCATTATAACCACTAGAAACAATACTATTTTGTTGGAGTCATCTCTGCATGTTTAAATAGGTTAGATTTAACATCAAGGATGTAAGCATAACTTCAAATATACAAACATGCTGAAATGTCCTTTACACCTTTATACTTTTGTTGCACCTCCCATTAGTCTTAAGACTATATTACTTCCACAAAGTATATACAGATATAACAGGCAACCTTGCATAACTTCTAAAATGTTTTACACAGACAAGGAGTTGATCTCCTTTTCCACATTCAGGACAGAACCAGCATTACTCTTCATGAATCACAGTTTCAATAAGCCCAAATGTATGCTACAACAGCCTTGCATAGGATTTTCCCAGAGTATTTAAGAAATTACATCTCAGTGTTCAGTTTTCCTCTATTTGTGTATTGTTTTCACTCTTCAACTTTTAACTTTTTTTTTTTTTTTTTGCTGCAAGCATCTAAAAAAAAACTCCATTTGATTTATCATTATGTGCTGTACACCATATATGAAATTTTTTGCCTAATTGAGATCCAGAGACTCCATCTTCCCATTAGACATAAGGCAGGAGCCAATCCTGGTAAATGAGGCTCAGTTCAATGCAAGGCACACTTGTCCACACATCCATACTGAACCAATTTAAACAGTGCTCATGAGTCCAGATGTCAAAAATAAATAAAATGCAGATTCCAACCAGATGTAACCACCTTTTTAAAGTTTACATCTGTCCAAAACATCAGTTATAAATATTGCTGCCTCAGTTCCTAGAAGCTAGGTTCACTTCCTAGTACAATTTTTGTTTAGATGAGTTTGAATCCAGGGTTGCATGTTTACTCTGTGCAATAAATCTTTCTAGCTGCTTTCTTAAAAATACGCATATCACATTATCAAGATGAGACAACTGTCCCTAAACCATTGAAAAGTAGTTCTTTCATAATTTCCAAGTAGTAGCTGCTATACTATACTTTAAATAAGAGATGCTGTAAAAATCAGGGAAAATTGAAGTGAAAGATGGCAAAATGTTTTGGGTTGCCCTCAGTATTTTAAACTTAGCACCATATCTTTGAAAAAGCCAGCATTGTTCCTTGAAAGTGTAGTTTCTGATGTGCATTTTTAGTCTTATTTCCTGGAGTAATCATTAAGTTGCTGCAGTATTAATGAAGAGTCCTGATTTTTTTTTTTTTTATCACCAGAATTTAAAATCTTAGTATAGCAAGCTTGTAACAAGTAGACACTCACTGCTTAGTAATCAAAGCTGAATACTGCTAACGACTAATACTAATGTGCAGTTTCTTCAGCTACCATTTAGCCTTTAAGATTAACAGCTGAGCTATGAAAGTGTTCTCATATTAAAGAAATAAAGGCACTAACGGTAATGGTTTCTTGCTATTCAAGGAAATAGCAGGAGCGCACTACAGGACCTAGATTTTTTGACATTTTCATAGTATTACTACCTGGTGCTTTTATGTAATTAAGAAGTCTTTTTGAATAAAATCAAAAAGCACTTTTGCATAATCTAGCTTTTCAAATAGTGTAGAAGCCTTGAATGCCAGGTTACTGTAAGGTCCATTATACATGTTCAGCATATTTTTAAGTAATTGTAATCAGAAACAATCACATGATTGCTCATAGTTAATTTATTTCTAATGTAAGTAATTTATATTTTATGCTGTTTATGGTAATCTCTTGTACATAATGTACTTGGCCTTGCAGAAAGGCATTAATGAGTTAATGTGCAACAGTTCTTGGTGATCGACTCTTTAATAAGAATGCAATAGTTTATTACACTAATGTGTAGTATTAATGAAAACATAGCACTATTCTCCAGAAAAATATTTTGGTTTTCGTTAACCATGTAAATTGGTTGCAGTTGGCACAATTAAACACACTTAAATTCCTATCATAATATTATCAAACTTGATTAATCAATTACTATGTGACAGGGACCAGAGCCTGTCTCGGCTGTAGTGGGTGTAAGACAAAAACCAACCCAAGACAGGGCACAGTCCAGAACCAGCTCATACACAAATCCCTGCTTACTACGAACTGGTTTGCAATGTCCAATATACCTAACATGCATGTATTTAGGATGTAGGAGAGAACCCATTCAGTTTGAATTCTATTTAAAATTTTATATAGCATACTAATTACCAAGTATAGCACTGTATACATTTCAAAATACAGTTAGAAAACAAAACGCCTTCAATATGTACTGATATTCAAAATTTCAGTCATGTTCTTATGGCTCCTAATGGTAACAAATACTTTGAGCAAGTCGAACATAAGCACTAAGGCATCATGAGCAAAAAAAGTTTGCTGATTCAAGGACTTTCTTCTTACCTAGCTTAAAGGACAACTGCACAAAAATGGAAAGGAGAACCTGAATAAAAATATTAATTTCCCTTTTGTTTGTTTTCTAATTTCTGTGTCAACATTTATTGTATTTCCACTGTTACATTACTGAATAAAGTAATTCTGGCTGTTACAAAGGTGTTCCAGTCAGTATTCTTTCATATATTAAACAGCATATGACCAGCTTTCAGATCTCTATATTTAACCCATATTACTTTCTAGTTATTTATTATTATTATATTGCATGATCTAATTTATTATTATGAAAGATCTGAAACACTTTAGCTGTAAGGCATTCAAAAACTTCCTGAAGGGTATATTTCACTTGTATATAAAAATCTATAACACAAGATCATTTCATGAAGTATTTTCTGCTTGCTCCTGTGCCCATTGTTATGTACACTGTATTCATAATTTTTTTTAACATTCATTTACTCTGATTGTCTTAATAAAATATATAAAATAAACAATACAAAAAACATTTAGAATTAATCATTCCTCTGCCTCCCAGTTGTAGCACGCATTAAATTAAAATCCCTATTCTTTGCCTGTGGAGTAGTCAGTTGATCAGCACTTATGAGATCCTATACTCCTCGCCCACTCGGGTCTGCTGATGTAATGGCATCTGGTGGCACCACCTGTGCATGGCATCTAATATCAATCCAGACTCTTCATGTTCTAGCTGGTGGAATGAACTGCCACCTCCATCTAAATCTCTTACTTACTGCTCTGAGCAGTTTTTTTTAGTTTTGTGCCAATACTAATCACTGATTTAACACAACTAGAATTGGCCAATTTCAATCCTGATTTTTTTTCCTTTTCATTATCCTTTTAAAAAAATTACAGTAAGTTTCAGCATAACCAGAGGTGTGAAAGCTTTATGTTCAATATTAAAATGTTAACCTTACTATTTTTTACAATTAAACTGCAGACCACGGTTTTGCCTATTCATTTTTTTTTTATTATACAGCAACCATAAAAATACTGGAATAAAGTAAGTTCCCTTTAAAATCATACTTTTAACAAATAAATCACGTACACAAGTATTTATCCATAATACGTGCACAGGATGGCTCCTCAGATTCCTTTTTCTCAGTTTATTACTCCACTTTATTACTCTACTTTTTAATGTAAAAGCCAATGTTATGATCTTCCACTCTCTTCTGAAGTCTGCCTGGCTGCTATCTATTTATAGGAAGTTCTAGCTACAAAACTGCTTGCATATTTCCTTAATATTATAATGCCTTAAGTTAAGGAGCATGTAAATTACTGTAAAATTAAAAAAAGCAGACAATACTAAAATAATTTTGAGATTGGGCAATTTACTGATAACTGGTTGAGTCATTTGGAGTGAAAATTGTCTGACTTAGATTGGCGGCCGATCGATTAGCACAACACTAGTTTGAAGATTCTTTTGTTCTGTGAATATAATGCTAATTGATAACAGAGTTGATGCTCGGTTCTTTGTAGTTCAGAAAAGATTACCTGGTCTTAAGTTCAGTTTACAGTTATTTGCTTGTGATGGTCAATTTTGTTACTCAGTCCTGTAACAAAACACGTTTAAAAATAGTATACAGATTGATGTTTATTCAATTGTATTGAATATTTTGTGTACATTACTTTAGAGAAAAGCAAGCTAAATGAGTAAATGTCAATATCATATTAGTGGTTGTTTTGTCACATGTACATAGCAAAATGAAGTTCCTAATTGAATGTTCAACTGACTAGAATAAGAAAAATACTGAGATCATAAAATATTAATATTGTAGCTGTTCCCCATTACTCTAAGGTCAGTGTAGTATATCCTTGCAAGAGGACCAGAGAGGAGCTCCTTCATAGCAAACTCCTCAAACGGAACTTGAACAGTATCACATGCCTCTTTATCCTTGTCTTTCTAAATAACAGAAGTAAGACACGAACTCTGAGCAGACATTGGTCTTAGTTCCTGACCCCTAAGCACATGGTCACCACAATCGTGTATTAGGTCTCCTTTCCTTTTTTACTTCTACATCAGCTCCAGTGACCTATTTGTAAATCTGCTGAGGAATTCTAGTTGATGCCCCCCAGACTGCAGATGAGGTGACCGGTCTGGCCATTTAGTGTGGTCTGTGCTATACTGACCTGAATGCACTAAAAGTTGAAGAAAATGTTTGTTAATTATAGATACTTCCATCTTCTTGAACCTTTTGCTTATAAATGGTGACCACTATTACCAACACTCTGAGCTGAGATGAAAACGTGGTTTCATCATCCAATCTTGTCTACAAAACACATGATCTATTTTTTTTTTACAGAATTACTTAGCAGAAACAGCAGATCATTTGATCTGACTAAAGCAAAGCTGAAACAAGCTGTACAATTACTGGACATTTCTAAATTAATAGCTTGAACCGAATGCTAAATAACAAACAAAAATAAATTGGAGACAACCAGGGTCAAGTCTGAAAAGCACCATGATTGTTGAAACGTTGCCTGTTTATAATACATAATGGTGTCTCTTTGTATTTGGCTACCAACTATGCACAATCTCTCCCTCCTTCTTGGTTCATCATTTTTCTTTCAAGATGACTGAGCACTATTTAATACTTAGTAGAGATGCTTCAATCTATTTTGACGTTGGAAAGGTCATCAGAACCTTTGAGGAGCTGTGTAAGTCTTTTAAGTGGTTGTACTTTCAAAAAAATTCCCAGTACAGTCCTTACTGCTATAACTAGCTAAATAAAACACAAGAACTTCCAGCAAAAAATCATGTATTACCATGGTGCTGTGTCTAAAGAGGTTTCCTTTGTTGACACTTGTAGCACAGCTTTCTTGTTTATCTTTTATGATGATTTTTGTTATGCTTGCAATCTATATCCATTGCTAACATGTTTACCTCATTTGTATCTGGTCTTATCCAGGTAGAGGCAGAAATGACCTCCAGCTTTCTTCCTTGGCAATCTAGTGCAACAGATGCAAGGTTCAAAGGGCTTTTATGAAAGACAGGTGTTACCAACTTGTAACAGGATTTTGGTCTGTGCCAGAGAACCTCATAAGTCTGAATTCAACTCTGCCTTTCCAGATATTCATAACATTTTGGATAGCATGGCCCTAGCAGCTTGTCTTTATAGACTAGGTATATATATGAATTGTGTGCAATCCCCTTAAATTCTATTAATCTAGTAAACAGGGCCATCTGCTACCCAGAAAGTGGAAAAACTGAGAAAATGGCAGTCCACAAAAGACACCTTATATGCAGGGTGATTTTTTTTTTTTGCTTAGTTTAAGGATTATTTCTACCAACTCATATTAATAACGGATTGATGGTAGTCCTAACCCAGCACAGTATACAATTGCAGTATTAAATATATCTTGAATGCATATTGTAATCTTTTTAGTTAGCCAATAAAAGGTGTCATTTTGCTTGGCTTTTCTCTACATTCATAATGGCTGACACGGTACGACACCCTAGTACTACTCAAAAAAGTGTAATAATGAACAGTTTTCCAATGCCATCATGTGTCCATATTATCTTGCTTAGAATAACATACTTATGAATTGCAGCAAACGGTGCAAAGTAACTGGTTTTGATTGAGAAGGTTGGATTTACCCTAACCACAATGCTCTTGACAGTTTTAATTAGTCATAGCATGTTGGTTCAAGCATATTTAACACTTGATTATTAAAAGTGTTAATTGTTTAATTGTTTTTCTTTCTTTCTTTCTTTCTTCCTCTCTTAATATGGATTTACATCACAGCTCAAGTGATTCTTAATTTGTCAGTGTGAGTTCATTTTAAACATTATGGCTCAAGAATCTGGAACAGAAAATAAAAGGTGTTAGAGTTATAATAGAAGGCAGGCAATTTGTCATTTTAATATATAAATAAATAACAATTTCTTTATTTTTCAGCTCTTACAGCAAGCAACCTCTTCTAGTAATTTGGGAGCATTTAGTGGCATTCAGCAAATGGCAGGTAAGTGAAATTACTTTGGCAAATGGTCAGTGTTGTTCTTTAATACAGTATATATTGTGAGAAGCTGAGCAAGCCAGTGATGACAGTAGGCAGAGCTGTTTTGGTGACTTGGATACAAATTGGGAAAAAAAAAAAAAATAATAGTTTTAATTCAAAAGTCCAGTGCAAAACCTAGGCATTTTTTTTAAATCCCTGTGTTTTTAATACTGCAACTTAAATTTACATTGTACAGGCTTCAACTGTTTAATGTATGTAATTGGTTTAAGTTAACTAGAGTACAATACCCTATTACTTGGTAAGGCTGATTTTTTAAAAAAAAAAAAAGGGAGTAGACAATGATTCATATTTATATAGATGTCATGTGGTGTTCTGTATTTTATGTTTTATTATTCTTTATATTCTGTACATCCTAAGCAGAAAGTCAGTTTTTACAAAGGTGTTGCACGTTCAGCAGCTACTTGCTACTATATTAGTACATTAGTGTCACAGCCTTACAGCTTAATAGTCCAGAGAAAGAATAAATACCAACTTGAGCACTGCCTATGTGAACATTCATCTTGTATGCCTGTGTGTACTTTTTTGTTGTTGTTTTTGTTACTTGGCTTTCCCTACTACATGTGCACATAAATTGTATTAGTGATGACTGTGTTTATCGGAGTGAACCCATTGTGCTGGTGCTCCTCCAAAGGGGGGTATCAACAAGCTAAATGCTACATAGAACAATCTGGACGAGAAAATTTCATTCTGCCTAACAAAGCTCACTATTCCTGTCTACTTAATTCCACCAAAATAATATCAAACCTAGTTTTTAAGTCCAGAAAGTCCTACTGTCTATCATAGTATTTGGTCACTTGTTCCATGTGTTTGTAGACAGATAGAAAGAAAGAACTATCTATCTATTTGTCCCCAGGGGGAAATTTGCCTTTTTACAGAACGTCTTTAAATAAATAAATACATACATAGATAGGTAAATGAATATACACACACACTTTGATCTGAACATATATTGGAATTATTGTAAAGCCAGAAACTTTTGAAAGAAAGAAAAGTTCTAACTTGGTTCTCAGTTTCAGTGAGGCATTATGTACCTGTATTGCTGTTGGTATAAAGGAGCTACAGTAGTGTTTCTTGACCCACTTCTGCTGAATGATTTGTTGGCTGAAAATACTTTTGTGTTAATGTGTCAGATAGAGGATATGGAGCATTGTTCATAATGGCATTCAGTTTTGTTTTAATTTTCTCCTTTGCTACTACCTCCAGGGTGTGTCCTATAACTGAGTTTATCCCTTTTAACACTAGAATCCCTGAAGCCTGTAAAATGTTCATGTCCTGAACCACCTTAACTTTTCTCTCATCTCTTTATCACTGTGCCAATTGCCTGCCGATTTAAGCTTTTGTTTTGCAAATGTGCCAATTAGTAGTAGCAGCCTGCACTCACCTTTCCTCCATTTTAACCCTCATAAAGGCATCACATAGTAAAATTCTCACAGCTTAAGTATGTTTTTTTTCATATGTTATGACTGTAAATGTAAAACTGGGAAAAAAATGCAAGTTGGACCTGGATTTGAACCGAGTAACCTCTTGACTACAAAGCAGCAGCTTCTACCTCTCTGCTAAATGAGCATATCTGTGAGACAGCTGCATTTCCACTGTGAAACGTGCAAGCACACACATGCATACAAACGTCATTATTTTATGCCAACTGATATTTGGGCTTTAGTTTTTACACATTCGTAGCTATATGTCATTTGAACAGTTTTTATATTAATTCTGTTTTATTCCTGAATAAAAGTACACTAGTTATACCTTTTGTGAAAGTGTTTATTTGATATTTGGACTTCAGTCTTTACACATTTTACACTTCACCTCAACATGTCGTTATTACTGTAACATATGAAAAAAATTCTGATTTACCTATGTGTACAACTTTTGTTGCCTCACATCTGTTATGTCATCCTTTATTTACACAGATAGTTGTAGACATGGACACATATGAAATATATGTACTGTATTTTAAATAATGATATATCATTTACCTATACTGTTCCCTATAACTCATTGCCAGATAAAAGCATCAACACAGACTGAGAGACTTTTGCTGTGTGGGTTAAATGGAAGATGAGTGAGTGCAGGTTGGTACTGCTGACCAATGTGGAAAACAAAAGCATATCAGCAAGCAACTGGCCCAGTGATAAAGAACTGCAAGGAAAATTTAAGGTGGTCAGAGACGATGAAAATGTTTACAGGCGACTGGGATTCTAATATTAATTAGCCTGTTGAATCGGTGGGCCTCTCTTGAAGTGCTGTTTCCAGCCCAGTACACCACAGCATAGAAAATCCCACTGGCCATCACAGAGTTATAGTTCTCTATGTAAAGAAAAACTTTAATGTTTGTGTGAGGCTTACCCTAAACAAGTTCCCAATTGTGTCTCCTTGTTCTTGTTGAACTCATTTTAAAATAACAATATCAATCCACTATACTAATGCCCTCCATAAATTTAAACACTTCCACCAAGTCCACTTTTCCTAATTTTCTTTAGTTTAAACTGAAAAGGCTCAGCTCTTTTAATCTTTTCTTCATAATTCATTCCCACTAGCCCTAGAATCAGCCAAATTGCTCTTCTCTGGACTTTTACTAGCGCTGCTGTGCCCTTTTAGTTACCTGGAGACCAAAACTGTACACAGTATTCCAGGTGCGGTCTTACCAGTACGTTGTAAAGCTTGAGCATAACCTTCTTGGACTCGTACTCTACACATCATGCTAAATGACCTAACATTCTTTTAGTCTTAAAGGCTTCTGAACACTGTCTTCAAGTTGATAGCGTCGAGTCTACTACGACTCCTAAATCCTTCTCAAAAGGTGTACTTTCAGTTTTTAGGCCTCCCATTGTGTTTTGAAACCTAACATTTTTACTTCCTGCATATAATACTTTATATTTACTTATATTAAATTTCATCAGCCACAAATCTGACCAAGCCTGTATGCTGTCCAAGTTCTTCTTCCAAGTAAATAAATGAAAACCTTAAAACAGTCTCTCAGAGTTCATCTTTTTTTTTTCTTGTAACTTATGCTCCAGAGTCTTTCTCTAAATAAAATAAGCAAAGGATTTACCCAACAATTCAAATCAAGAAACTGGAAACATACACCAAGAAGTAACTTGTATTTAGTATTGGGTAGAAATTGAGAACATATCAGAATGCTTACTTTGATTTCATTTGATTAAATGAAAAAAGTTTAGTTATTTTGGCATTTTGTAACAGGTTTGCAGTACATCTGAAAGAGTTACAATACTTTTTTTTAAAAATCCATACCATGATAAAGAACATTACAGCAGGTGCACAGAATATATAAACTTGACTCTGGCTTGATTTTAATTAATTTGAAGAATGCTCTGTGTGATTTGGTTAAGACGCAGTACTGTTATTCTGTAATGCTTAAAAAAATCATTAAAGAAATGCCAGGTCATTTGTTTTGTACAGTTTGACTTGGTGGCATTTGCACCATAAGGCTTTGGACTTTTTCCAGTTTACTATAATTCTGATCATAGCTTATGGATTATTTCTTGAAATAAATTACCCTAATATTCTTAAAATACTACAACAGAACAGTGATAGTATCTACAGATTGCTGTTCTTCACTATAGCAAAAAGACTAAATCCTGAAAACCTGCGGACAGACCTCACTTCTGTCTCTTGAACTTTCTATCTCTGGCTTTAAATCACTAATGGCACGCTCTGGCTGTACATAAAGATATATCTGAAAACTTTTTCACCATTATGATCAGTAAAATGTTAAGATTATTGCTTCTTCTATCTCAGTGCTTTTGTAAATCCTCCCCAAATAAGCCCTTAACATACTTTCTATATGAATAGCTATACCCTTCCTCGCCTAAGAGATTCTCATCTTGAGTGCATTACACTGAGTTGCACACTATTCAAGGGGCAAACTTGGCATCACTTGAAAAAGCATAGTAAAACCGCATCCCCTTTCCACACAAGTCTCGTTTCATGCACACTGACGTGTAAAGGTAGAAGTAGCAAATACCAAACATTTGAAATAAATTATACATTTTCTTTGTCTAGAGTATGAATTATTGTGCTTTTCTATGTTGAAGAAGTTAAGCAATCAGCTCTGGATAGTGTAAAAGGTAAGAGAAAAGGAAAAATTTTGAGGCAAGTAATGAAATAGCTTTTAACATTAAGATGGTTGAGACCAGAGGTGGGTAGAGTACCCAAAAGTTGTACTAAAGTAAGAGTAGCGTTACTTCAAAATAATATTACTCAAGTAGAAGTAAAAAGTAGTCATCCAAAAAATTACTCAAGTAAGAGTAAAAAAGTATTTGGTGAAAAGACTACTCAAGTACTGAGTAACTGTTTGAACATAATGATTTATTTTTTAGAAATGTTGTAATAAGACAGACAAAAATATAAAATAATGTGCAAATGCTGCTATTTCCAAATAATAAAATAAAAAAATGAGTAAACATAAATAACATCTTTACAAAATAAAGATGCACAAATAACACAAAGTTCCAAATCTCAGTTTTTCACAACAAAGCTTTTTGAAGCCAATACCTACAGTAGGTAACATGTATGTTTGAACAGTGCAAACTACTTCCAGTGACAAGATATACTGTACAATGACAGTATAATACTGTATATTCACTTTGTGGTGTAGCGTGTCCGCAGCTTCAAAAAAAAAAAAAAAAAGGCCACTTTCAAATCCATAAAGCCGTGTCACTCTGTGTGGGCGCAATTGCACGACCGCGGGGAGTTAATGAGGTATTTGGAGCGAGTGGCACCTGCACATGTATATCGTATATGGGTCAGCACAAAAAAGGAAGGGGGAATCAGTCTCCACCAGCTACGTGAGCAATGGATGAACCAGGAGAATGAGAAGGAGGTGGGCTGCATGTTAACCTCCAATTTTTAACGGATTTATTGATTTTTTTTTTTTTTTTATCCTTTTCATAGTGATTTTTATGGATTTATATATGTACTGTTTTTTTTTAGAACACTGCACCATTGACACTTCTGTTGATTTTACTTTTGTTTTGAAGGTTTTTTTTATAAAAGTACTTGAGCACTTTTTCCACCATTCTCTGGCCTCATCAGTGAATTATCCTCATATGTCAGCTGATCTCAGTCATAACTATCGATGGTGTGGGTTCAGCAGACTCCCATGTGGGAAGAGGGAGTCTGTAGGGGACCGACATCGTCACACACTTGCCCTCCAAAGAGCATAGCTGATAGAAAATAACATTAGAACAAGGCAGCTTGTGCACGTACAAGAAGTCTCACTTTACCAAGACTGTCTGTGCATGTTTGGTTAAAATGTGCTTGTTCTTCACTCAGTGAAGTGATGGTTAAGCTTCTCAAGGTTCTTGTAGTGAAGCTGTGACCGTTTAGCAGTGAACAGGAGCTCCGCATGACTGAAACGTCTCTCGCAGAGGCAGGAAGTTTGTGTGTGGTCATGTGACTGCATGGCTACGTTTGATTGGTGAAACAGAGTTATGTGATTATTGTTGCTATGTCTGATTGGTGAAACAGTCATGTAGTAGATCCAAAAAATAGTGTAATGTATAAATGGAAAAAAGTAACGAGTCGAGTATTGCCCAATGTAGCAGAGTAAGAGTAGCGTTTCTTCTTCACAAATGTACTCAAGTAAAAGTAAAAAGTATGCTGCAGGAAAACTACTCTTAGAAGTACAATTTTTTTAAAAAGTTACTCAAGTAAATATAACGGAGTAAATGTAACTCGCTACTACCCACCTCTGGTTGAGACACAGGAAATGTGAATAATCAACGTCACTCTGCAGAAACCATGATTTTGTTCTCACAGCCCCCCAAACCCCCAATATTCCACTATGTTTGTTTTTGAGTGTCTTAGTTATTTAAGTATTAATATACATTCGGCAGTTTACTTCCTTGTGGTGTTTAGTCAGCATCTTTAATTGTCTATGAAGTGTTTTGACACATTACCGTATTTCTGTTTTTTAATATTAAGTTAGGCTTCATTATTTATAATTCTTTAAAAACAATCAAAAGTATTGTAATATAAAATTAGTACATTGAGTAAAGTCTTCTGACAGTTCATTAGACTAATAAATATAATGGAGAAGACAGTTTTATCTACTAATTTAAAATTCACAAATTAAGATTGCTAAGTAACATAAATTTCAGCTTGTTTGTTACTGAGAGGACAGCCACAGATCTGAAATGTTCGTATTCAGCATACTGTGAAAGTTCACTGTAACATAGAAAGCAGGAACCATGTCAGAAGCCAGTATAGACTAGATTTTCTTAATTTTTAGAGGTATTTGATGTAGCAGGTTAATTAGGCAGGAAAACCTGGCTATGTAATGCACAGGCTTATTTATTACTCTTGCTTCGATTAAGACTTAATTGTATTTACCCTCATGCTAGCATTCAGCTGTGGTAATGAGTTTAAGCTGACATACAGAAATGTATCTACTTTTGCTATTTTACTGGGGATTTTTTGGTATGTTTAACTTTGCATATTATTGTACTCAGTGGTTAGAAACCAAGGAGTTTATATAAAAGCATAATATTTTACAGTCACTAGTGTAAAATGAGAGATCTGCAATGATGGCATCAATTTACTGCTTGTATATTGTAAGTTGAAATGTACCTTAATAATAATAATGGCAGTAGCACAATGGGCAGAGCCTCTCCTTGAAGAGCTTTTGCTTAATAACCAGCTGAACTCTATAGTATATACAGAATTACTTGAGAAAAATGTCACTCCATCTGTTGCTCTGAGAAGTGAGTGTAATTGAAAGCATGCTTCTTCTGTGTACAGTGATCCCTCACTATATTGCGCTTCGACTTTCACGGCTTCACTCCATCGCGGATTTTAAATGTAAGCATATCTAAATATATATCACGGATTTTTCGCTGGTTCGCGGATTTCTGCTGACAGTGGGTCTTTTAATTTATGGTACATGCTTCCTCAGTTGGTTTGCCCAAAAGCTACCCAATCAGAGCACGTATTACATATTAAATAAAACTCCTCAATGATATACGATGTGCTTCCCGCACGGTGCTTCGCATACTTGAAAACCCAAACAGCATGTATTGATTTTTGATTATTTGCTTTTACTCTGTCTCTCTGACATTCTCTGTTCCTGACGGAGGGGATGTGAGCAGATGGGCTGTTCAGACACTGGCCTAGAGGATACGGACGCTCCTCTAAAAAAAATGCTGAAAGACTAACTTCACATTGCTCCCTTCCTTGCAGCTGCTTTCTCCGGCAGTGCTTCACATACTTAAAAGCCCGAACAGCCCTATTGATTTTTGATTGTTTGCTTCTCTCTCTCTCTCTGACATTCTCTGCTCCTGATGCGCACTCCTTTGAAGAGGAAGATATGTTTGCATTCTTTTAATTGTGAGATGGAACTGTCATCTCTGTCTTGTCATGGAGCACAGTTTAAACTTTTGACTAAAGGGTGTTATTTCATGTCTAGAGGGCTCTAATAATGTTAAAAAGCGTATTTAGAAGGTTGTAAACAGGATTTCTATGCTCTAACTGCGAAAATATTTGATTTATAAATAAAGAATCCTACTTCCCGGTAAAGTCTGGAACGGATTAACCGCGTTAAACGAGGGTTTACTTTATTATTTTTTTCATATCGTATTATTAAGAGTGCCTACTGTGTGTTGTATCTGGTGTTACAGTTATATCTAAAATGCTGTAGAATATTATACAGTTGTGCAGTGATTTATGTTAGGATGACATTTAAGACCTGAATTTAAGCTTTCATAGACTACTTTGTGGGTGTTTACTCATCTTCCATGCTTTGTATGAAATGTGTATGCTCTTCCTGTTTCTGCATGGCTTTTTGTATGGGAACCCATAGCCCAAAAGATCATCTTGTCAGTTGGAGTGGTTGAATTTGAATTGGTCTTGTGTAAGTTTAGCTTAAGATGGAACAGTGTTTCATTGAGGAGCTGATGCTGTTAAGAATAGACACTGGATTTCTGCAACCATGAGGGATATCTATACTAATAAAAGGCAAAGCACTCACTCACTCACTCACTCACTCACTCACTCACTGACTGCTGAAATTTGGCAGACTTATTCCTTACAGCTCACTTACAAAAGTTAAGCAGGTTTCATTTCGAAATTCTACACGTAACGTACGACAAAGTCCGCCATGTTGAACATTCTTATTTATGGCACCATCTTCACAAAATTTGGTAGGCGGCTTCCCTGCGCTAACCGAAACCGATGTATGTACTTATTTCGATGGTATGACACCACTGTCGGCCGCCATATTGAACTTTCCAACGTCACTAATTTTCCAACTTCCCGTGTAGGTAGAAGGCTGACCCCATCTTCACGAAATTTGGTAGGTGGCTTCCCTGCGCTAACCAAAAGCGATGTACGTACTTATTTCGGTGGTATGACGCCACTGTCGGCCGCCATATTGAATTTTCCAAACATCACTAATTCTCCAACTTCCCGTGTAGGTAGAACGCTGAAATTTGGCAGGCTCATTCCTTACAGCTTACCTACAAAAGTTAAGCAGGTTTCATTTCGAAATTCTACACATAACGGTCGATAACGGTCAACAAGTCCGCCATGTTGAACTTTCATATTTATGGCCCCATCTTCACGAAATTTGGTAGGCGGCTTCCCTGCGCTAACCAAAACCGATGTACGTACTTATTTCGGTGGTATGACGCCACTGTCGGCCGCCATATTGAATTTTCCAAACATCACTAATTCTCCAACTTCCCGTGTAGGTAGAAGGCTGAAATTTGGCAGGGTCATTCCTTCCAGCTTACTTACAAAAGTTAAGCAGGTTTCATTTCGAAATTCTACGCGTAACGGTCATAACAATCAACAGCGTCCGCCATCTTGAACTTTCTTATTCATGGCCCCATCTTAACGAAATTTGGTAGGTGGCTTCCCTGCGTTAACCGAAACCAATGTACGTACTTATTTCGGTGGTGTGACGCCATTGTCAGCTGCCATATTGAACTTTCCAACGTCACTAATTCTCCAACTTCCCATGTAGGTAGAAGGCTGAAATTTGGTACTTATTTCAGTGATATGATGCCACTGTCGGCCGTCATATTGAACTTTTCAACGGTCTTTGTTACTTATGGGCCCATCTTCAAGAAATTTGGTACACGGCTTCCCAACGCTAACTGAATCCTACTTAAGTACATATATATGTCCATAGCCTGCAGCTCGGTCACCGTGTGAGGCGGCGTTGGGTCCCCCATCCCAACGCCTCCCACGTTGTTGGCTGCCTGCCTATATAAGGCCATCTGTCGCTTCAGTCTCTACATTCCCTTCCTTGCTTCGCCACGGTATTCACGTCTCCCTGCTGATAACTACAGCCTTTTTATTTAATCCACGGCTTCTCCGCTGTTTTATTGTTCATTTATTACGATTATAGTTATCGTGTAGGTATTTTAGACCTACTTTACATTGTTCAGGTACCCATTTCCTTTATCATTCCAACCGTACCCCCATTAACATGTCTATCGAGGTGATCACCATCGATCAAAGAACTGTCACTTACCGAGTGGTTTCCATGCCCGGAGATGGCACCTGCCTTTTCCATTCTCTTTGTTACATATTGCTCGGCCATATCAGGCTCACTCTTGATATCCGGAGGAACATTGTGTCTTATGTATTGAATGACTGGGACAGGTTCAAGGTGTGGACTGATGACGGTACAGGAGATAATTATACCACACAGTAGCACTATAAGAGTGAAATGCTTAAGTGTACCGAAATGGCCAAATATTTTAAACCTTTGGACAACCGCCAATGCCTCTTAAACATCTTAGATTCACAGGTGACGATTTCAGTAGTGGACACTTTGATGTTTAGAAATGTTTAAACTCTCAAAAGCTGGATGTGAAGTTATCAATCAAACTGGTTGTATGCTTACAACGCTTGACAGATGCCGAATGTCTCTTCAACACAAGTCCTACAAATACTGTCGTAATTGAAACAAACCATGAAACTCAAACCGATTATGACAGCAGCAATCCAAGCTGTGAGATTTGAAACAAGATTACTGTTCACATGGCCAACTGTACGTTGTATGCTCAAGAGTAAGCTCAGCGCACAGCTACAGCTTGGTCATATTACAACTGGAGGGCCGAACTGACAACGTGGCATACAAAGAGATCCTTAACAAATAATTATTGGTATATTTTCCCTCAGTTTTAAAAAGGTTTAATTGTCTTCTTAATAAAAATTTTAAGGCAGTACTTCGCCGCTGCGAAGCGCGGGTATTTTGCTAGTTAAGTATAATAGTGATAGCATGCAAGATATTTATTGTTCAGTTTAAAAGCAGAATAATCTGGTACACAAAGTTTTTTTCAAAGAAAGACACATTAGTGTTTTTCTAGCAGCAATAAACATGTTTCAATTGGAGAAAGATGCAAAAATGAAAACATTTTTGTTGTTGGTCTATATATTATTTTGAGATTTGCCTATGTTCATTATCTGTAAATAGATTCAATAGCCTGACAATCTTCAAACCTATCTAGTTCTGTATTTGTTAGTTTACACTTTACCTACTAGTCCAGAAATAATTTCAAAATACTATTTTTACAAAGTTTAGGTACCATTGCTGTTAGTTTGTTTTTCTTATTATTTAACTAAGATAAATGTTGAAAATAATTGGAAATTGATGTTTGGAGAAATAAGATTGGATGCATTAAAACCTGATGAATGCAACTAAACTCTTATTACCTGGAAACTCACAAATGATCAAATAAAATAAAGACTGTGATAGAAAAAGCAATTAAAGGCAGAAGATGAACCCCACATCCACAATTCCCATTTCACAAGTTGCACGGATAGTGTTGATGCCCAGTTATGTTAAAATATGAACTTTACACGTTATATCTTTGGAAAAGCTTTATATATCAAATGAAACATATTCTCCTGTGAGTCAGTTTGTCTCATCTGAGAACTGAGTTTTCTTTTTTTTTTTTTTTGTAAGCATATACAGAGTCCCTGTATTGCTTGCTTGAATATAAGCTACCAAGGGATGAGGAACGTTCTTGTGTGTTCTCAAGGGCAAATCCATCCACTAAGTGAAGGGTGTTTTTTTTTGTGTAGAAATGTAATAGATTTCTATAATGAGTGATTCTGTTCTTGTAAAACCAGTAGATCAGCATATACCATTATGATAACGATGTTTTTGTTTTCCCCAAATTTTTTTTTGAGTATGTTCATACTCTTGTACTGGTTTGAAATGGTCTTGCATCTTTAAACCAGAAATGATTTTGCTTATTTTTTTTTAGTTGGAATTTAACATGACATTCACAACACATATTATTT
>JANRMT010062792.1:56824073-56895935 GCA_026402145.1 Polypterus bichir lapradei
TTTAAGGCAGTACTTCGCCGCTGCGAAGCGCGGGTATTTTGCTAGTTAAGTATAATAGTGATAGCATGCAAGATATTTATTGTTCAGTTTAAAAGCAGAATAATCTGGTACACAAAGTTTTTTTCAAAGAAAGACACATTAGTGTTTTTCTAGCAGCAATAAACATGTTTCAATTGGAGAAAGATGCAAAAATGAAAACATTTTTGTTGTTGGTCTATATATTATTTTGAGATTTGCCTATGTTCATTATCTGTAAATAGATTCAATAGCCTGACAATCTTCAAACCTATCTAGTTCTGTATTTGTTAGTTTACACTTTACCTAGTAGTCCAGAAATAATTTCAAAATACTATTTTTACAAAGTTTAGGTACCATTGCTGTTAGTTTGTTTTTCTTATTATTTAACTAAGATAAATGTTGAAAATAATTGGAAATTGATGTTTGGAGAAATAAGATTGGATGCATTAAAACCTGATGAATGCAACTAAACTCTTATTACCTGGAAACTCACAAATGATCAAATAAAATAAAGACTGTGATAGAAAAAGCAATTAAAGGCAGAAGATGAACCCCACATCCACAATTCCCATTTCACAAGTTGCACGGATAGTGTTGATGCCCAGTTATGTTAAAATATGAACTTTACACGTTATATCTTTGGAAAAGCTTTATATATCAAATGAAACATATTCTCCTGTGAGTCAGTTTGTCTCATCTGAGAACTGAGTTTTCTTTTTTTTTTTTTTTTGTAAGCATATACAGAGTCCCTGTATTGCTTGCTTGAATATAAGCTACCAAGGGATGAGGAACGTTCTTGTGTGTTCTCAAGGGCAAATCCATCCACTAAGTGAAGGGTGTTTTTTTTTATGTAGAAATGTAATAGATTTCTATAATGAGTGATTCTGTTCTTGTAAAACCAGTAGATCAGCATATACCATTATGATAACGATGTTTTTGTTTTCCCCAAATTTTTTTTTGAGTATGTTCATACTCTTGTACTGGTTTGAAATGGTCTTGCATCTTTAAACCAGAAATGATTTTGCTTATTTTTTTTTAGTTGGAATTTAACATGACATTCACAACACATATTATTTGTGCTTATGTGTATTTATTTATATATATATATATATATATATATATATGAGTGTGTGTGTGAGACAAAATTATGTTAACATTTGAATGGCAGAAACAATTTACTCACAAAACATACTTCATATGTGCAAGATGCAGGAATGTCTCAACCTGTTCGCCATCATGATCAACACACAAAAACCAATGAGCAACAGTACCATTTAAAGCCTGGACCCACATTTTATGGGGAATAAATGATACCACAGTCTGTATTCTGTCCTTCAGGTCATTGATATCACAAACTTTCCTGCTATACATACCCTCCTTCATTGTACCCCATAATCAGAAATCACAGGGTGTCAAATCAGGGGAGTGTGGAGGCCATTGCAAAGGTCCACCATAACCTATTCATCGAAATGGAAAGGTGTGGTCGAGATAAAAGTGTTAACATAATTTTGACTCACCTTTGTGACCGTTTTATACACAATTAACACAATTATACATTCAACAGCAGTCATCATATTGATTGTTTTTCTATCATCAGACTCATTGCATGCCATGTAGAAGGATACTTTTCAAAGTGTATGTTCTGATCTCGAAGGAACAGTTTTAAAGTACACCATGGAGACCAATCGATTAATCTTTCCAAGACCAATTAATGAGTTTTAACTGCCTTATACAGTATAGTGAATGCAAGATGCCAGTATCACACTGAGCTATGACTGGCTTGTTACATTTAACTGATGCCAATGTCATTTGTTTATGCTGTGCTCTTAAATGTTGCAAATGGCCAAATATATTACAATTATGTAAATGTTTTTACCTGTTAGTTTATTTGTTTCATTGACCAAAATAATATACGGTATAATTGTATGGGTAACATAATTAAACATATCTTGTTTACTGTATCCATGGTTATTTGAATTTTAAAAATGCAAATTGACATTATTTCTTGTCATTGGTCGGAACCTGGTCACTAGATTAAACTACAAAAGGTATTTATTTTACAAAAGTGACTATAAAAACTGAAAGAGTGTTACATATTTGTAACATATATTGCAGTATAGTCTTTGAATACAAAATACAATATTCAGTGCCATATTTTAATGTCATTTATTCCATCCCTGTGTGCCACTACTCAGAAATGCACTTTGTAATTCTACATATAAATTAATTCTAAACTGAGTACGTCTTAGCACACTAGTAAAATAGTTTATTTACTGTTTTATTTTCCACAATCCCTTTTAGTAGCTTACGTGTTAAGTTATGTTAGTCAACAAAAATATCTTTAGTTAAAGTACTACTTAACCTTTTCCTCCCTCGATTTTAATTTACTTTCAATGGGACTGTTATAATATTGACCAATCATATTAATTTTGTTCCCTTATAACTGTATACTTTATTTTTTGTTTCCCCAGCTTCTTTGATCTTCATTCAGTTCCTGGCTAGTTACTGTGCTCACATGTTCTATCCATGCTTTAATTTCCCTCCCCCATGACTATACTGTACTAGTGCAGAAGTTGATCATTTATATTACTGTTCATTATTGATGTATATTTGTAAACTTCTTAATACTTGTGCTGGTAAAATATTGATCAATATTAAAATGAAAAACTGTTGCACAATGTGATTATTTAATACATTCCTATCTTGAGAAGCATATCTTAACATTCAGGTTTACTCTCAAAGATTATACAGAGCCTTTGTCAGTACTTGTATGCTTTAAATTGAAAGTCTACTTTTGATATCTGTTCTCTCATGATAGTCTTCTTTACAAAGAATTTTTTCTTGTGGCTAATGTAAATTTCCGTAACATGTCCTGTATTGCCGACAGATAGGTGCTTGAAGTAGGGATTATGCCAACATGCTATTTTTAATCTAAGATTAGGTTTTTGGTTTAACACCTCTGAAAAGAGTTTAAAGCCAAGGTTGTAAAGGAAGTGACAAAAGAAGCAAACCACACTACTTTCTTGATAAATGTACTACAAAATATCATTAAAAAATCTGCTAATCCTAAACAAATATTCAAGTATATGGTTGGCTGTGCACACAATAACTAGAAAATACTATACTTTAGATTCACTATATTTTTAGATATTTAATAAAAGTCTGAAGAATGAAGAGATGAACAGGTTGTACAACCTTATATTTTATTCCACTTTAAGTGATATGTGTAAGTTACAGTAAGTTATTAAAGTAAAGAAAATATGTTATGCTTATAACTGATGAAGCCACTTTTTACAAACAATGATTAAAAGCTGTTAAGATCAGTCATTTATTCTTCTGACGGCATTTGTTCATAGAACCTGTTCACCAGTATCTGTTTCTGCTGGGAAGTAAGAAATTGCAGTACACATGGTAAAAGGTCTTGTGAGAATGTTCCCTAACCATCCATCTGTCACTTTTTAACAAGCACTGATTGGCAAGCCCTTATAACAACTGACATCTGTTCCTGCTTATTGATATGCAGATTTATGGTAATTGCTGTGAACAATAAGGTGCAAAATTACTTAAGGTGAACATTAAATTAAACCTACAAGCATAGCCCCTTGTAAATATATTTATCTTTTTTATGTTGAATTTTCACACTAGACAGTTTATGATGTCACTGTAGTGCATGCCTTAGTGTACACATAAGATAAAAGCTGAGCCTGAGCTTTCCCCCATTTAAAAAAATGTATTCGTTAATTCAGTTTATGCTTTTTCAGTTTTTTAAGTAATTAAATCACACACACAGAATGTACCATTGCAGAATTGTCTAATTTAAGGTTTGTAATCTGTGCTGTCTATACATGATGCTAGAGTGTATGCCTGTAAGTTGTACTTCGCCAAGGCAATTTTTTTATCAAAGGAAAAAAGAAAATCCCCAATATATTTATAATGAATTTAATAACATGGCCAGTCTAGTAATGGTTTGTAATTATGAAAGCTATACTGATCAAGGGTACTTGAGCAGTCCTGAAGAACTGCGATTTATTTATTTATTTATTTTTGCTATGTTTACATTACAAACTTACTATTATAAAATCAATACTTTGGCAGATTCTAAACTATCCTAAAAAAAGCACAACCTTGAAAACAGTGTCTGTTCATTCTAATCTAAATATATGCAAACAATACACTGAAATGTACACCAACTAGTGACATTATAAAATCAAATGATCGTCTAATTTCAATGTACCTCTGAGAATTTGTGTATTACATCTTTAGAGAAAAGGATTATGTACATAAAAAGGGCTCTATTTGAAAAAGCAGAATGGTCATCATAATATAATGTAATCTTTGTTATGAAGAAGTGTGCCAATATTTCAATATTCGCTTGAAGTTACTGTATTGTTGTGTAGGATATGGGTAGCTGGATAACAAACGCACTACATCATGACACTAACTAGCCCTCATGTAAATTATGTATAAAAGTGTTAACCACAAAGTGAAAGTGAAATAAATGTGTGCAATAATCATGATAGTAACAAATATAGTATGTGATACTGAGCACCTCGCTGATGAGTTGTATGAATACTGAGTCAAAGCCTGCTTGAATTTTTTTCCCCCCAACTAAGAATGACAAGTTTAAATGTACCAGCAGCTGCAATGTCGACAGCTGCGTGATGAATGCAAACAAGCTGTGAACCTTCTTTATGGAAAGCTGTCTTCTGGAGAACGGCCCATTTAATCTGTTTTGTCTGTGATTACCAAAGAAGTGAAGATAAGATTTTTAGTGGCATGACTTTTAGTAGATTTTTGTTCACTGGTGCACTGATGGAACTCCTTTCCTAATTATGGCATTTCATCACAAAATAATAAAAGATTAGCTCAGGTAAAAAAAAGATGATGTCATTGAAGAAAACTGGGGCTACAGTAGCTGATCTGACTCCAGGGCTAAAACATCAGCGGTTAAAAAAAAAAAAAAAAAAAAAGCTATGAAGCGCAAGGCAGAATTGCAGTACACACTGCATCCTCAATGACACCTAATATGCAAAGTCTAGTATACCATCACTGTCGGAATCTGGAATTAAGAGCCTGTCTTAATGGGCTCTGTGTCCTAAGGAACTGAGCTACAAAGTCCAGGGATAGTGGTAACCATCACAGAAACAACCAGACAGCAGGACATTACATCACAGTAAGCACACACATTCATGTTACTGTAAACCTGAAAAATTAGGTTCAGCAGCAACAATGAGAGAGATACTGTTCTGCAGAAGAGGTTTCTGAGCCATGAGAGTACAGGCAAGTAGGAGAAAGCAATGCTTATCAGGTGGCGAGTGGCTTTAGCAAAAGTGCAAAAATAGCAAGGAGAAAGCAGTAAAATACCATATCTAATACTCCCTGGTCCTGACCTTGAAAGTTTATGGACAGGATAAATTTGCACTGGTGCACTAAAGAAGAGGGAAGAGCACTTACTTGTGCAGAATGTCTCCAAAAAATGATTAGGTAAAAGTTAATCATTAATCTTTGTTACTAGTATAAATAAACCTGTGGAATACCTAGCTACCTAGATATGTCATTGGTCTTGAGGCACTGAACTATATTCCACATAAGCCTAAATGGTTAGAGGTGTGGATCTTGGGGTAGAATTTATGCAGTATAGCATCAACATTTTTTTCATTCCAACATATCATTAATGTGCAGAGAGTAAGTATTATGTTTTTTGTTTGTTTTTTGAGCTGTCTTTGGGAATTTAGAAGCTGTGCATTTTATTTCAAAAATAATAATAAAATTGCTTCTGCATTCCCACAGATAGCAAACTATTAAAGTTAGCACTTCTGTAGAAATATCTCAATATGGTTTGTCCATATTGTTAAGCAGTTGGGTTCATTTGGGTCTTTACCATGTGCTGTAGAAGAAAGAACTTGATATAAAACAAGAAATTTACAAACATAGACAGATAAAAATTGACTTGTCAGATCTTAATTTCAGGTTGCCCTATGTAAACCAAGGGGATAAGTTTCAGGTACTTTAAAACATTACTACTATA
Organism: Polypterus bichir lapradei; assembly: GCA_026402145.1. Taxonomy (NCBI): domain Eukaryota; kingdom Metazoa; phylum Chordata; class Cladistia; order Polypteriformes; family Polypteridae; genus Polypterus; species Polypterus bichir. Next base: position 56,830,120 of record JANRMT010062792.1, read on the forward strand.
AAACAATACCAACTCGTGACCTGTTTAGAGAAACCCTGTTCTAGACAACAAATCCTTTTCAGGACAAATAAAGATATGTTTGAAATATTAAGATTGATCTAACTACAACCCAGTATTGCTGGCAACAGTTTTGCTTTTTTTTTTTTTGAGTTTAGCATTTTTATTTATTTTTTTTTTTTTTTAACCAATTTCATTTTAGAGCTGTTTTCGACTATTTCTAAACCAGTGTTGTATTTCATCCGTCCATACTTCATCCTTTGCTACCTGGCTTACACAGAAGTTTAATGGATTGACAAACTGCTGTGTTGGATTAGCAGTAAAAGCATTAACTTGTGGATGTTTTAACTTGCACTTGATGATGCCAGGAAAGCTCCAGTTTCCTTTGACTTAGAATGGGATTGAGCAGGTTTGGAAAAAGGGTGAAAATAATCATTTAGCGCATTTATTCTCTAAAGACTATACAGTAGGTACTAGCTGATGTAGAATGTATAGTTACATGAATTGGCCAGTTAGCTATTTTTATATAGTAGGAATTTCCCCGATGTGCAATTATTTTTTTACTTACTAAAATCCTTAAATCATCTAGAAAAATTGTTTTCATGCCCTCTCAATATATCAGATTTCAGCCTTTTTGGCAGCACTACTTCTTCTGTACAATTTCCAAAACGCTGGGTACCTCCTTAATAGCCTCATGTAGCTGCCGGGAGGTTATAGTGACCTCTTCGTATGTGAAAACCTTCAAAAATATGAATTTAAAGCATGTATTATTTCTGTATTTGTATACTTAAGTTCACCCTTATTATTAATAATAAACCTGACTTCAATCTTGACCATTATTTTGCTGCTAGAATACTAAAGTAATCCCTTTTGGCTGAGAATTTGCATTTTCTGGGAAATTTCTTTCTGACTTTTAGTTTTCCCAATATCTTGTTTAATCATTATTCTGAAATACTCATAAACCCTATGGTTAGTGCTGAAGTTATCTATGTGTCATAAACATGTCGTGTAATGTGCAATTTTGAGATTAATTGTTTAACTCTTTATCCATTGTCAAGTTCCCTTTAATTTCTTATTGCTTCTAAATTTTGGGATTTGTTCTGCATTATACAGTATGTTAAATTCCACAGTTTCTTTATTCGCGGAGCTGAACAAATGTATTATGTTTTGCATGACTAAGTTTAAAAAGACATTTTTAGTAGTGCATTACATACATTTAGATCATTTAAAAACAAGAGTTGCCTCATAAAATTGTGTACTTGCCAAACTGAATACTAGCAAGAAGCATATTTCATTTCTTTAACAGGTAATATTTTAAATTCATCCATTCATGATGGAATTCACCTAATACTTTTGACATTATTACATAAAGCTATCTACTTGGTTTAGATTTAGAATTGTACATCCAGTATGTATTTTACTATCTGTTCATTTATATTGTTGTACTGTGTTCTTAAAGACATTGTTCTTAAAGTGGATTCCATTTATTAAATCATTACCCATGCTATGAATTTTCATACTTTTGTAAATACAAGTTGTTATTGCTTATTGACCAACAACAAACTTCACAATTGATGTACAGCAGTAATTGTCTCGGTGCAAAGATCTTGCTTTCAATAAATGTGAAGGAAAGTGTGTGAGCATTGATAGACAACACATCTACTGTCCAAGTGCACAAGTCATACTTCAATTGCTCTTCACAGTATGTTCCAACTATATTCCCTTTCACTTAAATGACTTTTATTTTAAAGTACATGTATAATTATATATTTTTCCCTATTTGTATTCTTAAGTTAATGTTAAATTATGTGATTGTCTGTATTTCTGGAAATTGTAATGTTTTCAGTACTCAGTGATGGTTTCTTTAATTCCTAAAATCACCTGTGATCACAAGTGGCAAACTACTTTTTACATTCTAGATTCATAACTTACAATTTACTTAATAAATATTTAAGACTTTCAAATGGAGTTGCTTTGGGTCACCAATATGCTAGATTGATGAATTACTAATATATAATTTGAAAAATACAAATCAAATATAATTGCATATTTTTAAAAAAATGTGTCAAAGCACCTTAGCTCTTTGCATTGTTAAACCTGCGCACACCTATATTTAATCTTATCAAGATCTCATTAGTAGGAGCCATTCAAGTCAAAAATGTGTTAATTTGCTAACGTTCTTTTTTTGCCTCCTTCCTCTAGGTATGAATGCCTTGCAGTTACAGAACCTGGCAACTTTAGCAGCTGCAGCTGCAGCAGCACAGAATTCTGCTGCAACGTCAAATGCAAATCCACTTTCAACAACTACTAGTGCCCTTGGAGCACTTACAAGTCCAGGTAATATTTGTTCACATAGACACTTTTTATTTTAAGTGCTTCCTCTTTGATAGTAGTTCAAGCACAGCCCCATTACTAAAAGTGTTAAAGGATACTATTTTCCAGTTGAACATTTGTGCAAGGTGAGGTCCAAAAGTGTTCACAGTAGTGTTTTAGATCTTTTTTTATAGTATGAAATTTATGTTTTAACTTAGTAAAGTGCCAGTGAATAGACTGAAAAATTCAAGAAAGGCTGCCCAAGTGTCAGAAAGATCTGGTCACTCATGCATTTTCACATGTCACAGGCATGTAACTGCTAGATTAAGTGGTTTATTTAACTTAAGACACTATGTTAACGATGATCAATTTAAATCAGTATTGGTTCTGTTTTTTTATTTATATATGTTTTATTTACTCTTGTATTTATCTACCCGCTGTATCAGATTTCTCATACTCATGTATTATGTAGAAAAAAATAATTCAATCCTGATGTGTGAACTTTGTCAGGAAGCTATAGTTCCATTTCACTCTCATTTCATACATACAGTATATAACAAATTATTTCATTTTCTGCCTGATTTTCGTAGGATTTTCCACCTGCAACTGAGGCTTATTTGAGCTTAATTTAATGTTTAAGCCTTGGTGTTTATTCTGTGCTTCACAACTATGCATCCCTGTCTTGCACAAACTCATTTGTAGTTTGGCAGTCAACAGCATTCTTCTGGCTAACATAGGCTTGTGCTGGCTGTTGGTAAAAATAATAATACCCCCACAAATTATTTTTTATTTTACTAACTGCATGTAGTTTGTAGTGATGAGCAAGAAAATTTTTTAGTCTGTTCTCATGGAGAAATGAGATCACAATGTTTATGATATAATACTGTCTGATAGTGACCAATGCTGTACAATGGAAAATGATGTGAAAAACATCCATGGAAAGTAAAAAAAAAAATCTTGCATTACTTGTATCGCATAATCCACATGTCAGTTATCTAGTCTTAGTGCTCATGATTTTTTGCTAAAATATTGCTAAGTATATAAGCCCAAAAAAATCTGTGCACATAATGAACAAGAAAGTAAAACATAATTGGGACTATCTTTGTGACAGGGTTCTTGACTAATGTACGAGGAGAAACAGGTAGATATTCAATTCAAACAAGCAGTTATGTGACCCGAGTTACATTACAGTCTTCCCAAACCCCCCTTACATGCTTTTCACATCATTTGCCATTGTACAGCACTGATCTCTGTTAGCTTATTATATCATAAACCTTTGTTCTCTCCATTCTGTATAAAAATGTTTAGAAACTTACAAATAATCATTTTTGGGTGGAATATTACTTTAAAAGAGTAACAGTTGTGATGTCCCTATGATAGTAAAAACAATTAAGCAGTTGTTTTGTGTGTGCTTCAATTAAGTGCAAAAAGTGCCTGTCATCGCTATGTCTGTCTATTTGCATTAAACAGCTTGTTTCAGACTGTACTGATTTTATGCAAATTTCATACACTTGTTGAGTGATCTTAAATTAAAAAATGCTGTACAATTTTTTAAAATTTGAAAATAACTAGTTTAAAAGCATTTTTGAATGCTTTAAACAAAAACATTCTGTGCAAACCTCAATTACTGATACAGATTTTAAAAATTACCTTCAAAGAGGATATTTCAGGTTGTATATTGTGTATATTTTCCTCTTTTGCCCATCTGATTGCCACTCCTAATCACTAAAAAGATTTCAGTTCCCTGATCTAAGACGCCTAAATGACAGCAGAGTTGCATGTGATACAGGGACGCATCAGTCAGCGAGCACACAGTAAGCTGCATGTGCAAACCTCTGCTGTACTAACTAACTTCTGCTGCTACTTGAAGTTGTAGCAGGTACATTAGATGATCTTCACAATCATACAAATTTAAAAAAAAAATGGAAACAAAGCAAAAGTCACAACTTATCAAAAATTTAACTGAAGAGGAAATAAGCTTCAAAAGTGACTTGTGGCACTATAAACCATTACACATACAGTGAATAAATGTGCTCAGTATTAATGGTACACTACAGACAGCCTCACAGAAGCATTTTCTTCAGATTATGATTCATTATTTGTCTGATTTTTAGTTTTATTAATCAGCAGTATTGCAAGTTTGCAAAGTAATACAGTTTGCATTGTCTTTATTGTTAAATGTTTTTAATCTGATTTATTATTTTTGTTGCTATTGTCTTTTTTTTATTGTTAATATTATTAACCAGTAACGGCACACCACATGATAACGCGCAGTGAATACACTTGACTTGAGCATTCATAGTTTTCATACTCTTTCTCTGTACTTTTAGCATTCATTCGCTCAGAGGTTGATGCGCTTGCTGCTTCCTAAGCAGCTCTTCTTTTCTCCACTTTAGCGGCCCACTTCTTCTCTTTGTTTGTCTGCATCTTTTCGCGTTAAAACTGACTAAGTCAGTTTTTGTGTTGCAATTACTTAGTACGTTTTCTTTAATTTTTCATTTAAACTGGAACTTAAGTCTTCAATTTGCCTCAAGAATGATATAAGATATGAAGAGGTAGGAGATGTGATGGCGAAGGTGGTTGGGATGAGAACGGTGCCCATATTCATGCGCCACACGGCCGCCCTGCTGCCGAGAGTTGATTCTACAATAAAATAAAAATTAAAAGTGTAATAATTCCAAAACTCTTCACTTTTAATATAAATCTGTAGTGCAGAATTTCAGCGTAGTGTATGTGTACCAAATTTCAGACTACAGATTATCTGATTTTTGACCTTCATCTTCCTGGGTTGACCTTTGTCCTTGGAGCTCAATCATCACACTAAAAGTGGACAGTAGATGTCACATAGTATATATGTACCAAATTTCAGGTCAATAGGTCAAACAGTTTGCGAGCCACAGGTGATTTAAAATCCTGGACAAACGAACAGCCACGGTAGCGTATTATATATAAAGATTAGCATTGCTCAAAATGTTTATTGTTAGCCATTAAAAATGGTTATGCATCTTCCATACAAAGTGGGTGTTTCATTAACTTCTGAAACATTAAAATAAACAGCACTAGGTCTTTATGTTAAAAAAAACTTCTATTTTTTTCAATATACAAGCTTTACCACCAGTTTTTAATGGCAAGCTTTTCAGTCATTGGATTTATGTTATCCAAAACACAAGATTTGACTTCATATGTTCAAGATAACATTAATACATTTTAATAATAGGCATTTTTTCTTGTTTTTTTTTTTTTTTTTTTTTTTTGCAGTAGCTGGTACAACTGCAAACTCCACAGCTGGAGCTGCCATGAACTCCCTTACTTCTTTGGGAACACTGCAAGGGTTGGCTGGAGCAACTGTGGGATTAAATAATATTAATGCACTAGCAGGTACCGTTAACAGTGAGTATTTACAAAGCACAACAATATTTTTACTGCTTTATGGTGGCAGTTAATTTTCTTCCCTGTTTATCTTAGTTTTAGATAAAGTAAGTCATAAACGCAAAGTGTGGAAACGCTATTGGAATCCCAGAGCACAATTAGTATAAATATTGTGTGCAGCCTTTACGAACAAGATGTTTTATGCAGACCATATCAGCATTAACAAAAGCTTATAACACTAACTACGATCCTAAAGCCTCTTTCATTTTGTTTTCTGTACAATTGTGTAATCTGGTCTACAGTTTAACTTCTATGCAAATTCCGCTGTAAGGAAGGACAGAACAAAAATATTTTTGTTTTCTCCTAACCTTAAACTTTTACCCTGGTCTTGCTTTACTCTTCTCTTTTCCCCTCTTCATTTTATCTCACAAATGCCTTAAACTGCTGTGTTAGACTACTAAATGACTAAATTCACTAGATGGTTGTACACAGCAAAGCTGTAATGTGCTAAACATTTGGCCATATTGCTTTATTGATGAAGTGTGTTGCCCCTCCTCCATTTGCATGTTGTGAATTTTATTCTGGTTTATTTTTTTTTTCTTTTTCTTTTTTTTTTTTATAAACTGCATGATTAATACAACACTATTCTTTTTTTCTGTGTTGATTTGCAGGCTTTAAGATCATTGTTACTTGAGGTTCGATCACAAGAATATAGTAAAGACAGTGGTTGTTCGCAGATACGTTGTTGAGATGAACAATTCCTGTTTTACTTGAGAACACTTATTTTTGAGCTCTCTAAAGATGAACCTGAAAACAAGCTAGTACTTAGAGACATTTTCTATCAATATTTATCAATAATCATTAATATATTTTATAAGGAATTTCATTCATTTATGAATTAATCTACAATATTTGTATGTTTTATTTCAGCAACCAGTATTTTTCTGTCATCTAAATACTGTACATGCCAAATCCAACAAATTACTTATTTCCCTGTTGAATTTAAACCACATTCTCAAAACTCCTGTTCCAATTATGCAAAACCATTACTTGAAAATCTGCCAGACTGCTGACTGTTTCATTTTTCTTTATAGTGTATATGTAAGTCTGACACTTCAGAATTTACTACTGACTTAATTAATCAGTCTTTCCGTTACTGGGATGAGCATTTTAAAATCATTTAAATTGCATGTTATCATAATTTTAAATGTAAACTATATAAATGAAAAATACACTGGCTTAAATAATTAGAGAACAAACATTTACAGACTATCACTATTCTGTTAATTAAGCAAAAGATCCACTAGCTGCATATAAAACTAGTTATTATATGGGACAGAAATTGGAAGAATTGGAGCAATGAAATTTATATTAAAAAAAATTGGCAACATTACTTACACTTTTGTAAAAGTGTAAATGTAAGTGGCCTCAAGTAACAGTTTAGTCCCATATCTAAATGTTTTCTTGTTAGTTCACCAGCTTTTCAAGAGTGATGTTAACCATTTTGTTTTCAGTGCTGAGTTGCATGGACATTCAAGCTCCTCCATAGCCTTTCTGTTCTGTGTGACAAAAAAGTAACGATATCAACTTATTTTGGAAAGCACTAATGAATAAGTGGAATTTTCTTTCTTTATTGTTGGGTTTTATGTAAAGTTGCTCAAATGCTCTCAGGTATGGCGGCCCTGAATGGAGGACTGGGTGCAACAGGGTTGACAAATGGGACGGCAGGCACCATGGACGCCCTGAGCCAGGCCTACTCAGGAATTCAACAGTATGCTGCAGCAGCCCTTCCTACCTTGTACAGTCAAAGCCTGCTTCAGCAACAAAGTGCCGCTGGCAGCCAGAAAGAGGGTAAGTACAAAGTCAAGTCTGCATTTTATAACTATGCAAGTTATTTTAGGAAGATTAAGTCAATACTGAATTTCTGAATTTGACTAGGATTGCTTTTTAGTTAGTTTTATTAAAATCACTCAACAACCCATCGAGTTAAATCATTATCTCTGACAGGGATGCCCCCCCTTTTTGGTCTAAGAGTTCACTTTTACACACAAAAGTATATATGTTGAAAACAAAGACCTTTCTTTATATTTGCCACTTACAGTGGGAAACCCTCTTAATCTTTGGATTTTTGTTTATCATTGGCTGATCTTTAAAAGTAGCAGCTTCCTTTTAATATATGACATGCCTTATGGAAACAGTATTTCAGCAGTGACATTAAGTTTATTGGATTAACAGAAAATATGCAATATGCATCATAATAAAAATAGGTGCATAAATTTGGGCACCGCAACAGAGATGTTACATCAATACTTAGTTGAGCCTCCTTTTGCAAATATAACAGCCTCTATAGCCTTTGATGAGTGTCTGGATTCTGGAGGGAGGTATTTTTGACCATTCTTCCATACAAAATCTTTCCAGTTCAGTTAAATTTGATGGCTGCCGAGCATGGACAGCCTGCTTCAAATCATCCCATAGATTTTCGACGATATTCAAGTCGGGACTGTGACGGCCATTCCAGAACATTGTACTTCTCCTCTGCATGAATGCCTTTGTAGATTTCGAACTGTCTTTTGGTCATTGTCTTGTTGCAATATCCAACCCCCGCGTCACCTCAACTTTGTGACTGATGCTTGAACATTGTGCTGAAGATTTTTTTGATTCTTTCTTTTTCTTCTTTCGGCTGCTCCTGTTGGGGGTTGCCACAGCGGATCATCTTTTTCCATATCTTTCTGTCCTCTGAATCTTGTTCTGTCACACCCATCACCTGCATGTCCTTTCTCACCACATCCATAAACCTTCGCTTAGGTCTTCCTCTTTTCCTCTTCCCTGGAAGCTCTATCCTTAGCATCCTTCTCCCAATATACCCAGTATCTCTCCTCTGCACATGTCCAAACCATGTGTCGCTTCTCTGACTTTGTCTCCCAACCGTCCAACTTGAGCTGACCCTCTAATTTACTAATTTCTAATCCTATCCATCCTCGTCACACCCAGTGCAAATCTTAGCATCTTTAACTCTGCTACTTCCAGCTCTGTCTCCTGCTTTCTGGTCAGTGCCACTGTCTCCAGCCCATATAACATAGCTGGTCTCACTACCGTCCTTTAGACCTTCCCTTTCACTCTTGCTGATACCCGTCTGTCACAAATTACTCCTGACACTCTTCTCCACCCATTCCACCCTACCTGCACTCTTTTTCACCTCTCTTCCACAATCCCCATTACTCTGTACTATTGATCCCAAGTATTTAAACTCATCCACCTTCGCCAACTCTACTCCCTGCATCCGCACCATTCCACTGACCTCCCTCTCATTTACACACATGTATTCTTTCTTGTTCCTACTGACCTTCATTCCTCTCCTCTCTGGAGCATATCTCCACCTCTCCAGGGTCTCCTCAACCTGCTCCCTACTATTGCTACAGATCACAATGTCATCAGCAAACATCATAGTCCATGGGGACTCCTGTTTAATCTCGTCTGTCAACCTGTCCATCACCATTGCAAATAAGAAAGGGCTAAGAGCTGATCCCTGATGTGATCCCACCTCCGCGTTGAATGCATCCATGGCTCCCACCGCAGACCTCACCACTGTCCCACTTCCGTCGTACATATCCTGTACAACTCTTATGTACTTCTCTGCCACTCCCGACTTCCTCATACAATACCACAGTTCCTCTCGAGGCACCCTGTGATATGCTTTCTCCAGGTCCACAAAGACGCAATGCAACTCCTTCTGGCCTTCTCTAAACTTCTCCATCAACATCCTCAGAGCAAACATTGCATCTGTGGCGCTCTTTCTTGGCATGAAACCATACTGCTGCTGACTAATCATCACCTCTCTTCTTAACCTAGCTTCTACTACTCTTTCCCATAACTTCATGCTGTGGCTCATCAATTTTATTCCCCTGTAGTTACTGCAGTCCTGCACATCCCCCTTATTTTTAAATATCAGCACCAGTACACTACTTCTCCACTCCTCAGGCATCCTCTCACTTTCCAAGATTCCATTAAACAATCTGGTGAAAAACTCCACTGCCATCTCTCCTAAAAACTCCTGAAGAATTTGTTGATATTGGGTTGAATTCATCCGACCCTCGACTTTAACAAGGGCACCAGTCCCTGAACTAGGCACACAGCCCCACAGCATGATGGAACCTCTACCAAATTTGACAGTAGGTAGCAGGTGTTTTTCTTGGAATGCAGTGTTCTTCTTCCACCATGCGACGCGCTTTTTGTTATGACCAAATAATTCAATTTTTGTCTCCTCAATCTAAAGCACTTTGTTCCAAAATGAATCTGGCTTGTCTAAATGAGCTTTTGCATACAACAAGTGACTTTGTTTGTGTTGTGAGTGCAGAAAGGGCTTCTTTCTCATCACCCTGCCATACAGATGTTCTTTGTGCAAATTGCGCTGAATTGCAGAACAATGTACAGATACACCATCTGCAGCAAGATGTTTTTACAGGTCTTTGGAGGTGATCTGTGGGTTGTCTATAACCATTCTCACAATCCTTCACATATGCCGCTCCTGTATTTTTCTTGGCCTGCCAGACCTGGGTTTAACAGCAACTGTGCCTGTGGCCTTCCATTTCCAGATTCCATTACTTACAGTTGAAACTGACAGTTAAAACCTCTGAGATAGCTTTTTGTAGCCTTCCCCTAAACCATGATCAGATCTTTTGAGAGTTGCTTTGAGGATCCCAGAGTCAAAGGGAAGCACAGCTTGTAATTGACCACCTTAAATACCTTTTCTCATGATTGGACACACCTGTCTATGAAGGTCAAGGCTTAATGAGCTAATCCAACCAATTTGGTGTTGCAAGTAATCAGTATTGAGCAGTTGCATGCATTCAAATCAGCAAAATTACAAGGGTACCCAAATTTTTGCAGAGCCAGTTTTTCACTTTTGATTTAACTTCATTTAACTAAATACTACTTCACTAAAAATCTTTGTTCAGAAAACGCCCCAATACTCAGATGTTCCTAGGAAATGAAAGACATACCACTGTGATCTATTTTGGTGAAAGTAGAATAAATTATAATGCAGGCTGAGAGGGGTTCCCAAACATTTTCATATGACTCTACATAAAAAGAAATGGCTTGTGCCCCCCAATATCCCATCAACATCAAAGCCTATGTTACATGTCATTAAACTCAACCCACTTCTTCCCACTGAGTTGGGGAAAAAAGATGACAGTCTATAACACCATCTCCTATATTATTTCACTACTTCAGAGTTTAGCAATAATTATTTTGTTTCTCGAATTATGAGATGTTAATGCATGATTTCCATTAAGGATGTGTTGTATGGAAGTGATGAAAATAAAAGACTTTGTTTTTTCTCATCCAAGTGTGAAAAAGGACAGCTAAGGAAACTTAGACTTGGACCTTGTGAAATATGCCTTTTATAATATTAACAAGTATAATGTGCTATACCAAGAAGATTTTCAGTGCACTTTATGAAAACCTTTCCCATAAACGTACGCATCCAGACAGCAAATATGAAAATGGTTTGTGTTGCCAATGAATGCAGTTTGTGGCAAGAGGGAAGCGCCCCTTTAATTTCTTACATTTTTGCCAGGCATTGCAATCCAAATGTGAAAGATGCTCAAATGCTTGCCATGAAAATTATATATTTGTGTTTTGCCTGATGTATCAACTTCATAATGACATTTTGGTTTTGGAATGTGTGAATATGAAACTGAAATAGCAAGCAACATGCTTGAAATTTATAAATATTTCATTCTTTCATTGTGTACAAACTGCAGAGTTGAATGATGGTTCTGTTAAGTAATGTTGGTATGGATATTTCATTGTCTGCATACTTGATAAAAAATACATTTTAATTGTATATTATTAGTTTATTGTTGGTAACTCATTAGAAATTACCATACCGTCATTTTTCATTCTTGTTAAGAGTAACTTTCATGGTAAGTTTATAGTTGTAAAAATTTGCTAACGGCAACATTCATAGTTCCCCGGGATAGAATTAGCACAAATTTTCTGCAAATAAATAGCATTAGAAAAATAGAAAAGGTCCAGTAATACATGAGTGTTGTATTTCTGTTATCCTGTTAATTTACTATAAGAATGCTTAAGAGAAAAATGCATTTTCACACACAAATAGAACTGTCATTTAATTCAGTAATTAAAAGTTAGTATCCATTCTATTTATTAATTTATTCATTTTAACTTCTTGTCAGCAGGAGAAGAGGGAATGAGTTAGAGAGATTATTTTATACTAAATGTAGGTTGCTTTGTGTGCTCAAAACAATGACATTGAAGGGAATGCAAAGAATCTTCAAAATGTCATGTTCATAACTGGTCATTAGTGTTACATACAGTTGTTAATCCTTTTGTAGCTCGCAGCTACAATTCTCTGTATGCTTCCAGATGCTAGAACGTATGTGGCACTATCATTCCCTCATACTTACTGGGACACTGTGACACTTTGCAAGCTTCACATGTTTGAAGACAGGTATTGCCTGTTGCGGCAAGTGAGTCTTTAAATGGACCAGAGTGTTCATATACATCTTCCAAAACACATGAAATAAACAAGCAAACAGTTTTTATTTGTAGACATTGTGACCAGTTTTACTCAATCAACTCAAGTTCAGAAGTTGTGAATCTGAAGTTTATATTGATAGTGGTTCCAAGCTACAACTGAGCTCTGCAGAGTAGTCTGCATGTGAAATGGAAAAGCTGCTTGCTCCTATGGAACAGAAATTGGGTGATTGAGTTGAGAGCAACAGAAGCTATCCACCTACTAATAGAAACAGGCTGTTAGCTATATGGTATGCTCAAGATGTCATTTAACAATGTCTAAAGTAATGTAAAACCACCAGGACAGATTTGAGTCTTTCATTTTAATATAGAGTACCGAAGCTAAGAGATGCTACTGCTATAGATAGGAATATGACACTCATGCAGACCAATATGCATTCTGTGTGATCCTTGACTTAGTATGTTGCTTTTGGGACACTGTGCACTCACTGTGCTTAATGTAAATATGTCTTCCTGTTTTAATAAACGTTAAATTTTGCTACACAAAGGAGATGCTTTTTAACATTTGACTTTCAGCATCTCGAGAGAGCATGTTGTGTCTTCTCCTTTTTTGCAGTAGATATATTTAAGTGCAATAAATGAAAGGCATGTTTAGCTCCTAAAAAGGAAATTTTTGCATATCAAGTCACTCTTTTTGTATTTTAATCTTTGCAGGCCCAGAAGGTGCAAATCTGTTTATTTACCACCTTCCCCAAGAATTTGGAGACCAAGACATTTTACAGATGTTCATGCCTTTTGGAAATGTTGTTTCTGCTAAAGTCTTCATTGACAAACAGACCAATCTGAGCAAGTGCTTTGGTAGGTTATGTAGAAATTTTGGCACACATTATGCAATACATACTGTGAAATTACATTCTGTTTTCCTAATAGGATACCAGATGTTGATCAACATCATGCAGGTTGGAATTTTACCAGCAGATATAAGAAATAGACAAAACTACTGTCATATGCAATGTAAAACTATTTGGCTCTGATATGCATGTCAACTTAAATAATATACCTATAGTGATGCTACTTCAGAATTTCTTTGTAAAATAATACTCATTCACCTTTATGAAACAGACTTAAAAAGTCTAACCATTATTTAAACAGGTTATTTTTAGCTATATTGAGATTTGGAAAATTGCCTACTAAATCTGGATAAAGCTGCAGATATGTCTTTCAGTTTTCCAGCATTAAATTAATATACAGTGAAAAGTAGTGAATTAGACATTTCTTCACATACAATATGTCTTCAATCTCAGACAGTCATAATCCAAAATGAAAAGTATTGTGAACAGGTATACTGTCCTATATTAACTATCAAAAAACAATGACAATGTTAAAGGAATCTTATCCTAAAACTAGATAATATTTCATGAAAAAGTGATATGCAGCCTTTCTTATGTTATCTATGCCTGTCACCATTACAGTTTAAAATAAAAAAAATCATTGCCAATTTGATCATCTTCTAGTCCATGAGGTGGCAGCATTTAGAATGGATGGCTTACTTTTAGTAGACTGATTTTGAATTTTCCACTTTTGTGAATCATCTGTGGTGGTGTGGCATTATTGTCTTTAAAAAGGTTTGAAATCCTACTCAGAAATATGAATATTGGCAGTCCTCCAATATATCAAGTATAGTGAATTTGCCTCACTTTTGTTAAGACCAAGCTCTAAATCTAGGTCAAGTTTCTCAGCTTTATGTAAATCTCAGCCTCCCAAGCTTGTCTTGAATGATTTGCTAATTGATTGTATCTGGTTTGGTGCATTTCAAGCAATTGTAATCACTCAGGGAATTATAAAGTTGCTGACTTGCACTTGAAAAAGATTTTTGCATGTTGCATTGTTTTTCTGTTGTGTAAATCAGTTCATTTTAATAATGTATTAGGTAGATTTTTTGGATCTTTTAGAAAAGCAATAAATAATTTTTATTAAACAAGGATATCACAATAGAAACTTAAGGTAAGAAAAAATTGCAGTAAGAATCAAAACTTCAAAGTGTCACTAAGCTCCATTACCTGTCTAATCAAACTAATGTACAGATTGGAAAGGCAAAAATTCCAGGAGACACAGCACAGTCCTCTAGACCAGTCTTTCAGTTGAGATGTCTTGCCCATTACATTATACTGTCAAATTCTGTATATGAAACTGACACAGCCCTCCTTTTTACCTAAAGTTTATTGCACTGATAGATTGTTTTGATGGGTTACACTTATCTAAAGGGTAGCATGATAGATCACTTGGGGTTTGTATGAAAAGTCCACTTCCAGAATTTATTACTGGTTCTGTCTTCAGAATATTCCAAACGATAAAATGTAGGCACCAAAAGACAACTTTAATGGTTGGTATTGCTCAAAAACCTACAGGAGGTTGTCACTTTTCTTAAGTATTCCTTTCATACTCCCAAAAGTAAAATCGCTTAGAAAAATGTAGACTTATTAGTTGATATAAGTTGTTTACTATGTAGTCTAGCCTTCAGTCTGCCACATGTTGCCACAGTTTTGTGCTACTTTAGCCCTTATAGAAATTTTTGGCACACAATATGTAACACATCCTCTGAAGTTACTTCCTGTTTTCCTAATAGAATACCAGATGTTGATCAATGTCTTGCAGGTTGTCATATGATTAATCATTTTATTTCTTCTTTTGCAAATTTTTGGACCTGTTACCATTTTTTATTTAAAAAAAGTTTTTACTTTATGTCATATGTACCTTTTAATAATTAAGAATTTGTTTGACTTTATTGTTATTAATCTTTTTAGGTTTTGTTAGCTACGACAATCCAGTCTCTGCACAGGCAGCCATTCAGGCGATGAACGGCTTCCAGATCGGCATGAAGCGTTTGAAGGTTCAGCTAAAACGCTCCAAGAATGACAGCAAACCTTACTGATCTTAGCACTAGATGTTTACCGCTCTTTTGTTAGCTTTGATAGGGTAAGTCCCCAATGAGCCAAGCCTGTCTCAATACAGAGGCTGAGGAGGAACATGATGACAACTTTATTTTTAAGTGCATAAACGCTTCCATTCCCATCATTTTTCATAATTATTGCATTGAGTACCTTTTCCTATTAATATTTGTTCAGTTGTGCAGTTTTTTTTTCTTTTTGAAAACAAAATCTTTCACACCATTACCCTAAGACTGACTGATGTCTTAAGGACTTCTGATAAAATATATGTGCAATTTAACTCTAACTACTGGTGCCACTCATGCCCTTTACAGGGAATCAGGCTGCTTTATGGACCCAATCTAATATATTTAATGGCACTGGCTGATTATGGGTTAATTTTGTGGTGGCCTATCCTGTAATCAATGCCAACAGAAGCACTAACACATTATTCTGCAACGTCTTTCCAATGAATTTACTTTAAGAAGACTTTTATTTCATTAATTAGGTAGACTTGACATTATTTGAGTCAGATCACATTGGTCTTTGTTGGAATGGGATATTGTAAACATAACACCTTCTGAAATCTGTGTTTAAAGCTAAAGTGTTACAGGAAAATATAAAGCTGAAAATACTTGATGATTCTTGAAAGATACGTTCAAAGTAAAGAGAGCCACAGGCCTGTAAATTTTATTTGTAAAAAAGCAGTTCTATTTTTATACAAAAATTTTTACTGCCTCAGAAGAAACGGAATTTATTTATTGCCTATTGTTAATTTATTGGATACCTAAAGATCAGTTCTCCTTTTACTAGCTAGAACCTTGTGAAGTAGTCTTTTAGAATTTCAAACCTGTGCCAAGAATGGAGTTATTTTTCCCCTATCACTACTGAGCCCCAAATCTGTAGTAGCCATGCTTCCTGCCTATTGTTCTTTGTCTTGTATGTGTATGTGTGGTTATTTTGTTTGTATTTTCCATTATTAGTTATTTTTAGTTATGTGACTTTTTTGTTCTGTTTTATATTTGTTTATCAGCATTTCTAGTTTTCTCCCAAAATAAATCCATCACTTGCAAAACATGCTATTGCTGGATTATTTTGGAGTGTTTAAATGTGTGTTGTAAATATAATCTTTATAAAAAATGCAAATTATATAAAAAAAAATCCATAACTTCTAATGACCTGTGATTTGCATTGTTTTTTTCTGTGCCCATGGAAGTGATTTTGTTTCTGCTGCATAGACTCTGTGTAACTTTTTACTCTTCCTTGTTTTTTTCCCCTAGACATCTTCATGCCCGTTAGTTCATCGTTTGCCTAGCATGTCCCTGTGGCGTCAAAAAAAACAAAAAGTTTCATCGTCCCGTCATTGTTTCTGATGTCTTTCTGACCTCACATCATAACTTGGTCCTCCTACTGACCTTTGACCTAGTTTGACCTATGAATTTGCATGTGACCTCATCTAGCTATGAATATTGGGAAGTCATTGTGAAAGCATAGCTGCATTCATACAAGACTGAAACTTAAATGAAACAAAAAAAATAGAAAAAAAAAAACCTGTGGCAAAATGTTTTTATTTTCTTTTTCATTAATGCAAACTTGAAAGTATTTTACAGGGATTGGCATTCTGCCTGGTTGCTGGTACTAATAGCAATATGTGTCCAGGAGCACGGAATGTCGGTTTCTAAGTTAAACAGACTACTTCCGAACAGTTTGAAAAAACTGTCTGATAAATATAGAATCTCTCTTAGAGCTCTGTAATAGTTTTTACATTTTTCAGGCAGTGTAAAGTTTTTTGATAAGGCCATTTTAAGTGGCTCACTTTCTCATTAAATCTATATATAGAACCACTTTTTCTAGAATAGTTTAAGGAAAAAAAGATTTGCCCTGTTTTGGGGGAAAATGCTACCTACTTGTGTCACCTTTTGCTGAACTGATTCACAGTTAGACAATCCGTGGTTAAATGCACATGAAATGACCTATATTTTATACTGTTTAAATGTATAGAGAAAAAAGTAACCGTAAACCGTGTTAACGTTGGTGCTCGTTGTGGATTAAGTTGTGGTATCATCACGAGTCTTAAGGTCTTAAATGTTTCATGTTTTTAAAGACAAGATTAAAGATCGGTTTACTTGAACAATAGAAGCCTTTATAATTTTTTTTTTGTTTGTTTTTAATTTTTTTCTCATTTTTGTTTTTTTTTTGTATTATTAAACAAGTCCTATTTGCTAAAATTTTGTGGGGAAAATATTCCAGTTTTTGTGTTTGCTTGTGAAGCATTGATGTCATTTTTTTTTTTTTCTATTGTGGAAAACGATATAGATGTGTTTTATTGTTCAGCAAAATGTGATTTTTTTTTTTTTCTTTTGAAGAAAACTAATCAATGGAATTTAGTGCCAAATTCCAAGGGTACTTCCTGCCTAGAGCTTAAATGTGTTTCTTGTGAAAAGTTATTTGATAACATGGGTATTTTATTACTTACGTGTTTTGTATGAATCCCTCATATTTAAGAAAATATATAGATTTAAAAAAAGTTTGTTAACTTGCTATTCTGTGGTCTTGTTGCCTGAAATTGTTAATGTTTGTTATTTCCCTTTTTTGCTTTTTGTAAGATGTAAAAGTGCCCATGTTTCACTTTTTTAACATCTCTCATCAGTGCTGTGAAAGCAAACCTCACAATTTATTTTTTATTTATAATGTTCAAAACGCCCTCTAAAGGTGAGAGTCTCTGCTGCCTCATATTATTTTAAAGTCTTTTGAGAAGGAATTGTTCTTTGTATTTGTACTGATACTCTGCCTAAAGAATTTCACGTTCATCTGTCTAGACAGTCCTAAGTTTGTACACCCCACATTTAAAGGTGAGCGTTATCACTCCCCTTCCAAAAAACCTCTTGTTTGCTTTTAATGTCTTCCTTCAGCCCATTAAAGTCCTTCTCTTACACATTACCATTTTTAAACAAGAAAGTGCTGCAATGTAAAAAAATCATCCATAATTATAATTTAAAAAATACCATATACCCTGTCTGACTTGAAGCTGAATCGTGTATACTCTTCCTTGCTAACAGCTGCTTTTAAGTCAAACAACGGGGTAGGATAAGCAGTATTTTTTTTTGTTTTCTCATTAAATGTGAGTATAAGCCTTTTGACTATAAAAACGCAACGGTGTCAGTGTAGCTCTGAGAATTACTTCAGCTTAATTACCTTTCCTTTTGTCCAGGACTTAAGGGAGATATTAATATCTGATTATGTTCTTCAGGGACGTATTCAGCATTTATGAAATGTGCAAGACATGAAGCCTTGTTCACAGTTTAGGCTTAGTCTAATTGGCACAATTAAAAACAAGTTAAGCAGCAATTTAAGAACAGTAAAGATCATCATTATTTGTGAATATTGACTTTAAAACAAAATGTGTGTTTCTGTGCAAAACAAAGTTTACCCAAAGAAGACAGGGTAGACCTAGTTGCACAAACTTCTTTATCACATTACATTTCATCCTTAAATTTTCTACTGAAACCCTTTGAGCAAAGTATCAGTAAATCCTAAAACGGGCTTGCATTAGTCTGTATTGTTTTATGTGTGTGTGCTTTGGCAAGGTTTGATGTACAGTAATGTGCAGCAATAGTTGGTATGAAGCAAGGGAAGATAAAAAAACAAGTTTTTGTTTGTGTTTTTTTTTTTTTTTTATTTTATTTTAACACTTGCTTAGCCAAAGGCACCTTCTACAGGAATTCTGCTGCTGTCTAGATGTGTAGAATACATAGTGTGTGCAAAATGTGTTACTCTTTCAGAAAAGTGCCATATACAGTACACATTACTGAGAGTTTGCAGAACTGCCAACACCATGACCATCAAACCTTGTAGTAATTAAAAAAAAAAAAAAAAAAAATATTAAGCAGATAACTAGCTTGGACTTGGTTTTTCTTTATCTGATTGTTACTGTAATAAATTTTACAGAGGAGTTTGACTTGCTGACCTACAATCTCTTTCCATTCTCCTTTGAGGACTGCTTTTGTACTCATACCAGCTTTCTGCAAAATGTTAGTGTTATTCCAAAGAGCAGTAGCATCTAAAATGCCTCCCTGAACTCTTCATGGCAATTATACAGTATGCAAGAAATAAATTTTACTGTCAAGTATGGAAAATATTTTTGTACTTTATGCACAGTGTACTGTATGTGTTAAACAGAATTGTTTATCATTCCAAAATAATTGGTTTTCCCATGTGCTCTAGTGCTTTGTATAAATATCTATATTTAATTTCTCACATGTCTAGCACTTATCACTCATTCAAGTTCCTTTCCCTATGTCCTCCTTACTCTGATGTCCTTCAATTCGGTGCAGTCCTCCTCATGATGGAGGAGAAGGATGAGAACACTTTCAGTATTCATTGACCTGTGATTCTTGCTCCCCAATCTTATTGGGGCTACATGTTGCTTTTGCATCATGATATATTTTTGTCTCACCTGTCGTTGCCTTTTCAAAGAGCAGGAATAATAGGCCAGCTAGGAACCATGTCAGTGTTGGTGGTGCCTCCTTCATATCGTGGTTTAAGTAAAGTATATGTATGTAATAAAATGTATTTACTGTATGTGTGACACTGCCATTGATTTTTTTTTTTCCTGAATTAATACAGTTCCAATTAGACTACAAAGGAAGGCACTGGTATGTTTAACCAGCTGGCATGCTATTTTGTTTATGAGAAAGCACAACGCCTTTAATCTGTTGAGAGATTTAGAGTTTAGTAAGCACAGTTGATTCAAGAATGCCAAGCTCAAGCCTCCTTGAATCTTTGAAAATATTTATTTTGTAGATAGTTTTACATACTGTAAAGCACAATAATTATGGAGTCCTCAAAGGAATATTAAAGAGATTTCTCACCTTAGGGGTTACAGCTCCTGGTTTCTTCTATTCAGATCATTTCACTGTTCTGTTAAGGGTTTTGTTTGTTTGTTTTTTTTTTTGTTTTGTTTTTTTTTAATCTATCTGAAGTGCTTTTTAACAACAAAACTGTAGTTTCATTGCATTTTTGGCTAATGTCAGATGGAAAAAATGTATTTGTGTTTTTTTTTCTGTGTTGTAAACGCTGTTGTCTGTAGATTAATATAATTTTGTTTAGGATTATAAGAATTTTAATAGTTTTAAGTATTGTCTTGAGAAAAGCCAAAGTTAATGCATTTCAGTGGAAACTGTAAGAACGTTTTCAGTGTGGTTTCTGTTTTTAAAATGCATTGGATTCTGTTAATTGATGGATTTTAAGTCAAACAAAGCGGGCTTTCCTATTTCTACAACTGATTGTACTTATGCATTTTGTACCAGTGGAACTTTTTATACTGGAGATTAAAGGAAAAAAAATATTGGAAATTTCTGTGGCTTACTGTTGTGGGCCAAATTGTGACTGATTCCGAGTTTGATTTCTGTTTGGATGGAGGAAAATTGGGTTTCGTTTTTTAAAACTTTTTTAGAAGAACTTTGGCTTGCTTTGTTTTTGTTTCTTTTTTTTTTTTTTTTTTTTCTCTTTTTGTTTTCCCTTTTTTCTTCAACATACTAATAGAAGTTTGTCTAAAACAAAAAAATTCAAAGCGGTAAGTTTCACTTTTATTATGTGTTGTGCAGCTACATTATAAGGTAATTAGGATTAGACGTATTTAGTCACCTTCAGTGGATAAATGTATTAGTTTAACAACAGAAATAATTAGGGGTTTGCTTTTAGCTGTTTAGAACAAAAGTTTTTTCTGATTCTCCTGTCTTCATTGTGAACATAACCGTGTAGTTGAAACAGTCAGACTTATTTTTGTAACGTATGTTATTGTGTGATGCAGTTTTTTGCTCCTGTCTCCAATATTAAATCATTTTTCCTAATACTTGTCTCTCTCTTTGCGTGTTGTATTGTTGGTGATTGTCTGACGTTGTAACACATCTACACACCTTTGATGTTCCACGTCTCTGTTTCTCTTAAGTGTTGTGTATAAAAGTTACAGTCGATTCCATCTTAGTGAATAACTTGAAATATAACCCTTGCTCTCAAAACCTCTCCCTTCACAAGGAGTGATCAAAAAATGACTGAATATTAAAACATGTTTGGCTTCCAGAAATCTTTCATTGCAGCGCTTGTCTTCTATTCTGCTGCACAAACACTTTGGCTTTAGCTCTGCGCTTGACAGGCAGTTAAACCAAAATGTTTCATCATAATCCTGTTTATACAGTTATAGAAATGTAACTGGACAACATTTCCTAAAGGTAAAAAATTAGTAGCAAGCTAAATTTATGATCCCATAGAAAGGTGGAAAAAATTATCAAAACTTTTTGATTTTGCAACATGCAAAATGATTGTATAATACATGAGTTATTTAATTTTTTTATGACACAGTTTTCCTTGATTCTTAAACAGATTCACATTAGACATATTTTCTTCAACATTTTACTTTTATTTATTATTCAAAGCATATCTGCCATAGACAAGTGACAACTGTGATTAACGTTAAAATCATTTTTTGACATGTTTGAAACAGCCTGCCCATGTAGTATTGACATACCAAATTGTTAACCACTTTTTTATTCATGAAGATGATTAGTAAAACCATTCCTGATAAGTGAATAAATCCATTGTGGCTGCCTGGTTATTCACTTATCAGGAATCGACTGTACTGCTGATCTGCTAAATACTTCTGTTGTTCATCTCTGTTGTAGATCACTACTTTTACTGTGTTCTGTTTTCTTTCACATTTACAATATATATTTTCATATATATATTTTGAAAGTGTCATTGTAGGTTAGAGGATAAATAAATGATATATAATTTACAAATTCCACATGCCCATAAATATTATTTTTATAAATTAATGTCTGAAGCATGGGGCAAACAAAGTTAATATGAATAGCTTTCTTTTAATTGGCTGTGTCTTTAAAATCACATGGCCCTACTTTTAGTCTTTGTTTGCTAAGTGGCAGTAATTACTGTATTACTGTCTGTAATGGTCCCTTTAAAAGTCACAAAAAAGTGTGTGTTTTATAGAAGGTTTGACATGTATTTTTTGTGTCCATCAGCTTTTCAAAAAAATGTAAAGTTTCCGGGCTTTCATCTAGAATGGTCGTTAGCTTTACATTTTGTGCATTCTGAGTGTTCATTTTCCTTCTCAGGCCAAAGCACAAAGACTGAACTCAGGCTTTGTGTTATGCATTTTAGGGTAATTACCAGACATGGAAAATGAAAATGTATTTTAAAGTGTTAAATAATTTCGCAAATTTGTAATTGCCTGCTTTCACCAGGGTGTCCTGAGAACAAACAGTAATCTAAGGTAAGTGGTAAACTTACTAAAACAAGAAAAAAAACTTTTTTAATATGTTTTGAATGCTTGTACATAGATTTCTAATTTAATATAAATTAATTCAGAGCTAATCCCTCTCTTTCAATTATAATAATATATCCACAGTCCAATCAATGTTCCACAACTCCTGTTAAGCATTGTTGGGTATGTCAACATACAGTACATCCTTTGTGCTACAACACAAAATCCAATTGAGTTTACCTTTTGGGAATGAAGAGTGTCATTTACCACATTAGTAATGAACATCCAATTAATAATTAATCTGTTTCAAAAATTTCAAATACTGTTTTTGAAGAATCCTGTTTAATTTATATTCATACTGTATAGCAGACTAGCCATGTGCGCCCAACTATGTTGCGCGTGTTAAAGTTGTCTGTGAAGGGCTCCCTGTTTAAACGTGGCTGCCAGTCGTGAACTGGGCCCTTCATCGCACAGCATTATGATTAGGGAAACAAAATTACAAAAGAAAACCCTTGGACATTGATTCGATAGGAACGGCCTACTCGGAATCACTGTCCGAATAGTAATTATGTGGTGGTGTAGGAGCATTTCTGTTTCTGTCCGTTCACAGTCCTTCTCGTTTTCACGACGCTATTGTTTCCTCTCACGATGTCTTCTCAACCTTTCTCCAATCTCGCAGGTTGCTTTGTGGCAATCCAAAGGCAATATACACGGAGCAATGGTTATAAAAGGGGAACACATAGGTATACAGGCTCTTTAAAGCATAAATAGGGATCACACTGACATGTGAGCAAGCCACGGTACAACTGTGAGACGCTCAGCACTCGGCGGCTACAACGCAGCAATAATAATTTCCGGAACGTGCTGTTACGTTGTCATTCATTTTACCCACTGTCTTTCTTTCATTCATATGTTATGTAGGCACGTGACTTTTATCTTCGGCAATCTCATTCTCTAACCAGGCCTCAGGAGCTAACCAGCGTAACACTGTCCACCACCCCTTTTGTTATTCCGGCACATTGTTGACATCCGTGAGTAACAACAACTTACTAAACTGGTAGGTGGTCTACGCATGCGTGGAATTCGCGGACAAACAAAGATCAAGATCTAAATGAAGATCTCTTTAGTTAATTTAAAGCACAACAATTTGTTTAGTTTGAGTGTCTGTGTTTTGAGGTGTGACTGGAGTACTACTGTCTTCAGTAGTATAAGCCTGGAGGAGATTCTTAATGCAATGCCTATGTTTTAGTTGTCTCTCTACTGCCATCTAGTGCTTCTTCTAATTCATTCGCGGACAAACAAAGATCAAGATCCAAATGAAGATTATATATAGAGATAACTGTTTACAGATCCCAAAACCCAAATTGAATTAAGCAAGTTTGAGAATGTTAAGTTATACATTTGTACATATTTAAAAAATCTAAAATACACACCAGCATGTTAAGTCATTTTGCAGTATATATATATTTTTTTTTTTTTTTTTTTTTTCTCCATGTCTTTGGAGCTATAAAATTGATAGGAAAACCCATTAAGTACAGTTTTCTCAATGCCACATTAGGTACTGTACATCTGTTAGAAAGGTCTCTTAACTACAAGATTTTCCTCTTGAGTGTATGGTTTTATTTTACTAAAATCATAATGCTTCTCCCACAGACAGTGATTTTTAGCTATGTGTAAATAAAAACCAGCAAAGTAATTAGGCCAAAACAGATCAAAATGTATAACTGGAGTTGTAAATTAAAATTACATTCTGGTATGCTATATGACATGCGCATCGCATTCTTTGTTAGTGCCGTTTCCTGCATTATGCTTTCATTAGAGGACATGGATACCTCAAATTGCATTTGTACAAAATCTGCTTTTTGTTGTTACTTCTTTCTAATGAACTTACTTCCACAACACATCCATTTAACAGTAGGGTGATGATTAAAGCATTTAGTTTTTTGTTTTTGTGAGATTTCTGTACATCACATTACAAAACAAACTTACTGTATATAAATTATGTGCTCTATTTAGCACATAATCAGCATATATCAAAAAAGAACAGGCATTTATTTATTTATTTTTAAATGAGCAAACCACCTCTGCGGTTGTCCAGTTCTGCACAGGAGCTAGGCAGTTGCACTTAATGGAAACACAGACTCAACAGCCAGTCTGAGTGAAGGCATGAACATTACTTGTCTGTGATTCTACATTGTGATCTGAACTCCTTAAATAGCTCATTTGTTTATGGTGAAGCTCAGGGTTTATTTCCACAGAGCCCAAGTACAGAAAATATGAAATAGGTAGATATATTACAGCACTGACTTTTCAAAAATACTCTCACTTGCTACCAAAGGAAAATGGGACAATTCTTTCAAACAATGGATGCTGTAAACTTTAAAAATGCATTTTATTGCAATTTGTAAGTATTTTGAATTGTTTTCCATTTGTTCATTTTTCAGTCACAGAATATTTGTTTTTCTTTTCAGATATTAAATTTGAAGTGGAAAAATGTTCAGTTTTGATGAAAATATATCCCACCACCCCAAACCTTAGGGATGTATTACTACTCAAACACTTCACAATAACAGTTTTGCCAGTACGCTTGTGTGGTGATGGTATTTAAATTGCACCTTTTGAGCCAGTGATGGCATTTCCCCTCACTGCTACTGAAAGAATAGTTGATGGTTATAAAATAACTGAGTGGATCCTTTCTTCCTTCCACAAGTATACCCAGAGAAATTGTTGAGTAAAGAATTGGAAAAACTATGAGTGAGACTGGTACAAAGTTTTAATTTATTTCCTACTCCCTCGTATTTATTTTATTACCAAAAAGATGGTAAGTAAAGTTATTGCGGTCAGCAATAAGGCACACTGGTTACTTCTGCCTTACCAGTAAGTAAAGTGAACATTTTTAGAAGAGAGTGTGACACAAGTTAAATACTCACCTTTTCACATAATCAGTTTCTGTGATTGTTATTGCACTCTTAATAACATGTATGCTGTGTTGTCTGGTGAATGCCAATAATAATGTGCAGAAACAACTTTTTGATAGCATTTGATTTAAAAACATATTAAATGTGAACACATCTCTAGGTATCAGATTGATTAAGCATAACCTTTAAACTAAGTGAATTTTTCCATTACATCATGGTGCTGCTGAGTGTTTCTGCATATAAGCATGTCCTAGTGTTTTGCTTAGCCAGGGGCTTCTTACAGTGCTACTAAAGACCACTTAGGTGGCATGATTGTGCATCATAAGCTAATAAACATTTTATCACAAAACAGTGCACCTTTTAGATATATTAGTGACTTCTGCAAAAAAACATTTTGTTTATAAGAATTAATGATTTATAGTCCTGTCATCATACCTTTTGTTCTATCCTCTTGGTGTGCTATTTATGAAAATTTTTGTCTTTTATCCAGAAGGATTTCCTTAAAATTGGGTGATCACAGTTAATAGCAGTGAACAACTAAAGTGTTGGAATTTGAGGTTTATGCATTCACTGCCAATAAAAATTATGCAGAATGTCAGATACAAACTTCATGGATCACATAAATACAACAATCAATGAACTATGCATCACATCATTGTATCTCTTAATATTGGTTGTAGGAGTTTGTGTATGAACAAGGTCTAGCTTTTTTTTCCTTTTTTTTCTTTTGGGCAAGTGTTTTCCTTATTTTAGGATACTTGTGGGAAATACTGCAAATATGTTTTTGCTCATTACAAAGTTACCTTCTTTAGGTTGTAGATAGATGGACTTTCCTTCAGTTTTAGTTCCAGTCACTGTCTGTGATGCTTACACCTTCTCCCCATCTTCATGTGGATTTTTTTCACGATTCTGACTTCGATTTCTTCACATTCATTGAACTGTTATGTGTTTGAATTTGAATGTGTCCTGCCATGAAAAAAAAATACATTTAGAAAAGGGGAACGATGAACTTCTCCTTCGTCAATCATGTATTTATTGCTTACTCAAGGCACCACCATGAGACTGTTAAAGAGCAAGAAGGATTACTTTACAGTATCATCCACCGGTATCAGATATACAAAATAAGCAGTATACAAAAAGCATTGCAAAGGAGCTCCATATATCATTGCATCTATGTTATACAACTAAACCTGTGAAACAAAGTAATAGAACTAAAATGATTTCAAAGCTGGTCAATCAAGATAGTATAGGTTAAAAAGATAGTAACAGTAAGATCTTGCTGAATAACAACCAATTCTTAACACTGAGATAGATCGAGCCTCGCAAACAGAGTTGGGAAGAGCATTCCAGGAAAGAGTAGGAGCCTCAAACAATGAACATTTTTGAAGTTTTATGGTGGGGTCTTTGAACAGTAAGATGACCAGGGTTGAAAATATCAAAAGTCAAACAAGTTTATGTAGGGAAAATGACAATGACATATCAATGAAAATAACATATTTTGATGATGATTTAGCATCTTGCCAGAAACAACTGTGGACAAGCCAGCTCGAGGGGATTGGTATCCTAGCTATTACAGCAGAAATTGGAACTTCTACTACTTTTTGGAGGTCAGCCATTCAAAAGATTAATTGTAGTCCAACTATGAACTGATACAAGTGTGGCAAAGTACTAAATCATCCCATCTTATAAAAGGTAGTGTCAAGGCTCACAAGGTATTTGGAAGTTGGTAGTGTCTGGTCATGGGGAATGATGGCACGATTTTACAAGAACTAAGGTTCAGTGAGAAAAATCAAAGTTCCTGAGGGTCTAGGCAATGACATGGAAAGTAAGTTAGCTTTTTTAACACACAGTCCACTACTGACGACATACGAAATTTGACAAACGACAAGAGTCCATTCAGACCATCCTACCCATTTGTTTAGGTAATAGCTAAGCTGTCCCAATATCCCATCCAGATTCGTCTTTAAGGTTGTCAAGGTTTCTGCTTTAACTACATGTGTTAGTACGTCTTTCCAGACCTCCACAACTCGGTGCAATGAAGTGCTTCCTGGCTTAAGTGCTAAATGCATTTCCCCTTAATTTCCATGGATGTACTTGAGTATGTCATTCTCCCTTAAACTAAAAGAATATTTCTGCTAGATCTACAGTGCATCCGGAAAGTATTTGCAGCGCATCACTTTTTCCACATTTTGTTATGTTACAGTCTTATTCCAAAATTAATTAAATTCCTTTTTTTCCTCTCAGAATTCTACACACAATACCCCATAATGACAACATGAAAAAAAGTTTACTTGAGGTTTTTGCAAATTTATTAAAAATAAAAAAAACTGAGAAATCACATGTACATAAGTATTCACAGCCTTTGCTCTATACTTTGTCGATGCACCTTTGGCAGCAATTACAGCCTCAAGTCTTTTTGAATATGATGCCACAAGCTTGGCACACCTATCCTTGGCCAGTTTCGCCCATTCCTCTTTGCAGCACCTCTCAAGCTCCATCAGGTTGGATGGGAAGCGTCGGTGCAAAGCCATTTTAAGATCTCTCCAGAGATGTTCAATCGGATTCAAGTCAGGGCTCTGGCTGGGCCACTCAAGGAAATTCACAGAGTTGTCCTAAAGCCACTCCTTTGATATCTTGGCTGTGTTCTTAGGGTCGTTGTCCTGCTGAAAGATGAACCATCGCCCCAGTCTAAGGTCAAAAGTGCTCTGGAGCAGGTTTTCATCCAGGATGTCTCTGCATTGCTGCAGTCATCTTTCCCTTTATCCTGACTAGTCTCCCAGTTCCTGCCGCTGAAAAATATCCCCACAGCATGATGCTGCCACCATCACTGTAGGGATGGTATTGGCCTGGTGATGAGCGGTGCCTGGTTTCCTCAAAATGTGATGCCTGGCATTCACACCAAAGAATTCAATCTTTGTCTCATCAGACAAAAGAATTATGTTTCTCGTGGTCTGAGAGTCTTTCAGGTGCCTTTTGGCAAACTCCAGGCGGGCTGCTATGTGCCTTTTACTAATGAGTGGCTTCTGTCTGGCCACTCTACCATACAGGCCTGATTAGTGGATTGTTGCAGAGATGGTTGTCCTTCTGGAAGGTTCTCCTCTCTCCACAGAGGACCTCTGGAGCTCTGACAGAGTGACCATCGGGTTTTTGGTCACCTCCCTGACTAAGGCCCTTCTCCCCTGATCGCTCGGTTTAGATGTCCGGCCAGCTCTAGGAAGAGTCCTGGTGGTTTCGAACTTCTTCCACTTACGGGTGATGGAGGCCACTGTGCTCATTGGGACCTTCAAAGCAGCATAAATTTTTCTGTAACCTTCCCCAGATTTGTGCCTCGAGACAATTCCTTTGACTTTATGCTTGGTTTGTGCTCTGACATGAACTGTCAACTGTGGGACCTTATATAGACGTGTGTGCCTTTCCAAATCATGTCCAATCAACTGAATTTACCACAGGTGGACTCCAATTAAGCTGCAGAAACATCTCAAGAAAAATCAGGGGAAACAGGATGCACCTGAGCTCAATTTTGAGCTTCATGGCAAAGGCTGTGAATACTTATGTACATGTGCTTTCTCAATTTTTTTTATTTTTAATAAATTTGCAAAAATTTTTAAGTAAACTTTTTTCATGTTGTCATTATGGGGTGTTGTGTGTAGAATTCTGAGGAAAAAAATGAATTTAATCCATTTTGGAATAAGGCTGCAACATAAAATGTGGCAAAAGTGATGCGCTGTGAATACTTTCCAGATGCACTGTACTTTATCAATGCCTTTGAGGATATTAAATACCTGGATTAGATCCCCACGCAGTTTCTTGTGCTGAAGACTAAGCAGGTTTAATTTTCTGAGTCGGAGAGTCAGAGTAGCACATATCCTTAAGTTCTGAGATGCACTCGGTTGCTTTCCTCTGCACAGCTTCTTGTACATTGGTGACCTGGGGCCTCATGCATAATGCCATGCATAGAATTCACAGTATAACATGACGTAAGCACAAAAGCAGAAATGTACTTACACACAAAAACATCCAGATGCATAAATCTGTGCGAACGCCAGCTTCCACGTTCTTCCACTACATATATCCCAGTCAGCGTGAAAATTAACACACGTGCACGTGCCTGCTGCCCCACCCCAACTCCTCCCAGAATTACACCTCTTTGAATATGTAAATCAATATAAATAGTCCTTAAGCTCAGTGTTCTGTGAAAAGGCGATGGCAAAGCACAAGGGAAAATAGAATTTCGGTGAATACCAAGTGGAGGCAAGGAAAAACATACTATTTGTTGGTTTAAACAGTGGTATAAACAACAAAAGGAAGTTGATCGAGTGACAGAGTGTCGGAGAAACTCAAAAACTCAAGTTCCCAAAGTTGCACAGTGCCCGTAATAAAAAAGAAGTTGTCAGATATCAAAGTCACCGTGAAAGGCGAGTCGTAGCCCACCGTCTGAGTGTCATATGAAAGCTTATTAGGGTACAGACAAAAAAAATAGGCACATAGTGGGGGGAAAAGCACGAAATGTCAACTTTAACCTCAATTTCCACTTTAATCACGTAGTTTATCTTGTCATTAAAGTAGAACATCATAAACTTCATCTTAAAATTGTTTAATTTACTAGTTTCTCAAATCCCATTGTAATTAAATATTGTAAACTTTTGTATTTGATCTTTTATGTGCTCTATGTGTGTAAATCACTATGTGCTTTAGGGCTTTCTCTTCCTCTGACAGGACACAGAATCCATTACATTCGTAATATTACAGCTCTGAATAATTAAAATACTGAGACGTATACGTGATATTTTTATGATGCTAGGAGTTAAAGCATGTTATTAAACATGGTAACACGGTGGTGCAGTGATTGTTCATGTCTCATGCAAGATGCTTGCTGTGCCGTGCACGACCTTCGATGACATACTTTATTGTAGCAGTACTCTCTGTCTCAAACATACTAACCTCCAATTCCTGTCCTTACTTTTCTTTCTCTAAATACCCAATCGCCACACAATCAGCTCTGTAGTAGACGTTAAGCCATCTATAATCTTAAAACACTGATTCTTCAAAACTTTTAAGGAACATTGAAATATCGTCATAGTACATGTTTAATTATTCTATCCATCTATCCTTCCTGTGTCGCACCAGCACAAGCAAGAATACAGCACGAGGCAGGAACAATCTGTGAACGGAGTGCCAGCTCCTCACTAGCGCTGCGGCACCGTGTCCTCACATGTTTAATTATTAACAATATAGATTATTTAAATGAAGTTAAAGTTTTACCTGTATAATATAATGAACATATTTTGCTGCATTTCATCTTAAAAATGATATCGTCATCATGTGTAAATACATACTTTGCAAAGTGGCTCAGGTTGTGCAATATTATAACTATCGCAAGTTTGCAGTGAGTTGATTGTACTTATAAGTACAAACAGTTCTACAAGGAGCACTTGATGGACTGATTGAGTGCGTTTATAGTTCTTGGGATGAAAATGTTTCTGAACTGCGAGGAAAGGCTCTGAAGTGTTTGCCGTGTGAGAGCAGTTCAATAGACAGCATGGCTGAGGCAGAATGTGCCTGATGCTGTATACAGATAATTCTCTTTCCGATCAGCTGCTGCTGTGATTTCCCACTCAGATACAGTGAAATAAATACTCCGAGTGGTGCAGTAAGAGTAATATGGAAAAAGATGATCTGCTGTGGCAACACCTAAGAGGAGCAGCTGAAAGAAGAAAAAAGATGCAGTGAGAGTAGCATCGCTAAAGCATCTGTTGTATTTAGAATAGTTTGACCATTTTGTGGACCATTATATTGTTACAGGTTAATTACAATCAGATGCATTAAACTAATAAACAATATGCAGTTAATTTCAGTGTATTTTTAAAGCCGCATCAGGGAAGTGGACTAAAAAAGAAATAACCACACATGAACAGTAGCACTGCTTTGACGCTGGGTGCCACCAGTTTGCTAAACCGAACGCAGAACTTGCGTACGACAGGGTATGAGGTACCATGGAAATGTGCATGGCTTTACGGCAAGTTTAGGTTTTATACATCACGCTTTGAACGTGGAAACAGACTTACGCAATATTTTTGCGCGTACACACCGTTTATACATGAGGCCCCTGAACTGCACACAATGCCCCCAGAGGGGTCTTACGAGTGCATTATTAAGTTTGAGCATAATATCCCTTTACTTAAATTCAGTAGTTTTTATAATATAACCTAATTTGTGTTATTTGCGTTGTAAATTGCTTAGTCAATAAAAATGTGTCAACATATACCCCTAAATCTTTTTTATGCACATCTGGCGTATGGGTATATTGTCCTTCAGAACAACCTGAATTTGGAAGAGCATGAATTTGAAAAGATGAAAAACAGGAATATTTTGTTGGTTATTAAGAGAGTCTACTGCAATAAACTGAATTTAGTTTCACGTCCTTAGAAGCACTGTAGGACTTTTCTAACTTTGAGTCATTCTGCATTATTCTGGAGACTAAGAAGTGATCACTTGTGATTTTACATATCACTGTTGCCACCAAAATGAAGAATTCACTGTTGTCCTTTTTTCTGAGTATAGTCTTCTGCTGTATGTTGTACAAAATCATACGTTCAGCTGTTTAGATTATCTTGAAGTTTAGTAACTACAGAACTCCATGAATTAATTGGCCTGAATGCTGCATGTATCCCACTACTTAAAATATAGGCTGCTTTTCAGTACAGATATAATTATGTTGTCAAAAACGATACTGGAATAGAACTGTTAGGAATGTAACATGGGTCACAGAAAACGTTTGGGGCTCACTTCACGGCATGTGATGCAGATTAGATAGATGGTTACTGGAGTGCATTTTTAGACAATAGGATGAACTGGAATCCTGCACCTGCCATTAAGATGAGGACCTGCGCTTGGGTGAGGGGGGGGTCAAATTATTAATAAAATTGTTTCTCTCACCTGTTAGTTAATGAACAAAAAAAAAAGGTCATTTAATCAGAGAAGGCAGGCATAATACTCAGTGAAAGCAAAAATGAAAGAACTTGAAGAATCTTCTCCAGGTTTATGTTGTGCAGTGGTGTCAGTCCAACTGACAAGAGGCTGCTATGAGCAAAGACTGGGAATGGTACCACTTGATCCAGAGAATGGAAAATGTCATTTTAAAAAGGCTCAGGTCATGAGGCATTATTAGAGGGCACTAAGGACTGAGCAATACAACAGCCACCTAGGATGCATGACTTTCTCCTGAGAAAGCATGTGAAGGGTTGTGCATAGCCACTACCTGGGGCCAAGTCAAGCAATCTAGAGAGAGTGCAAGAAGGAGTGGTCCATCTGTATTCTTCTTCCTAACTAATGGAACAGTTGGTGCATGATTTACAGCAGAGAAGCAATGAATCTTCTTTTAAAGAACAGTCAGCAGAGAGCCTGCCTGAAAGACACAGCTCATTCAGAATAACTGACAGCTGAGGGGTCCAGAAATACCAAGGTCCAATAGAGGAGCTTCCATCTGTCTTTGTAGAAAATATGGGCCCAACCCTCAACTGGCTCCAGTGCTTGGCCTGAAGTAAACTTGTCATGGCATTCAGAGTTGCCGCTGGATGTGTTGCTAATTCAAGACTATTGCCTTATGTGTTGCACAAAGAAATTCTTTCTTTTGTGTATCCTCAGTTAAAAAAGAGAAATAACTGAGTTTGGATTAGGCGAAGATCTTGCAAGGGGTCACAAAAAAGGGCTAGTAGCTGAGAGAGGAAGTTTCTTTAAGGAGCAGGGCAGATATGTGAGCCAGCCTAAGTTGAGAAGAGTATGAATGCCAATTAGTGAAGCCCAGTTTTACTTTTTCTCTGTGTGTTCATCCTTCTCTTAAGTACTTTAAATAAATGCTTTGTAATTCAGAATTTTGACCTCCCTAGTGGTGTTCTGGGTGTGAAGACTTGCTGCAAGGGTGCTTCTTGTGTTTGTATATATAATTATACAGTGCTTTGAAAATGTATTGAGTCCCCTATTTTCACATAAGTTTAGGATCTGAGGCACTCCAATTATGATAATGTAAGAAATTTTCCAGTCCATCTACAGTATGTCATTACCAAATCAAAAGAAACAAATTGAAAACCTTTTCATAATTTGCTTAAAAGGACAGGTCATAAATGTGAATTTAAAAATATATATATATTCTTCTCTTACCTTTGCACTGGTGCCGTGTATTCCCTTACCCTATCACAGCCAGTTTGTTGATGGTTTACACCTGTTTGTACAAAGGTGGATCATCTGTTCTCAATTTATGAGAATTAATACCACCCAGTAGTTTGGTGGAGATTTTCCAACATGAAGCCAAAAGAGCATTGAAAACAAGTCAGGGATACATACTAGGGAAGCACATATATGAGGATGGGCACAAGACCATTTCAGAGGTACTGAACATATCTTGGAGCTCAGTATAGTCCATCATAAGGAAGTGGAAAAGCACTTGTCAGAAAAGCTTCTGTAATGTCAAACGTTACTCAAAGGGGAAGATGCCATAGACGCTAACTGAAGAGGATGTTTCTTGCTTAGCCTTTTCCAAGGCACTGAGTGCTCAAAACGTGTGTTATGGAAGAGTGGTAAGAAAGAAGCCCTGGGATATAAAGGATCTGCAAAATGATACTTGAAACATAACTGGGATTAATGTAGAACATTCTGATTTGGAACACTAAGCAGAATGTGTGGTGGAAATCGATTACTACACATCAGCCAGGTAACGCCATCCCCATTGTAAAATGCGCTGGTGGTAGCTTGTCATGGGGATGCTTTTCAACAACAGGGACTTGTGGTCTGCTCAAGAGTGATGGGAAGACAAATGCTGAAGAATACAGACATCCTGGAGAAAAACCTGCTCCCTTCTGCCAATAAGGCTAAATCAGGGACCATGTTTTTCTTTTTCCAGGACCTACAATGAAGTAACCTCTGGCGGGGTAAAACTGATATCCTTGTGTGGCCCAGTCAAAGTCCTGACCTTACCCCTATTGAGCATCTGTGGAGAGTGCTACACTCCACAACCACTCCTTAACTAACTGGGCACAGCTTGAGCAATTTTGAAAGGAGGATTGTGCAAATATTGATCAACCCCTAAAAAGACTTCTTGCTGTAATAGGTGTTAGAGGTGGTTCAACAAGGCACTGCAGCCAAAGCATATTGTTGACATTTCAGCATTTTTAATGGTTTATAATTTTCTTTCTTTTTTGGACACCATTGTGAAAAATGTGTTAGATTTACAAATACCAATTCCCAATCAATAGGATCAAAATCTCGGATTGTCACAATTGTTACATGGACAAAGGGTTAAAAGCTGAATGTAGTGTACATCCAAAATAAGACCGGTCATACTGAAGCTGTCATCATTGCACCTTTTATCTGTTTTTTGGATTTTTTTTTTTTGAGTCTCCCATCGTATAATTTAGGTACGTATTCATGAATTTCTACTAATTAGTATTTTTTGGATCACACATTCTTCTGCCATTCATTCATCTTTTTTCTCACTAAATTCAATAAAAGTTTATGGCAAACAAAAGTCCAACCTGAATAGCAAAAAGTACAAAGGAAGTACTTTTGTGGAATTGATGTCCTCCAGCACAGGGTACACTCAAACAGGGCAATTCAGGATTGAATGAGATTAGATTAAACTTTATTAATCCCAGAGGGAACCTTTGATCACTGCTGCAGGACTTTACGATGCAAGAGGAAAACACTTGTACAGTACATGGGATTAACATGCTGGCCTGG
Organism: Polypterus bichir lapradei; assembly: GCA_026402145.1. NCBI lineage: Eukaryota > Metazoa > Chordata > Cladistia > Polypteriformes > Polypteridae > Polypterus > Polypterus bichir. The sequence continues at coordinate 56,865,156 of JANRMT010062792.1, forward strand.
ACATGGTTGCTTTCAGCTAATGTCCTGTTCTAATACATTCAATTGCTTATGTAGAACCTGGCTGCCCAAGTCCATTCAGAATGAGGTAAGTGTGGAAAGTGGGTAGCATGGTGGCACACATGCACTACTGCCTCACGCTCTGATAGAGTGGGGTGAAATCCCTGACCAACCGTAGCCTGTGTGAAGTTGGCATAGATGAGACTATATGACCTTGACTCAATTTATCTATCCATTATCCGACCCTCTATATCCTAACTACAGGGTCACAGGGGTCTGCTGAAGCCAAACCCAGCCAACACAGGGTGCAAGGCAGGAAACAAACCCCGGGCAGGGCGCCAGCCCACCGCAGTGAAACAATTTAGTGAATTTAAAAAAAATGCACAGATGGGCATGTACTGTATAAGGAAATTGGTTTACTTTAATAATATATTACCACACAATGGAATTGATAGGATTTGATGTCAATGTCTGAAGCGTCCATTTCATTAAACTGGTGGTTTTAAAAATATGGCCAGGTTCCTTTGACTTCAATGAAAACGCAGGAACACGGGATGCTTGGGCGCGTCTATCAAGCTATTATTTACACGAACGCCACAAACGCCTTATAAAGCACCAATCAGAACGCACTAGGGGTTATACAGGGCGTCGTTCGGTCCTCCACAAATGGCTCGTGTTGCATGGCCAAGTAGTGAGTAACAAATGCTGAATAGCAGGAACGTAAAGCCCCCCATGTTACTGATTCGGGTTACAGGGACAGCCTTCTCTCCCAAGTGGGACGTTTGTGTTGAATTTCTGTGTGACAGTGGACACCTGTATTTTGGTTTGTCTTCTGATTTGATTGCGAAAAGCAACAAATACAGTTAGTGCTGGAAACTCACTTCGACTTTGGCCTGACCTCTGCGGGAGTATAAATAGTTTCAGGTACGAATCACTACAGTACGTAACCTGACATTGTCAAAATCGTGAGCGTATTGCACTTATGTCCTCTTTTTGAGCTCCATATCTATCCCATGAAGCCTTGCACAAGTGGAGGATATGGGCTGTTTAGATCGCTTGAGCGGCGTTGCCCTCTTCTTGGAGGTTTTAAATGGCTGAGTAACACGCATTATACAGTGGTGTGAAAAACTATTTGCCCCCTTCCTGATTTCTTATTCTTTTGCATGTTTGTCACACAAAATGTTTCTGATCATCAAATACATTTAACCATTAGTCAAATATAACACAAGTAAACACAAAATGCAGTTTTTAAATGATGGTTTTTATTATTTAGGGAGAAAAAAAAATCCAAACCTACATGGCCCTGTGTGAAAAAGTAATTGCCCCCTGAACCTAATAACTGGTTGGGCCACTCTTAGCAGCAATAACTGCAATCAAGCGTTTGCGATAACTTGCAATGAGTCTTTTACAGCGCTCTGGAGGAATTTTGGCCCACTCATCTTTGCAGAATTGTTGTAATTCAGCTTTATTTGAGGGTTTTCTAGCATGAACCGCCTTTTTAAGATCATGCCATAGCATCTCAATTGGATTCAGGTCAGGACTTTGACTAGGCCACTCCAAAGTCTTCATTTTGTTTTTCTTCAGCCATTCAGAGGTGGATTTGCTGGTGTGTTTTGGGTCATTGTCCTATTGCAGCACCCAAGATCACTTCAGCTTGAGTTGACGAACAGATGGCTGGACATTCTCCTTCAGGATTTTTTGGTAGACAGTAGAATTCATGGTTCCATCTATCACAGCAAGCCTTCCAGGTCCTGAAGCAGCAAAACAACCCCAGACCATCACACTACCGCCACCATATTTTACTGTTGGTATGATGTTCTTTTTCTGAAATGCTGTATTCCTTTTACGCCAGATGTAACGGGACATTTGCCTTCCAAAAAGTTCAACTTTTGTCTCATCAGTCCACAAGGTATTTTCCCAAAAGTCTTGGCAATCGTTGAGATGTTTCTTAGCAAAATTGAGACGAGCCCTAATGTTCTTTTTGCTTAACAGTGGTTTGCGTCTTGGAAATCTGCCATGCAGGCCGTTTTTGCCCAGTCTCTTTCTTATGGTGGAGTCGTGAACACTGACCTTAATTGAGGCAAGTGAGGCCTGCAGTTCTTTAGACATTGTCCTGGGGTCTTTTGTGACCTCTCGGATGAGTCGTCTCTGCGCTCTTGGGGTAATTTTGGTCGGCCGGCCACTCCTGGGAAGGTTCACCACTGTTCCATGTTTTTGCCATTTGTGGATAATGGCTCTCACTGTGGTTCGCTGGAGTCCCAAAGCTTTAGAAATGGCTTTATAACCTTTACCAGACTGATAGATCTCAATTACTTCTGTTCTCATTTGTTCCTGAATTTCTTTGGATCTTGGCATGATGTCTAGCTTTTGAGGTGCTTTTGGTCTACTTCTCTGTGTCAGGCAGCTCCTATTTAAGTGAATTCTTGATTGAAACAGGTGTGGCAGTAATCAGGCCTGGGGGTGGCTACGGAAATTGAACTCAGGTGTGATACACCACAGTTAGGTTATTTTTTAACAAGGGGGCAATTACTTTTTCACACAGGGCCATGTAGGTTTGGATTTTTTTTCTCACTAAATAATAAAAACCATCATTTAAAAACTGCATTTTGTGTTTACTTGTGTTATATTTGACTAATGGTTACATGTGTTTGATGATCAGAAACATTTTGTGTGACAAACATGCAAAAGAATAAGAAATCAGGAAGGGGGCAAATAGTTTTTCACACCACTGTAAGTTCAGTAACAAAAAAAAAACATCTTCTATGTTGCGCTATTACAGCATGACTTTCCACATGTTCGCTATATTATTATTGTTATTACTACAAGGTATACATAATATTTTGGTGTGCCCCAAATGCCGGCACGCGCGTGCGGCGAGACAACACGGACTGAGCGACTCCGGGCTTTGCTGCTGAAGATCACAAAATGTGCTTTTCACGAGATGCCTGTCATAATCGCCTTGTTTAGAAACGAAACAATGGAAGAGCCAGATGGCCCCAGTCTGGAAAGCCCTACTGTTTTATTTAAAGACCTCCAATTGACAAAAATAATTCCGCTACTAAACTGAAATCAGTCACTGTAACAGTGTACATACAAACACAAATTAAATATTAAAGAAGACCTGCACAGCTGTTCCAATTAAAACTGGCATCGTGAATACGGCTAAATATAAATTGTGAAATCTGCATGCATCCCTCTTTTTTTTTTTAAACTGTGCCTGGTCAAGGATGAATAAACATCCGAGTCGAGTTCGTCATAAAGGAGGCTGATGGCGGAGGTTCGTCCTACTGTACGCGCTGCTTTATGATCAGCCCAGAAAGGGAACACGGTTAGCCTAATGTGGTCACCCGTAGGGGTATATGCGGAGCTTTGTGTGCCATTAATGTTAGTTTTACAAGGACTCGGCGACATTCTTTTCCCCTTAAGTTATTCAAATACTTCGGAAGAGTACAATGATATTATTTTTGTCTTTAACGCCACTTCTGCAGGATCAGTTGAGCCAAGCTCATAAGTTCGATAGTGCTGGGTGTGTAATGCAATAAAGTTCTTGAAATGACAAATCTTGTTTACCTCATTTCACGCTTTATGGCGAACACATCCTAACGGCGCCCCGAGTGGCAAACGGAGCTGTGCAGCTACACGCACTGCACTTTGAAAAATTAACGTGCCAGAGGGGAACCAAAGAACCATCCACGTGAATATTTGCAGGAGAAACATTTATTTGGTTGTATCCATAGCAGGCTCCATGAACAACTATCAAAAGTTGATATCCGGTTTGTGAAATACCAATGGGCTCCTGATCTTAAAGGGACTCTTTCTGTATACAGTTACAAGCTGAGTTCAGGACGTTTTGATCTGTTAGTATCCTTGGTAAGCCTACTCTACATTAAACATTTCCGTTTTTATCCACACTTTGGGAAGCTCTGAAAAACCCAAAGAACCAATTCCATATGCAAAGCACCCTTCCCAGAATGAAACGGGTCTTCGTCAAGCAAGGGTTCAACAAGGAAACACAACACCCAGTAAAGAGCCAATATAAGAGCGCACTGCGCCACCACGCCACTCATCATTGTCGGGAACATAAACAGTTTTAGACAGCGCAACCACTGTCCTCGAATACTGTATTCAGATGAGTACTTAAAGGCAACATCGTGAACGATGAGCGAGAGGCTAACGTGTCGTAAACACATGAGTGACTTTTTCGCGGCAATCAATCAGTTCTCTTGCCGTTCTGAACGTAAACGTATTTGAGCTCGCGTGTGTTTAGTTCTGAAGCTAGAAAAAGACTTCGGCGTATTGATTACACTTCGGCACGATTGTGTGCGTGTGTGTGTTAGCGGTTGCAAAATCGTTCTGATTGCACAGTGCGTTTTACTCGCTTTATAATCCGGCAGTTGCCTTTATGCTTTTGTTGTTATGTAACATTGGGATTGGCGAGCCGTCCACAGGGTTGGCTCCTGCCTCGCACCAAAGGCTGCAGGGGTAAGCAGGTTCGGTAACGGATGATATAACATTAATTAGATACCCTGTTGGAACATTGTTTAATGCAGCGGCCTAACTGTACGCCATTACCCCTTGCACTCTTAAAATAACGGTTCTTTATTGGCTCTTTACTGTGTTATGTGGCCTCTCTCACAACCTTTGCTTGACAAAGACCCATTTTTTTCTGGGAAGGGTGCTTTGCATATGACTTTTGGTTCTTTGGGCTTTGAAAAGTAATGCGTTGACAAAACAGAAATCGTTCATATATAGTAGGCTGCAGTATACTGTCAGATCAAAATAAACTTTTTATTATTTTGCAACGAAAGTCCTTTTAAAATAAGGAGCACACTGGTGTTTCACAAATCTGTTATAATCTATTCAGAGTTATTTATGGAACCGGGTACGAATTGAGAGAAATAAAAAAGGGTTTTTTTGAAACCTTTAAACGTGGATGATTGTTTTCAGAGCCAAAACCATTTCCTCTATCGCCACCAAGAGCCCTTCTGGCACCTTTACTTTTAAAGAGTGTGTATGTCAAGTTCAAACGAATCGATGGCTTTGCACTGGTCGTGAAGGAGTGACGGTGCCCATTTCAGTTCAACTCAAGGCCAGTCTCTGGCCTGTGGCCATCACAGCCAAAATAAGCTGCCGCATCTCTTGAAATTGTGATGAAGCAGGAAGGTTCATATATAATGGGAAGCCTGTACAGAATCAGAGCGCGGAGCCCTGGCCAAGTTTGTATGGCTACAGTACGACAAAGGGATAACAGCTTGGCACTTCCAGTACCTTCCACAGCACCCCTGACTACAAGTACGATGGAGTATATCGAAGTCAGTCATTTTCCAACCCACTATATCCTAACACAGGGTCACGGGGGTCTGCTGGAGCCAACCCCTGCCAACACAGGATGCAAGGCAGGAAACAACCCATGGGCAGGACGCCAGCCCCACCGCAGGTATATCGAAGTGCAACTACATATTGATCGCGGCCAGTGGGGCTTGGAAACTGCCACTAATAAGGAACAACAGGCGAATTTCAAGGAAACTGGAGAAATGGGCATCCCGTGCAGCATACACCTGTGATAAAACCTCCGTGTATAGGAGGCAGCTGCAACACAATGTGCACCACAGTGACTTCCCCGTATCTACTACATGGATAAGCCGCCGATACTCCATGGCTCACATTTACATAATTCTTATTATACACTATATATAAGCCAAATACCATTGAGACATTCGTCACGAAATCTCCCGAATCATGAGGACTTGAAATTTGGAATGTAGGTTACCCTTGGCCCATACGTGCTCGCTAAGAAACGGTGTTAAATATTTCGTGGTCCAAGCGCGTTCTTTCTGTATGTCTGTCCGCTTTTCACGAGAGAATTACTAAACGGATTTAGATCTGGTTGTTTTCTATGCTTTGCTTAAACTTTCTGGTTCATTTTGCGACTTCTCTCATCGTGCTAAGTACCATAGATCGCTTGCGGTGCCGATGTATTTATGCAAATCCAACAGAGTGGCTGTGGGCCGAGAGCAGGGGGGCGGGGCCTCCCTCATTCACTCGCCAGCCTCTGTTCGGGTTGGTCAACGTCTCGCCACGTGTTGGAGTCCACCTTGCCGCCGCTTAGCTAGCGAGACCTGTTTGTTCAACAGACTTTATCATCTACAGATTGTTGAGGAGTAACGTTTGACGTTTTTGAGAGAGAGAGAGATCAGAGCTCCATGTGTTTTAGACGGTAGCTGATCAGCTATAGAGGCAACGTCTATTGATTTTTAAAGTTTGTCCTGTTTCATTACTATGTGGGCGAAGCCACGGGGTACAGCTACTCCTCGTATACGTTTTAAAGATCTTATCTGTGTAATAGTGCGGAGGAAGGCCGCTCAGTTCAGGTGAATGAAGACACCTACAGTTAAGAACCAGAATTTTAATCACTCTTTTCATAAATTATACAGTATTGCAACAATTAGTAGTGACATTGCTTAAATCGTTTTCATTTAAAAATCTTAGACGTTGGCTTTGCGTGCTTTTTCTTTGCTTGTTTGGCGTTCTGAGTTTGTTGTCTACAATGTACTTTTATTGTATTCATGCGCAGAGCAATGGAAGTGAAGTACAGTACGAGCTTCAAAGTGGGGAACTAACGTGAGCGTCTTTAGAAGTGTCGGGGAAGAGAGGACTACTCCAAGTGGTAAAATTGTGCTGTAAAGTTAACAATCGAATGAGGCACGCTGGTGAGCCTTTGGTGGATGTTTTAAGTTCTGACCTTCAATATGGCGCTTTCCTGTCTTATTTTAACGATTCATGGCTCAGGGTTCAATGAAAATTAAGAACGCACGGCCCCCTGTGGCACTATATTGTGCAATGGGAAAAATAAATTAAGGGCAGAAACTGCGGTTGAACACGCAGTATATGTTAACCCTTCACCGACAGGCAGACGTTACTGGCAGTCAGAAAAGTGGCAGAGTAAGACTGTGATGGAAGTCTCGCAGTCATTAACTATGACTTGCCCAGCGATTTCCAGTTGTGTAAACTGGCATTGTCTACCAACTAGACCAACAACTGCAATTGGCAAATCCGACACAGGCAAAGGCCATAAGTCGTGTCATGTGACATCAGCTGAAGAGTGTACGCCTGCCCCCCCGCCTTTACTGCTCACTTTGTTCTGCTATGGGTAGGCAAGAAACATGGTTGGTGTTTAAGAAGTGGCAAAGGAGGCCTGCCCCCTCCAGGGGTGCACAATGTTACTAAAATATGTCTTAAATAAAGGGTATTTCTTCCAGTATTTTTTATTTCTGTTATTTTTAGGCCACAGTTAATGTAAATATGTTAATCAAAGAAATTGGAGACATGGGGACTCCCTGTGTGGGGTTTTTCATGTGTGTTTGCTCCGGTGTCCTCCCATAATCTGAAGACATTAGGTGAATTGGTGATTTAAAATTGGCTCCTGATGTGTGTGTGTGTGTGTGTGTCCACCTTGTGATGGGCAAGCGCTCTGTCCAGGGTTTGTTCATGCCCGCATGCATTGCTTGCTGGGGTGGGCCCCAGCTGCCCTGTGTCCCTGCTGTAATAAGCGAGTTTAGTTTAGATCACAGATGTCGAACTCCAGTCCTGGAGGGCCGCAGTAGCTGCAGGTTTTCATTCTAACATTCTTCACCATTAGTGAGCCGTTTTTGCTGCTAATTAATGTCCTTTGCCTTTGTTTTAATTAACTTGACTCAGGCCCCTTAGTTGTCTCTATTTCCTTAATTAGCAGCCAAACAATAATGAGACACAAAACAAGCTGCCACCTGACCAGCTCACCTGTACTCATCACACAATATCAGAAAATAAAAGGTGAAATTCTCAGTAAGGTTGATCTCTCAGGTCACCCAAACATTTTGACAGTGTTCTTAGAAAAAACAGAAAAATGAACAGTTTTAGAAATGTCTGCTGTAGCAGAATGATAGCAGCAATAAGCTGTGGAATTAAATAACGAGTTTAATTAACAGCAAGAATTGGCTTCTCATTAAGAAACTGGTTGGAGTTTGAAAACCCAGTTCAGTTGGTCATCTGTTGGCTCATTTCATATCTCATTTCTGTTTGGCTGTCATTTAATGAAGAAAAGAATCAATTCAGAGGACTGAATCCTTAAAAACAGGGCTATTAACATGAAGGGAAAAGAAGATAATTAGCAGTGAAAACTGGTCACCGATTAGGAAACAGGGTCAAAATGAAAACCTGCAGCCACTGCGGCCCTCCAGGACTGGAATTCGACACCCCTGGTTTAGATGATGGATAAATCCACGAATACTATAATGCCCTAAGCAACTCTCTGGTGCATATCACTTACTCTTAAAAAAAGACTGAGAACCATTCTGTATAATTTGAATTACAGACTAACTTATTGTTTCAGATTTGGCTTGAGAGAGGTTATTTTAACTTTTATATCTTGTCTACAGTATTTTCATCTTTTACTTGTCCAATCACCACTCCTGCTGGCAAAGTTGATCCTCATGTATTTAGCACATATGGTGTGCGTGTGCCTGGCACTTAAGCCTGCCTATGCATACAGCGGCGTGGTGGTCTGAGCAAATCTCTATCACACATCCCTGTAACAAAATATTAAAAAAAAAAAAAAATGTGATACTCATCTATGGTGAAGCAATTACAAATATAACAGGAAATGCTCCAACTTTGAAATCAGTTAAGCAAGTCACACCTGAATGTCAAGCTATTGCATATGCTTTGTAACTTATTAAAAATAAGAAAGTGCTGATTTTTTGTAATTAAAATACATAGTATGACCTGCAGAGAGGTGCCGGGCACAAGTTCAGCACACACATTTTTCTTTTTTCTTTTTCCTCGCCTTCCCCCATTTCTCACGTGTACAGCACAGTTCAAGCACTAGAACACAGCGCAAAACACTTTCTTTTCTTCTTTCTTTCTCTTCATTTGTCTCTTTTTCTCCACTCCTCCTCAAGCAAACTCTTGTCTTTTGTGTTACACAATCTACTTATCTGTTATCCATTCATATGCTCAAAATGTATGTTTTGCTGAAATGTTAATAGTTCTTCCAGAAAACTCTGCACACAAGATAAACAGAAAAGACACTTTCTTTTAATACTGTGCTTTTGAATTAGACACAGGATTCTTGACCAATGAATGAGATGGACATGGGATGTGATGTAAATATGTAGGAGTACAGCTTTGACTCTAAAATATACTGTTGTTTTTATGGTTAATCTGGACCCCCAAACTTCAATGTCAAACTGTGACATGGCAAGAAGGGAACAACATTAGACCCCTGGAAATTTATGAGGAGATCAGGGCATTCAGCCCAACAAGTCCATCCATTGTATTCATTTAACATTATCCGATAATATGAAGCCAGCCTCTGAAGATCCCTAAAGTCTTACTCTCTACTCCATTAATTGGTAATTTATTCCATGTGTCTGTGGTTCTTTGTATGAAGAAAAGGTGTCTGACATTTGTGTGAAATCTGCAGTTTTCAACTGTGTCCCCATGTTCTTGTTGCAGAGTTTATTTGAAAGTAATATCAGGATCCACTGAACTTATTCCAATCATAATTTTAAACACTTCAATCGTGTCCCGGTTTGCTTAAACTGGAAAGGTTCAACTCTTCCTGCCTCCACTACCTCTTAGGCATAAAATCAGCCTTGTCGGTATTCTCTGAACTTTCTCCAGCACTCCTATGTCTTTTCTTGTAATATGGAGACCAAAACTGTACACAGCAGTCCAGGTAAAACCTCAGTAGTGTGTTATAAAACCTTAACATACCCTCCCTTGACTTGCACTCCACACCTTGGGCCGTATAACCTAATATTCTGTTAGCTTTCTTTATTGCTTCTGTCTACTGTCTGGATGACTTATTACTGTGTAATAAACAAGCAGAAACCGTAGGAAGTGTTGGGGCACCCGTGGGCAATTCCCGTATAATTAGAATCTCAAAAAAGAGAACCAAAAAAATGCTGGTATGAGTGCTAAGAGATGTCTTTTCAGGCGAGAGTCTGGTTTCAACTACCAAAGACGAACTATGAGAGATTCCAGCAGGAAGAGGCGGGTCCAGATGGACAGACATGGGAAGTGATGTCAGCAGTGGAAGCGCCATGGATCTTCCCATCAACAAATGAAGAAACAGAGAAGGCGTTATCCCAGACCTCCAATCTCTGGAGCCCTTAAACTGCCCCCTATGTGCGACAAGGGGTACTTTCAAGTTTCAGACACCCCATTGTGTACTCAAACGTTTCTTCTTTCTACAAGTAACACTTTACATTTACTTACATTAAATGTCATCTGTCCAAGCCTCTATGTTGTTCAAAAGCCTCTGGAATAATTTAGCTGATGCTACATTACAGTTGCCACCGAAAGTGGGTAGAAGGCTGGATCAAAAGATAAGCAGCATGGACTGAACCAGGGCTTGCAATTTTAACTGGTTATGCAGCGTGCGGAAAACACTAGCTGGCTCCGTTGCTGCAGATCTTGGGTCGATAATTAACACTTTAAGATAGTTATCTCTCATTCATCTTCATGTTTAAGTAAAAGAATTACCTTCCTTCCCAATTTTTCCCTAATTACTTATTTTAAGAGATTCTTGGGTTTGAATCCATTTTTAGTAATTAGTTGAGGAAACACTGTCACAGGTGACCTCCGCCCCTTTCTGTTTCTTGTCTGGAATCAGCAGTGCTACAATATCTACAAATAATATTCAGATCAGTGAGAAATGGCATTTTCCTGGTCACATTATGTTTGGAGCGACATGATAAAGGCATAATGTGTTTGCCTTATTTTCACAAAAAGGGTGTTAACCCTGACAATCAAATAGCAAATTACTTTGTGTTGCTTGCAGAACGCCGACCCAAGTGTACATGAACACAATGAAGTCGGATGGAGAGAAGTGTCGAGAGGTAATTCTGAGGAATCTGAAATCCTGAGAATTCAAGCGTGTATGACTTGAGCAGCTCAGCATTGGCTCTTGTGGCTCCTGTGAGTTGTAATGTGTGAGCTCTGACAATAAGGGTCAAAAGATATGGGTGTTTGTTTTAACACTAGCATTATAGGAGACAAATGTAATATTTACATGTTTAGAGAGTCGTTATTGTCATGTGTGCAGAGTACAGTGAAAGTCTTACTTGTGTATGCTGATCAACGTGCAACACATCGCACTCACAGGGGCCATGATTAGTGAGTAAAACCCTGTCGTGTGTATCTGAAAGGTAATTGGATAGAAGGGTGTATTAATCAGTACTAGCCCCCTAAGCGAGCACCACCTTCCATCCGTGTAGGTCATGGTGAAACTGTTTATCTTAGCTCTACAGGGTTTATGGTGCACATTTGTAATGAATCGGTATGTTGGACTGTAGCAAGCACCTGAGCAGTCACGGCCGTTCTAAATATTGAGTGTGTGTGAAAGTGCCCTGTGATGGGCAGACACAGCATTCAGGCTCGCCTCCAGTTATGCCACTTGTGCTTCTTGAAAAAGCATTAGCCCCCGTGACTCTGAAAAGGTTAGGCGGGTTAGAGAATCCATTGTTCTAAATTCACAAATCCACAGCAGAAGCCATGAATCTAAAACCTGGACTAAGAATGGAGTTACTGACCAGACTAGAGCTTTGAGTAATAGAGACGTTACAGCGAAAACCTGCAGTCACTGTAACCCTCAACAGTGGAGCCATGAACCCTAGAAAACCTGCAGCTACCTCAGCTTTGCTCTGGCCATTATGTGCCCTTGCTGATATGTGACCTGACATTTACAGGCCGACTTTTACTTGAATAAACTGTCTGTATTCAATGGTGCTTATTCTTGGCAAATGCTATCTCTAAGTGTTTTACTTGTGGAGGACACTCTTATATATACTGCTATATAAACTGCTCAAAAAAATTAAATGAACACTTTGAAATCACATCAGATCTCAAAGGGAAAAAAATCCTGCTGGATATCTATACTGATATGGACTGGGTAATGTGTTAGGATTGAAAGGATGCCATGTCATTTGATGGAAATGAAAATTATCAACCTACAGAGGGCTGAATTCAAAGATACCCCCGAAACCAAAGTAAAAAGTGATGCGGCAGGCTAGTTCATTTTGCCAAAATTTCATTGAAGCAACTCAGAATCATACTCATTAGTTTGTATGGCCCTCACGTGCTAGTATGCATGTCAGACAACGTCAGGGCATGCTCTTAATGAGACGACGGATGATGTCCTGGGGCATCTCCTCACAGATCTGGACCAGGGCATCACTGAACTTGGACAGTCTGAGGTGCAACCTGGTGGCATCGGATGGACCGAAACATAATGTCCCAGAGGTGTTCTATTGGATTTAGGTTAGGCGAGCGTGGGGGCCAGTCAATGGTATCAATTCCTTCATCGTCCAGGGACTGCCTGCATACTGTCGCCACATGAGATCGGGCATTGTCGTGCACCAGGAGGAACCCAGGACCCACTGCACCAGCATACAACAGTGAGTTGTGTCAACAGTGGGTCCAAGGCTTTCATCCCGATACCCAGTGGCAGTCAAGGTGCTGTTGTCTAGCCTGTAGAGATCTGTGCATCCTTCCATGGATATACCTTCCCAGAGCATCACTGACCCACCACCAAACCGGTCATGTTGAACGGTGTTACAGGCAGCATAAAGTTCTCCATGGCTTCTCCAGACCCTTTCATGTCTGTCACATGTGGTCAGAGTTAACCTGCTCTCATCTGTGAAAAGCACAGGCCGCCTGTGGTGGATCTGCCAATTCTGGTATTCTATGGCAAATACCAATCAAGCTCCACGGTGCCAGGCAGATAGCACAGGGCCCACTAGAGGACGTCAGGCCCTTAAGTCACCCTCATGAAATCTGTTTCTGATTGTTTGGTCAGAGACATTCACACCAATGGTCTGCTGGAGGTCATTTTGTAGGGATCTGGCAGTGCTCATTGTGTTCCACCTTGCCCAAAGGAGCAGATACTGGTCCTGCTGATGGGTTAAGGACCTTCAACGGCCCTGTCCAGTTCTCCTAGATTAACTGCCTGTCTCCTGGAATCTCCTCCATGCCCTTGAGACTGTGCTGGGAGACACAGCAAACCTTCTGGCAATGGCACGTATTGATGTGCCATCCTGGAGAAGTTGGACTACCTGTGCAACCTCTGTAAGGTCCAGGTATCGCCTCATGCTACCAGTAGTGACACGGACCATAGCCAAATGAAAAACTAGTGAAAAAACAGATGAGTAGGGAAAAATGTCAGTGGCCTCCACCTGTTAAACCATTCCTGTTTTGGGGGTCGTCCCATTGTTGACCCTCTAGTGCACCTGTTGTTAATTCCATTAACACCAAAGCAGGTGAAACTGATTAACAACCCCCTCTGCTACTTAACTGACCAGATCAATCTCCCAGAAGTTTCATTGACTTGATGTTATACTCCAATTAAAAAATGTTCCTTTAATAATTTTGAGCAGTATATATTCAAATAGTTTGATCACAGGCAGGTATAAGGTTAAATGTGTGTTCTTGTCAACCCTTAACCATTAAGCCACAGCACCTAACAGTCTGCCGCATCACTTATTTTATATTAAGTCGCTATGATCTTTATTTCACAAGCAGGATGCTGTGAAACATTTAAATGATCAAACCCAGACATTTATCCTGCTTTATTGGCACAGCACTCCTGTATTTCACTTTAAACATTACAGAGCTCAGTGTCCAATGTTCAAACATGAAAAATAATCAAATGGCACAGCTTGTTTTGTCTTTGAGTATTTTTCAGGCCAAGTCTGATAAATGCATTTTCAAAAGCAGCAAACATTCCTCGGAAGTAGTTTGATGCTATTTTAATTGTGTTATAAATTGCTCATTGTGCAATGAAAGGCATAATGGATGTCGCACATTGTAATAATGAGGCTAAATGTGGTTCGCTGAGAGTAATGCAGGTTTCTAAATGAATATTTTGTGAGGCAGCAGTCCATTTGGATGGCATGCTGGTTACATGAATTACATCTGCAGGCATGTTTTGAGATATTGCTTCTGACTACGTTACGTGCACATCAGAGGGCCACAATTGGGGAACTAAAAGCAAAAATGATCTCCGACCACTTGCTAAGAATCCTACGCCTCTTATTCATTTTCATTAAGCTTTGAATATAAACTTGTGCAAATGTTCAGAGCCTCACCCTGCTATTTTTCCAATGGGTTATTTTATGCTCGATTCATGAGACCAATGAAATTGCATCAATCTTGCTGAGAACTGACCCACATTTTACAGCTTAATGAATTGACATCATATCTTTTTTTTTTGCCTAAAGTAAAACCATGGAAGATGTGAATATAAAAATTTTCACCTGCTGTCCTAGAATTCCATTCATCCATCTACTTTCTGAAGTCGTTTATCACAATATAGGGTTTTGGGGGGCATCGACAAGAGCAGGAGTAGAGGTAACTAACTGAGGATAAGGTTTCAGCGCCTCATGGGGAACACTCATTTACGCTAAGCCAATTAACCTAATACGTTGTTGGGACGTGGAAAGAAACCAAAGAGAGCATGCCGACTACATCCCCTGTTGGCAAGTCATGATTAAGTTGAGATGCTGAAGCTAAGCACAGCAACACCACACTTCAGTCTCTCCAATACGTGAGTTGGCTTTGTCTTAAAGCCAAGCACTGCACCACCACACTACCCTCACTCCAGTATGTGAATTAGATATGTTGTTCCCAGTATGCTCTCGGTGTCCACTTTAGTTTCATCTGTCAAGTACCAGGCAGCCTGAATTCTTCCAGGCATCGATGCAACTCGGTTGCATCACACAGTTTTGGGTAAATACTCCAGCCACCCATTCATTCTGCTCATCCTAAAGGTGCTCTACTGGATTGAGATTTGGGGACCATGTAGGACAACAAAGACACTGCTTGTCCATCATACAAGCTTGACATGCTGCGTGCATTGGCACATTCTCTTGCTGGAAGTATCCATTTGAACAAAGTTAAACTGTAATAATAAAGAGATGCATAGGGTCTCGACAACGGTGTTTGGGGGCACGGTGGTATTTAAGGGAGGCTGAACTGGTTTTGAAATGGCCTGATGAATGCCCAAACTGTTACACTTCCATTACCAACATTCGCCCTAGACATGGCTGCGTTGATCCATGGAACCGTGGTGTCTGTTCCACATTCCAAGCCTATATTAACCATCTGAATTTTAAAACAGAAATCAGGATTTGTTTTTTTTTTTTTTGTTTTTGGTTCTGCCAATCTGAAGCTCTCCAGTTTTTTTGATCACTTTAATCTTCTGTTGGTGGCTGAAAAGTGTGGAGCTAGGCATGGTCTTCTGTCGCTGTAGAACAACACTTTCTGGTATGCCATGTGCCCTTCTGCATATCACTGTTATAAGGAATTCTTGGGGCCTGTATGCTGCCTTGAATGGTGTTTTTGGCAAAGAACTGCTGGTCACCAGATGTTTTTTTATTTATTGCACTACACCATGTGAACTTCAGACGTGCCAGGAATTGTGGTTAATTCCTCTAGAAACGAATCTGTGCAAAAAAAAAAAAAAAAAATGGTTAGGTCATTTTCAGAAATCGGGCTTCTTAGCTGTGTGTCTTTGCTTTGTACTGCTTTTTCAAACAATACATTTCCAGAAAGATGAACAACCCTTAATTCAGCAGTTCTTTATATTCAAATTAGGCTCAAAACATCAACAATCAAGGCCTGACTCAAAAGATGAAGAGTTGCTTTTTGGGGTTTGTGGCAAATTGGTAAATGCCCTAGCGCCCACTGCCTTCATTATATGGAAGAAATTTAGTGGCACCTCCACAGGGTGCCCTGTTCTCGCCATGCAATGGAGGCAATGAAACACAGATAGAAGAAAGTGTCAATCAATCTTCTTTATTATCTAAGTCTGGCAAGAGGTAACCCTTACCGGAGTACAAGCAGCTTATTAGCAAGTGTTACAAAGGAGGCGCTCTGTTTATACACTTCATTGATTAGCTCACAATTCTAAGGAATTCTTTGCATGATTGGTTACGTCCAGTTGCTAACGGTACATGGCAGAACCTTCGTACTTAAATGGCCACAGTTCACCCGATCCACTAGGCTGATTGATAGTCCTGTTAACGTAGGAGTACGTGACCTGTTTAGGTGTGTTTGAGTCGTTCTGAACTTTTTGAATGACCATAGGTTTCCTTCTTAGTTTGGCCATGTCATTCAACAGGAAACATAGCCTGAGTATAACAAGAGAGCACCTAGCATAAGCTCAGAAGAATAAGGGACTCGACACAAACCGAGCAAATAATGTAGCTGGTTTCCTTTTTAACAGCACACCTCTATCACATGCTAGGTGCACATCAAACCAGGGTTCTAATTCACCTTCTGCAGCTCTTAGACCAATTCCAAGAGCAGCCAGCTGATGGAAGGAAAGAAGGCCAACTGAATGAATTTATCAAATCACACTGAACTTCCGAGTTGCCTGTGGTGGTTTTTACTTTCATGCCATGCTCCTGTTCTTACTGCCAGCTGTCTTGCCCTCAATTGCCTGCCAAACTGACCCTCAGCCTATGCTAGTCACAATACATGGCTAGGAATCGGTGTGAGAACTCTAAGGCAATGTGGTCATCAGTCACGTACTGCAATTTCACTTCATGTGAGAGCTACAGAGACCACCAATAGACAAAACTGTATTATATGTGTCAGGCCTTCCATCTAAAACACGTCGAGAGTTGTTTCAAGATGCAAATCTGATTCTGCCTTTAGGTATTAACATGTTGGCCCTTTGTCAGCAACACAAATGCATTCATGCATTTCTCGTTTCCTTTAAACAATTTAAGGTGTAATGTAAATCAAACAACAGCGCTCTAACATCCTACTCACTATAACAAGTTAGAAAATTTGGTTCCGTTAACCAAAATTGATGTAGACATGCCTTTTATGAATGTGATTTAAAAATTCTTTTTTGCTGTGAATTTATATTGTATATTTTATAATCCTGTTTTTCTACTGTATTATTTAATAATGTATTAGTGTTTCCAGTCCACCACAAGGCACACAAGACATGGCCGCCCCTCTCATTGTGGCACTTCATTTAACTGTGGGATGAAATGCAAAAACCTCACAGAAAGCACCCCTAACTGGAAAGGGCGCCACTATAATTAATGAAGACCAAATTTATTAACAGTCACCAGGAAATGGCAAGGGTCAAAGTCAGTCATTTAGCAGAATCGACAAACTACTTCTTCTTTTGGCTGCTCCTGTTAGGGGTTGCCACAGCAGATCATCTTCTTCCATATCTTTCTGTCCTCTGAATCTTGTTCTGTTACACCCATCACTGCATGTCCTCTCTCACCACATCCATAAACCTTCTCTTAGGCAGGCTTCCTCTTTTCATCTTCCCTGGCAGCTCTATCCTTAGCATCCTTCTCCCAGTATACCCAGCATCTCTCCTCTGCTCATGTCCAAACCAATGCAATCTCACCTCTCTGACTTTGTCTCCCAACCGTCCAACTTGAGCTGATCCTCTAATGTACTCATTTCTAATCCTATCTATTCTCGTCACTCCCATTGCAAATCTTAGCATCTTTAACTCTGCCACCTCCAGCTCTGTCTTCTGCTTTCTGGTCAGTGCCACCGTCTCCAACCCATATAACATAGCTGGTCTCACTGCCGTCCTGTAGACCTTCCCTTTCACTCTTGCTGCTATCCGTCTGTCACAAATCACTCCTGTCACTCTTCTCCACCCATTCCACCAAGCCTGCACTCTCTTTCTCTTCCACAATCCCCATTACTCTGTACTGTTGATCCCAAGTATTTAAACTCATCCATCTTCACCAACTCTACTCCCTGCATCCTCACCATTCCACTGACCTCCCTCTCATTTACGCACATGTATTCTGTCTTGTCCCTACTGACCTTCATTCCTCCCCTCTCTAGAGCATATCTCCACCTCTCCAGGGTCTCCTCAACCTGCTCCCTACTATCGCTACAGATCACAATGTCATCAGCAAACATCAACAACACAAAACCTTCACAACTCAAAGGGCCATCTTACAATGAGGGATGCAAATGCCTTGTTTGAAATGTAATGGATGACACTGAAAGAAAAAAAACTGTTGAACTGCAAGTTGAAAGGTTAATATAAAGAACAAAGCCCTGGGGTGACCATATCATGCCCATCCAGCCATTAATTTTCTAAACTAGCTTATTTTAATTTTAGGGTCATGGTGATCAAAGTCTGTCCTTGCAGCAACTGGCACAGGCAATAAATAAATGCTGCATGTCTTCTCATTCTTACTGGTTCAGTTTTGAGTTTCAAATTTATCTGTATTTGGGTGGACGGTGAAAAAAAACACAAAGACTTGAGGAGAAATGGCGACCAGGCCAGTGTTTAGTCCCAGACCCCTTGAGTTATGGCTATTTGAAATAGTTATTTGCTTACATGATTGCAAGAATCTTCTGACTCTGTGCGTAATCAAGTGAGTTCAGAAAATGGAAAGGAAAGCTAGTTTTGAAAAGGAAGACACCCATGAAGCTTACTATTTACCATGAAGACTAGCTGTGTGTTTGTGTTGCACGCCATTTGTTGGAACAGACCTATGGCTGCACCGTTAAAAAACATCTGAAGAAGACGTTGACTTTAAACCTTCTTCAGAAGGCTGCCTTGCTCATTAAAGGGGAGTTCTTTGACAACCAACCGTTTTTTTAAACCTTGGGGACTTCAGATATACTGTACAGCATATGTGTGAGCTATAGTTAGATGTTAGCCACAAAGTAAAATTCTGGCATAAGATTCATTAGCAAGAAATGAGAAATAATTTCCTATTTAAATATGACTATAAGCCTGAGTAGTCAATAGCTATTATGTGATTACACAATAATAAAAAAAGAACATGTTGCTGGCAATAAAGAAAAAACACTTCAGGGACAGCAAATGTCAGTTTGTGTGGGCCTGTCAACCAAGGTGTGTTAACAGACAGATTTTATTATTTTCATTACTTTTTTCAATGTTCTTGTCAGAAAATGGCAAGAGCATAGGAAAATGCATCAATTTAGTCGTGGAAGCCTTAAAAGCTGCTTCTTATGCCAAGCTGCTTGTGTAGACCCTGCTTAAGCTGAAATCTGGCTTGGTGATGAATGAGCGCTGACTATAACCTAATGAGGAGATTCGACAGTCATTAGCATATTAATTAAGATGTCACAAGAGATCTTCTGAGTGCCAAAAAGTGGCAGGGGCCCCATTTAAACACACCAAAGGTATGGCACTTCTTCACTGAATGGAAAAAAAAAATAATAATAATAATTGAATGCAACATTGAATATTAGCAGACAATTATGCTAAGAAGCCTCACTCTACATTTTAGTCCAAATATGAAACCTTTATCCATTTCTTTTTGGGTGTACTTATAAGACTAGAGTGGGAGATGGGCGGGAACAAACCCCAGGCCAGTTCAGATTCATTAATAAAAATAATAACTAAGGTCTCGATGAATCTGACAGCTTGCCCATAGACTTAAAAGGATGTTTGTTTTTTGCAGAATTCAATTTACGATCAGGTAGAGTTTATTTTGCCTCAAACCATTTGACATGCTGCAGTAGACATGCTCCTCATTGTCTTGGCCAGTGACAGGTGCCGTTTGTGATCTGATGGCTTCAAATCTTGGCCCAGTCACAGTCTGTGTGTTTTCTCCTGCATCCACGTGAGATTTATTTTAAAATTCTCTGAATTTCTCCCACAGATATTGGGCCATCTTAACAGCATCATACACCCCCGGGCAAAGTAGTGCGCTGGAGTCCTGTTTTGATAGCAAAACAGAAACATACATAGGCATCAGAAACATCTTGTGCCACTATGCTCCTGGGCCCCCGACCAGTGCCCGTTGTTGCCCATACGTTACAGCGGCCTGACAGACAGACATTCTGACAATGAGGTAACCGTAGAGCTATTGTAAAATTGAGAAGACTTGAGGACAACATAAAGAAAGTATAAAAAACAAGACAGCTGAGGGTGTTTTTAGAAGTGACAGGTGAAGAGGGAAAAGTAACAGTTTAGATCTCGACATAAGTCATACAAAGAGATGTAGAGCTTATAAACAAATCAAGAACCCCGCAGAATGTGGTTAGTAAAGGAAGGAAAACAAGCTAAGCGCTCCTGTTTTATTCAGCACCAGGAGGCTCTTAATCGGCCCACTCTGAGTGTGTGCCCAATGCTCTCCAGGGTAGGTTCCCAATGCTCCTGAGGTAGACTGCATCGTCTCATGACCATGTGCTCCAATAAGGAAGAGGTTAGGAGCACACACTGATACAGCGCATTGCCGCACCCACCACATGACAAACCAACTGAGGATCCAGATTAGGACCCGAGTGCAGCCATGCAACAGGTGATACCTCAGCACCACACTAGTTCAGATGGAGTAGAACAGTGGGAGGTTTTTTTATGGTGGCTGGAGTGCCAATTCTGCCACCAACCCCCAAGTTTTTCCCTGCAGGTTGGAGGGCCTACATGCAGGGCTGGATGCAGATTAACGTCACACCCAGGACGGAGCATGTTTGTAAAATGAAGGGATGTTTTCTTACACTACAATATACTTGTGTGCTAATATATACAGTGCATCCGGAAAGTATTCACAGCGCATCACTTTTTCCACATTTTGTTATGTTACAGCCTTATTCCAAAATGGATTAAATTCATTTTTTTCCTCAGAATTCTACACACAACACACCATAATGACAACGTGAAAAAACTTTACTTGAGGTTTTTGCAAACTTAATAAAAATAAAAAAAAACTGAGAAAGCACATGTACATAAGTACTCACAGCCTTTGCCATGAAGCTCAAAATTGAGCTCAGGTGCATCCTGTTTCCCCTGATCATCCTTGAGATGTTTCTGCAGCTTAATTGGAGTCCACCTGTGGTAAATTCAGTTGATTGGACATGATTTGGAAAGGCACACACCTGTCTATATAAGGTCCCACAGTTGACAGTTCATGTCAGAGCACAAACCAAGCATGAAGTCAAAGGAATTGTCTGTAGACCTCCGAGACAGGATTGTCTCGAGGCACAAATCTGGGGAAGGCTACAGGAAAATTTGTGCTGCTCTGAAGGTCCCAATGAGCACAGTGGCCTCCATCATCCATAAGTGGAAGAAGTTCGAAACCACCAGGACTCTTCCTAGAGCTGGCCGGCCATCTAAACTGAGCGATCGGGGGAGAAGGGCCTTAGTCAGGGAGGTGACCAAGAACCCAATGGTCACTCTGTCAGAGCTCCAGAGGTCCTCTGTGAAGAGAGGAGAACCTTCCAGAAGGACAACCATCTCTGCAGCAATCCACCAATCAGGCCTGTATGGTAGAGTGGCCAGACGGAAGCCACTCCTTAGTAAAAGGCACATGGCAGCCCACCTGGAGTTTGCCAAAAGGCACCTGAAGGACTCTCAGACCATGAGAAACAAAATTCTCTGGTCTGATGAGACAAAGATTGAACTCTTTGGTGTGAATGCCAGGCGTCACGTTTGGAGGAAACCAGGCACCGCTCATCACCAGGCCAATACCATCCCTACAGTGAAGCATGGTGGTGGCAGCATCATGCTGTGGGGATGTTTTTCAGCGGCAGGAACTGGGAGACTAGTCAGGATAAAGGGGAAAGATGACTGCAGCAATGTACAGAGACATCCTGGATGAAAACCTGCTCCAGAGCGCTCTTGACCTCAGACTGGGGCGACGGTTCATCTTTCAGCAGGACAACGACCCTAAGCACACAGCCAAGATATCAATGGAGTGGCTTCAGGACAACTCTGTGAATGTCCTTGAGTTAGCCAACCAGAGCCCAGACTTGAATCTGATTGAACATCTCTGGAGAGATCTTAAAATGGCTGTGCACCGATGCTTCCCATCCAACCTGATGGAGCTTGAGAGGTGCTGCAAAGAGAAATGGGCGAAACTGGCCAAGGATAGGTGTGCCAAGCTTGTGGCATCATATTCAAAAGGACTTGAGGCTGTAATTACTGCCAAAGGTGCATCGACAAAGTATTGAGCAAAGGCTGTGAATACGTATGTACATGTGATTTCTAGGTTTTTTTATTTTCAATAAATTTGCAGAATTCTAAGGAAAAAAATGAATTTAATCCATTTTGGAATAAGACTGTAACATAACAAAATGTGGGAAAAGTGATGCGCTGTGAATACTTTCCAGATGCACTTTAAGTATAACACAAAGATGTAGGGGGCATGCCTGTGTGCCACAACAGGCAGTTCTTGAAACAATAACATAATATAAGCCTATAAGGGCAGCACTTGGCACAAAGCAGGAGTCATTTTTAAAAATACAAAAAAGATGGATGAATATTGGAAGGACACCAAACCACATAGAAATAAACAGGATGCAAAAATGTGCCGTTTCTCTGGGTCTCACTAAACTTGTAAGATTAGCCCCTGTCTGCTGAGTGGGGTGGCAGTTCCACGTGCTTGCTATCCAAACCCCAAAACATCTGACCTGCGTACCACTCACACATTCTCTCTCTCTCACACTATTCTAGCCATGCGCCCCCCTTGTCACTCAAGGCCCAGCCCCACTATCATAAAGGTGCACGTGTGGTTCTTCAAAGTGAATGCATAGGGGAACTGGGAATAAGAAGGTGGCAGAAAGAACCTTTACTTGTTTAGACCCAAAGCAGACTCAATAAATAGCCATGAACAGATGGTAAGAGATCTGGGAAATGCCAGTGGGTTTATGATTTTAACAAGACTCATGCTGCATGCATTAACACAAGCTAGTTCAGGTTATCTTTATCTGTCAGTGTCCTGCTAGGTGGCAGAGGCTGAGAGACACATTCAATATTTCTGTTTTGTCAACATATTAAGAACCTTTACAAAGCTCAAAGAACCAACTCAATTTGCAAAAAAAAAAAAAAGGTTATTTGTCAAGCAATGGTTCTACTAGGAACCACACATCCCAGTAAAGTGCCATTAAAGAACCAGTATTTTTAAGAGGGGTCAATCCATGGAGCCATTTCTGAAATGTTTCTAGAGAGTCCCTCATGGGGCTGCAGGTAATTCCTGATCATTCTGAATGACTGGGCACAACGAGTGTGCATAACAGGACACAAATGAACTCAAATGGGAGCCATACACACTGTATTGTTAGCTTGGTGCCCACGGTGTAATTCCTTCCAGAGCACATATCCAGTCTAAAGAATGCACACATTTAAGGTTCAAGATATTTTCATAATCATGCTTTACACAAGAAAACATGAAGTTTGCCTTCTTAGTTGCACCCAATAATGGACAGAAAAGAAATAAACTAAACAAACAGAGAGAAGACAGGTTAAAGCTTGTGTACAAATTCTAAGATATTTGCATCATTTAAAAGACAGATTCTTTGCTAGCCACTTCTGGCAATTTACATTTTTACCTTAAAATGGTTTCATGGTACATATGAAAACTGTGTACTTCAGAATGTATTTATTATCTCCAATATGTCTGATTATAGAGGCGTATGGCATTGGGTAGGAAGGGATTTCTGGATTTGTTTGGGCCTTAAAAGCGACTCTCATCCCTGATATACTGAAGTCAAGTTCTGCGTGTAATGGGGGTCTTTCAACATCTCTCTGACACACGCTTACCAAATCCTCTACGTACGTCAGCCCCAGTCACTTGAGCTGCATGTTTAGTAGTCTGCTGGAGCTTTTTCAAACTTTGGTTGGTCAGACCACTAAACCAGGCACCGAAGCTGGTGACAGACTGGATCACCCTGCGATTAAAGGACAACATGAGGTCCTTGTCTACTTTAAACACACAGAGTTTATGGAGCAGAAATGAGTGCTGATTGCATTTAGAGTACACGTTATTGTATTTATAGTTCAGATTTTTATCTAGGGTAGTTCCTAAGTATTTATATTCAGTCACTTGTTCCACGTCCTGTCCCAGTACAATGATTTGTTAACGTGCAGACTTCTGTCTCTTCAAATCAAATATCACTTCTTTGATCTTTCTGACATTCAGAGTAAAAAGTGTCTTACTGCACTAGAGTATCAAACAGTCCACTTGATTTAAATGATGGGTTTCATTCTTCACAGGTAAGCATCCTAGCAGCATAACTGATAAAGGAGCAGTGCCCATTGTCCTAATATAGCACCTTTCATACAGTGATTGTGGTTTTTAAGTGTAAACCACAGGGTGTTGAGTCCAGGCTTTACAGCTGCTGGATCCTAAGCAAGTCCCTATTGCTGCCCCTACTTATATTGTACAAATACCGAAAAAGACAAACTTGTGCAACAGCTTAGGCCAGGATTCACTGTAAAAAAGATGCTATGTAAGGACAGTATGTCTATAGAGTGAAATTGTAAGCCCGGGTAGGGGCCACATATTGAATCTTGGTCGAGGTTTGAACCTGCAGGCTTCTACTTTCCACTGCACTTGGCTAGAGTGCCTGAGATGCCCAAATTTAAATTCAGGTATTCATTAATTTTGTGGTATTCTAGTGTATCATTTGACACACCACTGGACAACCAGAAACTGTGCAGAGAAAATGGAAAAAAGAGAAGATTTCAGTTTAGGGACTTTAAATAAATTAAACCTTTGTCTTTAAATATTAAATAATTTGTCTATCTGGACTGATTACTGTTAGTCTCACAATTGGGAGATCTGGTTGCCTCGTTCAGCTTTAAAGTTTGTGAATTGGATCAAGGAGTATTGTTTAAAACAGGTGGATGTTTGAATTACTGCTTATTTAGCACTTTAATCGTCGTGGCGTGATGGCGATTATCAGTCATTATCTTTATTTCTCTCATATCTTTTTACGTCTCTGATTTGCCCTTAAAAGAGTAAAAAAAGGGGGGGGGCAAGGCATACATCGCTGTAGTTGTCAGGCAGGTTGAAATTTGCAACACCTTTCCTCAGTGTTCCTCATAGTTTATCTGGCTTTGTCTATTAATAAAATACAGCTAAAACATCAAAACAGAAAGAGAAAACTTCCTGACTTCCAGACAATGGATTTCTGACTTCCTTTCTTTATGGAAAGAATACGAGGCTGAGAGGCCGAGATAAAAGAGGAATGATTAGTCTCAGAAGTGATTCACATCAAAATCCATCACTCATGCAAATGTAAAGCAGCCTTGGGTAATGAAGTGACCGCTGTGTTAAAGGACGATACGTGTAAAATATTTTCATACAGCATGCACCAGGAATGAGGAGATGACACCGAGGAGAAGCTCGTGAAAAATTAGATGAGCGCAAAAGGATGCAATCCAAAGGGACAGCAATTGATGACAAGGCAAACAAGTGCAGGGCTGACGTGAACACAAAATCGCAGCCAACCGGACAGCATTAACGAAAGTAGAATGTGTGGGGATAAGTATGAACAAGGCAACCAGCGAGTTCTGGGTGGGAGACACATGGGGGGGGGGGAGGAAGTCTTCCTCCACAAACTTGAACTGGATTTTGTTTACCCATTGTGGATGGTATCCTGCTCGTTGTGGCTTCTTGTTTGTCAAATGTCTTTTCTACACCAAAAAAGCAAACGCGCTCAGTGCATGTGAGGCCAACCGTCGTGACTTAATCCTAGAAAATGGTGCTGCTGCTGCTGCGTAATTGAGAGTCTTCTCACTACTGCACATTCGGCCCACAATTCTATGGGCTTTTGCTGAGGACTAACGATATGCAGAATGCTGGCGCCGTTGATGAATGGCAGACAACAAGGGACACCTACATAGTGGGAGCAGCATAATAAGTGGAAGAACCGACCTTTTCTCTTTCGCTCCTTCATCACTGGGAGGTCGCAGGCAAAAGAGATAATGGGAATGTGTGTGACGTTATCTACTTACCATTGAAAGGCAGGACGTTTTCAGCTCCCACACAAGTCGAACACCGTAGGCAGGATAAAATTAATGGGAAAAAAGAGACCAGTGTCTGTGTGGAAGAGAGAAACTCCGCCAAGAGTTGCACAAGGGAAAGAGAATGAGGAAACGAGAAGAGTCCGAAGGGTCTGCTGTTATTCTCAATTGAAATGCATGTCATACTATAAACCGAGTTTAAACAATATATGTATCTCAACTGTACACACTCTAGTACTGTATACTGTATCTCTCCAGATCTAATTATGCAGATCCAGATCGTCTGGATGACTTTGATTTATGCGGGGACGATTCCAGTTCGGCGCGAAGACGATTCTTCATGTCGTCAGTTCGCACACTTCTCGATGGTCCGGGATTTTTTGGGTGATTTTCTATGTAATAAACTTAATAAGTTATAGCGTAATGAAAATTGCATAATTAGAACCGGACCACCCTATAGTGTATACACACAGATGATGAACGGTTAGCCACAAAAAAGTGCAAAGAAACTGAAACAAATAATGCAAACCAAAACCAGAAATCGAGTAAGTTAAAGCAAAGAAATACTAATAACAGCAAACCGTTAGTTTAAACAACTACTTAATAAGGATGGTGCCCCAGGCTTACATCCGTTTTCCTAATGGGCACAAGACAGGAGCTTAAACTAAATGTGAAAGGCAGCCCATCACCAACTCCATGTAAAGGTGAATTCTAGCCCCCCACAGTATCTTTACACAAGGGGGAGTAATCCCTGAGTGGCTCCATGATAGTCCCAGCTATAATTGTCATGGCTTCAGTAGCCAGTGGTGTACAGGCTGAATTACTGGACTTTAAATCACAAGGCTGCAGCTTTAACTTATGGTGTGACTCTGACCGAGTCCTATAAGCTGCCTGTGCTTTTATTCGACACTTGTGCTAAAAATGTGTGTGTGTAAAGCTTTGGGGTGGTGATTTGTAATTTGAATTACTTTTATTTATTTCCAGAGTTGAATACAGTATGATAATTAGCAGCAGGAGGAAGATTTACCTTTTTGTAATTGTGTGCTGTGTTTTAATTTTGTTTCTGAAACTTCTTATTCCATTGAATGCTGGAAGCTGGAATGTATTCCAGTGTCGGATGCAAGAAAAAAAAACCCGGGCCTCAATGAGACATAAGAAAGCTCTCTGCCTCTCTCTCATACACACACACACACATTTAGAGCCATGATTGATTAGTTGGTGGCTCTACATTAGCATGATGTTGCTGGTGGACAACTTGAATCTTTGGGAAAAGATTGGTTGTCACAAGTGAAAGGTGCAACTCCATGCAGACAGTGAGTGGGCGCTAATCGTTGTGCTAGCCAGGCTTTATATTTCAATTCTTCGTCACATTTAGAACATGTCACCCACTGTTGATTCACATTCGAAGTGTAAGGCATGTTGCTTCTCTCAGAGACACAATATTCAGCTTTTAATAGGTTTAAAAGTACAAGGTGAAAAGGAAGTGAAGACTTTCGCAAGGTGCTTTATGTATCCTTTTTGGAGCCAAATGCAGCTGAGCGTGACAAATCAGAAGGTTTAGGAAAAGCTTCCAGTGTTTTGTGTGTAAATGATGGAATAAAAAAGAATATCCGTCCATCCATTTTCTAGCCATTTATGCAATTCAGTGTTGCAGGGTTAGCTGTTGACCATCCTGGCCGTATTGATCACAAGGCGGACAGAGAAGCAAGAAAAACGTAGGTATTCATAGTTTTCTCTGAAGCACTTCATATGCATTTCTATATGTGGGTAAGTGGCACTGCCAGTTTGAATGGCACTTGATATACATAGGGGCAAAGTGGCGAGTTCTTCATAATTAACGTGAGGTCTTTTTCCGAAGAAAGTCTGTCCCAGTGATTTGCTGGGCTGCTGCTAGTCCTTTGAAGTTTCCATTTAACCTTTGTATTAGGGCTCTCTGATATACAGGGTGGTCCAGGTCTAATTATGCAGATCCAGATCGTCTGGATGACTTTGATTTATGCGGGGACGATTCCAGTTCAGCACAAAGACGATTCTTCATGTCGTCAGTTTGCACACTTCTCGATGGTCCGGGATTTTTCGGGTGATTTTCTACGTAATAAACTTAAGTTATAGCGTAATGAAAATTGCATAATTAGATCTGGACCCCCCTATATTGATATTCATAATAACATTAGATTCATCACGACTGCCAAGTAACGACCACATGGGGCACAAGCAGGCCAGGTAATGTGTGACAGAGCAGGATGGGAACATATACATTGTTTATAATGTGCAGGCAATAGCTGCTGACAGCTTACCAAAAAAAAATGTCAGTCTATTTAAATAAAGCCTCTAGCATCTTCAGGTCATGCAAATATTGAAAACCACTGTGACATTTAACAATTCAGAAAAAAGGTAATGGAGTAAGAACATTCACTTCACTAGCTGCTT
The DNA here is from genome assembly GCA_026402145.1 of Polypterus bichir lapradei. Lineage (NCBI taxonomy): Eukaryota > Metazoa > Chordata > Cladistia > Polypteriformes > Polypteridae > Polypterus > Polypterus bichir. Next base: position 56,893,345 of record JANRMT010062792.1, read on the forward strand.
GTCAAGAGTGAGCTGTGACTTGTGAACTGTCCACATACTGTACAGTACTGTTTTACGGTGCATTTCATGGCACAGTTTTCTTCATCGTGATGGGGAAGAAAGATGACACCCTTACATCAGTTAACCATAAATGTTTGCCACACTCCCATAAGTAAAGATGTGGGATGCAACTGCGAATATTTCTACATTGTAATTGTTTATGTTGACTGTGAGCCTGATTGAGTCATTTTTTCATACCGTCAAGATATTATGGACATAAATGAAGCTGTGGGTGAAGGCAGCTTCTAGAGATACAATAAAAAAAGCATCTAAAGGGCTGCTAAATCAGACGTCTGTAACAACGGCCTGGTATGACCCTTATTCATTGTTAGGGTACGATATGCCAGACAGAAGGCCTGAAGAGCAGATTGTTTTGTGGCAACATACAGTACAGTGATTCAGAATTGAAACTGAAGTAAAATGTTTGTGTTTTTAAGTTCTTGCTATAAAGAAACTTTAAATCTGCCACATCTTAAACCAGTAAGGCAAGCAGACATTCTCCCTGTTAGCACTAAATGCAAATGCTGCTTCGATGAAGCCGCCCTAAGTAGGCCGCCATCGAGTGACTGAGTGCAGGGACAGCGGGTATGCCTCACTGCACAGTTAGAGAGCTCTGCTTTATGCTCCCAGATGATGGTGTCCATTGGTGACCTGTTGGTGCCGAGTGATCCAAGGGTCATGCTACCACAATGAGTCGCAACATTTTGGTAGCCATTAAATATCTTTTCATAGTTAAAGAGGGCACAGGATGGATTCTGTAATCTGAGTTTGTTGTCTGGTGTCTTTTAAAGCAGCAAGGTTTTCAGTTACACGAACCATTTTTTAGTCTCTGGGATATAATGGGGGTGGCACGGTGGCGCAGTGGGTAGCGCTGCTGCCTTGCAGTTAGGAGACCCGGGTTCACTTCCTGGGTCCTCCCTGCATGGAGTTTGCATGTTCTCCCCGTGTCTGTGTGAGTTTCCTGCCACAGTCCAAAGACATGCAGGTTAGGTGCATTGCCGATTGTAAATTGTCCCTAGTGTGTGTGCCCTGCGATGGGCTGGCACCCCGCCTGGGTTTTGTTTCCTGCCTTGTCCCCTGTATTGGCTGGGATTGGCTCCAGCATACCCCTGTGACCCCTGTAGTTAGGATATAGCGGGATGGATGGATGGATATAATGAGTGAAACTGAGTATAAATTCAAAAAGACAGTCTTTCATAAATCACATTTCCTACACTTCTCAACATGCATACAGTTTTAAGGCTGGCATCTGTGAGATTGGAAGTCAGTTTGTCCACATTCTGATAAACTGCCCAACGTTTAAATGTTAGCACTATATTATGACACATTCAGGGAAGGGGAGATCAAAGCTCTCACTGACAATGATGGCAGCGGAAGGATGGCAAACCTCAGGCTACTAGGTTGTAAACAAGAACCTATGATGAACTCTTTTTCTGATATCAATGACCACCGTTCAGTAGCAAAAATCATTTACCCGTCCTCATTGCCAGATGGATACATTTACACCTGACTGTGGTTACACCTACAACTCTTCCATATAGCTTCTTCGTCTATGGGTAGCCATTATGGCCAAGTGGACAAGACACTAGACTAGCAGGTGGTTCAATTCACAGAAGCCGGTGTGCTAAATGTAATTTCTAAGCAAACACTTGTGCTATGTTTCTGTACGGGAAAATGGCTTATTATTGAAAGTGCCTCATAAGAGTTTAGGTGTGTGCAAAAAGGAAAGCCTTGTGATTCTGACTGCAGCTCATTAGTTCCATCAACATTTAAAGTGTGCTGGCACTTCTGGCTTTCACTGATAATCCGCTTAACCAGGGCAGCAAGCCATAGGAAAAGCTTCAACTTTGCTGCCATCTAGTGACTGGAAACTGCTATTGCCCAATGCAAAGGAAGACACTGGTAGAAATTAGCCTTTTTTTTCTTTTTAGTTATATGTATTGATATTTAAATTAAATTAAGTAATCTGTTTATAATAACCCTGACAGCGTGCTGTGCGCAGTATAAGTTGTAGGTTGACACTGTTTTTTACAAAAGGACCAGTAGTTTTGAGACAGGTATGGTACATTGCAATGGAATGTCACTCGGATAAAAGGATATGAGGACATTTTTTTTTTTTATCTTTCTCAACTCCCTAACCCAAACTAATATAAATAAATAAAAACATAAAAATAAGAATAGAAACCAAGGTTACATTTCTACAGTATTCTGTACAGTCAGAATTTATACACCATATTTCTACCAAAGACTTGAGCTTTGAGAGACAAAGTTATAGTTGTTTAGCATCACAAACTCTAAGTTTAATTTATGGAAACTTCCGAGCTGCTTGAACTTGAGGTCCACTCACTAGAGGTCACTCTAGCACTGGGAACCAACTGTCTGATTTCTGCTTTACATCCCTCAGTCAAAGTGTGGATGTTCACAACAGAGGTCCTTTAAAACACATGGGGCTTATCTAATTTCAGGGTTACCACAAATGACTGCAGGTTAAAGATAGATAGATAGATAGATAGATAGATAGATAGATAGATAGATAGATAGATAGATAGATA
>JANRMT010062792.1:56895945-56911376 GCA_026402145.1 Polypterus bichir lapradei
ATAGATAGATAGATAGATAGATAGATAGATAGATAGATAGATAGATACTTTATTAATCCCAAGGGGAATTCACATACTCCAGCAGCAGCATACTGATACAAAAAACAATATTAAATTAAAGAGTGATAAAAATGCAGGTATAACAGACAGACAATAACTTTGAATAATGTTAACGTTTACCTCCCCGGGTGGAACTGAAGAGTCGCATAGTGTGGGGAAGGAACGATCTCCTCAGTCTGTCAGTGGAGCAGGACAGTGACAAAAGTCTGTCGCTGAAGCTGCTCCTCTGCCTGGAGATGATACTATTCAGTGGATGCAGTGGATTCTCCATTATTGACAGGAGCCTGCTCAGCGCCCGTCGCTCTGCCACGGATGTCAAACTGTCCAGCTCTGTGCCTACAATAGAGCCTGCCTTCGTTACCAGTTTGTCCAGGCGTGAGGCGTCCATCTTCTTTATGCTGCCTAAGGCTTTACAAGGCCCTAAGCTGCTTTGAAAAGAAAAGAAAAATATTAATAGCCTTTGCAATATATATATATATATAGGTATATTTTGACTACAGAATATCATTGTGATAAGACATATCACAATTTAAAAAAAACAGGTAAATTTAAATTTAATGGATAAAAATGACAAATTTAAAGTTGGAAGGTTATGACATTGTACATAATAAGCGCTTACAGTATGAGTACCGATGCTGAGCCAAGTGTTTCTTGTTGGCATGATGAGCTCCATTGTGGTCATTTGGTCGCCTAAGTTGCAAGTGAATTTGTACTTTTTTTCTCTTTCTTCCAGTTGTTATTTATAACATGCTCTGCCCAAAAATGTCAGCTGAACAAATGCCATCTCTATATGTTCCCTATAATGGAGGTTCCCCCCCCCCCAAGTACTTTTCACGTGGGTTTAGCTAAGAGTGACGTAGAAACAGGTGTAAAATGATCCAGACAACACAGGAAGGAGGTCTGGGGGTAATAGACCCGTATACTTGAAATTGGCTGCCAAAATCATAGTAAAAGATGTGGTTCAAAGTGATACAGATCAGTCCACAACAAAGAGCAACACAGACAGGCAAACATGGTGGTTATATAGAGGGAAAGGGGAAATGATGTCATCAGACAGGAACTGGAAGTGACGTCCTCAGGCCCAAGCAAAATTTACCGTGATCAGCCTGTCAACGGAAAAGAACAAGGATTAGTGCACTGTGCCATGCCCTGGTTTGGCGAGGAATTAATGTCGTTTGAGTCCTTTAGGTGCCTCCCATGCGCACGTGTGTGGCACGGGGTTAAGGAGTTTATTGGGTAAGATAAATTTGTGTTTTATATTAAATAGAATGAAGTTATGCATGTTAATATTTATCATTGTGCTGGAAAGTACTGACATGTTGCACGTAGGTTTGGCATTTGAGTAAGAATTTCACTCTACTCTGTTCACATGAAAGTCCCACTACACTCAAAAAGTTTTACATTTCAAAAAACTTGTTCATCCATTTTTTTACATAAATAAGGAGATGGCAGATTTCAGTGTCACCTTTGATGCTAAGTATTGCAGTGTCAAACCCTGTCTCTCCTTGCATACTCTGTCTTTAGTAACTTTAATCTGATATCAGAACTTTAATTTTTAAAATGAAACATATTACTTGACCAAGCCCTAAAAACTAGTGAAAAGTTCAATAGCTGTGCTGGCAGCACTTATTCTTAGCATTACCGATAGTTTATTACTGAGTGGCACTTCTTCTTCTTTCAGCTGCTCCCGTAAGGGGTTGTCGCAGTGGATCATCTTCTTCCATAACTTTCTGTCCTCTGCATCTTGTTCTGTTACACCCATCACCTGCATGTCCTCTCTCACCACATCCATAAACCTTCGCTTAGGCCTTCCTCTTTTCCTCTTACCTGGCAGCTCTATCCTTAGCACTAAATGTGTCACTTATCAGACTGTGACTAGAAAAGTTAGGTTAAGTAAGTTAGTTAAAAAGTGTCATTTCACCCTAATTTTTCCTGTAGAAAAGTTAGAGCAAGACACACGTGCACTTAACAATTGTAGGCCTATTTCAATTTTGCTTTTTATTTCTAAAATACTTGGAAAAAGCAGTTGCCACTCAGCTTCAGATTTCACCTTATATGTCACAATTTATTTGAAATTTTCCAGTTTGGCTTCCACACTGATCATAGTACAGAAACAGGACTAAAAAAACATCTCTGATAAAGGACAGTCCACAGTAATGATGCTGTTAGATTTAAGCACAGCCTTTGAGCCCACCGACCATTCTATTCTGGTGCATAGACTGGAAATGGACGTTGGGCTGTCAGGCACTGTCCTTGTGTGGTTTAGTGCATACTTATTAAATCAGTTTCAGGATGTACAGAAACGTACTGACAGTGCTCCGTCATTATACTCAGAAGTTCAATATGGTGTCCTACAGGGCTCAGTGCAGATTAAATATGGAGGATGTTGAAAAATGAATCTGTGCATTTATTTCTAGTAGGACTGACTCCTGCAATGTGGTGTTCACTGGCAGTTTAAACAGTTCTATGTGCAGTTAATTCCCATCTTTATAAATACTTTAAAGTAAGACCACGTCACTCCTGTTCTTGTGTCTCTGCACTGGCTTCCAGTTAAGTTTAGAGCTGAATTCTAAATCCTCCTTTTACCATACGTATCATTAAATGGCCAAGGCTCTGCTTATCTAGCTAAACGTAGCATTACTTTCAAAGCTACTTTGTTTTACAAACTGTTTCAAGAAATCTGACTCTCTATGTATACTTTTTATGTTATTAGTTATCTGTAATGTTTCTAATTGCATTTGCCTGTGAACTTGTTACAGCACTCTTAGCCTGCACTCAGTGAGGAGCACTGTACAAAAATAAACTGAATTTATTTCATCAGAAGATGAAATTCAGGGAATGGCATGCATGTGGGTACAGAATTGATACAAACAAAGACAACCAAAGGGCTTAATAACAGTTGTCTTTGAATGTGGATATGGTGAACGTGGGGATTTACAGAGATCAGCATGCATGTCACAGATAAGCTGGTTGCAGATGATGCTCCAATACACAGATCGGACAACGCAGTGTGTGGCACATTGTGCTTACTGTAAACAGCTGAAATTTTCCTCATAAAAAGAAAACTTGGTTGCTGTCATCACAAAATAAAAGATCTCAAGTTAAAAATGTTCAACTTATGAGGAAGAATTAGGGGTCATAAGAGACTCGTAAGCATCCACACCCTGGCAGTGAAGAGTGCTAATTAGACGGCAGCTAACATCAGGGCCTGCACAGCGGACTGGAGGGAGCCCAAGTTAGATGAGGTCCAATGCACTTGTGACTGCTCTCCTCGAATCTCACGTAGCTTTCTGGGCTCTGCATTAGAAGAAAAAGAAAAGAGAGAGCATAGAGAAAGTGCAGAGAGAGCAGAATTCAGGACAGAGCAGTAGAATATGGCTGTGTCAGCATGACTGAGCAAAAGTGGGTACTATTTAAAATTGGAAAAAAATCACATTCTCGCTTAGAGCATCTGTTCAAAACGTTTTAAAAATCTGACAAGATTTAATTAATAACATTTTAAAATAGGCATTTATATCGAAGGAAGAGGACATTTTCCCTTCTTTGGTTTCATTTTCTGTTTTTGCCCATGCTGTTGGCTGTCCTCGTTTTCATTCACGTGGGGTTTTGTTGCTTTCTTTTTTAACTTTCTGATATGAAGTCATTTGTTGTACTAATTGTATGCAATGTTATTTTCATCAAATAAAATAATAAAAGGATGTCTTTCTTACTTAAATATAAAGGGAATTCAAAAAAGTGTCCAAGAGTTGTTTTTAATTAACAGTATGCAGAAGTATGTAAAATTATGATTGTAGTAAGTGAGATGGATGCCAGCTGTTAATTTAATAAAATCCTAGGGTTCAACAGGAAGCTGTTAAGAGTAAATTTTAAGTAGATTAAACAACAAATCTTCAATTGGACAGTTTTAATATGTGCAATTTGGTGGGATGCAGCATCGTAGAGTACGTGAAGTCTCAGCTCAATATTATTTGGCCATCTTAGGTACTGTAAATTAAAACTGATGTACGGCACAGTGTTGGTCTGAATCGCTGTCATCAGATGTTTTTTTTTTTTTATGTGACTTACTGTGCTTCTGTTTTTTAATTTATCAGCCTAATATGAACATGCTAATGGTGGTTATGAGCATTTATTTTGATAACAATGGAAGTTTCAGGCACAAAGCATTGAAATACATAAAAGGTAATCCATCCATCCATCCATTATCCAACCCGCTATATCCTAACTACAGGGTCTGCTGGAGCCAATCCCAGCCAACACAGGGCACAAGGCAGGAAACAAACCCCAGGCGGGGCGCCAGCCCACCGCAGACATAAAAGGTAAGGAAAATATTTAATTGCAGTGTGTTTTCTAAACAGTCTAATATAAACACAATTCATTACTACTCAGATCCTAGTTTAAACCATCTATGAGATTTCATAGAAAATCTGGATGCCTGCTGCTTATATTCTTACTTTCTTACTTTTTTTTTAATTGCTCTATTTTCAAAATGAAAGTTTGGAACAATATGGACTAAGCATTCTGAAATCACCCAGAGTGCAGGCTTGTATAATATTAATAAAAAGTAAACACAACAGGCTTCTCTGCTGGCCATGGCCTGGCAAAAAACAGCACATCAAAAGAGGCCATCAAGTCCAGTGGTGTTCGCTGTCACTGCCTGTGTGGAGCTGCCATGTCCTCTCTATGTTTTGTGAGTGCGAGGTCAGCCAGTCGGTCCAAGTTGGCGTGAGTGAGTCAGTCTGCCAGTGGTGGCACAATGCCACATTGGAATATGTGGGTTCAGGACCTTAATGGTAGTAATTTTATATTAATAACTGTTACAGTTACTATAGTTTACTAAACAAGTACATTTGCAAGTAATATTGAAGAATGTAACTGTAGAAAGAAGTTTCATTAATAGTTCATTGCACTTATTTTTTTCTTTTTGCTAAAGTAGATTAGCTCGATGAATTTAATCTTTTACTGAATTTCTGCAAGTATGGAGTTAAAAAAAAAAAAAAAAACTTGGTGGGATTTGTTTTATACTCAGAGCTGTAAAGTGACGCAAAATCAATCTCGTGAGGCTCCACAAACGGGATTATCAGATTTTATCAACAATCTCTTCTATTGCAGGTGGCCTGCTTATTGACTGTCACTTTACGCATGTCGCTGAACTGAAGATAACAATGAAAAATTGCCTTTTGGTGTACTTTGTTAGTTTCAGCAGGTAGTGGGTGACTACTGAGTGCAGATTCTGCAGTAGACGGTAGACATATTAGAAGCCACTGCTAATTGGTAAGCTGTTTTCTAATTTTAGCCTCTAATTTTTAACTTTGTTTTTCTCCATCACTGTCCAACAGAGCAGCTAAACAGTGAATCAATTGGCATCAGTGAGTCAGTCTCATTTTATTTGATTTTAATGTGACAAAGCAATTTCAATTCAAAATATATCAAACGATGTAAAGAATATAAGAAGGAGTGGGCAGAAATGCAGTGTTGGGAAAACGCAGACTTGAGAAGATGAGGAGCGTTACACATAAGGCACATGCAGGCAGATGCAGACCAACGGAGGGGCATTTGACAAGAGTACTGCGGAAAACTTCAGCACACAGGCAAAGGGCCATCTTTAGATCATCATCATACACATATGAATACTGGATAGGTAGAGAATATGAGGACCCGGGGATTATTGATTTCACAAACGTAGAGATCAGACTCTGAGGATGTGGAGAAGACATATTCAAAAAGAAACATTAGAATTAAAAATAAATGCTCTAAAGAAAAAAAGTTTTCTTAACACAGTGGTTCTCAAACTGTGGGGCGGGCCCCCCTAGGGCGAAGATGTGAAATAAAGAAAACAAGAATCGAAAATATGAAAAATACATCTATTGAAACCAAAACAAATTAACTTAAACTACATTCTGATACTAGAAAAATAAATATAGAGTTAGATAAATGTCGATAAAAGTTAAGTAGGTATAATAAATGCATCTATGATACTGTATATCTTTAATTAAAAAAGAACAAATTGGTATTACGTAGTGGGCTCTTTTAAAAAAAAACGTTAGGGGGGCTCGATTAAAACTGTTATGAAAACGGGTCGCAAATACGTAAAGGTTGAGAAACGCTGTCTTAACATTTGCTTTTATGTCCAGGCATCATAGCTGTAAAGTAAGGATTAACCCTGAAGAAGGTTTCAGGCCATCGCATGTGCACACAATGGGTTCATTTACATATGTCACACCAACATTAGAGATGTGGAAGGAAACTGGAGAATCTGCATAAAACATGCCTTAGGGAGAATATATCACTGGTGAATTCTGAATTCCTTGTAGAAACTACAACACCCTGCGGTGGGCTGGCGCCCTGCCCGGGGTTTGTTTCCTGCCTTGTGCCCTGTGTTGGCTGGGATTGGCTCCAGCAGACCCCCTTGACCCTGTAGTTAGGATATAGCAGGTTGAATAATGGATGGATGGAACTACAACACCACCTCTACAGAACGAAAAAACGAGAAAGAAAAACATGGTGTATGAACTGCTACAACAAAACATTAAGAATTCAATAGACAATGGAAACAGAAGTCCAGTGGTAAACACATTAATAATACAAATTAAACCCAATGGTGCACTAGGCTTTCACAAGGTGATGGTAAGGTGACTGGACCTCAGTAAGGCGATCCACTAAAGTGAACACAAGGGACAAGCAGACATGACTTTGTGGAGCCTGAGCAGATGTGCACAAGTTATAATAATATTAATTCTTTGCATTTATATTGCGCTTTTCTCACTAGTGAAAACGCTTTTCAAAGTGAGTGGGAAGCCACTTCAACCACCAATGATATACAGTGTCCACCTGGAAGATGTAATGGCAGCCATGTTTGTGGCAGTAATCTCAAAACACATTAGTCATTAAATGGTGAGAGGGATAGCCAATTAGAGACAGGGAATGATTAAGGGGCCAGAATGTCTAGGCTGTTTATCCAGGACCTCAGGATACACGCTACTCTTTACGAAGGAGGGGTCTTTAGTGACCACAGAGAGTCAGGACCTCGGTTTTACATCTCATCTGAAGGATGGCACCATTTTTATAGCACGGTGTCCCCGTCACTGCTCTGGGGCATTGGTACCCACATTCAGACCACAGGGTAGGCACCCTTTACTGGCCCCGCCAACACCTCTTCCAGCAGCAACCCAAGCTTTTCCTAGATGGTCTCCCACCCAAGTACTGGCAGGCCCCAAACATGCTGAGCTTCAGGTGGATGACCTGTTCTGAAGCGCATGTGGTGTGGTTGATAAACCTACACTGAAAACCCAAAGTGCCTTCATTAGGGTTCATGAAGCACTACGTAAATTATAATATAGAGAAAACGGTAATTGAGACGAAAATATTCAAGTGTGTCAAAAAACAAATATCTAGCAAATCACACAGTTAATAATACAGTAATAGTGGAACATCGTTTTGACAGGATTACACCACATCAACACTGTGGACAACGGGGAATAATTAAAATAAAAAGAGTCCAGGAAGGAAGTAATTTATAAGAAACATCATTAAGACCCACAGGGTGAATATTTTAAAAGTCTTCCTCCTCCTCCTCCTCCTGCTTCTGAGGTGGTTTGGTTATTTCCTGAAATGTACGTCTGAAATCAGTTACAGAATGAGAACATTCAAGAAAACATGAAAAGACTCATGCTGTGCTCTCATGTTGAAGTCCTTTTTCTAATTGTTTTACTGACATGTAATGTGATTGTGGACAGATTAAAAGGTACAAAAAACATGAAAGATGAATGTATGAAGTTGTAACTGTAGCCAAGGCATAAATGTTAAAGCTCACACAACTGCCAAAGAATGCAGAGAATGAAGAGGGCAGGACGCTCCCAGTAGCCGCTAGGGTCTTAAAATTACAAGTTCTGCACTTTAACATGAATTGGAGTTTCTCCATTTTCATTAGCATTATGGGTTCACCGACAAAAGCGCGATAGACATATGCGCCCCGACAAAACCGCAACGGACAAATGAGCGCCGACAAACCCGCTAACTGGTTTTCGACAAATGCGCGCCGACAAAATCGCGAGAGAGGCCAAGAGAGTGGGACGCCCTTGCTGCAATTCTTCCTACATATGCAGGGCGTGATCTTAAGGACTATCTGCGTGCCTTGGTGATGGCATGCCGCGTCTCATAATATTGACTTCTAAAATAAACATTATTACTGTATATATGCTTTAAACTAGTAATTCATATTTAATGAAACTTGTGCGATTTTGTCGGCGCGATTTTGACGGCGCGTTTTAATCGGCGATATTTTGTCGGCGCACATATGTCTATCGCGCAAATGTCGGGTCACAAGCATTATGTGATATATGTTTTTTGCTAAAGATGTTTATAAAATCATTTAGACAATTTGAGGTTGAAAATTGCGTAGGTAATTAAAGAGAAACAACCCAACCCCAATCACAATGTGCTTTACAGAGACAACAACATTTCAACTTAGCCTCCATGACAAACTCCAGCAGATCAATTCCATTAATCAAATTTGCACAACCGAATCAAATCAAGTGTTATAAATAAGTGACCACTGACCATCCCAGGTAAAATGGCGTTTACATTTCCTTGCTGGTCCACCTCATATTTCCTGTTTTAATAACTTATAAATACAGTTATGGAAGCAACAGTGAGGAAATGGTCAAGCAGTGCGCAAACAAAGCAGAGAGTATGCATGTTTCAGGGAGACTGGGATATTGGAGTGTGTAATATGGGCACTTAAGAAAAGAAGAGTAAGAATGTTCTTGGATTCAGGACCTGATATAGTGAGTACGATAAGCAGAGTTTATCATCCTGTATGACAGCTGTCAAAGTCAGCAAGCACTTTTAGTTTTAACCACAATAAGTATCCTTGGTGTCACTCGCAGCTGGGCTGCTTTTTCTGCTTTCAGTTATGCAGAGTGTTATGTTGTTCAATATTTTAGTTTTCATAAAGAATAATTTTGTTAGCTTTTAAAACATTGCATGTAAAACTGAAGGGTTGGTAATCTTGACGTTTTCTCCCTCCACCTACTGGAAAATGTCTTTCCAAATCCACACTTTCAAATTTTAGTGACTTAATGTGATCACAGTCACTGCTATTTTAAATATGTTTTGGTGGTGCGCAGGAGTGACCCTGCACTTCATAGTATCTGGAATTCCTCAGCAAAGGAATGATCAACATTTGCATGTGTAGTCTTACCTTACACGAGTTACTTACTTCTGGGCATTTGCTGTATGTGAGGAGAGCACACATGCAAGTCAACCCTTAACTGTCATACTCTGCAATTCATAAATAGGTCTGATCGTAGTTTAATAGTATTCACTCCATCCACTGTTCAAGAGGATTTTCCCCCTTCTATTTTATTTCTATTTTTTACATGTTAAATTAAAATTAATAAAAATAAAACTGAAACAGGCAGAATCAGATGCCTTATAACCCACTTTGCGTCTGCCGTAAGTATGGAGCAAGAGAAAGAGAGAGCATAAGAACTCAGCGCGACAGGGAGAATGGAAAAAGAGAAATGCATTCTTGTATACAGGACAGGAAAACACATGCTGCACACTTGAAACCCTACCTTCTAACATCTAAGCATCGATCACCTAGGGAGGTATCAAACATTGAGACTTTCTATCATGTTAGAAAACATTCCAGAGACATGGTGCAGTCCACATGACCTTCCACATGTGGTCCACATGAAAATTAAATGCATATTTTGAGTTACTGGAATTTGACACAAAGTTTATATCTCTGTGTAAATGTTTACAAATGGTTGATTCTTCTTACAAACCATTTACCAAATTACCTGGACTTTAACATCCCTATATTAGCACATCCAAGCACTCCAGGTGTTCAGACAGGCTACAGGCTTGCATGGTTGAGATACTTAAAAGAGTATCATTGGTATAACATGAAAGATGAGGTTGAATAACTCAATCCCAACAGTACTGAGAACTTGTAGAAATGCCATACCAGCAAAAAATCTGGAGAGCTCCCTTACTCTCAATACGTACTCATAACAACCATAACAGTAAGTAAGGTTATTTGTTCACTAATGGCTCTTAATTCTTTAGACAGTGTGCAAAAGAGTTTTCATCCCTGTTCTTCTCTTGCCCACTTCTGTATGATGTTCCAAGGAGATGGTCAGTCTCAAAGTGAAGTGCAGCTTGATGAACCAGAGAGGTTGTTCTGCAGCTGGGGTCTCCCAGCTAGTTATGTTAATCTTGCCATTATGTTAATTTGATGCAGCAGTAGCACTGCTGTTTCATAGCAAGGTGTTTGGCAGCTGCACCCCAGATGCTTCCAGCAAGTCCACAAAGGCTTCCACAATCCAAAGACATGCATCTTAGGTGAACTGGCCAATGCTAAGTTGTCCCCTGATATGTATGTGTGTTCACCCTGTGATGGGCTGGTGGTCTGTCCTATTGTTGCCATTATGGAGACAATCAGAAATCATGTAATCCCTATTCTATTACAGGTTTAGAACAAATATGTTTAGAAAATGCATGTGTGCATGGATGGATGGACGGATATCCGAATGTGACTGATGTGTCATTGAACTGTGCAATTCTTTGTTTTGCTGCCTGGAGTCAATTAAAATGTCAACACAAAAAAAAGTCTGTGTAGGACCTATGGATGGTTGAAACTTTCCATAACTTTAAGCCACTTTCCACCCCAAGTTTTTGTTTTTATAAATCACAACTTTTGCATAAGAAGTGGCTGATGCACGATTCCCAAGCGTAAGCAGGTTTTATACTTGAGACCCTTGGACTCGCTCACATCAGATAGCTGTACAGTCACTAACTACCATAAGCTGCGCATCTTTGGTGAGCAGAAACCAAAGTGCTTTGAGAAAAGCCACAATAACATGGGGACATAATGCAAACACTACGCAGACAATGAACAGCAGGAATTTGAGTTTGGACCTCCAGTTGGGGCAAGGAGGTAGCCGTCACCATGCTCGCATTTTGATATCCACTACGATATTTAAATGGCCATTCACAATACAACACATCCAGCTGTGCAAATACTTGCCTGCCCAAAGGTAGAAACCAGCCCTGGTTACAATGCCACCTAATTAATAGTTATTCTCATTCACACACAAAGTGAAAATCAACCTGACAGCAAGTCCTTGGGCCTGGAGGAGAAACAAACACATGGAGGACAAACTCCACACAAAAGATAAATTGAGTGACAATACGGCACACTGTGCAACATCTCATCCATTCATAATGGAATGAAGGGTCATTTTACTGCTATGATGTACTATAGTCAGACTATTTATTTAGATGTTTCACAAGGGTAATTATTACCTAGATTATAGATTAAATTGTTTGAAAAACAAGAGGAGATGTTTCAGTCCATCAAGCTTAGTTGGATAGTTAATAACTAAGTTGTCCCAGTATGTCATCCAGATACATTTAAAAACTGTCAACATTTCTGATTGAGCTAAATGTCTTGATGTGGATTCCCACGACCCTTTAAATGACGAAGTGCCTGTTGGCTTTAGTCTTAAATGATGCTCTTCCCCTAATTTCTACCAGTGTCCTTAAGCATATTAAATTTTAAAGAGTTGACTTTTAGATCCCACAAAGCCTTCCCAGCCCTAGACCAGAAAGGTTTGATTCCCTTAGCCTCTCACAGTAGGACAAGCCCTTCAGTCCTGGGATCCACTTGGTTGCTCTCCATGCACAGCTTGTTGTGCTGCTCTGTCTTTTTTGTAGCACTGTAACCAGCAGTACAAACTCCTCTGAAGCTGTCTTATTACGGCATTGTACAGGCTAAGCACAATGTTTCTCGACAACCTATGTGTTGATTGTCTTGTATTTATAATCAAATTTTAATCCCATGCATATAGTGATTTTCATCTGTGTAGATTAAATAATATTTACAAGCGATTGCATAGTACAGAAGATTGTCTGTTTTTCTTAATTTATTTCCCTACCATATTTGTTCCCCATATTATTGCGTCATCTGTAAATTTTACAGGTGTACTCACTAAATATGAGTAGTGCTCCGTATGTGGATCAATGTCATTAATATAAAGTTAAAAAGGGATGATTCCAAGCACTGATTGACGTCTGAGAGACTCTAATGATAATCTCACTCTATGCGAACTATTCAAATCTAATTTATACTCTCGGTCACCAATATGTTAACTACTTTATTTTATTTGTTTAAGGTCCTATGCTGACTCTATTTTCCCCTTTTATACTCTTTATTGTGCAGATCTTAATAAAATGTCTAAAATCCCACACACTTGACTCCCTTCTTTTTGACACCCACTGCACGCCCAACCTACCTGGAAAGGGGTCTCTCATTGAACTGCCTTTCCTGAGGTTTCTTCCATTTTTTTCCTACTGGGGTTTTTTTGGGAATTTTTTCTTGTCTTCTTAGAGAGTCAAGGCTGGGGGGCTGTCAAGAGGCAGGGCCTGTTAAAGCCCATTGCGGCACTCCTTGTGTGATTTTGGGCTATACAAAAAATAAATTGTATTGTATTGTACTTAACCACTCTTTGATCAGGTGCTTTAGCACTTCCCTTCTACATCTGTAACCTCAGGCAATTAGACAGAGTAAAGAAACATGCAGGAGTTAAGTTACACATTTAAGTATGTTATTATTGATAAAATGCCCAAAAATAATAAGGAAGCAGAACACTATGTGAATTTTGGCAAACTGTACACTTACAGCCTAATGAGAAGTGCATCTTGCGTCCATAGGCAGCTCTCAGCTTATCTTCAGTCTAGCTTGCTTTGCTACCGCGTGACCTATGAATGGCCACATGCTTGTCTCAATATGGCTGCCAGAATAGAGTTGCCGTCATCATGGTCTTCTCTTCATGGCCAGATGGCGAGAAAGAGAGGTAAAGGCAAGATAACCAACTTCATGCTATTTTTCCCACAAAGCAAAAACCAATGGGGCGCTGTGGTATAGAATAGCAACAGTCATACTTTAGACCAGGGGTCCTCAATCACAGTCCTGGAGGGCCACAGTAGCTGCAAGTTATTGCTCCAACCCAACTGCTTAATAAGAAGTAACACTTCTGCTTCACTTTAGTTGTCTCGCTCATTAAGATTTTGAACTCATTAAGATTTTAATTTTAAACAGCTGTATTCTCAGTTTTTCAAGTTGCTCCTTATTAGAAATAACATGCGAATGACAAAAGAGACCAGCAGTTCTCCATTTAGCTTGTTACCATTTACACCTGTGTGTATTCATCATGCACTACTGAGTTGAATTAAATACTTGGAAGAAAGTGAAGAGAAAAAAGTCAAGGACTGAGAATTCCAATCATTTAAATGATATCCTTAGAAAGAGAAAGAAAATCTAGGATATGAGAATTGCCTGACATAGCAGAGTTAAAGAACCAACAAGCCATGAAATTACATTATTGGCAAGGATCATTTTCTGGGTTGGAACAAAAACCTGCAGCCACTGCGGCCCTCCAGGACTGGGATTGAGAACCCCTGCTTTAGACCAGTAGAATTCAGGTACAACTCACCAACCAGTTTATGGCCTTCCCGCAAGAGATAGCTTATCGTTGTCAAGCTGGTCTGATGCTCCATCCCCTTTCACTATACATTTTTCATCCTGAGTCTGTCCTAAAGTCCGGGCAGGGTTGAGGGGTTGGTTAAGTAAACATCAAAGCCCTGCTGTCCTCATCAATGAAGTAAAACATGCCTCTTGAAACACTGATATCACATTTGCTTTGTCTAGCAAATACTAAATAGAGTATTTATCAACTTATATGCTAGAAATCACTCCAACACCACCATCCTACAGAAACTGACCATGCGCCAAATAGATTTACGAAGATAATTCAGTTTTTCAAATGTGTTAAATAATTGTAAAAAAATTTATTAAATAATTATCTCAGGCCAGCCTAATGGAACCTTTCCCAGAAATCTCAGTCACCTGGAGTGGTGAAGTTGAGTGAAAGAATGGGGGTAGAAGGTTTTGAGAAGAGCTAAATACATCCAGATAGAGGCAATTTGGAAGAATAGAGTTGAGACCTGGAAATCTGAAGTTTTGTTTCAGCTGAGGGAAACTAGAACCCGAGTGCGTGTCCCTGTATAAATCAGGAAATGCTTATTTTTTTGTTCTTTGTGTTAATGAATATACGTATGGACAATTATGCTATGGTGTTAGTATCTTGTGTGCCCTTTAACTTTAGAGTGTAGTATGTTTAGCCCCAGGACAGAATACTAGTTCTGGCATCACCCCTGACCCCCTGTCAGCGCTAATAGGCTGTAAACAATGGTGAATTGCAGACCGTCTTTGATAGAAGTGATGAAAAGTTAAGACATTTCCAGAACTCAGCAGTCTCCTTGCCCTGCATTTGTGTGGTGAAGCCCACATGTGACAATCATGTACACACTATGAGTGTTTTGCTTTTCATTCCTAACAAATTCCACTCCTTTGTGTGTGTGTGTTTTCTCCATTTTAATAAATGCCTGCTACGTTTACATACGTAGGTATCTCTGTATCCATTCAAGTCCTCAAGGCACAGCTTCTTCTCACATTGTTCTCTAAAATCTAACCAGAGTGTAAATGGGTGTTTGCAAGGAAAAAGTCTTGTTTATTTAGTTGTACCCAGGTGTTTGTCACTTGGCTGGAAATAAATTTAAAAAGGGGGAAACCAGACAAAAAAAAACCACTAAAGCAGACTCACAGTAAAATGTTCTTAGAGGAGCAGCCGCTCTTACTTCATTATTCAATGTGCACAACAGTAAATTCAACTTGGGTGAACAGGATGGAAGTTCTTAACATTTTCTAAGCCACTTGCCATCCAAGTTGTAAACTGTCACCTCTTTCCCTAAGCTCATGAGGAAACATACTCAACATTAAAACACCTAATCTAACAAAAAATAAATCAAAACACAAGTTACAGGACTTAGTCATTGACTCAGTTTACAACTACTGAACCAGCTCAGTTAGACAGACAGTTTAGATGGGTCAAAAATAACCTTGGCCATCTTAAGGCTTTATCTCTCTCTCTCTCTCTCTTTATATATATATAACTATACATACATACAGTGGAACCTCGGGTCACGACCATAATTCGTTCCAAAACTCTGATCGTAACCCGAATTGGTCATGACCCAAAGTAATTTCTTCCATAGGATTGTATGTAAATACAAGTAATCCGTTCCAGACCATACGGACCGTATGTAAATATAATTTCTTTAAAGATTTTTAAGCACAAAAATTGTTAATTATACCATAGAATGCACAGTGTAATAGTAAACTAAATGTAAAAATATTGAATAACACTGAGACAAACACTCAGGCTCCCTGCTCAGCAGCTTGCTTGCTCTCTCTCTCTCTCTCCTCCTGCTTCCTGCCTTCTCCTGCAACCTCCTGTTCTTTCCTG
>JANRMT010062792.1:56911476-56962757 GCA_026402145.1 Polypterus bichir lapradei
TACCGTGGCTGTTCGTTTGTCTGTCCAGGATTTTAAATCACCTGTTGAACTCAAACCGTTTGAACTATTAACCTGAAATTTGGTACACATATTCAGTGGAACCTCAGGTCACGACCATAATTCGTTCCAAAACTCTGATCGTAACCCGATTTGGTCATGACCCAAAGTAATTTCTTCCATAGGATTGTATGTTAATACAAGTAATCCGTTCCAGACCGTACGGACTGTATGTAAATATACTTTCTTTAAAGATTTTTAAGCACAAAAATAGTTAATTACACCATAGAATGCACAGTGTAATAGTAAACTAAATGTAAAAATATTGAATAACACTGAGACAAACACTCAGGCTCCCTGCTCAGCAGCTTGCTTGCTCTCTCTCTCTCTCTCCTCCTGCTTCCTGCCTTCTCCTGCAACCTCCTGTTCTTTCCTGTTTTCTTCTTTTTCCCTTTAGCCGACTCGCGCTTCTATTTGTGAAGAGGCGTGGTAGTCGTGGCAATCAGCAGCTCCTGGGAACGATTATGGATGCGGACCGCTTCTCACCTGTGCACTTAGGTGAGAAACGCCCACATCACGAACTCCTCAGGAACCACTTCTGCCACACACCACCACGCCCCCTTGCTAAGCCGCGAGTGCGGTGATTATTTATTAAAATTGGCCTTTTTGATGGGAGCTGTGGACCCGGTATACCACAGGAGGAAGCTGGGTTGAGAGGAGGTTACCCAATTTGTACATGTTCAGAGACATTCGTGAACCGAGGTTTCACTGTATATATAAAATCCAATGTCTGTCTGTCTGTATGTCTGTCTGCTTTTCACGAGAGAACTACTTAATGGATTTATATCAGGTTTTTTTCTAGAATTTGCTTGAACATTCCGGTTGATTTTGCAACTTCTCTCATCACGCTAAGAATTATAGTTCACTTGCAGGAGTGATATATTCACGCTAATCCAAGACAGAGGCTGCAAGGGATGCATGACGTCAGTAGTAGGGAGCCAGGCAGGACCCTCCTCACTGTCTTGTTTCACTAGTACGTGGACAGCTAGTATGTAATAAGAAGGACTTTGAAATCAGCTCTAAGCTTAACTGAAAGCTAGTGTAAAGACCTAAGTACTGGAGTTATGTGGTTCTACTTTATATTTCTTGTAATGATTCTTGTAGCAGCATTTAGGACTAACTGAAGGCTAAAAATAGAACAGTGTTGAACAGCCTGTGATTAACACACTGCAATATGCAGTAAAATTGATTACATGGATTTGAGCCCAAATTAGACTAAACAGTTAAAATGAGATATATTTACGATTTCACATGAGGTAATACATACATAATTCTCTGCTTGGTTGTGGTTTCTAAAGCATGAGACCTCCTTTCTAAACATGACCAAGAAGCAATATATCCCTAAATCAGTGCTGCAGTTTTCCTAATAATGCATTTGCTCACCTTTATTCCAAATCTTCTTAATGCATTTGTAGGGTTGCAGGAAGCCAAGGCCCATCTCATCAGCACTGGGCATAATTCAGAAGTCCCCGAAAACAATCTGCAGGTTATCCTCACACACTTACTGTATGTATTTGTCACATACCATTATACACACAGTACAATATGTAGAGAAATGTTCCCCTGATAAACGTCAAGGCTGTGCATTAAAGAATATAAAATGACAATAGGCCATAACACATGACTTTATAAATATCAATAGAAATCATTATGTTAAATGATTACAATTGTATGCATTACAACTGAATTACAAAATGTGACAAAACAATTAATAAATAAATAGTAACAACTTAACTAAGTCAATATTGGGGAAATCACCAATAGGGCATCAGGTATTTCTTTCTTCACTAAAGATGCGGATGGACTGTGGACAGAAGCCCCTCCTCAGTCTCTCTTTAGTGGTCTTCAAACAGCTTCACCATTTTCCTGACCACAACACATAGAAGTGGTCATTGTTGGGATGGCTGGTGTTGCTTATCACTTGCCCTGGTCCAACACTGCTTGGTAAAGATGTCCTGAAATTTGAGAATACACACCCAGTGATGTGTTCAGCTGATCGCACCACTCTCTCCAGAGCCTGACAGTCCTGCTGCCTCAGTGTTGTGTTCAGTACAGGCAGGACGTCAAAGAGAACACTTTGCTAGTAGCAGAAATGGTAATAGTCTTTTGTTTCAGCAGGAGAGTAGTCAGGAATATTAGCAGATTCTGTACCAGGAAGTCATTGTAGATCTTCCTTCATGTTACAAATACTGCACCAGAATCATACCTACAAAATGGAATATGCCAAACCAGATTTTCTTCGTCTATAATGCTCTTCTTTTGGCTGTTGTTTAAGTGCTAGTCTCTGGCATGGTCTCCCCTTTGTTAATCAAAGTTCAGACGTTTCGCTGTGTGCGCTACCTTCTTTTATAGTACAAGTGTGCCGCTGTAGGTACACACCACGTTGCCAAGCAACATTCCACATCCATGGCCACAAAATGTCTGGGCCCATTGAAAAACCCAGAAAAAAAAATTAAAAGGACAAAAAATAAAAAAATAATAATACATCAGAACAAAACAAGAGTGTTAGAAATGAAATAGCAATGTGTTGCTGACAATGATGTTTATTAAAGAACAGTAAAAGGCAGTAACAAATGGGAATACAAAATCAATATGCCTAGAGACAATAACTAACATAAAAAATCAAATCACTCATACGCCACACACACATACACAGTTATACGGTTACACTAATCAAACTGATTTGCATATGTCTGGGAGGAAAGCCGACTCCTTTGAGGAAAAAATAATGCAAACAAGGAGAGAATGAAATCTCCTTATACAGCATGAGAAAGGTGCTATATAAATAAAATGTGTTATTATTATTATTAATAATAATAATTATTATTATTTTAGCAAACATATTGGAATTTGAACCCTGACTCTGGAGTTGTGAGGCAGCCACTTAGATATGATGTGCACCCTGAATACACAATTCAGCCATTTAGAACTCTCCAGACCCCCAATTAACTTGTTCAGAAGTTGATGCCCAGTTCAGAGACTTGGCAAGCCCTTTATTGGTTGGACACCAGCAACACACATTTGCACTCTTGGATGAACAAAATGCAGGAAGAAACTTTGGGGTGCTAGAACAGCAGGACTAAATTAACAACTGAACAAAGCCTGTGCCCCTGTCTGACGGGCTGCCGTGTCTTCTCCCTCAGTCTTTGTCCACATCACCTTTTAGCCCATCCATTTTCTCCTAGAGCATGAGTTGGCCTCGGTCGGAGCACCGATTGCTTTCAGGGTTAGGGTTAGAGTTAGGGTTATCCTTCACCGTCACAAGGTGTGACATTAGGTCTAACAAACTGATGACACCACATTCACTGAAGGCAGCTCAATAACTTTCTCTTCCACTAGGAGTATCACAAATGACCAGAAAAACAAGCAGATGGATTTGGAGATAAATGAAGGTCACAAGTTCATTATTAGTATTGACTCTCTGAATGAAACAGTCTTAATATGAACACATCATGAGAAGACCTGGGGCTAGGCAGGCAGTATGCCGTGGTGGCCGATTGTCACTGATTCAGTCTCTAAGTGTGGACCTGAGCAAGTCATCCCAATTGCACTCAGACTGTAAAAAAATAGCTGCAAACAGTTGTAGTGTAAACTAATATTGTAAGCCACCCTGGGTACAGGTATCTTCTAAATAATAATAATAATCCTATCATAATGGTAAAAAAGCACCCCTGATGATTGTAAAGACTGTCCTAGAAGACAGCATGTCCAAAGCAGCCAATTCATGAGGCTGTCAACAGCTAAGATTGACTCCAAGGCGGTGATCTTTAAAATCCCTGGTATGGATCCATGTCAGGTCTCTGTTAGATTTTTAGCCCAAAGCCTTGCTGGGCAACAACAACAAAAGTCCTTCCAGTTTAACCAACAAATGGTAACCTACTTCAGTAATAGCTTGGAAAGCCCCAAAAGACAATAGTCAGCTTTTTGTCAGCCTCCTAAAGGAACCGTCTACACAAGATTAGACTGCAGTTGCTGCTGATGTGTCCCGATATTAAAAAAAAATTAATGAACCATAACTGAGAAGAAATAGAAGACGTGTAATCGAAAAGGGAAAACGGGGCATGTCTTCTTATTAAAATCAAAAGGCAATGGAGGGAAATTCACTTTGCAGTTGGGAATACTAAACGATGAAGAAGGAATTAGATAAGGAAAAAATCTGCAGAGTTGAAAAATAGTTTAAAATAAATAATAACGAATGAGGTTTATAAAATGCAGCTTCTTTGCTGGTGGTGGGCTCTAGTTTATTCTGTAAGTTTTTGGAAGGACTCATGAAATGTACAGTATAACTGTGCGGAGAATATTTATAAACAGTGTGGGAGAGTTTCTAAGGGCTTAAAATATATAAAAATAACCATAGAAACAAATGGTTTCTACTTCGCGGATTTTCATCTATCGCGGGGGGTTCTGGAACGCAACCCCCGCGATCGAGGAGGGATTACTGTACTGGCTATTTCTTGTGTGAATCCTGTGCCAATCTGACATTACTTTCAACAATCCTGTGTCATGCACTTGACGTGAATGCAATCCAAACATTAGCGCTTATGGCTCCAGTTTCAGCCTCTCAGTTTCATTGTTGGGTGACACTGTGGTTAGCACTGCAGCCTCGAGGATCCAGCATTCTGTGTTCAATTCCTGCACCCCAGCTGTGTCCATTTAAAATGTACTTGTTTCTTCCCATGTGTGTGTGGGGGTTTGTTTTTTGCTCCAGGTCCCCTCGCATTCCCAAAGATGTGCACCTTAGGTTAGTTGGAGGCTCTAAATTGAGCCTAGTCAGTCAGATGGACTGGTGCCCTGGTCATGGCTGATTTCTGATTTGCACCCCATGCTGCCACGACTGGCCCTCCATAACCCTAAAACAAATTAAGTGGCCTTTAGTGTATTAAGTTAAAAATGCATTGAAATATTAATACAGCCTTGCGGTATCTCAAAGCACTTGTGCCATGTTGGATATTCCACCCTAAGAGCTGTGGTGGATATGCAGAATGACAGCTACACAAGGCTTTGCTTGATTGCTCGCAGTTACACCCCGAGGCTGTGCTCTGTGTGATTTAATTAGGATGACAGTTTTACAGATCCATTACCAATGAACAACAACATTTATATCTGATCAGAGAGAGGATATGGTGCACAAAATCCACAATATGATATATTTCATTGTATAGCAACAATACATCCAATAATATGATGACAAATATTCACCTATTTAAATGTCAAATTGTTATTGTTGCCCTAATATCCATCATTGTCACCATTGCCCCCCTATCTGTACCTTTATTATTATTATGTTTTGTTCACAGACATTTCCAGAAGTGTTTAAAACAGTTTCACAATGGCACAGCTGAATAGAAAGATCACCTTAGTGGAGCAGCCTCAGATCGTCAGCAGTGCTTGGCACCATAATGGATGCTGGAGAAACAGGCAGCATTTCCTGCTAGGAAAGACATCTGTGCTTTTTCTTTTTAAACAAGGAAATAAACATTAGGTTAACATGTAAAATGAAGACACAGCATGATAAAAAAGAGGCACTGCTTAGCTGGTAAGGCTAAAATTAAAATGCTTTATTAAGATATTTTTATTGAATTATCCAAAGCATAGCAGTGTTTTGTGTTTATAGCTGGGACATTGAATCTGAACGGACCCTGCGCATGACTTCAATTGAGAAAACGGCTGCTAAAAGATACGGTCTTGAGGCAGTCAGGGCATCTCATGGCAGCAACCTTAAGACTCAATGGTGGACTCCAGAGGTAAGGGAAGCTGTCAGACTGAAGAAGGTGGCCTTCAGGGACATACTTCCTGTGGGATTGCCTGACTGGATTGAGAGATACTGACAAGCTAAGAGGACTGCTGCAAAAGTGGTTGAGATAAAAAATGGAGAGGTGCTGATCTCTGTTGAGGAAAAGTGATGGAAGGAACACTTTGCGGAACTCCTGAAACCAGTTGAGATGTCCTCCTATCAGGAACCAGTGTTGGACTTGTCCAGTAGGGGCAATGCCATCACTGCTGCCAAAGCAAATGTTGTGGTCTGAAGACTCCAAGGTGGTAAGCCTGCCATGCATATGAAATATGGCAGGAAATGTTGAAAGTAGTGGAAATTCTTGGAATAAATGTGGTAATACGTCCATTTTGCGTTGCAAGGGAGGTGGGTAAAGTACCCTTGGACTGGCAGACTGGTGTGGTATATATTTATAACAGTTACCACTGGGTATGTTCCAAATACTGAGGGAACACACCCTTTAGCTTTCCAGGAAAGGTCTACACTGGAGAGAAAAGGAGACTCTGTTCAATGGTTGAACAGGAACAATATGGATTCTGTTCTGCCTATGGAATCGAGGACCGGCTCTTCTCCTTGGTGCAGTTCCTGGAGAGTACATGTGAATATTATGAACTAGTCTAGATATGTTTTGAAGATTTGGGAAAAGCATATGACCATGTCCCTTGGAATGTGCTATGGAAAGTTCCTCAAGAATGGGGTAACAGGGCAGCTCTTGCATGCTAGTCACTCTCCATATGAACACAGTAAGAACTGTGTCATAATACTTGGTGTTACATTTGTGCACTCTGGGTGTTGGACTGCAACAAGGCTGTCTTCTCACTGCTCCCATTTGTGGTTTTCATGGACAGGATATCAAGGAACAGCTGAGGATGTGAGGGTGTCCATTTGAAGAAGTTAGGAGTATCATTTTTGCTTTATTCAGATGATGTAATCCTCTTTGCCTCTTCTGACTGTGACCTTTGGCACATACTTGAGCCATTTGCTGCCAAGTGTAAAACAGAAAGGAAGAGGATCAGCATCTTCAAGTCTCATGCCATAGTTATCCCTCAGAAAACACTGGACTGTTCTCTCCAAGTGAAGGGGAGATAACTGCCCTTAGTGGAGAAATTCAAGTATTTTGGGTTCTTGTTCACAAGTGATGTAAGAAGAAAACGTGAGATTGGGAAGTTGACTGGAGTGGCAGCAAGTGTTCATTGGGCACTGTGCTGGTCTATGGTAGTGAAGCAGGAGCTGAAGACAAAACACTCAGTTTATCCATCAATCTACACCTCTGTCCACACCTATGGTCATGAGCTGTGGGTAATGACTGAAAGAATGAGATTGTACAAGCTCAAGGAATTAAGTTTTTCTTCACAGGGCTACTGGGCTGGAACTCCAAGATAGGGTGACAGGCATAGCAAATCAGGAGAGCCTCACAGTAGAGTCACTTTTTCCTCTGGATCCAGCTGAGGTGGTTTGGGCATGTTGTAAGAATGACCCTTGGCCAGCTCCCCTGAAGCTGCTCCATCCAGGCACATCCCACTGGGTGAAGACCTTTGAGCAGAATAATGAACTGCTGGAAGGATTATTTCTCTTGGCTGGCTTGGAAACGCCTGGGAATTACCTCAGGAAGACCTGGAATCTGTTCCTGTGGACAGGGAAATCTGGGTTCACCTGCTTGGCTTACTGCCACCACAACACCCACCAGGAAAAGCAGTCTGGGATGATGAGACATTAATAGGTCATCCTATATGAATATCTTCAGGTATGATGGGAAGGCTGCTGTGATAGTACGATGCAGTGTTTTTTTTTAATTATTCACACAACTTGGAACATTTTCCACTTTTATTATACTTCAATATCAATTTTAAGTGTGCATTTGGAGACGTAGAATGGATAGTGCTGCTACTCCACATGTCAGTTGGCCTACTAATACTGTAAAATGCCTTGTGTTTTTTGATATATTTTACCTAACCTGTGCATTAATTATGCTACAGTTTTTCACAACAGAACCTTAAGTTTGTGCGAGAAACAGTGTTAATAAGAATAAGGTGGTATCTCTTGTAATGAAAACAAACACAAAGAAAAAAGGTTTGGGGATCCACCCCGTATATTGTAAGGATTTGGGAAGGTAAAGAGCTGTGTGATACTCCGCCGAGTAGTCTACTGAGTCAACAAAGAGGACTGACTGCAGAGCAAAGGTGACATGCTTTTATAACTGAGGGAAAGGAAGAGGCGGGTCATCTGGTGGAAAAGAGGAAGGGAGGTCATCAAAGGGGGTTGTCTGAAGCTAGAAGAGGATGCGGTAATGCTGTAAGGATGGGAGAAGAGGTATTAGTACACCTGATTAGCCCCAATACCTGTGTTTCAGCATTAGCTAGACCACCCATCACTGCTGCCTCCCATGCGAACGTGTGTGATACTCTGTAGCATCTCAAAGGCACACAGTGCATGACCCTTTCTATCCTGGTCAGCAATGAGAGTGATGAAGAAGTTCAATTTATAAACCATGATGGACACACATGCTGTATGTATCAGTTATTACCCAAAGGTTGGACTTATGTCTGCACAGGAACTGGGTACATCCTTCATCTGAAACTATTTCACAGATCAGCATGAGTGTGAGTGCGTCCTCCTTCCCTGAAACCAAGTTACTCCTCTTTGCCAGCAATGAGAAGCAGAGTATTATTACTGGACATCTACATTGTTCCTGAGAACAGGTCATTCTTACCCAAAGGAGTTACAGCAGACACAGACGTTGCATCTGAGAAAGGCAGACCACACCACAGACCAGAAGGAAAAGCCACAGGTCAAGACAAGATTGTGTTTAGACATGATTGCACACCCCTCCATGCCATCAGAGCTTCTCACTAAGACTCTGATTAAAGACAATGATGTCAGTCCAATGCACTGAAATGTGGGGTATCATTAACTGGATTAACACGATGAGGATAAACCACAACTGTTAACAACTAGCAATCAGCTAGCCAAAGTATCACACTATGCATTTTTCTTGGGTTTACCCGTTACTGTGTAATAAGGACCAGTTAACTCTGTAGCTTTCATGAAATTTTTTGACTTCAAATCACTTATGTCAGAATATTCTTTCTCCAAGTGCAACATTTAGCATCTCCCTCACTCAAAACTTCATTTTAAATCAAGAGAGGCTATTAATAACCCCATGTCTGTAACATCACAAAAATCATAGACAAATAGAAAAATGCTCTGCATTCCGTAAAACCACCTTTTATTCGGGTAAAAAAACAGAAATCTCTAAACATACTCAAAACAGCCATCTCTGTATCACATAGATGTCTTTCATTCAGACCTTCATGATTGATAGAATCCATTATTCAATTACTTTAATCTCTGTGACTACCATGTGACTACCATGTGGTTCAGTGACTTTGTGAATGGAAGTCCAGTCCAGCAAGTAAAGGTAGGAGCTTCATGCAAAGGTCACATTAATTACTGGCTTTGCTAAAAGTGGAGTCAGTAATCGATTATACTGGTGAAAATTGAATCAACCTGAATATGTTGACTGTTTTACCATGAGATTCAGCGTATGTAACACTCATGGGGGATCTTTGTAAGTTAATAAGATGGTTAAAGAATTGGGCATTGTCTATCTAAAGCTCATCTTTAACTGCAGTTTGGCTGAGTAATGGATTTTTTTTTCCTAAACAGATCATATCTTGAAGGTGGAGAAAGTGATTGATTTAACCGCCATCCGACCTCATGAGGGTTCAGATCATTGGCGTCCATGGCAGGTGACAAGTGCATCAAAAACAGATGTCTGCCAAGCAAGCTGGATGGATGCCTTCACTATGCAGTACACTATATGTGCAGCGCCGCAGACAGGTGAAGAGGCCAAGTATGACAGAGAGGTCTAATCAAAATGCTAGATGATGATCACAGACTACAAATCTGTTGTTAAATAACATTAAGTGTTACAAGACTGATGATGTGCCACTGCTTTCGTGAAATTAAGATGCCCTCTCTGGTTTATTGTTAAGTGTACAGAATAAATTAGAATTCTTATGTGCATGTCTCCTCAGAACAGCTGACAAAAATAAAATATTAATTACTAAATAAAAAGTATACATAGCATTCAACACATTAGATTGTATATAATTCTTATGTTTGACTGTTTGTCAACATTACAACCTGTAGGTAGAAACTGTTCCTAAACGTACTGTAACAGTCCTATAAAGTTTGCCAGAAGGTCAGAATGAGGAAAAGTAGCTATGCAGGATGGACAAGGTCTTTAATTGTACTGTTTGTCTTTCTAAGCCAGTGAGTGTTCATTGTGTCTTGAAGAAAGGGCAATTGGGTGCCAGTACCATTGTGTGTCTCCCTCGCAACTCTCTACAGTGCTTTATGCTCTTTAGCAGGTACTGTGTTAGGAGGCAGTGCAGTCATCTACTGTCTACCTGTAACAGTTTGTGAGAATAGAAGGAAAAATGCAAGCTGCTCTTAGGTGTCTGAGGAAGCAGAGGCACCGGTGAGCCTTTGTGGCACAAACCAAAATGTGTTGTGCCCTCTTCAGTTCATCTGTGATAGCTACTGCAAGAAATGTAAAGCTACTCACTCTTTCTAAGGCATCCCCTTCGATGTACAGTAAATGGATGTGTTGGCCGTCCTTCTGTTTTCTGAAGTCCAATGACCAGCTTCTTGGTTTTGCTGACATTAAGGGTGAGATTATTGTCCTCGCACCACTAAGTCAACAGGTAGACCTGTTCTCTGTAAGCTGTCTAATTTTTGGCGGTCAGGCCAAAGGTGATGGTGGTGTCAATTAGCAAATGTGACGATGGAGTCGGAGTTGTGTCTGCCCACACAGTCAAAGATGAACAAGGAGTGCAGATGGGGGATCAGCACACTATTCCGTGGAGTGCCAATGTAAGGGTAAGTGTGGAGGATGTGATGCTGTCAACCCAAACATGCTGAGGTCTATTGGTCAGTCTATAATCCAGTTGCAGAGGATGGTGCCAAGTCCTAAATTGAGGAGTTAGATGGTTTCCTTTGATGGTACAACAGTGATAAATACTAAGCTGTAATCTATAAGCAGGTCTCTGCTATAACAATTTACATTACCTAGATGTGCCAGGATGTTATGAAGTACAAGGAATATGGCATCCTCTATGAACTAGTTGTAGAGATCTGTAAACTGGAGGTGGTCAAGGCTATCTGGAATGTTTGATTTAATGTGTCCCATCACTAGTCTTTCAAAGCACTTCATCATGACTGGATTGAATGCCATTGAGGTCATTCAGGTAGTCCATTTCTGTATTCATAGGTACAGGGATACATGTTGTCCTTCTGAAGCAGGCAAGGGACAACAGATTTTCTCAGAGAAATATTAAAGATGTCACTTAGGACGTGATTTATTTGTTTGCAACTGGTGTTTAAAATACACCTTGAAATTTCCTCCAGACTGGATGGCTTGTATACATGAACTTGTTTAATAGCCCTTCTTACATCATGCACAGTTCCACAGAAATGTCTCCCTCTAATATCTCAGTACAGATTTCAAAGACATGTCTGGTTTCCAGAAAGGCTGTCCAGGGTGGTATAATGGTGTTGATTTACCTTCAATGAAGACTCCGATTTCTCTTTATACCAGACTGATCGATTTGATCTGTAGAAAGCCTAGCTTAGAGAAAGGGCTTTTCTAGAGATCACTGTCAAAGGGAATATATCTCAAGGCCTGCCATCAGGGTTTTAATGCAGTAGCATGTGACAGCAGAATCCAGCTGGTTATTATTGAGGGCACCTTGCTCACAAGGTAATCCGCCCTATTATCATACTTACAATGAGCACCACCAGAAACAGGATTTTCCAGGATGACAGTGTGTGGCTATGCACAGTCAACATTACTACGGTGTGTCTTTATAACATTACAGATACCTGCCAGGTACACAAATGTGACTTCATTTAATCATTACTGGGACATTGGTACAGTTCTGGCCCTTGGTCAAATGACACAGGAGCACTGAATAGATGTGAAATGATATCCCATGGGAATTTATCCAGTCAGTGCTGCTTTGTATTCAAGCACAGTACGCCAAGTGCATGCAACTTTTATGTGATAAAATATGTGGCTTATTTGTAAAAGCATTTATTTCATATATCAATGTGTGCCAAATTTGTTGGAAATCTGATGACACCTTCATTGTTTGGCTAATTTCATTTTTGGGAATGTATAAAAACACAACCTTACTATGTTTATTCAGTACCTTAGTAAAGGGGCACCCTCTCTATCTTACAGTAGATTGAAGGTCCATCCTTGATTTGTTTCTGCTGTACCCTCATTGCCTGCTCCCTGGCCCTGCTCTGAACCATGCGCGTCTATAAAATGGATGAACAGACAGATAGACAGGTAATTACAGAAAACCCTGTGCCTGCTGCTTAAAAAAAGATTGAATTCTGGTGACCATCTCAATTAC
This sequence comes from Polypterus bichir lapradei, assembly GCA_026402145.1. Classification (NCBI taxonomy): domain Eukaryota; kingdom Metazoa; phylum Chordata; class Cladistia; order Polypteriformes; family Polypteridae; genus Polypterus; species Polypterus bichir. Next base: position 56,923,732 of record JANRMT010062792.1, read on the forward strand.
TTTTCACACTGTCAGATTATTATTAATTTAATCACCTTCTGTCCAATGAGAGCAATAAAACACATACTCAGGTTTTGTACAGCACAATGACAAGATGTAGAAACCAAGCTGTAATTTGTGGTTAGACACTTCATTTAAGTATACCGTTGGGAAAAGCAAATTACACTGCCTAAAACTGAACTGTTTAGTTAATTAGAGAGTTTTGGATATATTTTTAAGTTATCTCAAAAAAAATGAAGTGTAAAGGAAATAAACTTGAAATAAAAAACATGCAAACAAAATAATGGCCTGTAGTAAAAACAGTAAAAGGCATTTTACTCCTCAAATCATTCAGCACCACGTACAATAAAGTAAGACTAAAACAGTACATAGAACAACTGATGTTGGAGAGAACCTCAGAGCCCATAACAAGGCCGTTGGCAGGCAAATCATCTGGCTAGTGACACCCACTCAGCTCCCCTCTGACAGAGCTGATTGACAGTCAGACAGCGGTCTTGTGCATGTTTGTGGTGACGAGTACCTCAACAGGAAGTGGCTTGTGGAGTGATGGGAGCTTTGCACTGCTCATCCTTGTAGGCTGAAAAGGAGGAACACACATCGTCCAGCTTTTTAGCCACACTTGTCAAGTTTTCTTTACCATTGTTATTTTTGAAAGTGACCTCTCTTTTGAGAAACAGATAAATTCTGTTGTCAAGAGTTGTTTTCCCAAGGTTGGGCCTGTTTCATCTCCTAGGGATCTTGAGAAAGTTACTCATGTTTTTATCTTTTTTTGGCTTGATTATTGCAACTCGTATTCTGAAATCAGGAAATCCCTGATATGTAGGTTGAAGTTGCTCCAGAATGCTTCTGCCCATTTTTTTGGCCAGGGCAAGAAATATTGATCCTGTTTCTCCAATTCTAGCCTCATTACAGTGGCTGTTTGTTAGTTTCAGAATGAATTTTAAAGTTTTGCTTCTGGTTTTTAAATCAATCCATGGGTATGCTCCCACTTATCTATCTGAATTGTGTGTTATACACCAGCCATCCAGATGTACCAGTCAGTTATCTCTTGTGCTCCCTCGCACTATGTGCAAATCTATGGCAGACAGGGCGTTTGCATCTGCTGCACCTTGTCTGTGGAACTCTTTGCCTCGTTACATTGAGGACGGACCTCCAATTGAACTGTTTAAAATGAGATTGAAGACACATTTCTATTTTCTCACTTTCTGTGATCTTCAGTGATAACAGATGCTTCCTTCCTCATAGTCATTTGTTTTCAACTAACTGCTGGATTGTATTGGGTTTTATTGTATTCTATTATATTTATTTTATTTATGTTTATTGTATACTAGCAAAATACCGGCGCTTTGCAGCGGAGAAGTAGTGTGTTAAAGAAGTTATGAAAAAGAAAAGGAAACATTTTAAAAATAACGTAACATGATTGCCAATGTAATTGTTTTGTGACTGTTATGAGTGTCGCTGTCATCAAGGATTTGATTATCATTATTTCTTTCAATCAGGTTCGTATTTGGAGGATGTGTTGTGTTCAAGTTACATTCCATGTTTGTCAACCGTTGTAAAGATAACAGGTTTCATTCATCGAATTGTTCACCACCCAAATCGGTACTCGTGAATCTAAGATGTTTAACAGGCATTCCCAGTATTAAGTTGTGGATTTGCCTGCGAATATTTAGCAGCAGCGTGTCTATGAACTTAATTTAAACTTAAGCTTTACACCTTGCTTTCCTATTGATATGTCTACAAAGGCTTGTTCAGATTCAGAGGGATGTTCCTTTCTTACTGCATCAATAAACAGCTCGTCTTCTTCTTTATCTGAGACATCACACACTGCATGCATGGGTTTACCTTTCCCAGTCCTGCAAACTTTAGCGAAGTAGTTCAGTTTACCACATTTTTTACACTGTCTTCCTTTAGCTGGACATTGACTTTTTCCACCGTGTGCTTTGTTTCCGCAGTAGCTGCACTTATGAATATGCTTGTATGCGTCACTCGCTTCATATTCTTTTGCTGCCTTCTCAATTGTGTAATGCGTTTTCTGTTCAGCGCTCTTTGGAGCTCTTGCTTTTTGTGTGCGTACTGCGTTCACAGTCAATTCACGTGAGCCGTGATCAAAAGTCTCGTTTATACCCTGCGTCTTCTCATTAAACTTGTGTTTCGCGAATATCGTATTCGTCGTGGCATGACAAACGCCTGCAGCAGCGTGTCTATGAACTTAATTTAAACTTAAGGTTTACACTGTGCTTTGTTTCTGCAGTAGCTGCACTAATGAATATGCTTGTATGCGTCACTCGCTTCATATTCTTTTGCTGCCTTCTCAATTGTGTAATGCTGACGGACGGCCTTATATGGGCAGGCACTCAATTACGTGGGAGGCGTGACGATGAAGGACACAACTCTGCCTCACACGGCGACCAAGCTGCAGGCTATGGCTGTATATATGTACATAAGTAGGTTCCAGTTATGACCATTACGCATAGAATTTCGAAATGAAATCTGCCTAACTTTTGTAAGTGAGCTGTAAGGAATAAGCCTGCCAAATTTCAGCCTTCTACCTACACGGGAAGTTGGAGAATTAGTGATGAGTGAGTGAGTGAGTGAGTGAGTGAGTGAGTGAGTCAGTCAGTCAGTCAGTGAGGGCTTTGCCTTTTATTAGTATAGATTTTATGTTAAAGCACTTTGGCTACAGCATTACTGATGTTTTAAATGTGCTCTCTAAACAAACTGGTATTGACATAGTCTTCTGACCATATCTGTACATAGCTTGTGGAGAGGCTAGAAGTCATGTTGAACTTCAAATGCTGACATTATGCACTCCATAAGTACTGGGACACTTCCAAAAAGTAAATGTGTCAAACAACCTGTGTTTTAAGGTAAAATCCTAAATTGGGGGTATAGTATAGTTTTTATAAGGGGTATTTCTGTCTAAATATGCTTCAGCATTTTAGAATAGTATTTTAGATTTTATATCTCCATTTCCAGAAGAAAATAACAAACTAAACTAAAATGAATTTGAGTGACAGAACGTAAATCATCACTTTTTCTCTCTTAGCTCCAAAGTCCACATTCAGATCCATTGAATCTTTATTTGTTTTTCCAAAAAAGACAGGGCCCTCCTCCCCCAAATCACTTAGGTGTGGTTTCCCATTTGAAGATTTTCTTGATGTACATTGAATTACTGGGACATTTGGTGTCATTCTGACTGATTGTTGCTCCCTTTCAGTGAGTTTGGTGGTTCCATCCTTTTTGGAGTTAGAGTAGCATTTCTTAAATTATGGGTTGTGCCCGTAAATAGTACTGAATGGGAAAGAGTTGTGGAATGCCTTGCAATAGGTTGCCATGAGTAAGGAAAAATTGACAACCCACCTCTGACCTCCAGGATGATTCTCCAAGGGGGACCCCTCACCCCAGGGACAACAATCGGTCACAATTCTACAAGGTGGTTGGATCCCCAGGATCATGCTCTGTGGCAATTGTGGGTCATGAAGAAACGAAAAGGTAAAATTGTGTTGCAAGAATAAAAAGTTTAAGAACCACTGAGTTAGAGGATAACTCCTTTCTTTTTGACATTTTTCCATCAGAATAACTATTGCACTATTTTGGAGCTTTAAAGGATCATTCATGTTGTTCTTGTGTTTTCCCTATCTGGGAATTGCCTGGTGCACATATGTTATACTACATTTTTCTTTAATATTAATGTCACTGTCTCTATGCTTACTGGTATGGATTTATTCACATGTGCATGTTAAATTTGGCACAAAGGGGCTCAGCAGTTAGAATTGCTAGCCAAGCATTGGATTAGATAGCCAAAGACAACTGGAGGATTGTATAGTCAGCTTAAACACAGAAGAGTATTTCTGTCCTCTGTCAGTACAAAGTCTTCTTTCCTTGTTGGGAGAATGAGAACTGGCATGTAAGCACTATGATATTTCTGTATTTTGTGGAGGAGGAGTTCAGCCCTTTCCTGCCCTTGTTTGGAGACAGAGAGGACCAGCAAGTTGAAGAAGAACAGTATAAAAGGCTTGGACAACAGCCAGACCCTTTGGGGCACGAGTCGGCAAAGTTCCGACAAACTTCCCAGCGTGGGGACGAAAAAATGGCTGACTGTGTTGATCCAGATTCCCACCTGGATAAAGTCTGTCATAATCCTCCCGTCTGTAACCGCGTTAACCGTCAGTAAATGTAAGCTAAAGTATATTTTTTCTCATGTGATTCTTGTACCGCCGTAATCATGATGGGAGGGATATCGCCTTTTCTGGTATATTACTATATTGTTTAGTTACTTAATATGCTGCAATTTCAAAAGAACACATTTCCAAGAGAGCTAATGCCTCTTCAGGAAACAACATAACAACCAGTGAATTGCTGAAATAAATTTAGTTTGTTTGGCTTTTCAGCTTTTGATAGTTTATTGGTTTTCCTTTTGGATTCTCACTTTTTAATGATAAAACCCTTAAAAAATCTATTTCTGTAAAAATTTATTTCAGTTTATTTTTTGCTGTCTTTTTTATTTTTGTGTGAAATTCTTATTTGCTTGTTTATAATTCTTACATTTAAATGCTTACTTTCAGTTTCAGCATTTATGTTTGATTTACTGCGGTGGGCTGGCGCTCTGCCCACGGTTTGTTTCCTGCCTTGCGCCCTGTGTTGGCTGGGATTGGCTCCTGCAGAACCCTGTGACCCTGTAGTTAGGATATAGCGGGTTGGATAATGGATGGATGTTTGATTTATGCTAACTCAATATTTATTAAGTAAACTTAATTTGGTTATTTAATTATAAGAGTGAAATGTCTGGAGGGATGTTAGGCTATGTCCACACTACGTTTTCATTTAAAAACTGCATTTTTTTTTAAACAAAAGAGATCTCTGTCCACACTAGCGTATTCACATTGTTAATGAAAGTATCTCTGTCCACACTGAAATGACTTAAAATTCATATGACATAAATGTTCACCTACACTGGGTATCCTCGCATTGACAGAAAAATCATTAGAGTGGTGGTAACGCTACCAGCCACGTGATTTATTGCAAAGCTGTACCGACTAGTAAATTATTTGTCTTTTGCGCATGTATGCAGCATTCAAAAGCATACAAAATCAAATTAGATACATACAAGTAAGCCACATAACAAGCGCAATGTGTCCATTATGTTAGAATATGGTTTTCTTCTATGAAGGGAGAGATGTCCTCACAGGTGGCGCAGTGGTAGTGCTGCTGCTTTGCAGTAAGGAGACTGTGGAAGATTATGGTTTTTGCTTCCCGGTTCCTCCCTGTGTGGATAGCGCTTTGAGTACTGAGAAAAGCGCTATATAAATGTAATGAATTATTATTATATCAGGGAATGAGACGTTATAATGAGCAGGAACCAACCAGAAAAGGGCTCTGGGATAAGCATAAACCAATCAGAGATCAATTAGTCTACATTTTCAAAAGTCCACATTTTCAGCTGTCCATATTGCAATACCAAGCCAGTGTTTTCAGAAGTATTTGGCTTGGGTAAGTGCTTTCAAAGCGCTTCATTTTCAATAGTTATAGAGGGCAGGTAGTGTGGACGAAAGTCCAAAATTGAGACTTGTATCTGTGTTTTTAAACAAAGTTGTACAGTAGTGGTGTGGCCGTAGCATTAGGGGTTTCTCCTTACACTCCACCAATGCCTGTATTTATCAATTGTTGGACAAGAATAAGATTTTGTCCTATCTCAGCGAAGGACATGAGAAACAGTTATGGGGAGCCATGGAGGTAGCAGTTCACATTAGAGAATAAATGATGTAATGTTTTTACAACACCCTGTAATGACACTCATGATGACATTATGTAGTGTACTGCTACTAATGCTAAGGTTCTGCAACCAAGGTAATAATAATATTCAAAGTAGTAGGAGAAGAAGAAATACAATAAAAACCAAATAAGGTAGGATATCACCCTAAGCTGCATATAATTATTGCCACTTCACAACAACCTCAAGAATAATGAGCTCAGAGAAGGAAAGTCCAAGACACACACTGAATGAGAGTTAGGCCTAATAACAGGCATGTTTATTTAGCAATAAATGATCCACAACTGTGCTTTCAGAAGAATCGCCTTCCTGCTGTTATGACCACAGGAAGCACCTCGTAAACTGACAGTTACTGAAACTGACCACGGCTATTCCCGCACTGTTTTTGAAGTCTCATTCTCTCTTCCAGTGCTGTGTTCTGTGCCTTCCTCCATGTTCCACACCTTGTCTTCTGCAAGGCTCTATTTATCCCATACCACAAGAGTCTCCGCCTGCCTTCTTGAACCTTGGGCTTGTAAAGTGTGACGCGAATGTTCCAGGGTTTCATAGAATGTAGAGCTCAGCCTTCCTGTGTGACAGTCTTTGGCTTGAGATAATCCACTATGTTTCACAACTCCAATGGTTTGTTTACGATCAACTATGTTTGTTGCGTTCTCCACATTTTCACCTTTTACCCAGTCATATCACTTTGCTCAAGAACTCAAACAACCACTTCACCATTCATTAGAATTATTTTTTTTTTTTGCATTTTTGTTGCTGTTCTGATTTGCATCTTGAATCATTACTATGATTGCTTTAATTTTAAATATTTCTGTGAGCAGCAGTTTTGCACATATAGTTGATTTGTTGTTGGGTCTCTCATACGCATGTTAGTTTTGGCCCATTTACTTTCCTGGCACAGAAAGATATAAACAAATGTATGTGTACATAGTCCGCATCTAAATGGCCCACCTGAATGGTCAGTAGAGAGCACATAAAGTGGTACTATTCAAAACCTTTAAAGCAAATACAGCAAGTTCAGATATAGAATGACCTTCTGTATTTTTACTGCAAGTTCACTTTAACATTCTCAGTCTGCTTTCACCCAGTTCAGTATTTTGGGGAGTCAGAACTTTCCCGGCATGGCAAAGGTATACACTGAGATCCATCCTTATATGAGGCAGGTCCCCACTCATGCTTACAGCCGCACTCGGCTAATTTAGAAATGCCAAGCTACTAACATTGCAACGAGAAAATGGACAACTCCTTACTCTGGGCTGTTTGACATATACCATGCTGAGTATCTGTAACATTATTTTCCTGTATCACTTATTCTCCAAAAAGGAATTATTGTAAGTTTATATAAATATGTAGATGAGGATTTCCTTTTATAAGGAAGGATGTGAATGGAAGAGTAAAATTAATTAAAATTAACAGATCCAAGCTGAAAGAAACACATACTGTACATCCAGCACTGTGTTTGTTCAACACTGCTCCAGTAAGATGGGAAGACAATAAACATTCTGCGTCAATGAAGGACATGATGCAAAATTCATTTGAATTGAATTCTGCTCATCACTCCTCCTACACATAAAATAGTCCACCTTAAAGCCTCCAGCCACAAGGTAAAGCACTTCCTCATCACGTACGTAATTGCCATTTTTAAAACATGTATGAGTTTATTGATGCATAGTACTGTACTACAGCTGAATTTTATGTTTGAGAGTTGTATTAAGGGCAGGCATTGGCACCTTAATGGCCCTTTCTAGTTTTTCTTATGCTTGTTGTAACAGTGATTCTCAATTCAGTCCTGGGCCCACTGTAACTGCAGGTTTGCATCCCAAACAACCTCTACCTTAAAGCAAGCTATTAGTTCCCAGTTGTTAGGTTTTGGTGTCAATCCAGAAATTACAAAAACTGGGTTTACTAAATTTTGGAACATGGTAAACATTTACATGTGTTACCTTAGTGTTTTTATCTTGCTTTCACCTTCAGCTGCATTTTCATTCCACTAGAGGTTCTCACTATTCAAGCAATTGTTGAGTATTTAAAGCTATAGCAAATTATAAATTTCTAAGTTGTTTCCATATGTAAATTGCACAATACTGTGCTTTTTTGAATGCAGAATAAATGAAGGACAAAAAGGACCAGGTAATTCAACAATGAGATCAGTTAGAGGGAAAATGATTGGAACTAAAAACCCGCAGCCACAGTGGGCCGTAAAAGCCAGAACTGTAGGAGTGTGGTGTATGTTGCACTTAGTTAATCCATATTAGTGTTGTATTGTGGGAACTTCCTGTAAAACTAATAGAAAAATAGTTGGAGTAACCTGTGCACTCCCCTTAGCAGTGACTAAACCAAAGTTTTAACAGCAAAATATTCAAGAGGGGAAAAACAAACCTACTTCCAAACACAGAGGAAGAACAAAATTGAGTTATCAATGTGCCATAAGCTGTATGTATGTTAGATCATCAGGGGCCTCATGTATAACGGTGTGTGTAGAACTCACACTATAACATGGCGTAAGCACAAAAGCGGGAATGTGCGTACGCACAGAAAATCCAGATGCATAAATCTGTACAATCGCCAACTTCCATGTTCTTCCACTACATAAATCCCGATCAGTGTGATAAGTAATGCTCGTGCATGCGCCTGCTGCCCCACCCCAACTCCTCCCAGAATTACGCCTCTTTGAATATGCAAATCAATATAAATAGCCCTTAAGCTCAGCCTTCTGTGAAAAGGCAATGGGAAAAGAACGGGGGAAAATAGAAGAATTTCAGCGAATACCAAGTGGAGGCAAGGAAAAACGTACTATTTTTTGGTTTCAACAGTGGAATAATCAACAAAAGGAAGTTGATCAAGTGACATAGAGTGTCGGAGAAACTCAAAAACTCAAGTTCACAAAGTCGCACAATGCCTGAAATAAAAAAGAAGTTATCAGATATCAAAGTCGCTGTGAAAGGGTGAGTCGTAGCCCACCGTCTGAGTGTCATATGAAAGCTTATAAGAGTACAGACAAAAAAAAAAAAATAGGCACGAAATGTCAACTTTAATCTCGAAATTTCCACTTTAATCACGTAGTTTATTTTGTCATTAAAGCAGAACATCATAAACTTCATCTTAAAATCGTTTTATTTACTAGTTTCTCAAATCCCATCATAACTAAAGTAGCATGTTAAATGCTTTGTTTTGTATTTGATCTTCTATGTGTGTGAAACACTACGTGCTTCCGGGCTTTCTCTTCCTGTGACAGGACACAGAATCCATTACATTCGTGATATTACGGCTCTCTGAATAATTAAAATACTGAGCAGTATACGTGATATTTTCATGATGATAAGAGTTAAAGTATGTTATTAAATATGGGAACACGGTGGCGCAGTGATTGTTCATGCCTCACGCAAGATGCTTGCTGCACCGCGCGCAACCTTCGATGAAATACTTTATTGTAGCAGTACTATCTCTCTCAAATGTACTAACCCATAATTCGTGTCCTTACTTTTCTTTTTCCAAATACCTATTCGCCACACAATCAGCTCTGTAATAGACGTTAAGCCATCTGTAAGCTTAGAACGCCGATTCTTCAGAACTTTTAAGGAACATTGAAATGTCTTCGTAGTACATGTTTAATTATTCTATCCATCTATCCTTCCAGTGTTGGGCTAGCACAAGTAAGAATACAACGCAAGGCAGGAAGAATCCGTGAACGGAGCGCAAGCTCCTCACTAGTGCTGAGCCACCGTGTCCTTACATGTTTAATTATTAACAATATAGATTATTTAAATGAAGTTAAAGTTTTATCTGTATAATATAATAAACATATTTTGCTGCATATCATCTTTAAAATGATATCGTCATCATATGTAAATATGCGCTTTGTAAAGTGGCTCAGGTTGTGCAATATTATAACACTAGTGCAAGTTTACAGTGAGGTGATTGTACTTATAAGTACAAAGCATTCTACAAGGAGCACTTGATGGACTGATTGAGTGCATTTAGAGTTCTTGGGATGAAACTGTTTGTGAACCGCGAGGTCCAAAGAGGAAAGGCTCTGAAGCGTTGGTCGGATGAGACCAGTTCAAATAGCGAATGGCTGAGGCAGCGTGTGCTTGATGCTGTATACCGATCATTCTTTTTCCGATCAGCTGCTCCGAGTGGTGCAGTGAGAGTAATATGGAAAAAAATGATCCGCTGTGGCAACCCCTAATGGGAGCAGCTGAAAAAAGAAGAAGGTGCAGTGAGAGTAACAACACTAAAGCAGCTATTGTATTTCGAATAGTTTGACCTTTCCGTGGACCATTATATTGTTACTGGTTAATTACAATCAAATGCATTAAACTAATAAACAATATGCAGTTAATTTCAGTGTATTTATAAAGCGGCATCAGGGATGTGGATCTGAAAAAGGAAGATAAACCACACAGAAACAGTAGCATTGCTTTGACGCTGGGTGCCGCCAGTCTGCAAAACCGAGCGGAGAACTTATGTACGCCAGGGTATGTGCTACTGTGGAAATGTGCATGGCTTTACGCCAAGTTTAGGTTTTATACATCGTGATTTGAACGCGGAAAAGTTCTTACGCAACATTTTTGTGCGTACACACTGTTTATACATGAGGCCCCAGGAGAGCAGGGTCATCTCACAAAGCCATGACAACCTGCTTTCATTTTTAGAATATATTATCTGTGTTCACTGAGGGAGACGCCACGCTTGTTTTACTTGCAGCACGGGGCACCGTGTGGTTCCTCCACAAAGTAACCAAAGTGTCATCTGGGTGCAGCCTGTGCTTCAGGTATTGGAAGTTAATTTCTAATGCATGTTTCAAGTGCATTATTGTCTGTAATACTGACTGTTTTTGACTATGATGCCATAATAAGACCAAGTTAAGGGTGCACTGCTTGATCTGAGAACAGATGAGAAGTCTTTAAACAGAGAAAATGTGGAAACCAGATGAAGCATATACAGCTACTAGATGGAATTACTGCAGTTATAACTATATTATATAACACAACACAAATGCATGACATGAGAAAGAATCGTGCACCTCTGCATGAGCAGCACTAGCAGGAGTGGAAATGGCTAAAATAAAAAGTTTTTACTGTAGTTTTTAAAAGTTGAAACCAATGGGACAGCCCTCAGATTTGTTAGTAGATTATTTCAGCTTTTTGGGCTGTTGTAGTTAAAACTCAGCTGCTCTAACAATTCTGTTTATTGTAGAGATGCTGAAAAATGCTACTTCTAGTTTTTGCAAACCAATGTTTAATATTGTATATTCAAGTCATGGGGGAAGGTCCTGAATTTTAAAGCCATTCTCATTTAATGTAAATTGTGTTTGTATTTCTTTGCCTGTCTTGCAATGCAATAAGCCTATCAATTAGCGTGTCTTCATAAGCAGTCTATTACCATCTTCTAAAATAAAATACAGATTTTTGCACAGAATATAAAATATGATTGTATAATATCGTCAATAAATTCACAGAAAGAGTTTATTTTACAGCACAGCTACCGGTTAACCCCACAAGTAGAAGCTGCTTCAAGTAGGTTTAAGTGTGGATGGTGTGGCAGGTGGCTGGGGTCCATGCCCAGTCGGGACGCCCCTGCACACTATATTCAGGGGGAGGAGCCCTGGACTCTGCAATACCTCCCCCTGGATGCTAGGTGGCAGCCTCCTGGGGGTGGAGCAGTGCCTCGGTTTCTCACAGGACTCCCTGGGAATTGGGGTTGGGTGCAGCCCTGTTGGGTCCCACAGGCACCACCAGGGGGTGCTGTGTTTGGGACTCCTGAGCCCGTGTGAGCTGCATATACTTCACACCCGGAAATGCAGCCGGAACTAGGTGATCAAGCACCTGGAGAACTTCCGGGTGATCTATAAAAGGAGCCAGCGACCACCACTCAGGGCTGAAGTCGGGTGGAAGAGAACAGAGCTCGGAGGAGAGGCTTGGAGGCGGTCAGGAAGAGAGGCATTGGTGAAAGAGGCCAGGACTGAGGGTGCTTGGTGCAGGGGCACTTGGTTGCGTCATGTTCCGTGATGCTTTGTGACACAGAATTACGGCTGTAACATTTTTGTGCACATTGCTTATTTAATTTCTTACAGTTGGCAGAATCCACAAATTACTGTTTTTATTACCGTACAAAATAACCTTTTTTTGAGCTTCCTGCAAAAACATATGTAGTAAAACACCTGGGGCCTCATGTATAAACAGTGTGTACGCACAAAAATGTTGTGTACGCACGTTTCCACACTCACATCATGATGTATAAAACCTAAACTTGGCATAAAGCCACGCACATTTCCACGGTAGCTCAAACCCTGGTGTACACAAATTCTCTGCTCGGTTTTGCAGTGCTTTTGTTCCAGTGTGGTTTTCCTTTCTTTTTTAGATCCACATCCCTGACACGGCTTTATCATATACAGTAATCCCTCCTCCATCGCGGGGGTTGCGTTCCAGACCCCCCCCGCGATAGGTGAAAATCCGCGAAGTAGAAACCATATGTTTGTATGGTTATTTTTATATATTTTAAGCCCTTATAAACTCTCCCGCACTGTTTATAAATATTCCCCGCAGCGTTATACAGCATAATCCCTTTGTATTCTCTTAGATATTAGGTAAGATTCATTGAAATTATGTATTTAAACACACACTGTTTATATACAATAAAACCTAAATATTATTTTAAAGATAGTGAGTGTCTCCGATATCACATATGTTACAGCCATTACGATAGACAGGTCACCAGCAATAAATACGTACATTGCAAGAAAAATAGTATACAGTAAATGTGTGTACAGTGACACTAAACGTACATACATGTACTAAGCACTGTAAGAAGAAAATTAATTATGGTTACTCACCAACAATGACACGATGACTTGTCCGATAACAAGGAGTTTAATTTTACTGCACAACAAAGGAGAGCGTTACAGCCCTTGTAAAGGAGCCACTTCAGGCGATTGTGTAGCACTGCCGTTGTTCTTCTTCTGGCAGTCTTCAATCCAAATCCCTAAAGCAGATTCCATCCAGACTACTGCCTTATTACATCCACTTACAACTCGTTTTGCACCCTGGTTAAAAGGACACTGCAGCCGTAGATCTTATGTTCCTTTCCTACTTTTTAAATAAAAAGAATCGTAGCCTTCAACAAATCCAAAACGTTTACCTTTTCGGCAATCGTTAACATCTTCTTCTTGCGCTTGGGCACGGCACCTGAAGCAGTAGCAGATTGTTTTGGAGCCATAATGAAGGGCTTGACTATGCACAAAGATAAACACTAAAGAGCACAACTCTTTACACAGCGAAGCACGTTGATGCTGAATGAGCGAGATGAGACTTCCTGGTTAACACTGCATAGCTCCTGCGTGCTCTGATTGGTTAGCTTCTCAGTCAGGAGAACTTAACTGCGTGCTCTGATTGGTTAGCTTCTCAGCCATCCACCAATAGCGTCCCTTGTATGAAATCAACTGGGCAAACCAACTGAGGAAGCATATACAGGAAGTAAAAAGACACATTGTCCGCAGAACCCGCGAAGCAGCGAAAAATCCGCGTTATATATTTAGTTATGCTTTCATATAAAATCCGCGATAGAGTGAAGCCGCGAAAGTCGAAGCGCGATACAGCGAGGGATTACTGTACACTGAAATTAACCACATATTTATTAGTTTAAGTCATTTGATTGTAATTAACCTGTAACAATATAACAGTCCACGGAATAGCCAAACTGTTCCAAATACCATAGCAGCTTTAGCGTTGTTACTCTCACTGCACTTTCTTCTTCTTCTTTCAGCTGCTCCTGTTAGGGGTTGCCACAGCGGATCATCTTTTTCCATATTACTCTCACTGCACCACTTGGAGTATTTATATCACTGTATCTGAGTGTGAATCACAGCTCTACAGCAGCTGATCGGAAAGAGAATTATCTGTATACAGCATCTGAACTGCTCTCATACGGCAAATGCTTCAGAGCTTTTCCTGTAGGGACCTCGCGGCTCAGAAACAGTTTCATCCTAAGAACTATAAATGCACTCAATCAGTCCATCAATTGCTCCTTGTAGAACGCTTTGTACTTATAAGTACAATTACCTCACTGTAAACTTGCAATACAGTTGTAATATTGCACAACCTGAGCCACTTTTTAAAGTGTGTATTTACATATGATGACAATATCATTTTAAGATGAAATGCAGCAAAATATGTTTATTACATTATACAGATAAAATGTTAACATCATTTAAATAATCTATATCAATAATAATTAAACATGTGAGGACACGGTGTTGCATCGATAGCAACGGCCTGGCGCCCCGTTCACGGATTGTTCCTGCCTCACGCTGTACTCTTGCTGGGTCTGGCGCAACACTGGATGGATAGATGGATAGAATAATTAAACATGTACTATGAAGGTATTTCAACATTCCTTAAAAGTTTTGAAGAATCGGCGTTCTAAGCTTACAGATGGATTTACAACTATTACAGAGCTGATTGTGTGGCGATTGGGTACTTGGAGAAAGAAAAGAAAGGACAGGAATTGGGCGTTTAGTATGTTTGAGAGAAACAGTACTGCTGCAATAAATTATTTCATCATAGGTTGCGCACGGCACAGCAAGCATCTTGCGGGAGGCAGGATCAATCTCTGGATGAGGTGCCAGCTTGTAACTATCACTGCGCCACTGTGTTCCCATGTTTAATAACATGCTTTAACTCCTATCATCATGAAAATATCAAGTATACATCTCAGTATTTAAATTATTCAGAGAGTTGTAATGTCACGAATGTAATGGATTCTGTGTCCTGTCAGAGGAAGAGAAAGCCCGCTTAAGAAGCACGTAGTGATTCACACACATAGAGCACATAACAGAACAAATACAATACAAAGCATTTAACGTTCTACTTTAGGTACAATGGGATTTGAGAAACTAGTAAATTAAACAATTTTAAGATGAAGTTTATAATGTTCTATTTTAATGACAAAATAAACTACGTGAATAAAGTGGAAATTTCAAGATTAAAGTTGACATTTCGTGCTTTTTTCCCCAATGTGTGCCTATTTTTTTTCCTCTGTATTCTAATAAGCCTCCATATGACACTCAGACGGTGGGCTACGACTTGCCTTTTTACAGCGACTTTGATATCTGACCACTTGTTTTTTTATTTTGGGCACTGTGCGACTTTGTGAACTTGAGCTTTCGAATTTCTCCGACACTCTATGTCACTCGATCAACTTCCTTTTGTTGTTTATACCACTGTTTAAACCAACAAATAGTATGTTTTTCCTTGCCTCCACTTGGCATTTGCTGAAATTCTTCTATTTTCCCCGGTACTTTTGCCATTGTCTTTTCACAGAACACTGAGCTTAAGGGCTATTAATATTGATTTGCATATTCAAAGAGGCATAATTCTGGGAGGAGTTGGGGTGGGGCAGCAGGCGCATGCACGTGCGTTACTTTTCACGCTGACCAGGATTTATGTAGTGAAAGAACGTGGAAGTTGGCGAACGCACAGATTTATGCATCTGGATTTTTTTGTGCGTACAAACATTTCCACTTTTGTCCATACACCATGTTTTAGTGTGAATTCTATGCACAGTGTTATGCATGAGGCCCCTGGACCTCACACTCGAGTAAGGAAAAGTGCCATAGCTGTTCATTTTACTGCATTCAAGAATAATATCTACTGAGGGGGTGGATACTTTACAAGTGGGTACTTTAGAATGCATTCTTTGCTTTATATGTCCAGTGCAAATTTTAATAGTGGGCTTCCAAATTGTAATATAATAATGATATATTGAGTTTTGCTATTTGTTACATTAGGTAAAGGTGTGAAAGTAAACATACGTCCAGGAGGCAATCCAAACTACAAATACAGAACATGGCAGTAAAGCCATTTGTCACATTCAGTCCCTGAGAGAGTGAGCAGCACACAAAGCAGAAACCATGGCTCATTCCCTTATTACTGTAAGTGTCAGGTAAAGGAATGGTTGGACCTCAATGTAAAGAAGAGAAGCCTAATGTCACACAGTGTTGGAGACTTCAAACTTGTCTTACGGTGGACTCCACAAGTAGGTACAAGAGAAGAAATAGCATGTCACGTGTGCTTCTTCCAATCAGACAGAAGCCCAAGACCTATATTTATCACCATATGGATGAGAACACACAGGCAATATTCCTGGAAAACCAGTGAATGGTGGAGGTGATGTAGACCTTCAAAACTACGCTAGTAGGTATTGAAATAAAAGGGTAGTCACTAGCACGGAATTTCACAACTAGAGAGTAATGAAAACTTTGGGAAATCTTTATGTGAGGAAGCCAGGAAACCATCCACATAAAGTAAACAGGATGGAATTCCCAGCACCTAAAGAAGGCCCAAAGAAGGATCAGGGTTGGTAGTTTTGTTTCTGTGAGAATTTTACTCGTTATTAATCCTTATTTCTTTTTAAAATAAAACCTTTTATGCTTTACGTTTGACAGCATGGAGATGCAGTGGTTAGTACTGGGGGGGTGGGATGAATAAAGCATGTAAGATACGGGGAAAACGTGAAACTTCACAAACACATGTAACTAGACATGTGATTTGAACCCAGAAGGCTAGGTCAGTAGTGTGAACATCAGCACCTCCATGTAGAGGCTCTTAATGGTTACCCAATACCAGAGCATGAATTTTGAAAACTGTAAAAAAAAACAAAAAAAAAAACCACTGCCAATTTATTTGACCCAATTCTTACATTCAGTGAGGGCTCCTACTAAATTATTGAGTTTTGTGTCCAGTGTGACGTGGTCAGAGCTGAAGAGTTTCAATTTGTAATGACTGATATCTTGTTCAGTCTGCTAAATAGGAAGTTTTAAAAAAAGAGCTCTTTTTATTCACACTTGCACATAAAATAAATAGAGCTTTGTGTGTGTGCTTGCCTTGACAGTGTTCTGCTGTCACTTTATCACTCACTAAAGCTATAGAAAGCATATGAACTCTCCAATTTCAACTTTATATTGAAAAAACACCAGCTTGGTCCTGAATGCTTTTATGAAGGAAAGCCTTGATTGCTCCTTTGCCCCTCTCTTACAATGCAAGGCTGAGTGTGTTGAAATGATATGCTACGTCTGTCAAAAAATGCAAGATCCAGTTTAAATGAACCTCTGCAAGTATATTCTTTGTTTGTCTTTATTCTCCACTCTCTTGACCAGCAAATGATGGTTGAAAGACGACTCTTAAAATCAAAAAGTGACTCCAATGAGGCTTAAGTTTCATGTTTATGATGTGCACTGATCACTTCAAAAATAACTATTTAACAATATTTTACCAAACAACCATGTGTTTTGAACATTTTATGCATGTGACTGGATAATAGATGTGGATTATGTGAAAAGTGTAATACAAGATTTTTTTTTCTTTTCTCCATGGATGTTTTTCACCTTTTTTTGCCGTTATATAGCATCGGTCACTGTTGGCTTCTAATTATATCATAAACTTCTTTCTGTCCATTCTGCATGAAAACACAAGATTATTTTTTTCTTGGCCACCATTACAAAGTATGAAGTAAATAACATATAAAAATATATAATTTTTGAGGGGAGTATTTCTTTAAAGGAGAGTTATTGCACGGTAATGGAGTATGTGTGCATGTTGTTTTAAGGCATAAATTTTCAATTGGAATTGCATCTGGAGGTTGGCTAGGTAATTTGCAGACTGATGTAAATTCTGTCCAACAATTTCTAGTGATTGAAACTTTTGGTCCTTTTCATCCTTTTGATAAATGCATGTTTACATTTGACCATTCCAATAACCTTTGATGGCAACATCAAATTTCATGGCATGGGCCCTGGACTGGCCCACTGGTACGTACTGTAGGTGGGTTGGAATAAAGAATGATTATTGGATCTCAGCCATTGCTACAAACTACATGGGGAAAGTAACATATAAAAAAAAAAATAGCTGTGTTACTCGGCTTTGCCCAGGCAATTTTATAAGACTATGGGCCTCAGTTATACTGTATTACCGTTGATTAATTGGATGTATCAGAATTACTATGTAACTAAGCACTTTTCTGTATGCAGTATTTGTAGCTTTTTTTAGTGAGGTGTAATGATTAACACTATGGACCTACTTCAAACCCTGAGGTTGTAGGTTCAAATTCTGTTACTGAGATTGTGTGATCATGAGCAAATCACTACACCTACCTGTGCTCCATCTGGAAAAACAAAAGAAGTGAATGAATAAAAATAAATTAAAAATTCCTGCATTAGACTAAGTCCTGCATTTCTTAGTGACTTGGCTTTTGTTGATGACATCACTTGCATGTGCTTTAGGAACAGCTTAAGGGCTTATGTGAATGTAATTCCCCGCCGGTACATGAGATGGTGCTGCACAATAATGTTCTCTCTTCTCCTTTCCTTTACAGAAAGGAAGATTGACACAATTCCATCTTTGATGTCACTTCCGGGTCAGCCCACCTGGACCCACCACTTCCTCTTAAAATACCGCAAGACAGGGAACAACACCATTTTGGATAGCCCAAATAAGAAATTAAGTGCAAGCATTTGTTTTCCTAACACACATTTTTTGACACCTTTTGCATACATAAATAGAAGGGTTTGGCCTTCAAGGCAGCCCAAAGCTCTTTCTCTGTGCATTATCTTATTGCAAAACACTGTTTTACAGGGAAGTGTATTCTTTTAAAATGAAATGGGCAGAAGTACCACATTTCAAACGTTTATTCTACAAAAATGCTACAAGATAAAATAAATTTAATTACGACACAAGAAAGGGTATGCAAAATAGATTTTTTTCAGTGTTTTAAAAATTATGTCTTCAAGGTCGTGGCCATCATTAGTGATACTCTTCGAGACGATTTCCGAGCACTCACAGAACTACTTTGGCCATTTTAGGGAGAATAGCTGTGGTTTCATGGCAAATAGCATCCTTGAAGGCTTCAAGGTTTTGAGGTCGGTGTGCGTATACCTTCGACCTGATATAGCCTAACAAGAAGAAATCACACAGAGTTAGATCAGGCGAACGTGAAGGCCACCCGACATCGCCGCACAGGGAGATCAGCTTCCCCAGAAACATCACCTGCAAAACTTGCATGGATATTGGTGCCGTAGGAGCTGGTACTCCATCCTGTAGAAACCAGGCATCCACCACATCCATTTCTTCCACTTGGGGCTGCAAAAAGTTCTCTAGCATTTCAATGTAATGTTTTGAATTGACGGTGACAGCTGCTCCCCCCACCTCAAAAAAGTAAAGGCCTACAATGCCAAATTCTGAAATGGCACACCAAACTGTAACACACTCACTGTGCAGGGGTCTCTGATAAAGTTCATGAGTGTTGGTTTATTCCCAATAGTGAAGGTTTTGCTTATTTACACAACCATTCAAATGGAAATGTGCCCCTTCGCTACACATGACGATGGCATCTCATTGAACGGTTTGCAGAATATTCACGCACAACTCTCTATGGCTCTTCCAGTCTCTCTCAGCAATTTCTTTCACTACCAACATTTTGTATGGATGGAAATTAAGATCCTCAGGAAAAATTCTCCTCAAAGACGTGTTGGAAATGCCTAAGGCAGAAGCATAATTGCGTGCTGAACGTCTAGGAGACTGCAAAATTGATGCCCTTACAGCTTGGATGTTTTCAAGCATTTGTACAGTCTGAGGACAGCCTGGAGATTTTCTGTTCAATGTTGTACCTGATTGTTTTCTGATTTGGGGCATCACCATTAGGAGGAATGCTGAAATGCATTCAGAAGGCACGTTGCATAGTGATGATTCATTTGTTAGTTTTGAAGAACGCTTCGATAGTGAAAGCACAGTGTGCACCAGACCGAGGCATGTTGCCAACTGAAAACTACAAGGGATTGTCTATCATAGGACACCCACCCCAACCCACTCAGCTGCCTCTACCACGCACAATGACCTTGAGAAATGTGGTACTTCATTTTGGCTCACCCTATATTATTCTTATTGCTTGTTTATGTTGTTTTATTTTTGTGGTTTTCATCTGGGGGGTATTTTCCATACGTCGCTTAACTCATCTGAGAGCAGATGCCTCATCTTGGATGAGTTAATGCCGGTGAAACTCATCTGGGATAACTCGGTTTTTCAAACACAGTCGTGTAATAGATTAGTCTAGCTGGATCTAATCATCCGAGATGAATGCACGCAGCCGCGCTGATTGAAAAGCCCATATATATTGAGTCTATTGAGTCTAGAAAACATGATTAGCAAGTCTTTGATAGGCTGCAACAAAATGACAAAAGAACGGGCGCATTTTTTCACACAAGCGGAGCAGGACCTTTTATTCGAAGGATATGAAGAATTTCAAGAGTTAATATGTACAAGGGGTAACACTGCAAAAGCACTCCAAACCAGAAAAGACGGCTGGCAAAAAGTGGCTGACAAATTAAACCCCAAGTAGTGTGCACTGTACTTACTGAATGCAGCGTTTCATTTCCTATGTGTCAGATTAATTATTATTTAATATGTCATAATTCCAGATCAAACGTGAGCACAAGGAGAACATGGGAACAGGTTAAAGTGAAGTGCAAGAATATACTTCAAACTGGTAAATAGTGTCATATAACTAAAGAATTGTTGACATAAAGAATCATATATAATATAAAAAACATTAACTTTAAAGCTAATAAGAAGGCAGACAAGCAAAAAACAGGTGGAGGTCCACGCGGTCCAGACCTAACCCCTGCAGAAGAGTTGGCTCTCCAGCAAAATGCCCATCGCCCTGTTTCTGAGGGTATTCCAGGGAATATCCCTAGAACTTGTGTCTGACCAACGAGATATTGACGAAGATCAAATATTTGATGAAGACACTGTGTCTGATTATTCATCAGGAGGAGAGGTACATTTTTAAACTTTTGTTTGATCAAACTCCACTCTGATCAGTCCCATGTGCCCCAATCACATTTGGAAATCCTGGGTAATGAGAATGTTAGGCTGATTGTGACATTCTTTATGGAACTGTAGGTGTTTTTTCCTGTGTATTACCTACCTGCAATGGCATGAAATGTCTCTTTTATTGTCTGCACACACAGGTGTCCAGGAACAACAACAACAACAACATTTATTTATATAGCACATTTTCATACAAAAAAATGTAGCTCAAAGTGCTTTACATAATGAAAAATAGAAAAATAAGAGACACAGTAAGAAAATAAAATAAGTCAACATTAATTAACATAGAATAAGTGTAAGGTCCAATGGCCAGGGGGGACAGAAAAAACAAAAAAAAAACTCCAGACGGCCGGAGAAAAAAAATAAAATCTGCAGGGATTCCAGGCCATGAGACCGCCCAGTCCCCTCTGGGCAATCTACCTAACATGAATGAAACAGTCCACTTTGTATTTATGGTTTTCACGGAAGGACTTGATGATGATGATGATGATCACGTGGACTTCTGGCTTTTAGTCCATCAATGCTGGGACATCATGGTGCTTTGAGTAAGTTGGTGGTGGCGCAGGCCGCCACCACAGAGAAACCGGAAAAAGAAACAGAAGAGAGAGTAGGGGTCAGTACGGATTTTAGTGCCACCATGAATAGTTATTATAATGAATTGAACATACAGAGTATCAGGATTAAGATAAAGTGAAGTTATGAAAAGGCCATGTTAAAGTAATGTGTTTTCAGCAGTGTTTTAAAGTGCTCCACTGTATTAGCCTGGCGAATTCCTATCGGCAGGCTATTCCAGATTTTAGGTGCATAGCAGCAGAAGGCCGCCTCACCACTTCTTTTACGTTTAGCTTTTGGAATTGTAAGGAGACACTCATTTGATGATCTAAGATTACGATTTGGAATATAGGGTGTCAGACATTCCGATATATAAGATGGAGCGAGATTATTTAAGGCTTTGTAAACTATAAGCAGAATTTTAAAGTCAATTCTGAAAGACACAGGTAACCAGTGTAGTGACATTAAAACTGGAGAGATGTGTTCAGATTTTCTTGTATTTGTGTATTTTACTTCATGATTTAAGTACTTATTTTTTAGGAAACACTATGAAAACCTGAAGGAAATATTTCACAGCCAAACAGACTTCACGAATTACCTGGCAAACTGCACTTTTAGATAGATTTTCCACATCGCCTACAGTATATAAAAAAGTGCCACTTGCAAAAAACCTCAAAGCAATGCATACTGTCTGTGTGGTTGTGTGAGCCTGACTTCGCCGAGTTTGACTTCGAATATAAGGAGCTAATAAATCTTTGAGGTACAATATTCCCCCTCGGCTAAAGCGGTATCTTTCGAAAAGAATTTCCTCCGGGAGCAATAAAGGATCTTGCCAATCGTGCAAAACCCTCTCTATATGAAATTCTCTTCGTATAATTTGCGCACCAATATCAATTGGTCGCTCATTCATGAACGGCGAAGCCATGACTGAATGAATTCCATGCACAGACACTGATTAAGTGTGTGAGCTAATCCTTGTTTACACAGAAAAAACCTGCTCCGAGCAGGTTTGAGGATTTGGATGTGCTGCTATGACAACACATCCAGCAAGAGTTTCGAAAAACCGACAGATCCAGGATCAGGCCAAATCGTCAACTATTACATTTTTCTTTTTTAATAAATCTGCAACAATTTCAAAAATTCTTTTTTTTGTCTGTCAATATGGGGTGCTGTGTGTATGTTAATGAGGGAAAAAATTAATTAAAATGATTTTAGCAAATGGCTGCAATATAACAGAGTGAAAAATTGAAGGGGGTCTGAATACTTTCTGTACCCACTGTACAATGCCAATTTTAGAATTAACAAAAGTTTTTTTTTTTTTTTGTAACTGCTTATTATACATTGGCCTCGTTTTTCAACTTAATTTTTAGGAAGGCATTCCACTTCAGGTTGTACTTACTCAAGTAGTATTTTGTTAAAAGTTCAGGTTTAAGGTCATTGTTTAAGCTACAGTATGCCATTCAAATTTTTTTTAAATTTTTTTGTGTTGATATTACATTGTTTTGTGATTCAGTGTGTATTTTACTTCATGATTTAAGTACTTATTTTTTGATTATATGTTTTAATGCTTGATGTGAATAATTACAATGATGCAATTAATTTTCTTTCCGATAGTCAAGACCCTTCAGACAGTTTAGCACGTGAATGACATTTAATGGTTTTGTAATTAGTAGAATCACAGTGTGCCTTGTGATTTTTTTTGGGTTACAGAAAGTGTGCCACCACAGACAAAATGTTGGAAACCACTGCTGTACCCCGTTGCTTCTGGCATGCACATCAGAGGGAGACCATCAGGGCTCATCCAAGGTATGCAGTACCCCACCGGTATGAGAGGGGACGCTGCTGTTAACAGTGTTCTCTTTTTTTTCTTTCACAGCAGCAAGAAGATACCCCTTGAGTGCAATTAACCCTTCTCCTTCCAGCCTAAGAGCTTACAAAAAAAAAACAAAAAAAAAAAAAAAAAAAAAACCTCTATGCCCCTGAATGTTGCCATCCATCTCATTTCGACCTGGACACTTTGAGGATGGAGCTCTAAGATTGATATCTGCTCATAAGTGCAACCTGCTGGCACCCTACCACTTCATAAGTGCACCCTGTTTTCTTTCCACCTGTCCCCTATAAATACACACACATTGTGAGGAACACGTTTTTCACTTGTAGTATTTAGGTTATTAAAAAAAAAAAAATCAAATCCAGGTGTGCAAAGCTCATAGAGACAAAGATGAGGACTCGAGGTTGCTTCTGCAAGTTCAGAAGGGCTTTGTTATTTGTTAAAAGTTTTATTACTTTATTACTCAGTACTGACAGTTTTTACTTTTTAGTATACTGTGTGAAGCAAAAGCTACAAAAG
The DNA here is from genome assembly GCA_026402145.1 of Polypterus bichir lapradei. Classification (NCBI taxonomy): domain Eukaryota; kingdom Metazoa; phylum Chordata; class Cladistia; order Polypteriformes; family Polypteridae; genus Polypterus; species Polypterus bichir. Next base: position 56,947,286 of record JANRMT010062792.1, read on the forward strand.
TACTAAATGTAAAGATAAAAAAAAAAAACTTTGTGTCCTGCAGAACTTTTTTTTGTAAATAATCCTTTTATTTCTAAGCAGGACACTTATTTAAACCATTTAACGCTAGGAAAGCAAAACGTGTAAAACAACAAATTGAAAACTTTCCAAAGGTATCTTGTCTATGTAACAATGCGCACCAACTTAACATTCTTTCACATTTTCATATTTTGAAATATTAATACAAGATATAGCAAATAGTGAAGTTCTTAATGCGCCCATCCGAAGGCACAGAACCGCAGGTTTTCAGTTCCCTTGCCTGTGGTGCTCTTACCTCAGCTGCAGTCTCCTTCAGGACTGGCGTGCGAGGGCCGGGTGGCGGCGCATTACCTGCAGAGGGGCTGAGCTGAGCAGAGCGCCCTGCGGGGGTTTCCATAGTGAGAGGAGACTTTCAGTATCAGGAGAAACGGGAGCGACTTCCTGGTCAGGGATCATGAGGCTTCTGAAAAGAACTCAAAACGCAAGGAAAAAACTGCCTGCAATATAAAGAAGACGGAGTCTAGCCTTTCAAGTCAAGGTAAACGTTTTACTTACGCATGCTGATGGCCTGGGGTTATTACTTAATTGGGAATATTAACCGAAACTTTCTTGTGTCCTGCAGGGTTTATCGTGCATATAAGCCCCCTAATTTCCAAGTACGGCAGAGTTGTTGAAAAAAGGTGTCACTGTGTTCTTTGGGATGTCAAATTAGAACGTATAGCGAATTAAATATTGAGAGGTTCGGTGTCGACTACGGAATGTTTGGTTTCCTATAGTTTTCACAAAGCCAAATAAATATCTCATTGTATTCAAAACTTTACAGTTTTCATTGAATTGCGGCCTACTGAGTTAACCCTCCGGCCAGCCTCCTACTGCGGTCGTGTTGACAGACTCAGTGGGTGCGTCCCACTGGCTTCGCTGATTGGCTCAAATAGAGCCTATCGCCTGTCTATTGGACAGGATTACCTTTCACTCACAAGCCGATGTTTGACGTAGTGCGTGTCTTTGGAGCGGCTGCTTAAGTGAAAGTGTGAGGACATTAACCGATAAATGCACGATTTTGTACTGGAACTTTAGTAATTACAAAATTAAGAATTTAATATTGGAGTGTGGAACAAACGATAAACATGTTCCTTTTGGTAATAGTTTTTATTTTGCTCGAATATGCGACATGTGTCGATTGTTTTACCTGTATGCGCTTCCTGGCCGGTCCTGGAATCATTGATTTATTTATCAGTTTTTATTTCGTGTGAGACTTTTAGTCCAATTTGATTTGAAAAATGATAATTATAAATGTTTTCAGTGGTACATCATTTCATAGCTGATAGCGTTCACTATTTATTTCGTTTACGGTGAATGTGTGGCTAATAGTTTTTAAACTTGTATTGAAGAAACAACATTTAGAACGAAATTGGTGAAGTATTGTACTCTCCGGCCTATGGTAGGTCATTTTCTACTAGTAGTACATCGTAGCCAATAGAATGAACAAACACATGATTCATCCTCATCTCTTGAAGGTCAATTTGTTTTAAGTACCGTGGAACGAAAATCGTGTCGGTCCTTACAATTTGTAGCGCACGCGTAGTGAACTGTTTTGTTTTAAAGCATTAAAAAAATATTGAAAACGGTTTGGCAGATGGATTGGGGATGCAAACCTGGCCCCAGCGTAATTGTGTGTGTTGATCCTGCGATGGACTGACGCCCTGTCCGGGGATTGTTCCTACCCTACGCCAGGTGCTTGCTAGGATGAGCTCCATCTACCGCGCGACAGTGTAAAGAGGGCTTGGAAAATGGATGGGCAGACGGTTTCATTTGTTGATGAACCTTACGCATAAATCATAATGTGTCTGAACGATCCCTCAGTTGAATTGTGTAACAACTGTAGGAATTTCAGTCACTGTAACACACTCTAATAGTAGTTGTAGTATTGGCATGTGTATTAAGTGCAGCGAAATTCTTACTTGCGTTTATACAAAACATGCAGCACTCCACAGCCGTGAAAAACAAATTTAGAAATAGAAAATACAAGGCAGCTTACTTGATGTTCATGATCCTCCTAGTTCTTAATACCTTGCAGGGAAAAAAAAAAAAACTGAGTAAAACTTTAGTACAGTTAGAATACCTATTAATGATGGTTATGGTTGGGCATACTACTGTTTTGTGAGCTTTCATAATTCAAAAGAGACATTAAACATACTCAGCAGTTTTTTAGTCTTTAAATATCATGCAAGCCTGTGAAGTGTCTGTCCATCTTTCTGTGTTCTTAACTTGCTAATCCATGGCAGGATTGCCGGGCAGCTAGAACCTATCCCGGCACTTATCCTGTACTGTATTTCTATTATATTTCTGCTTTGTAAAGCACCTTGTGATGATGATGCACAGTAGCAGTTTACATATTCCCCTCTGTTCACATCAGGTTTCCCTGCACATTGTGGTTTCTTTTTACTTCCAACAGAGGTCTGTGATAGACTGATTGGTAACACTAAACTGGACTGGTGGTTGTTTTTAACATGATCTGGCCTGGCTTGTGCTCAGTCTTGCAAAGATGAGCTGTGGGATTCTGGGACCCTCTCCTGAAAAAACAGGAATGGAAAACTGGTGAACTCTTTAATTTTTTTTTTTTTTGTAATTATAGACTTTAGAGAATTTTGGCAGTAACTTGAAAGTACAGAAACAGCAAAGTGTTTTAAGGTGTGATTATGCAGAAACTAGAGTACACATTCCGCTGACCTATTAGCATCAGCCTTCTTGTAAATGAACTGAACATCCAATATGATACTGCACATCTCAGCTTTGTTATTCATCCTAATTGTTGAGCACCCTCAATTAGCAATAATAGTCCTTCTTTTTTTAGATCAGCAGGCAGAGTGATCATGGATCCCTCCTTCATGTACTTTTCATGCTCCTTAAAAAAAAAATAATTTTATGCAATAGTTTAGCATGTCACCTTTTCAGCGTGGGTTGTATGACTAGTCTTTTGTCTATATAATTGGACTTTTATCTGATTAGATTACTTTACCTTAAATATATAAATATTTTCATTGGTGTCTTCTAATATATTAAAAAATGTAACAATCAAGGTAGTATTTTATATACCTGAATAAAACATTTTAGATTTACACTGAGCCTATATTTGATAAACATTTTTTACCGAGTATTGTGCTTGGCAGGAGTTGGACCTTTTAGATGTTCTTAGAGAATATCTTTACTATTAAAGTGAAAACCTATGTTTTATTATTTGTTACACAGTGTAAATGTTATAGAATATACATAACTTGCAGGATAACAATAAACACCATATTTTATATAGTGTGTTGCAATTGTACACTGTGTACACATGCTATATATTAATATGTTTATATAAAATACAGTAAGAAGCATATTACACAATTATAATTTAATTAAAAGTACAAGAAATTAAGGAATCTAAAGGTACTTTCATGTAGGTAGTTTGCTATTAGTTGTAATTCTACGCAAGCTGGCGGCAGAATTGTTAAACCTAATGACTGTTGTTGCTGGACCTTGTTGTCTTGAAGATGGCAGATGACACAAGTATGAATTGAAGAGGACGATGGATTACAACGCTGCATCTCAACATACTAAAAATTTTAAAGTACATTAAGCTCAACATATTCTGACAGCCATTTAACATGCTTGCCTGATAGGGTTGGTGCCTTTACAAATGCCATGGGGAGTTCAGCCGCAATCTTGTGGTACAACAAACACAAGACTTTGGACAGACGGGCCACTCTTCTATTTGTGAAGTCCGAAACTCCCTATCATGTAGTATGATGGGGCTTTGGTGTCAAGGCACCTAGCCAGATTGGTACTGAACAGTCTGATAACTGCCATACTTAAATGGACTTTTGTTTACTCTTACTGTTTTGTTGCATTTTCAGTTAATGAAGTTAGATTTATTAGCAGCAAAACAAGTGAAGAGCATTTGATAATGGGATAATAAAAATCACAGAGAATCCTCTTTCAACAAAACTCTTTATTTATGAAACAAAGGGAGGGCACATTCTCCTGTATTGTGTGTTTTGGAGACTTTACGCCATGTAAAGTGAATATGTCTCTTCAATGAGAAAAGGCAATTCAGTCCTACAGTTCACCTGATTATAAGATTCTACTACTCTTTTATTTTTTCATTTTCCATAGCCATATTCTTCAAATATGGTTCATTTTTCCATTTTAATTTGGTACCCACTTTGTCCAGTTCAAAGTTGTTAGAGCCTGAGCCTGTACTGGTAACATTAGAAGAAAGACAGCTCTGGCCAAGATACAAGTCTATATCAGATTTTGGTTAATTATAAATAATAACAATACCACATTTCTAGACTCTCTGTGTAAACACAGTTATGTTGTGGCTTAACTGAACAGTTCCTGTTATGAGAGGTGATTTGTAGCCTTTTACAAAAGAAGGAGAGTTTAAACTCTACATCTGCCAACCAGCAGTTTATAATTTGTATGTTTAAAATGATAAATACCAGGATTCCAAAGAGATTTAAACTTTCTTAACACATAATTTAATTTGCATGTAATTCAACATTACATGTGAGTGGCAATCAATATTTTTCTTGTACGTTTTAAGAAAACTGCAATTAAATTAAACAAGTTCTATTTTTTCAAAACAGTTCCATTGAACACTAATACACATTTTGTAATGATAACGTGACGGTAATGATAATGATAGTGCTGTAATGTATTTTTTATGCCACTGAAAGAAAACATTTTGTGTTGCTTGTGCAACCATTCTTCTGTAGCTGACTTAACATCTTTGTCACAATATTTACCACGAAGGTCTCCTTTCAGATTGGGGAAGGGTCTGGTATGACATCTCTGAATCCACAGTTTTACAGAGCAGCCTTATGCAGCACAAGCTTGGGCATTGTTCTTTTAAAGAAGGGGATTATCTGCAGCTTTCCTTAGAACTTTTAAATGACTGACTATAGCAAAAGCCCAAACCAGTCATTGTAATGTTGACCAATTTATATTGCCTTTTGAAGCATGGAATCAATATAGGCATCACAATCATCATTATAGAAAGTTGTTCATATGATCTTGCATTCACTGGCTTGGACTTTTATGTCTCTTTATTGGAGGATCATCATGCTTCTATTGTTTCAGTTCTTGTTTGGTCATAGTGAAGTATCACAGTTTAATCTCCAGTTATGAGGAACATTTTTTTTTTCATTTTCATGAAGAGTGTATTCAACTGACCCATAACTAATCTCTTTAATGTCTGCTATCTCACACATCCTCATTCTTTGATTCTTCATCATAGTTTTGTCTTTAGTTGATGTTAAAGGCTGCCCAAATGTTGGGCCATCTGAAAGATGGCTGCACACTTTTGGCATAGTAGGACATCTGTTGACTGTGGTGTGTGAAGGGTCTAGTCATGGTACACAATGATTAGACAAGAACACATCACTGAAGGATTATTGCAGTCTTGTGTTACAAATTCAATGATAACATGATTCTTGGTTCTATATAATTCATGTTGGCTTTGTTGGCATAATACACCACAAGCGCGAAAACCTTGTAATTCATATATTTTCACACACTAGGCATAGTCTTAGTCCACTTGCAAAATCATCACTGTACTCCTTTCAGGTTCAGGCTAAAACTTTTTAACTACCCTTTGAATATATAATCTCCAACCCTCCTAATCTAGTTCTCGTTCCTGGGGACTTTGGACTGAAATGAACACTAGAGTGGATGCCAGTACATTTCAGTGCTCACTCACAATCCCACATTGAATTAATTTAACATTACCACTTAACCTTGTACATGTCTTATGCTTGTGAGATGAAAACCAAGGCATCAAAACAACTGGTTTGATTATTATGAATCATGAGGCAGCTGCAGTAACCACTGAACCACCATTCCACCTTGCATCTAATTCAGCTAAAACTGTCATTTGTCATTTTAATTAATCCACCAACAAGCCTATACTGACAAATATGGACACAATGGTATGTCAGTCTACTGCACCAGAGCATTCCACATTTGACCATCTGTTTTCTGGATGAATCACAGTTAAAACTAATAGTACATTTGCTAGGAAATAACGGTGGCAGAGTTTGCCTCTTTTGTTTGTTTGTTGTAGAACAGAGCATTAATTTTATGTTTCGAGTAGTTTTCTTTCAAAGTACAATGTGTTTATTCTGTTGGATTCACTTTCCCCTAATACCTACACTGACGGCCCACCTAAGCATTCCAATCATGTTAACCCTTTGAGGCCTATGGTTGAATCAGTTCCATTGAACAGAAGTGTGTCCCATTTCAAATAAATCCTCCAACAGAATCCAAAAAGCACATCAACTGCCATTCCTGTTACCTTTATCAATGTATTCAATGTTTGTGATGTGGTGCTGTATTTACAGTATTTTACCGTATTTTTACATATACAGTATCAAGAACATAGTTTCATAATTAAATACATTTTAACAATTTTAATTTTACAGTGATTATAGAGTTTTTTTGGCTTTAGCCCCACCTCCATAACCTTGGTTCTCTTTAATATTATTGCACTTCAGAACAGGTAATCCTCAAGAAGCTAAACATATTCAAGCCTGACCAATATCTAGAGAAAGCTTTAGTTGCTGCTGGAAGATGTGTCGATGAAGTCATCAGGAGGTGCTTACCTTGGGGTTGGTATGTCTGGTTCCTAACCCCCCTAGTGCAGTAACAGCGACATTGTGCTATAAAATGGTGCTAGCCTTCAAATGAGATAAAGAACTGTGGTCCTGACTGTGTAGTCATTAACGTTTCCTGGACATCTTTTGAAAAGAGTAGGGTATTGCCTGAAGTGCTGGCTTAATTCCCCACCATGGTCTTGCCCATTCTGGTCCCCCAATCATCCTCTAGTTCTAATTGGCTGGCTTTCTTTTTCACCTCTTCATCACCTAATGCGTACTGAGTGTACTGGCTCAAGAATGACTGTCATTGCATCATCCAGATGATTGGTTATCTTTGGCGGTGGTTGAATTGGTTCCACATTGTCTATGTAAAAGCAATTAAAGTAGGCTAGAAAAGTACTATGTAAATGTAATCAATGAATCTATCCTTTCATTTGCATCCCCATTTATTATCAATAAAGGGTTAGGATACTGAATTAGTTTCCTACAGTTTTAAGTAAACTTCTGCAACCAGTCCTGGGACCTTATTTATAAAACGTTGCATAATTCTCAGCGTTAAAATACACATACAGCATAAATCAGGAAAATATGTATGCCAAAAATAATTTACCAAACCTGGCATATGCAAGTTTCTACACAATTTACCCTTTATAAATCCAAATCAGCTTGTAAATGTGTGTTCGTGAATGTGCTTCAAACCCTGCCAGGTTATGCCCTGAAACAGTGATATATGGATCATGCTAATCAACCTCATACATATGCAGTCACAACATTGGCTGTTAGAGCAGCCTCGTACATGACACATCCTGTAGAGTGAGATGGAAGTTCTTTTCTCAGAATTAGAGGCAACTATTAGAGAACCTTTATTTGTTGGACTATCCGTAGGTGTCAGCAACAAGCACAAGTACGTTGAATGGCAGCATGTTACTGCTGGTGTAAATGGCATGAGATCCAGCTGCACCATGACTGAAATAAAAGAAAAAAAGGTTTGCTCTCTGGAGACAAAGAGGATTGCTGGTCACCAGCAGATTGTACGTGTAGTGGGAGGAGGAAAAAAGCACATTAACATGCTGTGATTCTGATATGTGAATGGCATCTGTAACTGGAGAGGCCTTTTTTATACGGCTTTATGAGAGCATTCATAACAACAGGCAGTCTCATCTTGGATTCTTAGATGACTTGTATGTTACTGGAATGTAACTACAGGGGGTCCTCGGGTTATGACACAGTTCCGTTCCTACAACAGTGATGTAACCCGAATTTTGGTGTAAGTCGAAACACACTCTAGCCTAAGTCACTTACCTATCTTAACACATTTGCAAAATCATAATCTAGAACATAAAAACACAAAATCTAAGCCCGAGAAAAAAGAAAAGGACATAAATATACTGTACTGTACACTGTACTGTAGTAACAGAAAAAATGAGTGTAAAAAAATGCTTACCTTTATTCCTTCTCATGTCTCAATTTTTTTAAGTTTTTATGGGAGTGAGTGTTGTAAACTCGAAACGTTGTATGTCGAAACGTTGTAACCCGAGGACCCCCTGTACTTACAGTTAACAAAAGCAGCTTTATTCTCACTGGGTGCCTGTGATATCCTCTGTAGTGGGAAGTGGCCCCAGCCTACACTCTGGACATCTGATAGTTTATGAACCGTACAGGATCAGTGGAGAGATGAGACACAGACAAAAACTGAAGGGTGAATAATGCAAGTTTATTTACAAGAGTGCTGTACAATCAAAAATGCAGTAGCGTCAGGTGGGCTTTGAGACACAGTTCTTCAGTACTGACACTTCTTCAGAAATAAATAAAAACAAAAAAAAAAAGAAAAATATGGTGTATTTACAAAAAACAGTGCACTCGTACAAAAACTACACACACACTCCAATAATGAGGGTTGTCTTCTTTTTTCTTTGGCTCAAGAAGCTCCTCCAACAGGAAAGAAAAAAAAAGCACAAGAACAAAAACAAGTGTGTGTATATACAAAAACAATTGCACCAAAACCAAAATCAAAAACTATCCCGGAACCAAATAAGTATATATACCTCCACCAAAATGATCACTAGGAGATATATAACTCTGTATACAAAAGCATATTTACAAAGCTGCCAAAATCACAACTGCTCCTACTTATAGATCAGCAGTGCTTACTCCTACCTCGCCTTTAGGACTACTGACGACCCCTGTTGGCCGGTAACTCCTTAAATATAACTGGAAAGATTGTCCAGCCAATCTGCCACCCTGTCTTCTTCACGCACCTATCGAGGTAGACACTATCGTATTCATGCCACGCACCGCGACATGCCCCGAGCAACTATTACTAACATTTATTTAAACTCGAACCCCCGCTGGTCGGTCGGTTGGTCAGTCGCCTAAGCCCCCCGTAGAAGGCCAATGGCTATGAAGAGCTCAAGCACATCTGTTGCCAACTCACCAGTAAGTAAAATCATTTCTTTACAATATGGGATCCCCATCTCGGACTCGATCCTGTTTATACAAGCAAATGCCAGCTTTTTCTTTCAGGTGCGCCGCACCTCACACCGCCTGAGCTGAGCAGGTTGCAAGGACAACGGTGTGTAAAAATGTTAAAGTGCGGTGGAGCCCATACTGGCCATTATACCGGCTCCACGTGTGTCCAGACACACCAAGCCTCACAGCGCTCACCTGCTAGATGGCCCCGCCTTCCCGCGGCAGCACCCTCAACACACAAACAGTAAGTGCACTTCCTTACAACCATATAAATACCGCTGCTTCAATTTCAAGGCTTCTTCAACTTAAACTTGAATTTGGTAATGCGTGAGTTGCATATTACCACAGTGCCCTTATTGCAATAGGAGTGCATTAAAGTGCTCGGATTACATTAAAAAACCGGAGACTGCTACAAATTACCTTTTGATGTTGGTAACAACATGTTATGTCATATGTATATGCACCCACTCCTTAACGAAAACTGCACTTTGTCGGCTGGTTAAAGACTTCATTCTCAGTGAGCATCAACAAGTGAAGCTTGGCTGAGATATTCCTGACCCCTTCACCAGTTACCTGACAAGTGACAACATGTGTCCAATATAAATTGACGAAATTAACAAAAAAGTACTTCAGTTCAAATACGGAGCATTGGCTCTCTTAAAAGTGAACTCACATACAGTCTGTACATCCTATTCATCACTTTTGAGGTGTAATATATTTGTCACATCAATGCACATTGTAATAATGGCTCGGTGATAAGAATTAGTATGTGTGCGAGTTGTCATTTACCTTGCTTGGCTAAGTTTCCCTACTCGATCAAGAGTATTGTCATTTCAGAGTTTGTCCAAAATGTTACGTACGTATGGTTCAATGCTGCCGTAAATATACATATCTTTCCCCTATCAAGTTTTCTTGTATAAATCCCAACATTTGTGTGGGAAGTTTCATACACACATTTCAAGCCTCTTTTTTTGTGTTTGCAAGTTTTATAAATGTGGCCCCTGAACAGGACACGAAGTCAGTATTATTTATTTTGCATTGTAAGTGTGCTTTTGCTGATATATTACTGAGAGAGGCTCAGTCTTAAAGAATGCAGAATTCTTTTAAAGTAACCTGACAGTTTCTGGCTTGATGTTTGCTTAATTTCCTCCTCTTCCTTTTCTTTCTCCAAGTAATAAGGTCTTGGCAACTCCTTCACCATTGCGATGTCATTGTAGACCAAATAAATGGCTATTTTAAAGTCAAAGACAAATGGCATCCTTCTGGTGTTTGTCAGTTCTTCTCTAGATACTGTAATAATTTGAGTCATTGAAAAACAAAGAAATCATGACAAGCCTGTTTCCATGTGACTTATTTTCCCTACATTCTGACAGAGGAAAAGATGTTAGGCCACATGACTTGTATCTTGTCATGTATATACTACATGTTTTAATTGATACAGTTTATGATATTCTATTGAAAATGACATATATTTAGGCCTTACAGAGGTTGAAATGGAATATAAGCTATGAAAAATACATGTTCTTTTGTAGTCAGTTGACTGACAGATCAAAGTACTGGTATCCTGTTTGAAAGCAATTGAATCCCATGCTCTGTCCACTTGGCTGAAAACGATCTGCTTGTCCATGGACTTAAATCCAGCACCAGTTATGCTTGGTGTATTGCTGGCCACAAGGATACTCCTTCCGTGCACAGGCTGATAGTTTTAGTGGTGTGTGATCCTTACACTTACAAGTGAAAACTTTTATCACTTCTTCCAGAGTGCCAGGCTTTAGTCACTGCCATTGTGTATGTTTTTGTGTATGCTTTATTAATAATTTATATTTTTGTGTCTGTATTTTTGTTGATGATATTCCTTCTAAAACTAAATTATAGAAGTAGCATCTCAGCTGACCTGTCTGTTTAAATAAATAACACTTTTTTTAATTATTACCAACACAAAGGACATATTTTGAGTCTAGTATTTTAGGGTTTGTATTTTGTAAAACTTCTACCAATGCTGATGCCTCATTCTTACATTCAATTTGAATAAAACTTTAATTAGTTTATATCTGGTTTTCTTGAATCACTTAAAATCAGCTATTACATGTCTGTGTATTTCTTTGGCACTTGAATGAAAATAAAAATGTAATGATGAAAGTTGACAATGCAGGGTTTGAGTTAGAATTAGGGTAGGCTTTACATGATACTGAAAGAAGTGAGTTAATTTAATTTCTATTTGGCACTTCTCAAAGAGTGCCAAATAGAAATTAAATTAACTCACGTCTTTCAGCATCACCTAATAGATATCTAAATATTTTGGTGTAGTGGTTAGGGGTAGGGTTAGGCAATGCTGCTTCCCAGATAAAACCCATTGGTTTGACAAATGTGGATATGGCAGGGCGCTGTGATGGACTGGAGCTCTGATGCACCCAGCTAGGCTTCTCTTCGCCTTGACCCTGTATTAAATTAAATGGGTCTGTAAATGTTACAGTATATTGCATTATGATATCATGCTGTTTAAAGACACAGGCTTCCTAATGTGCATTCTTGATAGTAATGTAGCTGTATATTATTTTGAGGTTTTTAGATATTTAGTAGTTACATAACTTGCCAAATGTTATGAGAGTGACATGGTGGCACGGTGGTTTGTATTGCTACCTCATAGCTGCAGGGGTTCAGGATGGATGTCTGGTCCAATCATTATTAAGTTAGCTTGTATATACTCCCCAAATACTCATATGTGCACTCCAACTTTTAGTTTTAGATGGCATTATAAAAACAAACATTTATCTATCTATCTAAAGTCAAAACTTTGCTCAGACTCTGTCTAGAGCATTTTGCGTAACATAAAGACGAGCTGTTATATAGGAGTTATATTTGTTGTGTTTTCACACAGCTATGACATAGTACAAATAAATAGTTGTTGACAACTGTACATCATTATTATGCTCTGAACCTCGGCTATCCAAGGGTAATGAACCTTTCATTGTGTGTGGCTCAACCTAGGTGGGATATTTGATAAAATTGAACTAACGCAGCTATGACGAGGTGCTCTTCTTGGAATATTAATTTCCAAACTGAATATTATAATAACGAAAGAGAAATATGGAGACTTGTAATTTATTTGAAAGAAGATCCATGTAAAAATATCATTATTGCTTTTGATTACTTGTGGATGAATTGCATACACCAAATGTGGAGTTACCTCATGCATAAGTTGTTAATTATATTAATGTCTGTAATAGGTGGAATATTATAATATAGCCTCCTATAAGCAATTCTGGGTGTGCCATGAAGAAAATCAGCACCAGGTGGCTTTCTTGGTAAACTTCTGGACTGATTGCCATGTATGTGTGTGATATAGTGGATCTGTGGCTCGAAGTGGTTGGGCAGTTTTTGAATAAATAATCACCACTCTTGTGGCCAGAGTGGTTCCCGGACATGATATGGATATGGGCATGGGCATGTGAATTTCACACTGAAGTGCATAGATGTGGGATCGCCCATGTCCATAATTGATGCCAGGAGCTGCTAATTGCCGCACCTGTGCCATGTCCCCATTATAAATAGGAGGAGTGCAAGTGCAGAGGGAAGAGAGGAAGAAGAAAAGGGAGGACAGAGGTTAAGAGTGAGAGAAGAATGCAGGAAGCTATAACTTACTTGTCAATGGCAGCCTTGCTTGAGACAGAAGCAAATTGATGCTGCCAAAATTCTGACGTGGGCCAACCATAGAGAGCATTTTGTGACTCAAATGACTTAAGTGCAATGGCTTGATGTAAAATATTGTCACTTCAAATCACTTCTGCTGATGTCAACACCCCAGATTACCTGTCATCTTTGGTTGGTTCATATGTTACTTTAAATTAGGATTTCTGACTACTCCGTAAGTTCATTGCGTAGCTCTAGTTACATCAAATTATGTCTAGCACAATCTCTCCTGTTTGTGCCTTTATTTATGTTTACTGACTAACTAAAACACCCACTCTTTCACACAGGTTGTGAAATTTTGTAAATACTGTTCCAAAACTAAATTAAAACTAATTCTAAGTAAGTTATAGTTGTTTTGCCATTTTGGCCACAAAACATAGCATGTGGAAGTTTGATTCGTACATTGGGCAATGTCCTAACTTCAACTTTAGATACCAATATCTCATTTATATATTCAAAGTAACTCTGCATGTTAGTCCAGGACTTCCTTGTAATCTATATTATACAAAAAACAGCAATTATCCATTCTCACTAGAAATCGATGTAAATATTGATAATCTCTCTCTCTCTGTGTTACTAGGGTGTTGTACCATGTTAGCCGTTATGAATGTAGAGAAATGAAGAAGGGGCTTGAGTTGCCTTGAAAGCTTGCATATTGTAATCCTTTTAGTTAGCCAATAAAAGGTGTCATTTTACTTGGCTTTTCTCTCTGTGTTTAAAGATGCAACTAGTTTAGTTTTTGTTATTCTAGTTTTTACTTGCACTTTCAATGTACACCAATTTCCTAGCTACATTAAATAACTTAAACAAAGCCAGTCTATATTCTATATGCCTAGTGTTTGTAGGTATGCCTGAGCTGAAAGCAAAGTCAGCTATGTAAAAGCCAGATGAAGATTGGATAAAAATGCATAAAGGCCATGAAGGAAACCGTTCTATCAGTGTGTGCAAAGTGTTGAAGTATACCTTTTTACAGATTATTTTAATAAGAATCATACACCTACTTGGGAATATTTATGATTACATTACCATGTGGTGTATTACAAAATAAGCTTTTCCATCTTTAACTGGGTGATTTGGACAGCTGTTAGACTACTGCTACCTGCTGGGCTGGATAAGCATACCGTGACTAAAGGCACTTGCTATGTACAGTAGGTTTACAGGACATTGACATAACCCAAGTAATGTTAAAAAAATAAAACGTTAAAATTTTAAGTTATAGTTGTTATGACCAGACTGTATAATGCCCTAGTGAGACCATATCTGGAGTTCTGGGTGCAGTTCAGGTCAACATACTATAAAACCTGAAGCTGTGGATCCCAGGTCTAAAGAGCATGTCCTACTGTGAGAGACTAAGGGAGTTAAACCTCTTTAATCTTGAGCAGAGAAGTTTGAGTGAACTATGTCTTATGAATTCTGTCAACCAAAGAATGAACCACATACTGTACTGTACTTGAGGGACAGCATTGGAAGTCTGAATCCCAGAAACATTTCTGCACAAAAACTGGTTAACAACAAAACGTTGATAACTTAAAAAAAAACTGTCCGGAAGACATATTGTATATTTGGCTGATACCAAACTCTAAAGCGACTTAAAGCCATCACATTACACAACTTTTCCAAAATATACAATGTAGCTTCAAGGAAATAAAGTATGTGTTTGGCAGTCAAATGCAGAAGAGGCTGATAGACAAAGAATGTAGCTGAACACCCCAGACCTGAATAACATTTGTACAGGCTCCAGCACTGTCAGGCACCACATCAATTAGTTGTGAAAATGCAGCAAGCTTGCAATACTAAAGAAATTTTAAATTGTTCTAAGTCATGAATCAGTCATGTAATCCATTATCCATTAGAATTCCTAGTTTGTAATCTGACATCCTTAAGCCAAAAAGATACAGCAACGACAGTTGTTAAGTTTGACATGCTCGCCTGCTGGAAGTCATGTAGTGTGCTATTGGCCTCAAAGTACTGTACATGATGAGAGCATAGTACAGTTGTTTACAGCTGGAACTCTGGCTAGTTAAGTTACTCACTCAAGGCTTTACAGTGCATCTCCAACTAGGTCTGCACTGGCAGATTTTTGGTTTAAATAAAAAAGCCTTGGAAACTATACTTTGTTGTCATCTCATATTGGGGCAGTTTAGCTATTAGATAACCAAATGTCTCCTCTTCTTTATTAAACTTTGTATGAAATAGAGAATCACAATAACAATTTCACCAATGTTAGTAAAATTAGAATAAGTAAAATAAAACTGGGAAGGACGAATTCATGAACTAGCCTGGCAAGTGACCGGTTTTCCACTCTACCAGCTGCACTAGCTGCCCCTAGATAATTATACAGTAATCCCTCCTCGATCGCGGGGGTTGCGTTCCAGACCCCCCCGCGATAGGTGAAAATCCGCGAAGTAGAAACCATATGTTTGTATGGTTATTTTTATATATTTTAAGCCCTTATAAACTCTCCCGCACTGTTTATAAATATTCCCCGCAGAGTTATACAGCATAATCCCTTTGTATTCTCTTAGATATTAGGTAAGATTCATTGAAATTATGTATATAAACACACTGTTTATATACAGTAAAACCTAAATATTATTTTAAAGATATTGAGTGTCTCCGATATCACATATGTTACAGCCATTACGATAGACAGG
>JANRMT010062792.1:56982757-57006475 GCA_026402145.1 Polypterus bichir lapradei
TGCATGTTCAATTAACCATAATCAATTAATTAACATGCACCTGTGGAATGGTCGTTAAGACCTTAACAGCTTACAGAAAGTAAGCATTTAAGGTCACAGTTCTAAAAACGTAGGACACTAAAGAGACTTGTCTACCAACTGTGAAAAACACCCAAAGAAAGATGCCCAGGGTCCCTGCTCATCTGCGTGAACGTGCATTAGGCATGCTGCAGGGAGGCATGAGGACTGCTGATGTGGCTAGGGCAATAAATTGCCATGTCCACACTGTGAGACGCCTAAGACAGCGCTACAGGGAGACAGGAAGGACAGCTGATCATCCTCGCAGTGGAAGACCACGTGTAACAACACCTGCACAGGATCGGTACATCCGAATATCACACCTGCGTGACAGGTACAGGATGGCCACAACAACTGCCCGAGTCACACCAGGAACACACAATCCCTCCATCAGTGCTCAGACTGTCCGCAATAGGCTGAGAGAGGCTGGACTGAGGGCTTGCAGGCCTGTTGTAAGGCAGGTCCTTACCAGACATCACCAGCAACAACGCCGCCTATGGGCACAAACCCACCTTCGCTGGACCAGACAGGAGTGGCAAAAAGTGCGTGAGTTTCTGCATGACAGCAATGTCAGTGTTCTGCCATGGCCAGCGAAGAGCTCAGATCTCAATCCCATTGAGCACGTCTGGGACCTGTTGGATCGCAGGGTGAGGGCTAGGGCCATTCCCCCCAGAAATGTCCAGGAACTTGCAGGTGCCTTGGTGGGAGAGTGGGGTAACATCGCACAGCAAGAACTGACAAATCTGGTCCAGTCCATGAGGAGGAGATGCACTGCAGTACTTCAAGCAGCTGGTGGCCACACCAGATACTGACTGGTACTTTTGATTTTGAGCCTCCCTTCATTCAGGGACACATTGTGAAACATTTTTAGTTTATGTCTTATGGTGTTGACTCTTTTAGTGTTCATACAAATATTTACACATTAAGTCTACTGAAAGTTAAAACAGTTGAAAGTCAGGGGACGTTTCTTTTTTTGCTGAGTATATATACATATACATATCTACATATATACTGTATATACACATATATATACAAATCTACATTTATATATATCTACATATATATATTAGGGGTGGGACTCGATTAAAAAAAATAATCTAATTAATTAGAGGCTGTGTATTAATTAATCTTGATTAATCGTATGTAATCACACATGAAAATTTGCCCCAAATCACAAATGTTTTTTATTAATTTAAAAGGGTTTTAGTGGGCGACAGAATCAAATAATAGACATGGACATGAATATTGTAAACTCAAGCTCTTTTAATTTCTGAAAAAAAATGCTTTTAAACTGCATTTCAATTCAAAACAGAAACAAAAATATCATCCCTGGCTAAAATTGGGCAGACTTAAAAATAAAGTGGTATTTTAAGTACTTTAAGTACATTTTCAGAATGGTATTGTCTTTAAATAATAATAACAAAAATTTCAACATAAAGTGCAGTTTTTCTTCTTAAAAAAATAAGGCAGGAATATAAAAGGTAATCTGACCAGCTTCACCTTTAAAATCTGAGTAACCTTAGCCAAAATTATTTTGTACATTAGGCTAAAACAGTGTGATCATTGAACATTTTGTAATTAGAATTACTAACAGTCACAGAAGTCCAATGATCCCCAGTAAGAGCCACAAAGTCCGCTTTCTGTAATGCATCTAATTTTGCTTGCTTTTCAGTGTGCACAAAACCATGCTTTTATCAAGTCTTCCGTCGGGTAGTCTTTTGAAATGAAATTTTTCTCCGATCAGTCGTAGGAACGCGCTTTATTCCGACTCTAACATTTTCGTAGCTCTGATGTGTGCATCAATGTAATCGATGTACCAGAAAATCATGCATTGACAAAAGTTCCCCTTTGCTTGGAATTGAAAGTGTGATTAAATGCGTTTTTTTTTTTTACGCGTTATGGAGTACATGCATCGAAGCTTCTCAGCTGTGCTTGTACTAAGAAAAGGAAACATTTTAAAAATAACGTAACATGATTGTGAATGTAATAGTTTTGTGACCGTTATGAGTGTTGCTGTCATCAAGGATTTGATTATAATTTCTTTCAATCAGGTTCGTATTTGGACAGTTTGCACAAAACCACGCTTTTATCAAGGCTTCCGTCGGGTAGTCTTTTGAAATGAAATTTGCCTGCGATCAGTCCTAGGAACGCGCTTTATTCCGACTCTAACATTTTTGTAGCTCTGATGTGTGCATCAATGTAATCGATGTACCAGGAAATCATGCACTGACAAAAGTTCCCCTTTGCTTGGAATACAAAGTGTGATTAAATGCATTATTTTTTTTAACGCGTTATGGAGTACATGCATCGAAGCTTCTCAGCTGTGCTTGAGCTAAGAAAAGGAAAGATTTTAAAAATAACGTAACATGATTGTCAAAGTAATAGGTTTGTGACCGTTATGAGTGTTGCTGTCATCAAGGATTTGATTATCATTATTTCTTGCAATCAGGTTCGTATTTGGAGGATGTGTTGTGTTTAAGTTATATTCCGTGTTTGTCAACTGTTGTAAAGATAACAGGTTTCATTAATCGAAGTGTTCACCACCCAAATCGGTACTCGTCAATGTAAGTTGTTCAACAGGCATTCCTGGGATTAAGTTGTGGAAATTGCCTGCGAACATTTAGCGGTAGCGTGTGTATGAACTTAATTTAATCTTTTCCAGTCCTGCAAAGTCAGTTGACGTGAGCCGCTCGGAGTACATGCATCGAAGCTTCTGAGCTGTGCTTGTGCGATCTCGCGATGTCAACGGGTTTATTTAATGTTAGCTAAGACCCGGCACTTAAAAGTTTCTTGCTACAGCAATTTTAACTCCGTTACAAAGTGATCCAAAGTCTCGTTTATACCTTGTGTCTTTTCATTAAACTTGTATCTCGCGAATACCACGTTTGTCGTAGGCATGACAAACGGCAGTGGGAGTGTGTCTATAAACTTAATTTAAACTTACGGTTCACACCGTGCTTTGTTTCCTCAGTAGCTGCACGTATGAATATGCTTGTATGTATCACTCGCTTCATAATCTTTTGCTGCCTTCTCAATTGTGAAATGGCGTATTCTGTTCAGCGCTCTTTGGAGCTCTAAATTGTTTTCTACGTACTGCGTTCATAGTCATTTCACGTGATTATGTGGGAGGCGTGATGATGTCAGACGCAACTCCGCCCCCCACGGCCATCGAGCTGAACTCCATTACAGTATATGTAGAAAAATAGGTTCCAGTTATGACCATTACGCGTAGAATTTCGAAATGAAACCTGCCCAACTTTTGTAAGTAAGCTGTAAGGAATGAGCCTGCCAAATTTCAGCCTTCTACCTACACGGGAAGTTGGAGAATTAGTGATGAGTCAGTCAGTCAGTCAGTCAGTCAGTCAGTGAGGGCTTTGCCTTTTATTAGTATAGATACTCGAGCATAAAATGGTGAGTCACTATAGTGGTGCATTAGTAGATGTCAGGGCTTTTTCACTTCTCTAAAGAATCTTCTACTGGCAAAGAATGTTTCTGTGGTTTCTAACAGTCCTGCATTATAGTATTTAAAACTTTTATTACTCTCCATAGAGTCATTTCTATAATTCACAGACCAGTTTTGTAATCCCCAGAGAGAGAGAATTATTACAAAAGTAGAGGTTACATACAGTGTACTTTGTTTAAGCTGTATATTCAGTTTATGGTTATTGTAATTTTAATTTTAAATATACTAAGAGGTATTTTTTATTGAAATAGTGTATTCATTTTTCCATTTTAATTTTGACAATAAAGGAAAAAAAATTAATTAAAGTTTCATAATGCATTTGTTCTTCGGAAATTCCATGTGTGAAACTGAATATTAAATAAGTGACTGTTGTAAGAATAAATTGGCAGAAATTCAGTAAATCTTTGTCTTAAATGACTGAAAGACAAATATAGCCCATCTTCAGTCACCATTTTCTTAAAAACTTACAAACTTTACTTACTTATTTTTGTCCATTTGTTCAGATGCTAGTGCATTCAGTGGCCACCTCATTATGCATGCTATGAAGGTAATGCAAATGGCCTTCTTTTGCAGTTAGTTTTGCAAATACACAGTTATGTGTCTCTAAGTCAGTATATACACCATACAGACAAGAGTTTAGTTGCTCTTTGACAGAACATTAGACTGTGTAAGATAAATAAAACATAAACTAAATGACTTTGACTGTTTTATGGCCATTGGTTTAGGACATGGTGTTTCCAGTGTCTTACAATCTGGATCTTTATACAACAGAGTCACTAAGAGTTTACAGATAATGAGTTAATCAACAAAAACATCCAGTGAGCAGCAGTCCTGTTGGTGAAAACACCTCCTTAATGAGGGAGGTGAGCTGAGAATGTCCAAACTGAAAGCCTCATTTCTTGGCACATATTAGGCTCCTTAGTACCAAATCGGAGTCATTCAAATGCCACAGTGTATCTAAGAATTGTTGCTGACCCTGTGCATCCATTTATAGCCACAGTCTAACCCTTTTAAATGGATAGTTCCAGCAGGGTAATGAATCATATCACAGCATCTCAAGCTGGTTTGATGGACATGAAAGTTCCTTCATCTTACTCTAATGGCCTTTACAGTACGAAGATCACAATCCAGTAGTGCACCTTTGGGATGAGAAATAACAGAGATTCACAGCAAGAGTTTATGGCTGAAAAATCGTTTAGACCTGAATATGACCATCAAGTTAACAGGGACTAGAAACCTTATTTCCCATGCCAAATCCACACCTCAAAGAATTCAGGTGATTTCTAGATCGGCAAATCAAAAAAGTAACGCAAGGAGTGTATGTCTTCAATTTCACTCTCTGCCTTATCCTCCATATTGGTTTTGAGTTCTTCATTTAGTCTACTCTTATTTGCTTACTAATCTTTTGATTTGTAATATGAATTGATTTTTAAACTGCTTTGTTTAGTTATTTAAAAAGGTCAAGTCAATTCTCGGAAACTGCTTAGTCCAGCGCAAAGTTACAGGAAGCCTTTCTTGACCACATCCAAGTACAATACAATACAATACAGTTTATTTTTGTATAGCCCAAAATCACACAGGAAGTGCCACAATGGGCTTTAACAGGCCCTGCCTCTTGACAGCCCCCCAGCCTTGACTCTCTAAGAAGACAAGGAAAAACTCCCAAAAAAACCTTGTAGGGAAAAATGGAAGAAACCTCGGGAAAGGCAGTTCAAAGAGAGACCCCTTTCCAGGTAGGTTGGGCGTGCAGTGGGTGTCAAAAGAAGGGGTTCAATAAAAGTATACAGAACAAAACAAATCCTTAATACAGCATAATAATAAAAATTTTAGAAGTACAGTGCAGAATTTAACAGTAGATGATATCACATAATAAGATTTTGATATTTTTAGAGTGCTGGAGACCTCATCCGTCAAGCTGCCTCCCCATTTGGCCATTCCACGGCTGAAACGTTGCTCGGCCAGCCAATCCGATGAAAGGGCCCCTCTTTCCCATGATTCCTGTGATCCTCCACCAGGGATGACTTTACCATAGGCACGCAAACAACTTGGCAGGTGGACCATGGCACCAATTGCCACATTTGAATACCGAGAACAGAAACAGAATAGGTGAGGGTTAGTATTCAATTATAATTATCATGTTACTTATGTTTTAGTGCTAATGACTAACAACAGAGATGCAGTATGTACAGTTAATCAGCAGCTCTAGTCAGGATATGCTAAACTGAAGTAGTGAGTCTTCAGCTGGGATTTAAAGGCTGGGACTGAAGGGGCATCTCTTATAGAAGCAGGAAGACCATTCCACAGTTTAGGGGCCCTGTAACTAAAAGCTCGACCTCCCACTGTTATTTTATTAATCCTTGGAATCATAAGCAGACCGGCATCTTGAGATCTTAATGTGCGCTCAGGTTTGTAAGTCATGATAAGTTCAGGCAAGTAAGCCGGACCTTGGCCA
Organism: Polypterus bichir lapradei; assembly: GCA_026402145.1. NCBI lineage: Eukaryota > Metazoa > Chordata > Cladistia > Polypteriformes > Polypteridae > Polypterus > Polypterus bichir. The sequence goes on from JANRMT010062792.1 coordinate 56,988,730, forward strand.
TTTAATGCTTTATATGTTAAAAGGAGGATTTTGAAATCTGCCCTAAACGTAACCGGGAGCCAGTGTAAGGATTTAAGAATTGGAGTTATGTGTTCATATTTTCTTGTTCTTGTAATAATTCTTGCAGCTGCATTTTGGATTAACTGGAGGCTGTATAAAGAACAGTTTGAACAGCCAGTGAACACCGCATTGCAGTAGTCAATCCTACTAGAGATAAATGCATGAATTAATTTCTCACAATCCTGTTTATTTAGAAAGCGCCTTAATTTCCTAACATTTTTAAGATGGAAGAAACATGTTTTGGACAACTTTGTAATATGTGCTTTAAATGACATGCTAGAATCAAAGATAACTCCTAGATTGCGGGCTGATTCAGTAAAATTAATTGGGATTCAAACTGAGTTAAATGTCGACAAAATATTGCTGTGATCAGCATCATTCCCTCCAACAATTAACATCTCTGTTTTATCTGTATTTAAAGACAAGTAGTTCTCATTCATCCACTCCTTTAATTCACTAACACAACTAATTAAAGACAACATCGGAGAAACAACTTCATTTGATTTAAATGAAAGGTATAACTGGGTGTCATCTGCATACGAGTGAAAATTAACATTATGTTTCCTAATGAGAGATCCCAGTGGAAGCATGTAAAGTGAAAACAGTAAAGGTCCCAGTACTGAGCCCTGTGGGACACCATATTGAACTTCTGTGTATAATGATGGAGTACTGTCAGCACATTTCTGTACATATTGGAATCGATTTGATAAATAAGAACTGAACCAAGCGAGCATGGGGCCTGTAAGACCAACATCATTTTCTAGCCTGTGCAGTAAAATAGAATGGTCAATGGTGTCAAATGCTGCACTTAAGTCTAATAACATAATTACAGTGGAGTTTCCTTCATCAGAGGATATCAGAATGTCATTTACAACCCGTGTTAGTGCAGTTTCTGTACTATGACCAGTGCGAAAACCAGACTGGAATTTCTCAAATAAATTGTAATGCGTAAGGTGTGACTGAAGCTGACTGGCGACTACTTTTTCTAGTATTTTAGAGAGAAATGGTAAATTTGAAATAGGCCTATAATTATTTAGTATGTGTGGGTCTAGGTCTGACTTTTTAAGTAAAGGTTTAATGACTGACACTTTTAGTGCATCAGGTACTGTGCCATGCAGTAATGAACTATTGATAACGGTTAGAATAGGTGCTGCAAGAACATCCATTGCACTTTTTACTAGTTTTGTTGGCATTGGATCTAGGGAACAAGTAGAGGACTTCATTTTAGTAATTAAAGTTAAGACTTCCTGCTCAGTTACAGGATTAAAATTACTAAAGTGCTGAATGCAATGTGCGGCAGGGTCTGCTAAGCTAGTATTTGGTTTGTACTGTGATGCTGAGATCTGGGATCTTATATTTTTAATTTTCTCATTGAAGAAGTTCATAAAGTCTGTACTGCTAATATCTGTTGGTATTTTGCACTGTTGATCTGAATTGCCATTTGTTAATTTAGCCACTGTTCTAAACAGTACCCGAGGATTTTTGTTATTGCTATCTATTAATGTAGAATAGTATTCTGAGCGAGCTTTAAAGAGGGCTTTTTTATATTTATTAACACTCTCTGTCCATGCAATTTGAAAGACATGTAGCTTTGTTGTTCTCCATCTGCGCTCCAGTTTTCGACACTCTAATTTAAGAGCTCGAGTATTTTCATTAAACCAGGGAGAGTTTCTATGCGCTTTGATCACTTTTGTTTTAAGGGGAGCCACTGTGTCCAGAGCATCTCTCAAGGTCACATTATAATGTGATATTAGCTGATCTAAATTGTTTTCCATGTTTACATTTGATGTTAACTGATCTAAATGGTTTTCCACAATTACACTCGACTTACTCAAGGTATCTATAAATTTTGAAGCAGAATTACAATCTAGATGTCGCACTGTCTTTGTTTTAATCTGTGAGTGCGTTGGCATGGGCAGAACTAAATCAAATGTAATTAAGAAGTGATCAGAAATAACTACATTTAATGGAGTAATATTTAAATTTTGAATTTCAACTTTGTAAGTTATAATTAAATCTAATGTGTGGTTATGATTATGAGTTGGACCTTTGACAATCTGACAAAATCCTACTGAATTTAACAAATAAGTAAAACATTTGCTAAAAGTGTCAGTTTCCACATCAATGTGTACATTAAAATCCCCCATCAAAACTACGTGATCATAATTTATAGCCAAATCAGACAGAAGGTTGCTAAATTCAGTCATGAACAATGAATATGGCCCTGGTGGTCTGTAGACTAGCACTATAATTGTGTTGGAATCTGTTTTAATATTTAAAATGAATACCTCGAAGGATGTAAAGTTGCCTAAATTTTTAGAAGTGATTTGCATTTTATTACAATGAATTATTCCAAGTGTAATGCAGGAACAAACTCTGGATGGATGCCAGCTGATCACAGTGCACACTCACCTTTCCAACCATATATAGTCAGTATGTAGATTCCAATTGATGTTTTGAGCACTTCTTTGAGAAGAGACCAGAGTATCCATGGAAGCCTCACACAAATACTGGTGGAGCAGTGCAAATGTTAGAGTGATCATACCAGAGTAATTGAATTCTGTATCCTTAAGTTATATCTAAGTGATGTTCCTTTGTGAAGAACTTTCTAATTTTAATTGCTATAGAATGTGGTTAATAAAGTATAAATGTATTATCAACTTTTTAGCATTTATCTTGTTGTGCCTCACGAGAGAGTATGTAAGAAACATGAAGGAGCAAATTGTCCTTAATATCTTTTTTAAGATTATTCCTGAGGAATGTGATAACTCACCCAGTATTGGGATCCCAGGTTGAACTGGCATTAGCACCTGAGAGTTAGAGGCCACTGGAGTGTTCTGTTAGTGGAGATGAGTTGGCTACATGGAGAGACATGACAGTAATCAGTGTATGGCAGCTGATAAAAAAAATGCTAGAGCAGAGGATCTGAGCCTAGTGTTCATGGGCTAAGCAGCTTCTAGTTTTATTCACACAAAGAAACAAATTGTTGTGTTTATGTATTCATGAGAGCATATTTTTATCTTTTCCGCACTGCATACAGTCTTATGTAGATGACTGATATATTCATCATTGAAGTAATGGAGAATGGACTACAAAAAAAAAAAAAATGCAACACTGCAGTCTTTGAAGGTTGTACAGGATAGTAACTGGATACTTGTCCTATTTTTCAGATGATCTTCAAGACCTTGGTTATCATTCTGTTAATTATACATGTACAGTAACTGCCTGCATTAAGTAATCATTTTTTAATAGCTTAAGTGATGCAGTATAAATGAGTGTTTTTAAATTATAAATTTTATATTTACAGAATAAAACATTTTTTATCTGTTGTAAAATATTTTTTAAATATTTTGTAAAACTTTCCATACATTCATGCAGCTATCAATCTTCTTGCTCATTTTTCCAATTCACGGACTTGGACAACTAATGCTCATCCAAGAAGCATTGGGTGCAAAGCAGGATTCAACCCTGGACTGTACTGCTACTGGTCGCACTCACGCATACTAGTTAATTCAAAGTTCACTTCTTTGATTGATCTATCTATTATTGCATTGTCACTTCCAGTGGCAATATTATTGAATTACATGGAATAGGAAACAGATGGATGAAGATTCTTAGTTATTATATTGGCTGATATGTGCTATTATTTTTTATTGCATAGGTCATGTGCGCTTCTTCCAGTATAAAACTCCAGTGGAAACTTGTGCGGACTTCATGCAAGGCATCACATTACCATGAGTGAGTAAATTGATCCTTTCCTTCTCTCTCTCTCTCTCTCAGTATTTTAAGCCATTGTGTTCATTTTCATTCATTCAAGGAGGGCAGATGTCATATTCTGTGCCCATAAAATATTACAAATGCTATAAATCAGCTGTCTTTTCAGGGCATCCGTTTTAATTTTTTCTGGCTTTTGCAAATTGTTTGTTAAAATGCCTGGCAAAAATGATTCATTGCATCTTTCATTGAACTTGTTGTTTTATTAGCCTTAGATCACCAACTTTCACATAGCGAATGAAGATTGTTATTTCTTTGCTGTAGAAATGTTTTTTTCATTCTTCTTTCTCTGCCAATTGAGAATCAGCAGTTAACGTCCCCTCTGCACCTCTCAACCAGCAGGATAGCCATTACTGGGGAATTGCAGCTTCTTAATCATTCAGCACTCTCCTCTTGATAATTAGTTGAATCAAAAATGCAGGGATAGCGCACACAAAGAAATCAAACATTAAGTTCATTATGGAATAAATATGACTGGATTCAGCAGTTGAAGGTCGCTTTCAGAAGCAAGTGATGTTCTTCAGTATGACAATATTTCTTTATTCTCTTTTGTCTTGATATGGCTTCTTTTAAAATTCTGTTCTGTTCTTTGTCTTTGATCTTGAGCCACCACAGCAATGGTTTCTTGATTTTCTGCTATATTGAAAATATGGATGTAGCCCTGCAAAGCCTCTTAAGTGCTTTATTATGAAGGTGCTAATGCAAAGCAGTCACTTCTTGCTGCTGTAAACCAAAAGAAAGCAAAGTCAGCATAATAAATTGTGGGTTTGTATTGATATGTGAGCTTTAATTCTGTATATGTTGGAATCATTTGCAGTCCAATGGCAGGTGAAGGCATATTTTTACATGCATACACTTTTCTCCTGTTTGCTTTTTACACATACTGTAAGTGTCTGTAAACGCTGCACTCTTAAACATAAATGGGATAAGGAAAGATTACTGCTGCCTCTCATCCTGAAGTGAAACTTATCAGAAGGAGAGTGACAGCTTGTTGTTGTCGTCAAGAAGGATTTACTTACTCAGGCTATCTGCAGTTTGTATCATTCCAGGCAAATGAGCCCAGTTGCTTTTCTAATGTTTGTGTTGACAGAAAGTGGTAGAAGCAGCTCCAGTGTTGATTAATTAACTAGAGTATGGGCTGCACTATGGCACAGTAGTTTATGCTGCTGCCTAGCACATCCAATGACCTGGGTTTGCAGTCCAGTTGGATCTCTCTCTGTGTGGAGTGTCCACATTCTTCCCATCTCTCTCTGGCTTTGTCTGGCTACCTCGGCTTCCAGTAACATCTAGAAAGCATGCATTTTAGGTTTACTCCTGGCCCATTATAAGTTTATGTGTATTAGTGTGCACTGTTTCCTATCTAGGTGTGGTTATTGCCTTGTGCATGATGATGCTCAAGCTTCCTATGAAAATGTTACAGAAAAAGTAACTATTTAAAATTCATTGAGGTTTAAAAATGACAAACAAATAGGTTAGCTTTTGTTTTAGTTGTCAGTGGGAATTATTGAACAGTTTCAACAGGGAAGTGGAGTCTGTTTTGATTTGTGTACCCCACTGTTTTTGCAATCCTTTCATATTAAGCAACTCTATTAGAAAACACATAATAAACATTTTAGCACTGGGGTCACAGTTCTGCACATCATTAGAAACATTTAAAGACTGATTGCATTACCAAATTATAAAAGCAGGGAACCACTCAGTCATCTCCCCTTCTAAACCCTTTCTCCTTCTGACATTGTTCATGCAGGAATCAGGGCAACATGATCCCAGTAATCACAGCGTTATTTGTGCCAGAAGAAAATTGTATTTGTCGTTGATATGGATTGATGCTGAGTAATATACAGTGTGCTAGCTATGAAATTACATAGGTTAGAGGCACACATGTGGCTTTTAAAGTTTTATTACACCTTAAATATGACAGGCGCAGGCTTTCTGACGGTGGGCTCAATGAGAGTTACAGATGAAATGGCTAAATTTAAAGGTACTAATCAAGTAAAAACTATCCCTAGAATCCAAATCAGTCCACCACCTGCTATGTCTGTTTTTTATATGAAATCATTTCTTGTTTGCTAAGTAATCTATTAAGATTTTTTGTGTAATGTACAAACTTACTTGTAACAGAATGTTTTTTAAGCAGAAATAGTGTATTCAAGCTTCGTATCTCTAACCTTCATGCACTTTAGTCTAGGATGCCTACCAGGAAAGGCAAAGCCAGGTTACATAATACTCATTTCTATATTTTATATAATCCTGGAAATAAATGGACATATTAGGGAAAATTGCTGAAGACAGAGGCTAGGAAGAATTTGTTTATACTGATGTTACTGGAAGAGTCTTAAAAGAGATTCCATGAGTAACTAGGACAGTCCGTTCATTTTTTAAATATTTTTTCATACCAATAAAGAGTGTTTGATAAATCCTAGATTAGGTCTTTAGTTGCAAACTATTGGAATCAGGAGCAATTTATTAAATTGGATTACCTAATGGTGACCGGGCAGGGGACAAGCAGTACACATAAGAAGAGACTATTCTGAAGTCAACATTGGAGTCCCATGAGTGTCACCATTTATTCTGTCTTTAATTTACATTAATAGCAAAGATTATGTTGGTAAATAAGCACATGAAATTTAAATGTCATGCCAAACATGATTAGCAGAAAATATTTAGGATGTAGCAAAAAAAAAAATTCAAAGAGACATGGACAATGTGGGCATTGTAGTGTAATGTAGACAAGTGTAAAGTGGTACTTGCATGGTAAGGAATATTAACTATAACTAGAAGCTGGGTAATGTTAATCTATAGGAAGCAATTTCTTAAGAGGACTTAGGGGTTTACATTTCTTTGACATTATCATCTTACTGTAGGCAATGTGCTGAAACATTTAAAATTCAAATAGAATGTTAGGTAATATTGTAAAATAAGTTGACTGTTAATCAAGGAACTTGTAAGATCTCATGTGGAGTACTGTGTGCAGTTGTTTTCACCATCCTACACAAAAAATGTAGCAACACAGGAGGTTGTGCAGAAAATAGCAACCATGTCCACTCCAGGGCTGATAGGTACTGGGGATTTAAACATCGTAAAAGCAAATGACAGGTATAAAGTTACCAAATTATAATATTAACTGTGTTATTTGATCTTCGCACAATTTTTACTTTTTTACATATGGTATTAAAGAAGGGTCATATAGCAGGTATTTTTCATCTAGCAGCTGGTTAAATACTCTATTTAAAACTTGCAAATCACACAGTTTCACTAAAATAATAGCACTGTTTAATGAATACTTCATGAAACCCTCCAAGAATTCAAAATTGTGAATGCTGACCAAATAGACCTGACTGGTCCGACTTTGAATGTAAAATTGTTTCAAGATAAACATTATATCTATAGTTGGATCTAATACATAGAAATATGAAACAAACGGAAAAGAAAATATTTATTTCCAGATAGTGGAGCAGAATTGTGGTGTTGGAGATGCTATGCAATTTTCAGTTTTTTTGAAGGCTAAAGCATTCTTATAAGTTAATCGCATCAAAATGTTTTCCTTTACTCAGTTCCCATGCTGTTATCATTCATTGCACATAATGCTGGTTGCATTATATATTTTATACATATGTATTATTTATTTGTTTGTTTTTGCTCTTTTTGTGTTAGTAGGGTGATTTTGTGGTGCCACACACTGTTGTGACATTGTAGCAAAGGGTCCACCAGTTTAACTTGAGTAGCAATAATGCTGTATGGATTTCATATGTTCACTCCATCTTAGATTAACTGACACAACTAAAAATGACGATTGTATTTCTGTGCAGAGACTGTCTAGTATATGCAAGATCTTGCCATTCTCAAAACATTTTATAGTCCAGTTCTATTGTGTTGTTCACTTATTAAATTATGGCCCAGATAGGTGACCTGCTCAAGGTCTCACATTGAGCTGGTGGTAGAGAGTAAGTCTGCAGTGTCTGCTTTGCAGTCTTTCAGCTATACCATTTTAGTGACTTATAAATTTCGAATATGCTTTGTTCATCTGTACTTCATTATTTATCTGCTTTTCACCACTTTATTTCATTGTTGTCAACAATGTGGTGTCATTTTCAGTGCGCAGAATATAATAAAAGCATTGCAATGTTTGCTCTGGGTGTTTAGTTAAGAAATGATTTCTTATACCAGAATGATGGCATCAAAATAGCAGACTGCACTCAACTGTGCTTTCTAATGACCCAGATTTTATTTAAAAAACAAAAAAAAGAGTGTACCACTTAGGAATTGTATAAATGAGACTTTTTCCACCTCTAACATTTTGCCAAGACCAAACACAATTAATTCTATTCAGATGCTTGTTGTGTTCCTTGACTTTTTCTTTTAATTGTTCACAGTCGTTTGGTATATTGATTTGGTTCTTGCATTCCGTAGTGAAGAATCTGCTCCCTCTCGTCAGCATAATCCAAACCAAAAAGGTTTTGGGAGGTGATTGCTCAAGCTGTGATTTGTATCATGTTGGCAGCCCCAGGAGTGCTGTTTAAAGGTTATGCATGAACAATCTGAAAAAGTTGGGAAAGCACCATATTAAAGTTACACGTAGCTGAATAATTTACTGTTACTGTGTTATTTTGATTTCAGTGTAGACTCGTGTTTGTGCCAATTTAAAGCTGCCCTCATGCTCCCTTTTTAACCCTAATTGCATCCCTTGTTTCAAATTACTATGGTGTGGGAACTGCCCCTCAGCTCTCGAAGTGTAGCGTTGCAGAGTGTAATTAGCAGGTTAGTTTAAATGTATGCCATTAAGATTTACCTTTTAAAGAAATGTGTAGCCACTTACTGGAGTCAAGAAAGGTGACCTTTTTCAAATACTGTGTGCTAAGAAATGGCGAATGAAAGGGTTAGTGTATTAAAGTTTATGTTTAATTAATTATTTTTTGTTTGCAGAAGTAGAAAGATATTTGATATTGTGAATAATTTCTTTTTAAAATATTTGAAAGTTCAAATACATTAATAGAGTGTGTGTCAGTTTACCAAGAAACATGTAAAATGATTAAAACATCTGAGAAAAAGTTGCTTGATTAAGGTATCCTGGCCAGCTGTTTTCACATTATGTTTTGAAATATATATTTCTCAATAGGTAAATGCAGAAATATGTTTTTATTTGTTCAGCACACCACCATATTCACCTTTAGTCCTTTTTTCTTCTTATGGAGTATTTCCAGATTGTCTTGATTGGATTGAGACTTGCTCACTATGGAAGCAATTTTGAATCTTAAGCTTGTCTTCTTAGTCAGATAATTAATTCTTTACTGCTGTGGCTCTGGCTCACAGTCATGCTGGAAAGGGAAACCTGGGCCTATTAATCTCTTTCCAGATGGCATAGCACGGGTTTGGAAAAGCGGCTTGTTCCTTCATGAGGATATTTTCGAATGTTTTTTAGTAGCATTGTTAATAAGCTCTGAATTAGATTTAGTTGACTTGCTTATATTATCTTGCAAATCTATGCTTGTTTAAGTTCATTCATTTATTTAAAATTTTGCTGTAGAATTATTTTTTTTCTTTTGTCTTTGACTGTAATTGCTTTCATTTTTGTGTCCTGTATTACACCTATTATAGAGTTATATATTCTGCAAATGTTTTAGTGCAGATCAGGTAGACTTTGCTATGCAGCAGAACTGGAATTTCTTCACAGACTTAATTTGATGAACAATATAGTGTAAACATCTGGAAATTTATCATTTTAATCTCATAGCATCTGCCAATTATTTACAAGTGGTCACATGTTCTTTTTAAAAATAAAAAGTGAGGATTGAAAAATGGAGAAAAAAAAGTTGAAGTAAACTTAAATATTTCTTTAGTGTGTATATTTCAGTATTGTAATGGTTGGCCCAGAAACTTAAACTTGATGTCATTGTTGCAAAAGTAGGGCTGAGACAATGATCTTTGACTGGAAAAGAACCCAGAACGTGGCTTAAAGCAGCCTCCAGCCTACAGGCTTAGTGAGCTTGCAAGGCAAGTTGGGGGTAAGAGCTTGACTGGTTGGTGGAAGAGAGGTGAGAAGAGTGAGTGATGGAACTTAAGGTCACATTTGATAGTGCATTTCATGGTTCATTGGTGGCAAAATGTACAAGCCACCATTACCAGAAGACAAGGTCAATACCTGTGCAGTTAGGCTCAGAGATTACAAGGTTTATTCTTGTCTGTTCTGTTTATTTTCTGTGCTGTGTTCTCCATGTATTGATCTATTCATAAAGTTTGTTTATTTAAATAAAAATCCATTTTTGTTTGCCTTTTTTTCCTCGGTTTTATTCTGGTTACAACCGTACTTGCTCTCTTTCTTTGATTATATAGCCTCACTGTCTAGGGAAGCAACAATGCGATTGCAGAAAGAACATGCAAATTGCATAGAGGCAGTGCCCAGAATTTGAGCCCTCCTATGGAGCTGTGAGGTAGCAATCCTAACCACTGTGCTACTATGCTTCTCCGTTGTGTGTGCATCAATATTTCCTCTTTTCATTTGCCAATACTGTTTTTTAATTGCAATAGTGTATAGCACAGTTTGATTATAAAAGGTAGACCACTTTATGGGGACAAGTGTGATATACTTTGTAAAAATGAACACAGCTGAACTTTATATTAGACAGGAAATATGCAAATAGATAGGCCGAACAAAGTATTTCTTATTTATTACAAACAAAACGCAGAAACATGGAAACTAAAATTCAATCTGTTTTTGAAAATGCAAGCCTACACATTCAAGAATTTGGTCTAAGTTGTAAAATGTAGTTAGCTATAGTGCTCCTCTAATAAAGCATGACAATGAATTATACAATACTGACACAGAGCCGGAAAGTGCTGCCTGCTCTTTTCCTTTTGTAATTGGCTCACAAAGAACAGTAAGTCACTCTCAGCTGAACCAGGCTTGGTGGGGGCTGGTGGAGGGTTAGCATGTCAGGGAGCATTTTTAAGAGAAGCTGAAGGCAGTTTCGTAATATATTATTTGATCAAATGACTTTGGCAAAAGACATATTAAAATGTTTCTTGGGTATATAAAACTAATATTCTATATTGAATTAATGACAAAATGTATTATTGCAATGCTTTGTTTTCTAAAATCTCAGTAAAGATATTAAAAAAGAAATGTTTCTGAATGATGTCACTGTACAGTACAGATGTCAGTCTTAATATACTTTAATGAGTGCAGATGTTGTAGATAATGGCCAAAGAATTACCAGTATGTTCTTATTGCGTACTGCTTCCACAGCGTTCATGTTCACCTAAATCATTGTGTAAGCAGTGTGTTATCTTCATGTGCTCTTAGTACATTTTAGAAAAGTTACTTTTTATTTAAAGCCTCTGATGCCATTCTTCTTCTCTAGCCAGCTGAACTGGCATTGGTTATGCAGACTCATTAGGTAACCCTGCGTTCAACTCTGAGAAGATTTAGCAACTGAAGATTAGCTTTGCTGCTTAGGCTGTACTTGCTTAAAATCCCTTACTTAGGAAATGGCTTCTTTTGCTTTGCTCCTGTTCTCTTCAGTGATTCTTGTTCCTTCGAAAAAAGATATTTCCAGCTCTTTGCCTGGTGGGCTTTCATGATGTGCAGCTTTTTCCTCAGGGTTGCTTTAGTTTTTTGTAACATGTTGTCTCAACTGCAGTGAAGCCTTACTGTGTATCTCAATTTAATAGTTTTGACTGAATTTATCACACATTTCAGCCAAGTTTGTATTGTGTTTATATATTTAAAGTGGTCCACATCTATAATTTAACATGATGTACAAGCCAGACACATTTAGGGAAATGTAGTGCTTTCTTTTTTAACATTTAAGACATTTTAAAATTGAAGCTTGAATAGTGCTTAATAGCTCAATATGTAACTACATTTAACAGGAAAAGAGAATAAATGAGTTTCCAAGGATTCAGTGTTTACTAAAGCTGTTGGTCAAATTGTTTTTAATTAAAACGTAATTTTATTTCCATATTAGAAGTATAAAAACACAAAGTGAAAATGTGTTCCCACATCGTTTGCTTTCCTGTTTCCACCCCCCATTTTCCCATCAGTTTTTGTCTAAATTTTGGAAACTGTTATTTCTCTTTCTTGTTTAATTACTGTGAAAATCTGTATTTAATAATGACTAAATGAAAAACTATTGCTAATTTTATTTAAAGGATCTCTAGCTGTAGCTCACTTGGCTTCTTATTCATTGTGTCTTTTTAGTTGGTGTTACAGTACTCATTGAAATAGCACATTATGAAGACATTAAAATGCATTCCCCTGTTCAGTCTTCATCTGCCACAAATATCATTTAGAGCCGTTTACTTTTTATTGAACATTAAATGTTTTATTGGTGTTATACGTGAACTGGTCACAGTTGGATTGTGTTCTTAGATAATGTTAGTTTATGTACCATATATCATACAATATTTTGTTGTCGTATATTGCCCAGGCTAAACGGTGTGCGTCCTTTATGGGGTCATTCACTTCACTGACTTTCACTATCTTTTTAATTCATAATTCTGTCAGATGGAAGAATATTTATGTGTGAAATTTAATAGAAAAATAAGACAGACACATGGTTCTGTGCTACATTTGCAGGTTTTTCACATTTTCGGTGGTTATCAAATATTCCTTTAAAAAGGCTGTATGTATTTTTAGCTTATGAATAAAAGAATAAAGTGCATAAACATGTACACATGGTTATCTTTTATACTGTATGTGCTGTTCTTTTTAAATTGTACAGCATCAGGTATTTCTTCTTGGTAGATGCATGTCATGTCTGCATAGGCACTTTGCAGTTCTGTTACTTGTCAGTAATACTGTTGTTTTTATTTCAGGGTCTTTTTTAATAGGTGATTTGTTGTTTTTTTGTCATCATGGCTCCTGTGGTGTATTACTGAGAATTTGACTAGTAAAATCTGGGGTATTATGCAGACATTTTTATTTGGAATGGCATGTGCACACCTTGGTAAATTTCTAGTTCCACTGCTGCCACCTTGAAGGTGCATGAGCAGCTCACTTATTTAAGTATTTTTATGTTTCAGATAGATTCTAAGAAATATATTTATTTATAGGATAAAATCATTCCTCACTGAACTAAACTGTAGACAGACAGTGACACCTCCTTTCAACCCTACTGCTTATTGTATAGTAGAGAGAAAGTGTTTTCCACATGATTATTAGTGGGTTATTCTTTTTTCCATTTGGCTTTTTATAAGATCAGTAATTGTTCAATCTGCTATTAGATGAAATGCTTTCTTCCATAGCAATCATATGGATAAATGCACATATTAAACAAAAAATATTTAACAGTAAACACTTAGGACAGAACTTACATTCATTTCATTTGGCAGAGCATAATTTGTACCTTATTTTAATGCTGGTTTGTTGCCAGTAAATTCATAAAACTGTTAAAGGGGAGAATACCTGGTTCCTGATTGGTGGGGTCTTTACCCCTGTAATGTCTAATGTTAAGAAGTCTTTTAAAGGTAATTAATATGGATAAATGTTGGATTCATTTTGAAATCCTGGGTACTTGTAGCACTTGTGTAAGTCATGCAAATAAGTTTTTATTCATTCTGTTGACTTATAAGGTATTACGTGTCTTGATTATTGTTTCCAATAGGGGTCGCTGGCTCTCTAGTTGGAATAAGTTCTTTTGTAGTTGCAGCGTTTTAAGTAACCGAAAACTATATCGATATGATATTAAAAGGCGATATTCCTCCAATAAAGTGATACGGCTGTAAAAATCACATATGAGTAAATAACTTAGCTTTCTTTACTGACGATTTACGTGACATTACAAACGGGAAGCCAATAGCGAGAGAATACCAAGGTGGGATCTTGAGCTATACAGTCTGCCATTTTTCGTCACTGCGCTGGAAGGCTTTTCAGGACGGATGATGATATCACCCATCCTTTGGCTTCAAAGTGTTTGGCTGCTGTTCAAGTCTTTTTATACTGTCTTCTCCACGTGCAGGCCCTTACTTAGATAAATAGTCCATTTCCAAACAAGGAAAGAAGATTTTGTGCTGACTGTTAACAGAGGACAAATAGTATACAGTGATCCCTTACTATATCGCGCTTCGACTTTCACGGCTTCACTCCATCGCGGATTTTAAATTAAGCTTATCTAAATATATATCACGGATTTTTCGCTGGTTCGCGGATTTCTGCGGACAATGGGTCTTTTAATTTATGGTAAATGCTTCCTCAGTTGGTTTGCCCAGTTGATGTCATACATGGGACGCTATTGGCGGATGGCTGAGAATCTACCCAATCAGAGCACGTATTACGTATTAAATAAAACTCCTCAATGATATAAGATATGCTTCCCGCGCGGTGCTTCGAAAACTTAAAAGCTCTAACAGCCCGTATTGATTTTTGATTGTTTGCTTTTCTCTGCCTCTCTCTCTCTCCGACATTCTATGCTCCTGACGGAGGGGGTGTGAGCAGAGGGGCTGTTTGCACAGAGGCTGTTTGCTTAGAAGATACGGACACGCCTGTAAAAAATGCTGAAAGACTACCTTCACATTGATCCCTTCATTGTGGCTGCTTTATCGCGGTGCTTCCCATAGTTAAAAGCCCAACAGCCCTATTGATTTTTGCTTGTTTACTTTTCTCACGCTCTCTCTCTCTGACATTCTCCGCTCCTGACGCACGCACTCCTTTGAAAAGGAAGATATGTTTGCATTCTTTTAATTGTGAAAAAGAACTGTCATCTCTGTCTTGTCATGGAGCACAGTTTAAACTTTTGACTAAAGGGTGTTATTTCATGTCTAGAATGCTCTAATGATGTTAAAAAACGTATTTAGAAGGTCTGCTATGCTCTAACTGCGAAAATATTAGATTTATAAATAAAGAATCCTACTTCGGGAAATTCATTTATCTGTCTGGAGCGGATTAACCGCGATAAACGAGAGTTTACTGTATAACTGTGCGGAGAATATTTATAAACAGTGTGGGAGAGTTTCTAAGGGCTTAAAATATATAAAAATAACCATACAAACATATGGTTTCTACTTCGCGGATTTTCACCTATCGCGGGGGGGTTCTGGAACGCAATCCCCGCGATCGAGGTGGGATTACTGTACAGTACACCTGTCTTTAGGCTGACTATACATTCCTCCAGCTGTCTTTGTCTATCTTGTCCTATGCTTGGCCCAGCACTTCTAAATGCTGAGAGCTCCTGTGTGCTAACTTTGGCCTGGCCTGTACATGTGAATGGATTTATAAAATAATCTTTGTACAGAGCACAGTGACATTAAACTTATATTCTTATTACAATTATTATTACATTTTTTTATAAGACCTCTGTGAGGGGATCTTGGTGAATTCTACATAGTGGCATAGTTAAAATAGGCTACATAAATCAATTTTATTTCTTATGTGGGATTCCATGCATTTTTAATTAGTAAAATACCCAATGACATTAAATTCACCTTTCGCTGTTTTAATCCAAGAATGCTTAGTAAAGAAACAGATGCAGTATGTCAAGTTTAATGTGCGTAAAGCCTTAAATCTTATGTGTATTTCAGAGGTGGAGTTTTGATCTGCAGAAAATAAATATGGAAAGTTGTCTTAAGCTTTTTGAAATTAAGGAATACCGCAGTGCTGCACCCAGGGAGTTGTGCTGTGTATTTTTCTCCAATCACTCAATCCTTCATGATTTTATATGAGAGATAAACGGCAATAAAGCTAGATTTTCTAGATTTTTGGTTGTCTAATAGCCCAAGGACTCAATGCTAACACTGCTTGTTTCATTGCATCGGTTAAATATTTATTTAGAAGGAAAGACTCTGTTACAGTTTTGTTATAATCCTGATACTCAAAATCTCAAATAAACAAATCTTTTTTTCATAGAGGAATTTCTTTTACTGTAATTTCTAACTCTTTGATTTTAATGAGCTGACGTTTTATCCGTTACATTTTTAAAAATGGCTTGCTGCTTCTCTTGATTGCAAGAAAAGGACTACTAAATTATATATCCACAGTCAGTGAAAACATTAGTCTTAAGGACTAGCTAGCTTTGTTAGATTGAAAAATAATATGCAATTTAAAGCTTAATAATGGGCGATATTTGAAATGCCACCTTTTTGTTGTGCAGTGCATTGAGACACAAGTTCCCATCTTCTTGCTATAGTAGCTGTAGCTGGTCTCTTTTTTTTGAGAGGCCAATTTGCGTGCTTTACAGATTTTTTTTAATTAGACTTTTTACATTAGAATTTCTGAGTTTAGACAGGAAATTCTGATGAAGTGTTGGACTTGTCAGAACTTATGAATGTTATAGATAAACTTTTGGTAAATGTGTGGAATCAAAGATTTCTGGGAAAATGTAACCTAATAAATAAAACATCTGTTCCATTTATAATTTAAAATCCTCCTACCCATCCATTTTTAAAAGTTCTCATCTAAAAATGTATTTCAATTAGCCTTGGGCAGGATACAGAAGTCCATCACAGAGCTCCCTCACACTCTCACTTACATTTCACTCAGCAAGCTGATTTAAAGTCTACAGGTGACCTAACATGAACATCTTAAGTATGTGGGAGAAAAATTGTGGAACACAGAGAAAAAGTAATGCAGACATGAGAAGAAGGTGCAAACTTGCACAAAGACAGAGCCTGAAATTCAGAGCTTGAACTTTGGAGCTGTGAGACAGCACTTAGGACCACTACCACAATGAATCTCATCTTAAAACTAGATATTTAAAATGTGAAGCCCAAAAACCCAAACATTAGCAACATATCTTTAAGAAATGCTTGTTTGGATAGCATTGAATGGTGGAAATATGTCAATTTTAGTTTACATTTTTAGGCCAACTATGTTGAGTCCATTCGTACTTACGGCCGAGGGCCATAGGAAAGTGATAGGGTGAAATGATGTTCAGGAAATTGCAACAAACAGCCATTAGAGGCTGCAAAGGCCATGCATCTTTATTATAATGGACTTGCCACAGTGCTGCCAGCCATAGAATGATACTCTTCATAGCAGCCGTGAGTGAAGTGGTTGTGGAGCTGCAGAGGTAGCAGTTCTTCAGCTGTAGGTAAAGAAAATAAGCAAAAATAATATAAACAAATTATGTATCTAATACACATGCAGTTCAAGTCTTTTGGGCACTGATTAGCCATGCTACATACCATTTTTTTGATGTGATGATGGTAACTGGCACATCTTTTTTTATTTCTTATCTTTGCAGATAGTTCACAGTTTTTTCCCCCTCTCATTAAGAAGAGAGAAACACAATGCAAATAGTAATAAATCTTTTGTTATGACACTCTGTGATATAACATGTTTTCTGACTCTTGGAGGGCCCTTTTAGGTTTGTTTTGATCAGCTCTGCTCCACATGCCTATTTCTTAGGCATTTGGCTTACACAGCCTTCCCACACAAACCCGGCTAAGACTTGAAGATTGGTTTTATGCTACTCCATACTGACAGTTAAAGGGTGCAAACCATTGACTCACACCAGACCCATAGAGCCTCTATTGTCATGTACGCTTTGTGACCGACGTACAGCCTAATATATACTGTATATATATATATATATATATATATACAGTAATCCCTTCTCGATCGCGGGGGTTGCGTTCCAGACCCCCCCGCGATAGGTGAAAATCCGCGAAGTAGAAACCATATGTTTGTATGGTTATTTTTATATATTTTAAGCCCTTATAAACTCTCCCACACTGTTTATAAATATTTCCCGCAGAGTTATACAGCATAATCCCTTTGTATTCTCTTAGATATTAGGTAAGATTCATTGAAATTATGTATATAAACACACTGTTTATATACAGTAAAACCTAAATATTATTTTAAAGATATTGAGTGTCTCCGATATCACATATATTACAGCCATTACGATAGACAGGCCACCAGCAATAAGTACGTACAATGCAAGAAAAATAGTATACAGTAAATGTGTGTACAGTG
>JANRMT010062792.1:57011475-57069181 GCA_026402145.1 Polypterus bichir lapradei
ATAGATATAGATATGGGAACAACACTCATATCAATGACAAAACAATTACATTAACAATCATGTTACGTTATTTTTTAAATTTTTCCTTTTCTTTTTCATACCTTCTTTAACACACTGCTTCTCCGCTGCGAAGCGCGGGTATTCTGCTAGTATAAAATAAATAGAGTGAAGCCGCGAAAGTCGAAGCACGATATAGCGAGGGATTACTGTATGTATGTGTATATATATATATATATATATATATGTCACTTTCTAGGCCTGGAAGTCTTCTTTTTACAGCCTTGCCTTACTAGAATTGTCAGCCGTGTAGATTAATAGGGTACCTGCTCATACTATTAGTAAATGGGAAAACACTGTTTCCCTGATCAAGTCATGGCTGACAGCGAACCCCTAATTTCAGTTTGATACTTTATTCATTTAGACTTCTTTCCTCAACAGGACATGTGGGTCTCCTACGTGTTCCATCAGTTATAATTTAATATATACTTTCTTAAATAGCTCTGGAGTGGGGTATGTTTTGGGTGGGGGGGGGGGGGGGGGTTTTTTGTTATTCGGTATTTGCTATGGGCATGACATGGTTCAGACTCCACTTAAAGATATTGACATGCATTCATATGACATTTTCAGAAATGCCTGCATGTACAGGATAATCTATTTTGAAATTTGTACTGCTGCATTTTTCCATCCATTTGTCTAAACAACAGCCCAGTTCGAAGCTGTGAGTCTGGCACCTATCCATTCAGGTTCAAAGACAAGACAAAAATCTATACTAAATGTGACACTGTTGCTATTCCTGTGATTTTTTTAAGTTTCTTGCTTTCTTTGCTGCTTAGTTTGTTCATTTAGTTCAAATTTAGTTTTTTTTTTTTTTTTTTTTTTTTTTTTAAGTTAACCTGCAAAGTGGTCTTAGTCCTTTATAACAGATAACTCTTAGGGTAAGAACTGCTTTTGAAACTGCTGGCTTGGGCTTTGATTCTGCAGTATTTCCTGCCAGATCACATAGTTGTTAAGAATAATTGCTGTCAGGGTGCGGTTTGGAGTCATAGAATAAAACCTCTATAACTGAAGATAAATTTAATACTATGATTTTATAGCAGATATTATAACTATTTGGATGAAGTTGCTCTTTTGTGTGGTTGCAATACTATAATGTGGTATAGAAACATGTGTCAGGTCTGACAGCCACATGCTGGCTAGTCTCTGTACCACAGGAACATAGAGGGTAAAGCTTCTTTCCAGCACGTGCTCTTCACCAGACAAGGGGTTGCTCTGTACTGCACTGCTCTGAAAACAATAGTTGTCCACACACACTAAGGAGCAGACATATTGATCGTAACAGTTTTTGAAACAGTTCTAAAATCCAAAAGAAAACTCACAAACAGGCAAAAGGTCATAAATATAAGTAAAGAAATAGTGTGAACATCATGAAAATGTTAACCCAAAATGAAAGTAAAAATGCGAAAGCAAACTTTTTACCAAAAGCACAGGTAGATAGAGAAATAAACGAAAAGTATTTTGAATGCAAAGAGCAATCTTGGAAGGAGGTAAACATTCACCATCAAAATGCATGTCTTCCAGGATCCATGCCCCCTTACCAATGGGACCTTGAAAAGGAGGTGCACAACAAAAGAAACATAAAATATAATGTAAATAAAAATTAACATTGCTCCTGAGAACAGATTGGTGTCAAAGTATAATACCACAATGTTATCAGCAGTAAATAACCTACAGAAAACTTACTTTAAATAATAGAAAAAAATGTTTCAAGGAATAAAAAATTGAAAAATATCTACTTTGTGATATACACGTCTCCTGGTCCTTTTCATAAATTCAGTATCGATTCCCTCATACGATGCCAAAACATATAGTTTCACAGTCAAAGACATTTTGTAGGGCAAGAAAGATCAGGTTTTCCACTCTCACGCTAATGTGACATGCAAAGAAAAATGGGTCTAGGTAGTCCTAAATAGTTAAGTTGATATGAGACATTACTAGCCTGCCCAGGCAAATCAGAGTGAGACGCACATTTAGTCTTATTAATTTTGGGTTTCTTGGACAGTGGCTTTGTAGTGGGTTTCATAAGTGCAGTATGGGCATGGATTGTGGAGAAATTAAAATATCTGTCAGTACAGCAGGAGTTCTCTTGCTGTTCAAAGGATTTCTGGATGCAGGATGAAAATGAATTTTTACTGTTCCCAAAATCTTGTACATATTATTTTTGCTGAAGTATAACACAAAACCTTTTAATTTGCTCTAAGCTTGGAGTGTAAATTTTATTTAAGTTTATGTGGTGGTTTTGAAGTCACTGGCATTCACCACCATAGTTTGTAATAGCTTACAGTTTGTGCCACCTACTTTGTGATTTGGTCCCTTCAGGCTGTAGTTCCAGATGGTTCTTGTGATTTCCTTTCACTTGAACGTTAGATTTCTCAAGGTCATACACAGGATTTTCCTGTAAATTTCACAATGACTTATTTTGGAATTCACTTGAAGATAGTCTTGGTTCTTCTGTTGTCATAAAAGTCAAGTTAAAGAGTCAAATGTTTTGCACCCTGTTAGTTTTATGATGCTAACAGGTAGTGACAAGGAAAATTGTACTGTAATTTCTGTGTCCATGGCCCTTTGGGCTGATCATGTTCTCTGTGACATTCTTTTTTGACAAACTGCCGACATGTGACTGGAGGTGACAGACTGAAAGCAGTGCTTGATGAAACATTAATAAGAATTAAGTGGATTGGCTAAAAATATATTTTCTGAAAAGATGAACAAGTCCAAACCTCATAATGGCTTAATTTATGCTTATAGATACATGGTAGGTCATTTCTCATTTGTGACAGGATCTGTCTTAATTAGGTTTATAAGATAAAAAGCTTTCGCATTCTGCAATGAGTCCATCTTCATTTACATTTGAAAAAGAAAAAAAATCAGGATTATCAAAGTAAGTACTTCATTATGTATTTATCATGGGATTCTTGCCTGTCTTTTTGTATTACTCACATAAATTTCTGTTAGAAATAAAAGCTGCTGTTGTATGTTATCTGGACAGTTCTGTTTTCAATTTGCTGTTTATTAGGCACTGGGACATTTATAGTGTTTTTTTATAGTTGGTGTCCATTATTGGAAAAGTGCAAAATATATTTTTCATTTACACCATGTTGTGTTATTTGTCGATTCAAGTTTAGCACAGATAGTTCAACTTAATTTGTACTTGCATTGACTATGATTTTTCCAGCTCACTTGCAGATTAGTGTTTAAGTGACTAGTCATCATAGCACTGCTCCTAAGTTATCTTAAAATGTGAAATGCAAGACTAAAAGATGGGAGGTTGAGTAGCAATTCTAAGTGGTGTCGTAGAAGAATATTTTTTTTTAGAATTTCTATTCTGGTAAATCCAAGCGAGCACATGTGGCAGTGGTTTTAGTAAGTTACCTTTGCTATCTAAGATTTAAGAGATATTAAAACATTCAAAGATAAAATGAATCAAATTGTATTCTAGCATATTAGTTTTATGGATCTTAAAGCAGTGAGCAGTAATAAAATCAGCAGTTAGGATCAGTCAGTTACTGCCTTATGTAGAAAGAACATTTTAAAAAAAGAGCTACAGTATATTTATCCAAGTGACACATGAGTACCTCCGATAAAGCACCCAAAGCTAAAATTATAAACCTCAGAAATAAAAGGAATAATAATAACAAAGAGAAAATTAGCAATCATTATAAACAAGTTATAAAGGTATGAATAGCCTTAACTGGAGGCCATGTGGTTGGGGAAAATACAAGTGTTTTGTTGTAAATGCAAGACAGATCACAAGTTTAAATATTATCCTTCTAGTGCTACTAATGTTGCAATGGAAAGTAAACCTTAATAAAAATGTGACCATAAAATAATTTAAACACTCTTAGCATGATGCTTTGTTTGCACTGGGGCATACCTACTGTACATAGTTCCATAGTCCCTCACTTGTGTTTGTTTAGTTTAGTATAATCAACTGGGAAAAAGACCTATTTGAGACTTTGACCAGGCCAAGGTTTGTGGCCTATTGAAAATCTAATAAAAAATATCACTATGTGATATTTACATAGCTTTTTTCAAATATTGTCAATAAGGTCCGGGCTTGGAATGTTGTATAGGTAAATGAAGGACTCTTTCCAAGTTATAAATAAGATGTTCAAGGTACTGGTATACTGACACTTATTTAAAGAAAAAAAAAAAATACTAAACATGTTTGAAAATGAATGGATAAGGGTTTTGACAGGTATGCTTCCAACCACACAATATAAAAGAAGCAGTCAGATTTACCATAGGACTGTAGCTTGCTGCAGTCTTTATCTTATATAAAGAAATAGGAAAATGAATTGGTCATGTGCTAAAGTGTATCTATGGATGTATTGTTTACCTAGTACAGTGTGGCTATGCCAGCAACAACAAGCAACAGACTGGCTGACTGTCAAGTATAGACCACTGACAGGTGGAAAGACGGCAACAGGATGAAGACTGGACAACATACATGTATCCCAGGACAGCCCGGGTGTGCATGAGGGAAACAAAAGATGAACACCCCATGTATGTGGACAGAAGGACACCTACACTTATGTTGCTTTGCTATAATTTAACACTACGTTTTTGGTAGCTTGAAATTGTAGTAAGATGAAAAATGGATAGTTCTACCAAATCAGTACTAATTGGCTCTATAAAATACGTTTTTTAATGTAAAGATGAACAACAATATTTTTTTCTGTAATAAAACTAGATTAAATCATAAACCTTTTTATGTTTTCTATATTTTTTACCATTATTTTGTTCATGAAGTTGACATTGCAATTTTAGAATTATTTACTACTAACAAAATACCCGCGCTTCGCAGCGGCGAAGTACTGCCTTAAAATTTTTATTAAGAAGAAAGTTAAACCTTTTTAAACTGATGGAAGATATACCAATAATTATTTGTTAAGGATCTCTTTGTATACCACATTGTCATTTCGGCCCACCGGTTGTAATATGACCAAGCTGTGCGCTGAGCTTACTCTTGACCATGCAACGTACAGTTGGCCATGTGAAAAGTAATCTTGTTTCAAATCTCACAGCTTGGATTGCTCCTGTCACAATTGGTTTGAGTTTCATAAACATCAAAGTGTCCACTACTGAAATCGTCACCTGTGAATCTAAGATGTTTAAGAGGCATTGACGGTTGTCGAAAGGTGTAAAGTATTTGGCCATTTCGGTCCACTTGAAAGCGACAGCCGAACAATTCAGCGGCAGCCATCAACTCACATGCAGAACCATAGGTGAAGAGCTTAAGCATTTCACTCTTATAGTGCTCCTGTGTAGTATAATTATTTCCTGTACCGTCATCAGTCCACACCTTGAACCTGTCCCAGTCATTCAATACATAAGACACAATGTTCCTCCGGATATCAAGAGTGAGCCTGATATGGCCTTGCAATATGTAACAAAGACAATGGAAAAGGTAGGTGCCATCTCCGGGCATGGAAACCACTTGGTAAGTGACAGTTCTTTGATCGATGGTGATCACCTCGATAGACATGTTAATAGGGGTATGGTTGGAACGATAAAGGAAATGGGTACCTGAACAATGTAAAGTAACTATAATCATAATAAACGAACAATAAAACAGCCGAGAAGCTGTGGATTAAATAAAAAGGCTTTAGTTATCAGCAGGGAGACGTGAATCCCGTGGCGAAGCAAGGAAGGGAATGTAGAGACCGGAGAGACGGACGGCCCTATATAGGCAGGCAGCCAACAACGTGGGAGGCGTTGGGATGGGGGACCCAACGCCGCCTCACATGGTGATCGAGCTGCAGGCTATGGACGTATATGTACGCAAGTAGGATTCAGTTAGCGTTGGGAACCCGCGTACCAAATTTCTTGAAGATGGGCCCATAAGTAACAAAGATTTCGTGAAGATGGGGCCATAAATAAGAAAGTTCAACATGACTGACGTTGTCGACCGTTATGACCATTACGTGTAGAATTTCGAAATTAAAGATGCTTAACTTTTGTAAGTAAGCTGTAAGGAATGAGCCTGCCAAATTTCTGCCTTCTACCTACACTGGAAGTTGGAGAATTAGTGACGTTGGAAGGTTCAATATGGCAGCCGACAGTGGCGTCATACCACCGAAATAAGTACGTACATCGGTTTCGGTTAGCGCAGGGAAGCCGCCTACCAAATTTCGTGAAGATAGAGTCAGCCTTCTACCTACATGGGAAGTTGGAGAATTAGTGACGTTGGAAAGTTCAATATGGCGGCCGACAGTGGCGTCAAACCACCGAAATAACTATGTACATCGGTTTTGGTTAGCGCAGGGAAGCCGCCTACCAAATTTTGTGAAGATGGGGCCATAAATAAGAAAGTTCAAAATGGCGGACGTTGTCGACCGTTATGACTGTTACGCGTAGAATTTCTAAACGAAACTTGCGTAACTTTTATAAGTAAGCTGTAAGGAATGAGCCTGCCAAATTTCAGCCTTCTACCTACCTGGGAAGTTGGAGAATTAGTGATGAGTGAGTCAGTGAGTGAGTCAGTGAGGGCTTTGCCTTTTATTAGTATAGATGATGATACATATCACTAGAAAACATATAATGTCACAAGTGTGTTGACATCTAATTTTAGTGCCATCTTAATTAAGGGCAAGCCAGTTTTCTGAGTAATTGTTCACACCTTTTTCTTAAAGGAAAGACTCATTGACTAGAGAAAACTTGTTTTGCAGGCAATTCCATTTCAGGTTTTGTTTTTCACTATTTGCCTTCTCTGTTGATTAAAAGTTTATTTTTCACTTTTGGTTGTTGTGTTTTTGCCTATTTAGAGTTTACAACCCAATTATGATTGACAGATATCTCATTTTCAGTTGCCATTATGGTATCTCCACCACTGGCTTCCCTGAAACCAAGTAAATTATTTTTTGTTGCTCTTAAATATTGTTCATTTTGTAGTTAGCATCACATTTGTTTTGCAGACATTGACAGAGAAATTCTAAATTATGGATTACTAGCCAATAGGAATGGAAAACGGTGAGAAAGGAATTCAGTATAACAACCAACAACGGCTTAGGAAACCACCGTCGCAGTACAACGAAAATAGCAAGGAGCAAAACCAATGCCAATGGTCGAGAGAGTACCTTCCTGTAGCAGGCTACAGAAAACATACACATATATAGATAGACGACGCATTCACTGTGTTGCCCAGTCGACACGATAAGTCAGCGCGTCTGCCCTATTGCGAGTGGTAAAAGTGCCATTTAAACTAATACAGGCAGACATAGAAACCGGGTTTTCTGATGAAAAAACAATAACGTTTTAAACAGTATCGTTTACATACAACAGATTTTGGCGAATCATTTATATGCAATTATTTATATCCATTTATACACTAAATGTGTGCGTATCCCATGGTCTTGGAGTTGGTGGGCGGGGCTCTCTGTCTTGCGTGCGCTCTCTGTCTTGCTTGCCCTTAGTTAGAGTTGGCGGGCGGGCTTTGGCGGGCGTGGCTCTCTGTCTTGCGTGTGCTCTCTGTCTTGCTAGCCCTTAGAGTTGGCTGACGGGGCTCTGTAAGTTGGCGATCGTGGCTCTCTGTCTTGCGTGCGGTGTAAAGTCAACGTCGTTCAGAGGTGAATGTGGACTTTTGCACAGACGAAAGCGATTGAGGCTGTGTTTGTTGAGAGAGCAACGCTGGACTCGGGAGGACGGTTACAGTTGGCATGCGTGGCTCTGTCGTGCGTATTCCATGACGCGGTAGGAGGGTTAGAGTTGCGGGGCAGGGCTCTGTCAAACATATCCCATGGTCTTAGAGTTGGCGGGTGGGGCTCTGTCTTGCTTGCGCTCACTGTCTTGCGTGCCCTTAGTGAATTATATATATAGATTCCTTCCTTAAAAAATATCACCTTCATTAAGGTTAAAGTCACTATGTAAGGAAAAACATTTAATAGCCAGTTCATTTAAGGTATATGTTTTTATATTTTGACTTGTCAGAATTCCAGTTGCAATTTCCTATAATTGTTTTTGACTAATCAAAACTGACAATTTTACTCATGGACATCTATTGCGCTTTCAATTCAAGATATCTGCAATTACATTTTGGACTAGTTAAGATTACAGTTACAGAAGATCTCACTTTACAAGCCAAACCTAATGGTTCAGTTCTTTTGTTGACCTTAATCACTGTTGAAAATCAGAAACCCTGAATATTTTGAGAATCGTGACAACTTTTTGTAAGCAATAATCATCTCCTTGTTATTGAATTTCTTTTCATTTCCTTCACCAAGCTACCCAAGGAACATTAATAATCGTTTCCCATAAACTCTTAAAACTAAATTAACATTATTCGTGCCATAATGCAGGCTTTTTTAAAGTCAAAGATCCATGAACGCATATAATTTTATTGGAATCTCCCATCGAAGAGGAACAATTAAATGAACATGTATACAAAACCTGAAGAAAAATCAGCTAGCTTCAACAGTTGTGGTATCAAAAGCAGCTGGCAAATAATATTAAGAGAAACAGACAGCTTGGCACAATAGCATGTGCAAACCTCAAGTCTCATCCTCTGTCCTAACCACTTCTATCTTGATGCCTATTGAAATGATGTGCCTCTCTAAGGACAATTCCCTGAAGAATAACAATAGTTTGGGGATTTTCACAGGACTTTGATCAAAAGCTGTTGTAATTAAAAAATTTTAGTAGCCTATCAAATTAAGAATTCGCCATTATTACTAGTCTGATATAAAATGTTGTAGCTTTTGACAAATGGATTACTGCCAGTCTCATAGTGAAATGTGTGTGCAGCAAATTCTTTAAAATCATATTGCCCTTGAAGATCCATCTGCCAAGTGCAAGTTGCACACCTAGCAAGTATTAATGTACTTATTGAGACAGAAGAGGTTGAAGTGTAGGACACACATTAGGCACTTTCCTACCACAGGAACTTTGTTTTCAGGAGCCAGTTACCTCTTTTACAATTTAGGCCATGGGTTTCTTCTGGTCCTTGGCCACTTTCTTGTGTTGCCACCACACAACAGAAACTATAACCTTTATGCAAAATGTGTGACATGCAAAGGTTGCTTCAACATACTCAGGATTTCACAGCCCCCTGTTATTGCTTCATATAGATACGGTGTGTTGTATGGTACACTTGGAACATGGCTATGAACAGTGGTGTGAAGTGCATTGATTGAAGTGCAGTTGCAACATCACAGGAGACCCCCAACCCAAGGTGCCTCCCCCCCTCCAAATCTCCATCATTTGGTGCATGGTGTAGCACACCGGGGAACCGGCTATGAAGAGTGTTGCAGTGTGAAGTGAAACAGGTTTAGGAGTTCACAGGGACCCCCTTGCTTCAATGTGGAGCAATTTATGGAGTCTGGAGTAAAACAGAGTTATCATTTTGGATGGATGACTTCAGCTCTTTTTGAATGTCGTCATCCCCAAACACACATAATAAAGCCTAAACTTAATTTTTTGTCCATTTTGCAATGTTCAGTTCCATCCTCCCAGATAACTCTCCAAAGTCCAAACTACTACAGATTTGTAAGATGGTGCCAGAGCTTGTGGTCAACCAATCAGCACAATTCGTTGCCGAGCCCCATGCACGATAATTCCTGGATGAATAAAAAGTACATACAATGAAGTAGGAGCTAAAAAAAAGTACCTGGAGCTACAAATGACTAGAGGTCCTGTGGTGGGAATGCTACAAAAGTTCCTGAGTTTCTAAAAAGTCCCCAGATCCTAAAAAATGTTTCTGTGGTGAGAAAGTGCCTATCGTGTTCCAAAAAGAGTGTTAGAATAGTGACAAGTAAACTGGCCTTTAGCTTGCAAAGAGAAAAGATGGCTGTAACTTGACCAAGAGGAAAATGTGACTGTAAAAAAAACCATTCATTTGCATGTGTTATTGTTTTAATGGGGATTATTTTTAAGCTTCAGATGTATTATATCAAAAGTAATATTTTGATAGGTCATGGACAGGTACTGTAGAGCATAACCATGATTATGTGGTTGAATAATAAAAAAAGCTTACTTAATTTACAAACAGCCAGATATTATTCTTGTCATACAGTTTTGATTATAAAATAACATCAAATGAGTGGCATGGTGGCGCATTGGTAAAGCTAATGCCTCACAACAAGGATGCTGGGGTTCATGTCCTGGGTGCTCCCTGCATGGAGTTTGCATGTTCTCCCTGTGTCTGGCTGGGATTCCTGTAGATGCTCCAGTTTTCTCCCATAGTCCAAAGATATGCAGATTAGGTGAATTGGCATTGTTTGATCCGTGTGTGTGTTTGTGTTCACCCTGCGATGGACTGGTGCCCTGAGACAGACTCCAGTTACCCCTTGACCCTGCACTGGATTAGCAGGTTAAGAATATGGGTGGATGAATTGATAAAACTAAATATACTTGCCAGAAGCTAACATCAATGTTACTTTTCTCACTGTAATTTTTCTCCTTATTTATTGTAATTTTTGTTATTTTGGTACTACCTTGATTGTAATGGAGATTTTGAATCTATGATGTTTTAAATCATAATATTGAGATTCTGGATGATTCACAGCACAGTTTTCATCATTCACAGCCGCACTGCGATTGGGTGGGTTTAAAGTTACCAGTTTACCTTAAACACCTCACTTTGTTAGTTGAGAAAATACCCCTCCAGTGAAAAACTCATAAAGACACTGGGAGAACATGCAAACTAGTAATGATAGCTCCCAGGTCAACATTTGAATCTAGTTTCTTTCAGCTTTCAGGCAGCAGCAGCAGTAGTATTTGCTATGTTATTGTGTTTGCTTTAAAAGTTGCCATCCTTGCAAACTGAAATGTCTAGATGTCCGCAAATTCCAATGTGTAGACTACTTTTAAAGTCTGTTCACTGTATATGTCTGAAACTTAGAGCACATCTTTTAATAATATGTAAAAATGGTGTATATCATTCCAAACTTATAGATGATTGACAGTAGCACACAGAGCTGGATACGTGCTACACAAGTTACCACCACTTCTTGCTTTAATATCAAAAATCTGATTATGCAAAACTGCTTACCCCTTCCAGGCTTGGTTCCTGCCTTATGTCTGATAGTGCTAGAATAAGCTCTGTCTCCCTTTAATGCTAAAACTATTTAAGCCAGTTCAGTAAATTAATAAATTACTTAATTCTTGTCCAGATCAGTACCATAAGCACAGCATAAAATATAATGGTTTCTGAAATTTCTATGGTTTTTATTTTACTGATTTGACTGTAGGACTATTACTATAATGATTACATTTCCTTTGACATTTTTTTCTTTTTAGCAGGGTTTACCCAAAAGACTAGATCTGAAGAGATATGTGCTACAAAGAATTTTCACTGAAATTTTGTAAATTGATTATGTGGATACCTTAGGGCTTAGTTGATGATGGAGCCATTATTGACTGCCTTGCATTCTAAATTTGTGAGGAGTGTGCATTTTCTCTCAGTGTGTGCAAGTCACTCACTGACCCCATTTGTGTTGCACCAACCGGATATTTGAGTACTGATGTAGGGGAGCATCTGTGACTTTATCCTTAAGTAATGAGTTACATTCATTTACCCTGTCACCCCATGTCATGTTTCTGATTCTATTCATCATTCCTGCCATTTCTAAACAATTGAGCTGAATCTTCATCTAACAGTATTTATGTATTTAGACTTGCAGGATGGTGAGAAGCTCTCAATGTCCTCCCAGAGACCTTTTTTTGTCATTTGCTGATATTGATTTGTCAATTCTCATATTTATTGAAGAGATTGAAAAGGGCCTGTTAAGCACCCCTAATCTCTGATTAATGTAAATAGCATTGATTTGGATTCTGCTAAGAATGCCTGGATCAAGTACATTTGTTTTTGTTCACCTTACAAATCTAAATAGGAAGTTTCTTGGCAGAAATTGTGCTAAAATGTCTCTCCTTCTTCCCCATCTTTGAATTAGGAAGTGCCAGTAGTGAGTTCTCAAACGAATACAGGCATTTCAGGCTGCCTTTATGAAAAAATCTTTTAAAAGTATCACCAGAAAAGATCCCATTGGTATCATGTTCTTGATTATGTCTAATCTCAGGTCAGGTCTTTTGGATTAGTTTTCTGACACAGAATACAGTATATTTAAAACAGAAACTCCATATTAAGCAGTAAGTACATCACACACGAGTCCAAATGTGGAAACAAAGGCCTTAAATGTAACAAAAATGGCCTTTTTCAAGACAAAAATATTATTGATCTGCATCTTGAGCTTGCACACATATTGTCAAAACGCATATCCATGTTGGTCCAGAAATAAAACAAAAATATTCATCCATTTTAAAAGGAGACCAGCTATGTGCTTCATTTTATTGCTTGTCTTTCTCCACGGCAGCATTTCAACCACAGGGGTGTAGTTTCCTCCAGTGTATTCTTTTCACCCCTAGAAATCATCTCCACGCATTATTGACATTATTGTATTCTGATGCCCAGATGTGAATTATTACTGCCTAGAAAATAATCATTAAAATTATTGGAAAAAATAGCACACTTACAGTAAAATTAATCACAGTATTTTATTACATACTAGCAAAATACCCGCGCTTCGCACCGGCGAAGTACTGCATTAAAATTTTTATTAAGAAGAAAATGAAACCTTTTTAAAATGAGGGAAAATATGCCAATAATTATTTGTTAAGGATCTCTTTGTATACGTATATATGTACGTAAGTAGGATTCAGTTAGCGTTGGGAACCCGTGTACCAAATTTCTTGAAGATGGGCCCATAAGTAACAAAGACTGTTGAAAAGTTCAATATGGCGGCCGACAGTGGCATCATACCACCGAAATAAGTACGTACATTGGTTTCGGTTAGCGCAGGGAAGCCGCCTACCAAATGTTGTGAAGATGGGGCCATAAATAAGAAAGTTCAACATGGTGGACGTTGTCGACCGTTATGACCGTTACACGTAGAATTTCGAAATGAAACCTGTCTAACTTTTGTAAGTAAGCTATAAGGAATGAGCCTGCCAAATTTCAGCCTTCTACCTACACGGGAAGTTGGAGAATTAGTGACATTGGAAAGTTCAATATGGCGGCCGACAGTGGCATCATACCACTGAAATAAGTACGTACATCGGTTTTGGTTAGTGCAGGGAAGCCACCTACCAAATTTCGTGAAGATGGGGCCATAAATAAGAAAGTTCAACATGCCGAACGTTGTTGACCGTTATGACCATTACGCGTAGAATTTCAAAATGAAACCTGCTTAACTTTTGTAAGTAAGCTGTAAGGAATGAGCCTGCCAAATTTCAGCCTTCTACCTACACGGGAAGTTGGAGAATTAGTGACGTTGTAAAGTTCAATTTGGCATCTGACAGTGGCGTCATACCACCGAAATAAGTACATACATTGGTTTCGGTTAGCTCAGGGAAGCCGCCTACCAAATTTCGTGAAGATGGGGCCATAAATAAGAAAGTTCAACATGGCGGACGTTGTTGACCGTTATGCGTAGAATTTCTAAATGAAACCTGCTTAACTTTTGTAAGTAAGCTGTAAGGAATGAGCCTGCCAAATTTCAGCCTTCTACCTACACGAGAAGTTGGAGAATTAGTGACGTTGGAAAGTTCAATATGGCGGCCGACACTGGCGTCATACCATCGAAATAAGTATGTACATCAGTTTCGGTTAGCGCAGGGAAGCCACCTACCAAATTTTGTGAAGATGGGGTCAGCCTTCTACCTACACGGGAAGTTGGAGAATTAGTGACGTTGGAAAGTTCAATATGGTGGCCGACAGTGGCGTCATACCATCGAAATAAGTACGTACATTGGTTTCGGTTAGCGTAGGGAAGCCGCCTACCAAATTTCGTGAAGATGGGGCCATAACTAAGAAAGTTCAACATGGCAGACGTTGTCGACCGTTATGACCGTTACGTGTAGAATTTCGAAATGAAACCTGCTTAACCTTTGTAAGTGAGCTGTAAGGAATAAGCCTGCCAAATTTCAGCCTTCTACCTACACGTGAAGTTGGAGAATTAATGATGAGTGAGTCAGTCAGTCAGTGAGTGAGTGAGTGAGTGAGTCAGTGAGGGCTTTGCCTTTTATTAGTATAGATGATGAAGATCATCGAAAGGTCTGTGAAACTGTCAGCACTCTAGATATTTCAGTCATGGACCGCTAAAATCATCTGCACCAAGGGAGTAATACGTAAATATTGCTGCTGGCCTTGGCTCTTATCTGATTAAGAAATGTGATGTAGTGTTATTAGTACAATGGAAATCTTATGTGCACCTTTGACCAACAGACAACATGCTTCCCTTTGGCATGAATCTCACTCCATTGGCTATCTAAAACATAACACAGAATGTTATATGTGAAAAGCAGTCCCTGTCACAATCGCCCCACCCCATGGGTTTGGTAAAACTTGTATAAAATGACTTGAAATTACATTACAAATGTTTTTCACACACTTGGAGTAAATATGATAAGGTGATGGATTTGGAAAAATTGTTTAGTGTACAGGTAGCCCCCGAGTTCCGGACATCTGACATACGACTTACGAACGGGGCCGCAGCTGCTCCTTCATCTGTCTGGGGGACACGACACAGGCTCCTCAGTAACTGCCGCTCAGTCATCTCCGGCCTGGGGACGCTGCAAGCGGTAGCTGGAGGGGGGCGGTTTCACTGCCAGCGCAGTGTAGTGTCCCTCGGGCGGCTCCGGTTGATGAATGGGGCGGTGGGGGCCACACCCCATTCATTATCAGAGGGCAGCTGAGTGCACGGCATGCGTTCATGTGCAGGACAGAGGCTTGATCGGGTGGTTCATTGCCCGCCCACCACACAGCCTTACAGTGTCCTTCAAACGGCTGCCCTGTTCGTTCTCAGTGGGCGGCTGGTGATGCTGCAAGCAGTGACCCAGTTGTGGCTGAACGGAGGCTGAATGTGGAAGGAGTTGGCCCCTAAGCAACAATACTCCACTGATGCAAGTGGTATGGTAAGAAAGAGCAAGCTCCCATTTATATACCTGTAAGGCACATCAGCAGGCACTTGTCCATTTGGTTTATTTAGTAACCATTGAGACATCATGCAAAACTGAAGACGTATTAGCTGAGAATCACAAAGTAAAATTGAAAGAGCCACCTGTAGTCTAGGCCCAATGGATGCCTATACTTCTAGCCTTAAGGATTGTTATCTGTCCAGGTTGTACTGTTCTGAATTGTTGCATCCATTTACTTTCCTTATGCTTTTTGCACGTTAAGAATCATAGTTTAGAGTAGCATTACCCAATAAATGAAACCCCAAACAGAAATCTACCAATCTTACAATCATGCTTATTTAACATCAGCACCATCACATGTAAATCACAGCCAGTCCTGGATCACTTCCCCAATCTCTGCTCTGACAATCGTGCTTGTTTCACCAAGGAGAAAAAAGATTTGTCTATTGCGCTTGATGTGCTCAGGTGATCAAGCGGGATCCAGCTTTGACAATAACTCTCGATTCACCAAGGGGTATCACCCCACTACACTTACTCAGAGGATTGCACTCAATTCATGGAGGGGGAAGGTGGGTCATGCACAGTTCACAGAGGAGGGAAATGATTGGTTGTGCTAAACTCATGAAGGGTTGTGCTAAATTCATGGATGGGGCCATAAAAAACAGTACCAAGAATCTGTAATTAAATATACTATATTTCTTCCAGTTAGTTTGTTGTCACAGGTTAGTCAAAGAAACATGGAAGGCACTTTTACTTAACTGATACATTTGCTTCTTCAAATTAGAGGTATTCAGTTAATTTAGGGCTTTTGTTTTCATAATGGTCTGGTGCCCCTTGTGGTCAGTTTTAAAAATGCAAAAACGGGCATTGTATTGTTTAAAGTTTATTAAAAAAGTGCTTCACTTTTTAACACATTTTCATGTTGCAAAGTAATATATGCCATTATTGTGATGAAATATGGATGAATTAAAAATGCTAAACTTATCCTTTAAAGAATCTCTAAATGTTGATTTTTTCTTTTTAGGGATATTCATGTCCAACTCCCTTTGGATATTTCTAATTTCTTTTATAATTGTTGCTCAGTCATGCTCGTAAGTGTTATGGTTAGCTTTAGTGACTCTTTTGGTAAAGGTACTATAATGCTGCATTTAGTAATCTATTATCTCCCAACTCATTAACTAAGAAGATCAGTTAAGTTTCCCATTGCTTCTAATTTTTAATATGTAAGTTACCAGTAATGCGTGAAGCCATGCTTTAGATTTACTGTAAAGTTCTGCTCATCTCTGCATATAGAAGTTACTTCTGGTTTATTTCTTTTTAGTCATAATTGCTACTTCTAGACCTGGACATGTTATGTTTCAAGCATACAGGTGTAGTGTCAGATACTATTGTCTCATTGGACAAGAATGAACGCCCAAACACTAGAATCCAATACTGTTGTTCTAAACTCACAATGAGGCATACACCTAAGGAGAATTTCTAAGCATCTGCCATTTTAGTTACAGTTAATGGTCATGGGCAAAATGACTTGGCTAAAAGTATTCAGCTCCCTATGACAATGTTTTGAAATGAACCTTGAACTAGGTCACATGGACAGCACAAGAAAAATATGTGAATTCCAAGGGACTGAATAAAAGAGCCACAATATGCTACTGTGGTTTACTGAGCAACACATCAGAAACATACTGCTGAGTCATAACCACTCTTTTATTGTCAGGTAACTTTTGTTGAAGGAAAAAAAAACAATTTTTTAAAGGTTGTTTTCATCCTGTTTTCTGTGAATCAACCTACTACATTATTCCTACAGGTAGAATCTGAGATGCGGTTAATGCTGTAAGAGCACACTGCAGGCCAAATGTTTCTCTTTGGTTTTTGAAAGCTACTGTGACCTAATGGCTAAAGAATTGAACAGGAAGGATGCCATCACAATCCTTGTGATTGCTGACATTAGTTAGGCACTAAACTTGGCCAGAGTTTGTATTGCTAGAGTATCACCAACGCATCCCACTCCCAAGCCGACAGAAAAGGTACTGTATGTAGTGAAACGCGTTATGGGCTGAAACCAGGCATCATTTCTTTATGCAAATGGCAGATAGAGAAAAATTGCTGGGCCCCATCTTTGATGCATCTTTAAGTGGTTAAGAGAGTTTAATGAATTAGCCACTGGCTAGGTTACGTGAGTGCACACTTTAAAATGAATGAATTGATGGCATTGCTTTGAATACATTATTTAACAAACATATAGTCAACAAATTCTTATAAACAAAAATAGATTATTAAATTTATTTCACAATATGCTTTACTTCCAATGCAAAAAATGTATACAGGGAAACAAAAATGCATGAACATCCAGCATCTCGTAGTGGCCATTTTGTAAAACCTGTACACTGACTGTTAATATGCCAGTGTAAGGTGACAACAAATGATGAGAGATAAACCCAACAATGCTGAATCAATAATACACCCAATATCTCAGTAGTACTACAGTAGAAGTCTGTGAGCTCTGTTGAATGGATATAAAAAAGGTCTGCCCACATTTTCTAAGCACTGTCTATGACAAGTTGAATTCTCTGATAAAAAGTAATGCCTTGTTTTTCCTGTTCTTAATGAAATATGTAACAGAAACACAAACACTGTAAATTTTCCCCAAAATTATGTTTTTGTTTTTAAACAGTTCTCAGATAGTGCTTAGCCTCTATTTCTCAAAGCCGTAGAGAGCTACGTTTCCAGCATGCATACAAATATGCAGTTTACTATTTCTTATATTATTGATGCTGCTGTCACATCTTACATAAAGAAAATAAGCTAATATGATATATGGGACCAGCCCCCTCTTGTGGTGCCTGTCTTATTCCAGTGTCCTTTTTGACTAAGTATTGCTTGACATGTCTTGGCACACTCCACCCGTCACTGTGAAAAGACATGGATTAATTCTTGTTCTTTCTGACCCTGACAGTCTTCTCATAATGCTGCCATTCTCTTTGTTTTGAACATCTCATTCTGCTACCTCTAGGTATCCAACTTTGAAAGGCGTTACTGGATCACTGTCTAGTTTCTAATTTATTCATTTTGCCAATATAGCAGTTTACTCTACTAATCAATGACATATTTGCTATTGATGAAGCAGGGCACACTGTGCATTGAATAGGATGCAAAACAAAAAATGCCACAACCATACAGTTTAGCACAGTTTAAGTCAGCCTTTGCCAGAAGTAAATATATTAAGACTGAAATAATAATATAAATCAAAAAAGGCCTAATGCATTCAGCCTGCAAGTAAATGTACCGTTTAAATTAATGTGATCCTTCATGTGAATTTAAAAAAGGTGTAGCTGTTAGGGAACTTTGACAGAAACTAAGTAGAGCTGTTGTAGTCATTTTGTAAAAGGAAAAGCAAAATTGTAGTGTCATTTAAAATGTCAGAATAATGTTTTTAGATTTAATGTTTTAATGACTGAGCTAAGAAACAGTTCTCTCTTACTTTTAATGGCTACTTATTGCACTTACTGTAGTCACAAGAGTTAAAAAAATGGAAATGAAATGGGAAGACTGCTTGGGTATCCCTCTCTGAAACGAACTAACACATTACTCCCCAATCATTCTTTATTGCAGCACCTTTAGAAAAATAGCACTTTTAAAAGCCAGGGAGCTCTGTGAAGGCGTCTCATTCCCAAGTGTAAATTTTATTACTATTTAATATGAGCAACTGAGGCCCCATTCAGTAAAACACAAGTGCAGTAGCTCTCTGATCTGACAGCTCTAAACAAGTTTATATGTATGGCTGCTGTGGTGCAATTTGTTTTACAGGAGTTATAGAGAAAGTTGCAGATTTGTTCTTTTTTACAAATAGAAGGGTAAGAGTGAACAATTTTGTTTTTTTATCAAGAGACAGATGCTTTGAATTATTTATTCCAACCCTGCTCAACTTGTGAGGTTGCAGGTTTCATATAAGCAGGTTAAATTTCTTACTCATGTAACCAGTTAAAGTATTCTTAACTTTTAGCCATGGTGGTAACTGTCAGCATATCACCTCCATCCATTACTCTGGTATGACACTTTCTAAGCCATTTAATTTAATATTGAGCTTTTTTTGTATAGACCTTTAACTGAACTAACAAGTTTGTTCATTTATTAATCTTTGGAGATTTACATAACACATTGTGCAAGTATGGTAATCATTTTTAAACAGAGCTTTCAAGCTGACAGTTCATGGCATCAGGAATGCACGGAGATAAATTATTAATCGATGGTATTGATCTTTCCCCATCCCTTCCTTTTGCCCTTTTTCCCTGGCTCCATCAGTACCTGTAGTCACATAAGCCTTATTACGCAGCACTTATAAGCCAAGGGCTAAGGAAATAAAATGGGAGTCTTGAATGAGTAGCACCTTGTATTTTTGGAGTGTGTTTTGTAGTTTTTGTAGTATGTGTTTATGAATTTTGTTAATTGGACTTTGTTTACCTTTTCAGATTTAAGACAACACACTTCTATTAGCAAATATTTATTTTACCTGCATAAACTTACATACTAGTTGTTGGATCACCTTCACCTTGAGTGGTACAACAGCTTGTTTCTGGATCATAGCAGCTTTTCTTCGTGGAGAACAATCACTGAAGGGCTACGCCATGTGTGCTCCTTGTTCTGTGGTTGCTTCTGCAGCTTTCAGAAGACCATGACAGATGCCACATGAAAACACACCCCTCACAGAGACGACTGTCAGGTGCCCAGTACGTACTTAACAACATCATCAAAATGGAGACATTACACTTCTTGACGTCTTTCTACCAGCAATGCACATAAGAAACCAGACAAATTTGCATATGATTCCTCAGACACATTACACATAACCATTAATTTCTTATTCTTGTTCACAGCCATACTTTCCCATGTTGTCTAAAGCTAAAATACAGTATGTATTGCCTTTCTTTTTTATATAAACTGAGGCACTCTGAACTTTTTATGTGTTTCACAAATAACTAAATATAATAAAGTTGTACTTTAATGACAAATTAGTTATTTCCTGTTATTTATTTAGCAGAAACTTTTATCCAAAACAACTTAGAATACATAAAATATCTTTCATTGGTTATCAGAAAGTACTTAAAAATGAGTCTTAAGCTACAGTTAGTTCAGTAGCTAGAGGAAGAATAGGAATTTAAAAGTGCAGCTGATTCAGTTGTTAGAGTTTTAAAAGGAGTCAAGTGGGAGAAAATGTATTTGTAAAATGAATATCTGCCCAAAATGTTTTGAATTTATTGTTTTCAGACATGATAGATAGATAGATAGATAGATACATGAGGGTGGGTGCAAGCAATTAAGGAGTAACAAACATTGCCAGACTTACTGGATTTAATTTTTTTCCTTTCCTTAGAATTAATTTCTTTAATAAGTCATTTTTATTTGGCTATTATCATATTTGAGTAGTGAAGTTTTATTTCACAGTTCTTCATGATACTGACTACAGTTTACTCCAATGACTAGTAGTCTCCAGATCCAATGCAGTAGAGCAACTTTTAGATGAAGTGAAGCAGTAGGGCTGTGTGATGCTATTGACTCAGAATGGGCAATTTTCTTCCTTAGTCTCAGTAAATGTATCTGCAACCTGGTAGTAGAACTGAAAGGTAGCTAGCACCATGCTCCCCTCTGCTTTAGAGATATGAAGAGTTATTTTTTATGCATAACTTCTTTGCATTCCAAATGAATGAAGTCACCTTTGCAATGAACAATTTATTTTTAGTATTTGTGCTGTTATTGCAGAGCCCTAAAAATAATATAAAAAGTTTGATAGATATCATCTTAAAAATATTATTTCTCCCAGCTAATGTGAGAAGACATGAACAGTTCTTGTTTAAGATATCTCACCTGGTCACTAAAGTTAAATCTGAATAGGCCTTTTAAACTGTTGTCTAATTATGATTCCTAGGCATGGTAACTTCTATGATATACGTAACAAAAGCTGACATGCAATGCTGTTCACAGAGAATAATACTTAATCTTGAATTAAGCTGACGTCCTCTCATATTCATTTAGTACATTTGTCAGTTATGAATATAGATCAGTCAGTTTTGTAAAATTCTTCTGGATATTTGTCTAAGCCTCTAGCTTTTCCACTTAGTAGATATTTCACGGTGTCCAAGATTTCAGAGAGTCTTAAAGGGTTGTAGCTCTTGAACAGTATATATCATGCCTGGAGCTATGTTGTATCAATTTTATTAGCAATATTTGTTTATTAGAGCATCATGTGCATTACATTCCAATGAACCTTCTATTACTTCCTAAATATGGAATTTTTAACTTCTGTGATGATGTTTCAAACTTGTCTCTTTTGCATTTCTTATTTACCTTTCCTCCATAATTCATATTGACAGTGATGTGATTTCATTAATAGTTGCTCCATTTCTGTCAATAAATGGGCTTAACTATTAACAAAGCTAGTCTTTTTTGTACAGCTCATCAATAGGCAATCTTGCATGTTTAGCATTGACTTTAGAGGTTTGATTAATTTTGTTGCAATTTATGAAGTTTATTTTTGTGTGCAACATAGTATTTTTTTCCTTTGGATATACTTTAAGCATTTTTGAAAAGGTGTTGTCAGTTATCTGTGGAGATACAGTTGAAGTCAGAAGTTTGCATGCACTTATATTGAATTCTTTAAAACTCTCTTTATAACCCCTCCACAGATTTTATACTAACATACTATAAATTTGGCATATCATTTAAGAGATCTACTTTGTTCAGGGCAAAAGTAATTTTTTTCCAACAATGTTTACAGATAGATTATTTGACTTTTTATTGACTATATCACAATTCCATTGGGTCACAAGTTTACATACACTTTGTTAAATGTGCATTTAAACAGCTTGAAATATTCCAGAAATTGACATCAAGCCTTTAGGCAAATAGACAATTAGCTTCTGATAGCCAATTAGCCTAATTGGAGTCAACATGTGGATGTATGTTGGGAGGATGTACTGATAGCGCGTTGTCTCACCCACCACACAACAAACCACCTGGATTGAGACCCGAGTACAATTTGTGACACTTCAGCACCACACTGAAGCGGTGTGAGGATTTTTATAGTGGCTGGAGTGCCAGTCCTGCCACTAACTCCCAATTTTCCCTGCAAGTTGTAGGCCTACCATCAAACTCATTGACTCTTTGCTTAACATAAGGGCAAAATCAAAAGAAATCAGCCTAGACTTCAGAAAAAAAAAAACAAAAAACGTGGAGCTCTGCAAGTCTGGTTCATCCTTAAGGTTCCACGTTCATCTGTACAAAAAAATAATACACAAGTATGTAAATACCATGGGACCACACAGCCATCATTCTACTCAGGAAGGAGGCACATTCTGTCTCCTAGAGAAAAATGTACTTTTATGTGAAAAGTGCCACTCGATTCCAGAACAACAGCAAAGGACCTTGTGAAGATTCTGCAGGAAACAGGTAGACAAGTATCTATATCCACAGTAAAATAAGTCCTATATCAACATAACCTGAAAGGTTGTTCAGCAAGGATGAAGCCACTGCTCCAAAGCCACCATAAAAAAGCCAGATTACAGTTTGCAGTGACACATGAGGACAAAGGTCTTACCTTCTGGAGAAATGTCCTGTGGTCTGATGAATCCAGGATTAAACTGTTTGGTGATAATGACCTTTGTTTTATTTGGAGGTAAAAGGGTGAGGCTTGCAAACCAAAAAAACACCATGCCAACCATCCAGCACGGGGGTGGGAGCATCATGTTATGGGGATGTTTTGCTGCAGGAGGGACTGGTTCACTTCACAAAATACATGGCATTGTGAGGAAGAAAAATTATGTAGATATGCTGCAGCAACAACTCATGCAAGCAAGGTAGTTGAAGCTCTGTTGTAAATGGATCTTCCAAATGAATGATGACCCCAAGCATACCATCAGAGTTGTGGCAAAATGGCTTAAGGACAAGGTAAAGGTTTCGAAGTGGCCACCACAAAGCCTTGACCTCAATATGATTAAAAATTTGTGGGCAGAACTGAATAACTGTGTGCGAACAAGTAGTCCTACGAACCAGTCCCAGTTACACCAGTTCTGTATGGAGGTATGGGACAAAATTCCAGAAACTCATTGTAAGAAGCTTGTTGAAGGCAACCCAAAATGTTTGTCTCAAGTTAAACAATTTAATGACAATGCTACCAAATATTAACAAAGTTTATGTAAACTTGTGACCCATTGGAATTGTGACATAGACAATAAAACATGCCCTGTACAAAGCAGATGCCTTAAACGATGTGCCAAAGTTATAGTTTATTAGTATAAAATCTGTGGAGGGGTTGTAAAGTGAGTTTTTTTAAAAATTCACCCCCAGTGCATGTAAACTTATGACTTCAACTGTATGTTAGTTTCAGCAAAATAAAAATTGTGTTAAAGTTTATTTAATGAAAAGTTAACATGCTAAAAATTACCAATTATGTTTTAGATTAGTAGTGCTTGATATTCCTAGTTTTGTGTAAACGAAGCAAAGGTCAGAAATAATAATGATATTGTAACTGTAAGATTGAAAAAAGCTAATTATTATGAAAAAAGAAATTGTCATTTCAGGAGTTACTATGGTGCACTGAGAAGAAAAATAAATCTTGTTTTAAATATGGATGGGGAAACCTCCATATGTCGGACAGTTTTTTTTTAAATTCTAAATTGGTTAAGTAATTCTAGATAATAGAATACTGTTAAATGTAAATGATTCATCTTCAGCCATTATAAGTTTGTTTTACACATATTGGGATTTACAGTGCATCTGGAAAGTATTCACAGCACATCACTCTTTCCACATTTTGTTATGTTACAGCCTTTTTCCAAAATGGATTAAATTCATTTTTTTCCTCAGAATTCTACACATAACACCCCATAATGACAACATGAAAAAAGTTTACTTGAGGTTTTTGCAAATTTATTAAAAATAAAAAAATGGAGAAATCACATGTACATAAGTATTCACAGCCTTCGCTCAATACTTTGTTGATGCACCTTTGGCAGCAATTACAGCCTCAAGTCTTTTTGAATATGATGCCACAAGCTTGGCACACCTATCCTTGGCCAGTTTCGCCCATTCCTCTTTGCAGCACATCTCAAGCTCCATCAGGTTGGATGGGAAACGTCGGTGCACAGCCATTTTAAGATCTCTCCAGAGATGTTCAATCGGATTCAAGTCTGGGCTCTGGCTGGGCCACTCAAGGACATTCACAGAGTTTTCCTGAAGCCACTCCTTTGATATCTTGGCTGTGTGCTTAGGGTCATTGTCCTGCTGAAAGATGAACCGTTGCCCCAGTCTGAGGTCAAGAGCGGTCTGGAGCAGGTTTTCATCCAGGATGTCTCTGTACATTGCTGCAGTCATCTTTCCCTTTATCCTGACGAGTCTCCTAGTTTCTGCCGCTGAAAAACATCCCCACAGCATGATGCTGCCACCACCATGCTTCACTGTAGGGATGGTATTGGCCTGGTGATGAGCGGTGCCTGGTTTCCTCCAAACGTGACGCCTGGCATTCACAACAGAGAGTTCTATCTTTGTCTCATCAGACCAGAGAATTTTGTTTCTCATGGTCTGAGAGTCCTTCAGGTGCCTTTTGGCAAAATCCAGGCGGGCTGCTATGTGCCTTTTACTAAGGATTGGCTTCTGTCTGGCCACTCTACCATACAGGCCTGATTGGTGGATTGCTGCAGAGATGGTTATCCTTCTGGAAGATTCTCCTCTCTCCACAGAGGACCTCTGGAGCTCTGGTAGAGTGACCATTGGGTTCTTGGTCACCTCCCTGACTAAGGCCCTTTTTCCCTGATTGCTCAGTTTAGATGGACGGCCAGCTCTAGGAAGAGTCCTGGTTTTTTTGAACTTCTTCCACTTACAGATGATGGAGGCCACTATGCTCATTGGGACCTTCAAAGCAGCAGAAATTTTTCTGTAACCTTCCCCAGATTTGTGCCTCGAGACAATCCTGTCTCGGAGGTCTACATACAATTCCTTTGACTTCATGCTTGGTTTGTGCTCTGACATGAACTGTCAACTGTGGGACCTTATATAGACAGGTCTGTGCCTTTCCAAATCATGTCCAATCAACTGAATTTACCACAGGTGGACTCCAATTAAGCTGCAGAAACATCTCAAGGATGATCAGGGGAAACAGGATGCACCTGAGCTCAATTCTGAGCTTCATGGCAAAAGCTATGAATACTTATGTACATGTGCTTTCTCAATTTTTTCATTTTTAATAAATTTGCAAAAACCTCAAGTAAACATTTTTCACGTTGTCATTATCGGGTGTTGTGTGTAGAATTCTGAGGAAAAAAAATGAATTTAATCCATTTTGGAATAAGGCTGTAACATAACAAAATGTGGAAAAAGTGATGCGCTGTGAATACTTTCCGGATGCACTATAAAGAAAACATATTACATATAAATTTGTTATTATTTCATGTACACTCACCGGCCAAATTATTATGTACACCTTGCTAGTACAGTTGGAGTTGGACCCCCTTTTGCCTTTAGAACTGCCGTAGTTCTTTGTGGCACAGATTAAACAAGTTGCTGGAAACATTCCTCATGAATTTTGGTCCATATTGACATGATAGCATCTCTTAGTTATTGCAGATTTGTCGGCTGCATATCCATGATGCAAATTTCCCATTCCACCACATCCCAAAGGTTCTCTATTGGATTGATATCTGGTGACTGTGGAGACAGACTGTTTGAGTACAGTGAACTCATTGTCATGTTAAAGAAACCAGTTTGAGATGATTTGAGCTTTGTGACATGGCGCGTTATCCTGCTGGAAGTAGCCATCAGTAGATGGTCACACAACAGTCATAAAGGGATGGATATGGTGAGCAACAATACTCATATAGGCCATGGTATTTACTGTAAACATTGCTCAGCTGGTACTAAGGAGCCAAAAGTATGTCAAGAAAATATCCCCCACACGATTAAACCACCACCACCACCACCACCAACCTGAACTGTTCATACAATGCAAGATGGATCTATGGTCTCATGTTGCTAATGCCAAATTCCGACCCTGCCATCCGAATGTTTCAGCAGAAATCAAGACTCATCAGACCAGGCAACATTTTTCCAGTCTTCTATTGTCCAACTTTGGTAAGCTTGTACGAATTGTAGTCTCAGCTGCATGCTCTTAGCTGACAGGAGTGGCATCCAGTATTGGTCTCCAGCTGCTGTATTCCATCTGCTCTCAAGGTTCAATGTGTTGTACATTCACAGATGCCCTTCTGCTTACCTCTTTGTAAGGAGTGTTTATTTAAGTTACTGTTGCCTTTCCATCAGATCGAACCAGTCTGGTCATTCTCCTCTGACCTCTAGCTTCAACATTCCCCTTTTCGGACTATTTTCTTCAAATCCTAGAGATAGTTGTGTGTGAAAATTCCAGTAGATCAACAGTTTCTGAAATACTCCAACCAGCCCATCTGGCACCAACAACCATGCCGCATTCAGTGTCACTTAAGTCACCTTTCTTCCCCATTCTGATGCTTGGTTCGAACTTCAGCAGGTCATCTTAACAATGTCTACATGCCTAAATGCATTAAGTTCCTGCCATGTGTTTGGTTGATCCAATATTTAAATTGCCATAATTATAATGAAATAACCAAACCTTTCTTTAGTGCAGCTTTTTTTCTCATTTTTTTGGACTTTTAATATTCCATCCATTTTTTTTTACACTTCATGGTTCTACTTAGGTTAAGTACCTATTCCAGATTGGCCTTATGTGAATATGCCGGCATGCACAGGAGGGTTGTTTCTTACTTTGGTCCCAAATGCCATAAACCAGTGAAATATCTGATTATGGTAATACCTCAGTTAACTTTAGTCTGTTATAAGAAACTTTGTTATTGTAGATAGACTTACTACAGGAGAAACATGGACACATATTGTTAGGACCTGGAGATAGGAGGAGAGGGAGGTGGCTTATGTCATCTGCTGTTTTCTCTCTCATCACCTGCCCACCAATACAGGTACTGTCCCAGTCTTCATGGCACTATTTGCTATCATTTCATTCATTGACTGCTTGTATATTCAAGCCACCAGCTTCACCTCACACTGTTCTCTTTGAGTCAGAGGTAACACTATCTGTGCTTGCTTTTCCCAAGTCTAGGAAC
Source organism: Polypterus bichir lapradei (assembly GCA_026402145.1). NCBI lineage: Eukaryota > Metazoa > Chordata > Cladistia > Polypteriformes > Polypteridae > Polypterus > Polypterus bichir. Next base: position 57,038,577 of record JANRMT010062792.1, read on the forward strand.
CCATTCAAGCAAGGATGCTTAAGGGGACTCATTTATGGCCACAGATCTGAAGTATTGGATTTTATTTCAGCAGAGGCACATCTCAAAGTGATTGCAAGTAGGTGCTGTCCATTTGCACCTCCTCATTCACTCTTGACATTGGCACCTTTCATTTGCAATTCTACCATATGGAATTTCTTTGTTACAGCTTCTAATTTCTTTATAATCTGCACTCTGGGCAAATTATATTATTTGCAACTTTTCCATGGGCGGAAAGAAAAGGAAGTTAATCAAGGCTCTTCATCTTGCCTTCCCAAATGACTTTTAAGATTTTGTACCTTATGAGGAGGACTTCAAGGATACTTAGTCTTAGTAGACCAATATTGTTAAGGCATGTTTTTCACTATAACAATGCTGGCCCCAGACTTTTCTCCCACTATGCAGAATTCTTAAAGCCTCTCACAAAACTGTGTCAAGATGGGAAAGAACATTTCCATTCATGCCAGTTTGAATTTCCCTTCTAGGCATTCATTGAGACATTTGTACAAGAAATTGGTACACTACAATTTACTGTCCTCCATTTACTCCAGTTCCTCAGTTCAATTTTAAGAATACTCCAGTCCTTCATCTTCAACCCACTTATGTTCCACAATCTCATCACCATCTCTGACTGTTTTTGTAATGCTCATTTGCCTATTCATGCCACATAGCTTTCTGCCCATATATAAATCAGTTCTCTTTCGAATCTGCTTATTAATTTCATTATCACAATTTCAACAGCTTTAGGAACCAAAACTTGACAGAGCAACAGCCTATCACATGCCTCTCTCACACATATAGGCCCAATTAAAGATGTCAGTTAACATGATATGCACGGTTTTGAAAACATATGGTTGGATTGATACTCTTATATTGAGCCACCTACCCACAGGGTACACAAGACAGATAAAGATGTGCTATTTATATTGTAGGCTGCAGTTGAATAGCATGAAGCAAAAATGTCTAGAAAGTATTCTCTGTGGTAAGTTGGTTGACTTTTTAAGTTTTTTATCAATTAGAGAGTTCTTTCAAGCAAGTCCCAAAACTTTTTGCAGAAAGCTCCACAAGTGGATGAGTCCGCAAACCTTTGGCTTGCATAACAAAAAGGGCAAATGAAATATCATGAAATGAAAACATTATAATACAAAAACGCTCTGTAGCAAAAGAAGCTCTAAGAAGCAGAAATGGCACAGTGCAAGTTGCCTTCAAAACTAGGCAGTGTAATGGCAAATAAGTCAGAAATACACAATTCTCAAAAAGAGGTCAAATAATAGCAAATAAAAAAATATCCAGTACACGGCAATAGTGAAATGAGAATTAATCTAAAGCCAGCATACACACACAATGTACCACAAGAGACTGTATGTTTTCTCAGTTTTTATAAGCCTTCTCCTTAATAGAGATGAACAGGTGGCTCTGCCGTTTGGGGAACCACCCACAAAATACAGGGCACATAGTGGTAGAACTATAGACACACAGAAAAAAAAAATAATGCACAAAACTAATTAAAAACACATAAACATACAAACAATTAACATAAATACAAATATTAACACAAACAGATCAAACAAAGTTTAAACACCAGCCATAGCAGGAACCCTGGCTGAAACATAACAAAATGTCCTTGTTAAATTATCCTACCAGTGGCTTTCTGCTTCTTTTCTCCATGATGATTTTTAAGTAAAATGTATTTTTGCTAAACCCAGGTCTTTATTTACAGTTTGAGATCTTCATCTGTTGCATGTGCATTTAATTTGAATGCATTCTGAGCTGCAAAATAAAATACATGCTCATGCCACAATAATAATAGTGTTATTTATCCAAATTAATTTGATGAGATCTCATTGCCCTTAGAAGAGCAGCTGCCAAGGCCTTTTACAATCATGTGACCAACTTCCATCTTTATTAGTCTTTAAATCGAGAAAGGAAAATAATAAAGAATGCATTTTCTTTTCTTTATCATTTATTCGTCAACTGCTTGGAATGTGACTGACCTTGGGGAAAGTACACATTTTCTCAGCATTTAACAGTATCCATGACATATTTCCTAGGTACATATTTAAGAGAAAATATTGAATTGGGCAGCTGCATTGTTCAAAATGTTGCATTACCTTCATCATTTAGTTTGTTGTCTGTTTTATATCAGGGAAATCATAAAACACATACCATTCAAATGTTCTAGATTTATAGTAATCAAATCAATCGAATTTTGATGAAAATGTTCCTGGCGGAGATAAAAAAGATGGAGAAGACTTCACTAATATATTAAAATAACTGTGCCTGTCAATAAGTCTTTAAGCTGTCATGGAAAGCTTGTCTGTCATTCTTGAATGCATTACCTGTTATTCAGTATGTAAAGTACCCCATGGTAATCAAAGAGTTCCATTAGTACTCCAGTGTTTTCTGAACACAGACTCTTTACTCTGGTACTACCTGTATGCAGTGCGTACTGTACAATACATTCGTTTTGGTGAATACAATGAATAAGGATGCATATCTTCCGTAGAAAATTTGCATCATAAATGCAATGTCAGTAATAAAGGGTAAAGAGTAAAAATGCCTCCAAATAACAGTTTTGGCCTTTAAAACACAAGGGCAGTGGCAAAAATTCTCTATCCCTAAAATTGCCCCTTATACGTGGCTATGACACTCTGGCTTTTTTCCCCCCTGCTTCTCCCTCTCCTTCCTTTTTGTACTGACTATATATATTGTGGTTGCCTAAGTGAAGGAGGGTCAACAAAAACGGGAATATTTTGGGGTGCCAAAATGGCCCTCCGCGTTTACTGATAAGGTCCAGCAAAAAGCAATGCTCGTTGGCATGAGAAAAAAAGCAACAAAAGTAAATACCACGTAGTGAAGTGAAGCGGCTTTTAAGCATTTCAACTCTACCAAAGGGTCGTCTGACTCAGAGCTCGTTCTGTCAGGTTGTCTCTGCAATAATGATGCCTCCTTCCAGGAAGTTGACCTTTGGAAAGAAGAAAATGACAAGACCATTAGTGGCAGTGTCTCCTCTTGGCCAGGGGTGGTATCACATTCCTGGGAAAATCATAGATGGTGATCCTCAGATGCGAATGCATAACACTATATATACTGCTCAAAAAAATGAAAGGAACACTTTTTAATCGGAGTATAACATCAAGTCAATGAAACTTCTGGGATATTGATCTGGTCAGTTAAGCAGAAGAGGGGGTTGTTAATCAGTTTCAGCTCCTTTGGTGTTAATGAAATTAACAACAGGTGCACTAGAGGGGCAACAATGAGACAACCCCCAAAACAGTAATGGTTTAATAGGTGGAAGCCACTGACATTTTTCCCTACTCATCTGTTTTTTCACTAGTTTTTCATTTGGCTATGGTCTGTGTTACTACTGGTAGAATGAGGCGATACCTGGACCCTACAGAGGTTGCACAGGCAGTCCAACTTCTCCAGGATAGCACATCAATATGTGCCATTGCCAGAAATTTACTGTGTCTCCCAGCACAGTCTCAAGGGCATGGAGGAGATTCCAGGAGACAGGCAGTTGCTCTAGGAGAGCTGGACAGGGCTGTAGTAGGTCCTTAACCCATCAGCAGGACCGGTATCTGCTCCTTTGGGCAAGGAGGAATGGGATGAGCACTGCCAGAACGATACAAAATGACCTCCAGCAGGCCACTGGTGTGAATGTCTCTGACCAAACAATCAGAAACAGACTTCATGAGGGTGGCCTAAGGGCCCAACATCCTCTAGTGGGCCCTGTGCTCACTGCCTGGCACCATGGAGGTCAATTGGCATTTGCAATAGAATACCAGAATTGGCAGGTTCACCACTGGCGCCCTGTGCTTCTCACAGATGAGAGCAGGTTCACCTTGAGCAAATGTGACAGACGTGAAAGGGTCTGGAGAAGCCATGGAGAATGTTATGCTGCCTGTAACATTGTTCAGCATGACCAGTTTGGTGGTGGGTCAGCATGGAATGGTCTGCAGAGGCATATCCATGGAGGGATGCACAGACCTCTACAGGCTAGACAACGGCACCTTGACAGCCATTAGGTATGAAATCCTTGGACCCATTGTCAGACACTGTGCTGGTGTAGAGTGTCCTGGGTTCCTCCTGGTGCACGACAATGCCTTGCCTCTTGTGGTGACAGTATGCAGGAGGAAGAAAGAATTGATACCATTGACTGCTCAACACGCTCGCCTGACCTAAATCCAATAGAACATCTCTGGAACATAATGTTTCGGTCCATCTGACTCCGCCAGGTTGCACCTCAAACTGTTCAGGAGCTCAGTGATGCACTGGTCCAGATCTGGGAGGAGATGCCCCAGGATACCATCCGTTGTCTCATTCGGAGCATGCCCTGAAGTTGTCAGACTTGCATACAAGCACATGGGAGCCATACAAACTACTGAGTATGATTCTGAGTTGCTGCAATGAAATTCTGGCAAAATGGACTAGTCTGCCGCATCACTTTTTCACTTTGATTTTCGGGATGTCTTTGAATTCAGCCCTCTGTAGGTTGGTAGTTTTCATTTCTATCAAATTATGTGGCATCCTTTCATTCCTAACACGTTATCCAGTCCATATCAGTATAGTTATCCAGCAGGATTTTTTTCCCATTGAGATCTGATGTGTCTTCAAAGTGTTCCTTTAATTTTTTGAGCAGTTTATTTATGCTCTATATATACGCTTTTGTTTGTAAAATGGACTGGTTTGTTGTATGTCTGGCCACTGACAAACTTTTTTTAAACACTGAGAAACATAATTTACCAAGCACTGAAACATGGGAAGTTACATTGGCTTGAAACAGCACAGATGCTAATAAAATATCTTGAATGTTTTGCAAAATTTGAAGAGCTTTCCCTTAAAGCAGCAGCAGTGCACCCCATAATTTAATCAAAAACAAAGGTATTGGCTGTCAGGCATCAATTGGCCAAACATCATATTTCTGCTTATTAGATGAATGCATCTTTAGTCTTTTTTTGTCTTTTCTTGTTTTTTTTAGATACAGTTTAATTTGAAAGTAGACATTGTCTACAATACTTTTTTTTAAATTCCAGCAACATTACTTTTTGTTGCACTGTATTTGATTGTCAAGGCTGTCTGGGTAAAAATAAAAAATACTTAAAACTAAAATGTTGTCAAAAAACCTTGGTATTGACAGAGTTCTCTCTTTGAAATCAGAAAATGGAACAATCTCTTTTAATTGCTTTATAAAGGTTATATGCTTGTCTTGCTGTGAGAGCTTCCTAAGTGCCTTCAGCTGAGGTATTCAGGCTATTTATGGACAATCTATTTATTATCATTGGTAAACACTATCATCAGACATCACATTCAAGCTCCCAGGAGCTTCAAATTCATCCTATATTGCTAGCGTACAGCATTGCAATTTTGCTGTAACTTTATTTTAAAATGGTCATTTTTTGGTGAACTGTGTTATAAGGGTTAAAAATCTAACGTATGTGCATTCGGAATAGCATGCAAAATGGACAGATTATTATTGTATTTTAGGATTTGCGTCTGTGAAAGGTGGATACTTACCTCAGTTATAAAAATTTGTGAAACACAGAATGTTGTTATTTCTTCATAAAGCACTTTACCACCATTACTTTGAATTAAATAAAAATGGATTCAGATATGTGTTGTTTTATATCTAGTATCTCCAACATTTCTCTTAGGTTTTTCTTTCCTACCCTTCTTCAAGTAATTACCCATTAAACCACCTATATCAAAACTTAGTGACTAAAGAACACTTGTAGAGGTAACTAACTCCTCTTTTCTTTCTCCTTAAATTTATTTTACTATTATTAATAATTGCATTGGACATGGTGTATGAAAATAAAAGAGTAAGTTTCATTGCATTCTGTAGCTTTGAGTTTTGGTCACATGAACAACTTATCACACAGCATATTCATCATGAGGGCCTGTTTGAGTACATTTTTCAAATAAAGTAGTAGTACTATTGTAAATAGATTAAGCCGCATCTGCAGAGAATGTCTTGTGAACTGAACATAGTATGTTTATTTTTAAGCAATTATTTTGTGAAATGCGGATGTAAATTACAAATGTCTACTTATACAACTGTCTGCAAAAGTAGATCCTGCAGTGCATACAGTATTTCTGTCTTCAAGCCTGTTTGATTTACTCAGATCTGCATTCCAAGTGTGATTTAATTTTATGTGGTCATTTATTTGGCTTAATTTTGTGATAATGTACCTGTATGTGTGTTTATTAAAATCTATTATAAAGAGTTTTACAAGTAAGATGTTGAATTTGATTTGGAAGCCTGCCTCCACTGGGTAAAGAGAGAAGGTTAGTAGCAGGTTTGTTCAGAGCTAAGAGTTATGATTGAGTTACATATATTGTACATTTCCCATTGTAGTGTACTGTAACATTCATAAAATAGTTTTTTTTTGGCTCATTATGAGAGCACCCAATGATAGACTGCTTAATCATTCAGGAGTTGTTCCGGCTTCCCACGTACTTGAACTGAGTAAATGGGTTAGGAAATTGGTGGAGGGTGGTTCACACTCAAACACCCAAGAAAATATTCTTATGGATACTCAGTTGTACAGAAGGAAGGTCTTGTTTTAAAAGTAACTGTTTATAACCACATAAGTGAGCTTTCCTTATACAGTATTGTATAGATTAACAATAATAATAATTCTTTACTTAATGCTTTCCTCACTACTGAAAGCACCACTTCAACCACCCCTAATATGTAGCATCCACCTGGATAATGTGACGGAAGCCATTTTTGTGCCAGTATGCTCACCACACATTGATTATTAAGTGGTGAAAAGTTCTGAGAGATAGTAAGCCAGTCAGAGACAGGGAATGATTAGGGGGCCAGAATGACTAGGCTGTGGTATGGAATTTAGCCTGGACATCAGGATCCACCCAGCTCTTTACGAAGGATGCCCAGGGATCTTCTATGGTCACAGAGAGTTAGGACCTCGGTTTTACCTCTCATCCGAAGGATAGTGCCACATTTCAGCACAGTGTCACCATCACTGCACTGTTGCACTGGGATCCACACACAGACCATAGGGTAAGTGCCCCCCGCTGGCCTCACTAACACCTCTTCCAGCAGCAACCCAAGCTTTTCCTGGTTGATCTCCCATACAAGTACTTGCCAGGCCCAAACACAATTATCTTCAGATGGATGATTTGTTCTATAAAGTACATGTGGTATGGCTGCTGGCTAGATTAGTATATTTCTTTCAGCTTTTAATTAGTTAAGATGGTAGTTCGTCTTCTAGACGGTCTAGAAAAGAACAGGTTGGCATTTTGTAGCTATAATCAAAAGATCTCTGCCTGCAGCTACAGGGTTAAACATATTTATTATCATTCAGAAATCAAACTTAACTCTGTGCCCCCTGTTCTCTTCAGTTCCAATTATTTTTGTGAAGTACATTTCCTATGTAGTGAGATGATAGAGACAGCAGTTTTAGTAACAAATTCATATCATGTGCAGTACAGTATTGGAAAAATCAGAGTAAGCATCAAGTAATAACTGCAGAGCCCTCTGTCAGTGACTGTTTTAGCATGCTATGCCGCCTGTGAAGTTAGAAACAGGCAAGTCTAAGACAGGCGAATCACAGCTTATCGACTGCTGCTCCTCTGTGGAAAATGTCTCTTGCATTGATTTATGGTATTTACCCTCCCTGTCCTTTTAAAGGACCCAGGTAAGTCTTGTAGCTGATTTAAGTATTTTTTTTCTATTTTTACAGCAGTTTCCACCTGTTCATGCTTTTCTTGAAGCATAACATGCTAGAAATAATTTTAAGTGAAATTTTCCTTTTTCATTTTAGAAGCATGCTGCAATGCTCTTTGTTTTTGTAGACTCCTTTTTCACCTCTTTGGTGTAGCTTACTTATAATCCTCTTGCCGTTGCTGTATTTCCATTCTGTTTCTGGATTGAATGAAGCACATGTCTATTAAGATATCTCGGCTTGCACAGCCAATGTGCCTTTTGTTTGTTGTTAACACATGTTCTAAAGCCAGACAGAATGCTTTTCTGACTGACACCCAATCTGTTCAAATTACTATGGCGGTTGACTGCTGATACATTTTGCTGCGCAAGTAGTGAGGAACTGTGCACACAGAGATGCATACAGGGCCAGACCAGCCAGGACACTGTTCATTTCAGAGCTTACGTGTGCTTTCCCAAAGCAGCGAGAGGGCAGAAGAATGAAACCTGTTGGGTTTGCAGAAGAGCTGCTACTTCTAGCTTGCCTGGTTCCTCGCAGTGATGCAGGTCTTCCAGATTGTCAGGGAGCTGGTGTCCCCTTCCAGACGAAGAGCAGCTTCAGGAAAGAGAGGTAGGGGCCTTTTGCAGAGCTGCACTCTCCCTTAACTTCAGTTAGACAGTACAGTTTAGCTGCCTGCCATTTGAAATTACTAGCACCAGCCTAGGTGACTTGTATCTCAGATAATAAAAGATAAGGCAGTTTTAAATTAAATGTGCAGTGTTTAAAAACAGCATTGATTCTGTTTGTCAGATTTTGATTTCCATTTTGTTTTTATATTTTATTTATGTCACAGAAAGGACCTTTGCTATTCAAGTCTATTTGAAAGGCACCCTTTTCCTTCACTTCGTTAGTATTTGAAACGCTTGGTGTTTGTTTATTAAATCCATATGGAAATCAAGACAATGTTGTATACCTGTGGGCATGAAAGAGTTTTTCAGCAAATATTACACTTAATATTGGTTCTGAACAAAACATGAACTTCCCCAAAATATATACATGTACATTTTTTAAATACTTTACACCATCTTTTATTTAATTTGTTAATGAAAACAGTGCATCAATATGCAAACATTTAAATGATGTGTTCTAGCAATTTATCTTATGGCAAATAGACGCTTGGTTTGATAACTTGCATAGCTACCTCAAAGTTTATTTTTTTCTAGTTTTTCACTTATAAGAACATCTGGTATCTGGTATGTTTGCTTTCAAATGCTTCGCATTTCTTGATTTCTCCCTTTTAAAATTATGTAACTTTTACTATTTGGTTTAAAAAAAATGTGTCTTTTTCCTTGAATGTAGTTTAGAGTTTTTTATTTTAGTTTTATATGTGGTTACCTGAGACTGTCAGTCAGTCAGTGAGCCATTAATTATCGCTATATCATAACACAGGGTCACGGAGGTCTGCTGGAGCCAATCCCAGCCAGCCCAGGGCACAAGGCAGAAGCAAACCCTGGGCAGGGTGCCAGCCCACCACAGGTTACACACACACACACACCCACACACCAAGCACACTTTAGGGACAATTTAGGATCACCAATGCACCTAACCTGCATGTCTTTGGACTGTGGGAGGAAACCGGAGAACCTGGAGGAAACCCATGTAGACATGGGGAGAACATGCAAACTCCATTCAGGGAGGACCGGGGAAGTGAACCCAGGTCACCTTACTGCGAGGCAGCAGTGCTAACACTGCGCCACTGTGCTGCAATTCCTGATACTTTGATTGACAAAAATTTGGCCCTTGCACCCTGATCCAGGTATTTTAACTGAGATAGAAAAAAAAATGTCTAATACTGTCACTGTGATCTCAACAGATGAATTTCACTGAATGAAATACAGCTCTTCGGAGACATGCGAATCTGTGCTTACTTAACATGCTCCATCCCACTTTCTTTTTCAGGTACTCTGTTTTTCCTCCTACATCCCAAAGGCACATGTATTGGTTTAACTAATAACTACATATTGTCTGACTAACAATGAGGGGCAGAATGTGTGAACGTGCACTTTACTGAACTGATGCTTATCCAGGGATGGTCCTTGCTTTGTATGCAGTGATGCTCACCTAGGCTCTGGATTCCTGCAGTGCAACAAACAGGTTTCGAAAATGCATTCATGTATAATCATTAAATTCTTGCTGCCATGACACCCATTACTTATTATGGTAGTCATTCTTATAAACTCGCATAAACCTAATGGAGACAGAACAACTCCATTTCAAGACACTTTTCTGGAATGTTATAATACACCCTGGAGATACTGTTTGTTAAAAAATGTTTTGCATGTACCATGGAGCATTCAAATTTCATTCATTACATTGCTTTTCCTAAAGGAGAAATAGTAGGGTACTCAGGGGTCTAAATTCAGTTTAATGCAGTTTATTTATATAAAGCACACTTCCAATAATGAGCTTTGCATTGCACTATTACTATTACACTATTACAAAAACAAGGGATGACACAGTGGTGTAGTGGTTATCGCTGCTGTTTCAAGGATTGCCTCCTGGGTTCTGCACCCAGTTGTTGTCTGTGTAAAGTTAGCACATTCTTCTCATATCTGTGTAGGCTTTCCACCTACATCAACAACATCAGGCTAGTTTGGTTGAATGGTGATTTCACTCTGTCTCTGTATAACTTGTGATGGTGTGTGTATGTGCATGTATGTCAATAGACCCTGCATTCGACTGGCACACTGAATTATGCTAAGTGCTGACAGGATTGGCTCTACTAACTCCATGGCCCTGAATTAAATTAAGTTAAGCAGGTTTCAAAACATTGTGTGTATGTGTATGTGTGTATGCCCTGCCCAGCTCTCTACTCCTGACGTCACTCTTCCCCCTCCCCTCGGCCAGCAGCCTTTGGCTCGGATTAGCATGAATATATCGCTCCTGCAAGCGAACTATGATACTTAGCGCGATGAGAAAATCGCAAAATCAACGGAATGTTCAAGCAAACCCGGGAGTGCAATTGGGCACAGGTGATCAAGCACCTGGAGCACTTCCGGGTGGGCCATAAAAGGAACCAGCAACCACCACTCAGGGCCAGAATTGGGAGGAAGAGGATGAGGTTGCCTGGAAGGAGTGGTGATGCCAGAGGAAGAGTGTGGTCTGTGAGTTGTGCTTTTGGGACTGTGTTGTGGCTGGAGGGCTCATGGGGAAGACGTGCCCTCCAGTTGAAGAAGAAAAATAAAACTTTTGTGTTATTTGTACACGTACCTCTGTGTGAGCCTGTGCCGGATTGGCCGCAATACAGCGTCTACGTTCGCAATATTTCACATATATATATTTATATATATATTTATACACATGTACAGTGGCATGCAAAAGTTTGGGCACTCTTGCTTAAAATGTCTGTTACTGTGACTCAACTTGCACTGTTTTGAGTAGCATTGTATACCATCTTTCTGACAAATATTCTGCCAAAGTTGCTGTTCAGAATACTCCAAATAGTTGGTTACTGCGCTTCACAGTCATTTAATGTAATTATGAATGTGGATTCTTTTTTAAAAAAAAAAAAAAAAAACTCAGTGCTAAAACATTTGCAGTTATTTCACATTGTAACAGTGTTTCAAGTAGCACAGAACCTTACAGCCTTACACTTTGAATTTGTGATGTAAATGGCATGGCCACATAGTCAAATATTATAAAGGAATTTTAGAGCATTTTTTTACGTAAATCAGGCTTGTGCAATGAATACATTATTGGAAACTTTGTTATTACCTACATAACAAATTATTTATTTCAGCATGTTTATTCTGTTTTTGTGTAGGTGGAAATCTCATTATGTTGTATCTTTTATCTTCCATCCATTCATTTGCTAAACCTGCTTTATTTATTTTAGAGTTGCTGGATAGTATAGGGCACAACTGGGAAACAAACTTTGGATGTGATGAGAGCCCATCAGAGGGCATAAATTTAGGCTCAGTAGAGCTGTGCCCGATTAACAAGCATAATGCAGGCGCAAATGTGAACTCCTCAAAGATTGTGCCCAGGCCTGGGTTTGAGTCCATTCTCTTAGAGCAGTGGTGCAACCAATGTGCTGTCACATCTCTGTTCCTCAGTCCAACACAGTTGTTTTTGACCTATGTAGTATGCCTGATATAGAAACATTAATCTTCATTTCTTTCCTATATTAACCAGAAACATTTGAATCTGATTAGAGGTTACTTTTCTGAGACTATTAATACATTAGTCAACAGCACACCTAAATTGTCACCACTTATAATTTGTGATTATAACATTTTTGTCATTTCCTTTGTAATACTTAGTGTAAAAATGTATTATAATGAATGAATAACCACAATTTTGTAAAAGTGTTTTTTTTTTTTTGGAAATTGGATGACTTGATTTTCTTAATACTAAAAACCTGGCATGTATTCACTCTGAGTCAGCATTATTGAAGCAAATATATAATATTGATGATATTATTTTGTTTTTTCTCTCACTATATGAAATGATTGCTGCAGGTCTAATGCATTTTAGTCAGATTTCTATCACTTTTTTCCTAGCTCAGCTGTTTTTGTGAGGAGAATGCCAGAGGCCATATTCTTACAGAGCTGGAGTTTCTTATATCATATTAATTTGTTTTTTGCTCCTACAAATTTCTTAATCAGAAGTCAGTTCCTAAATGTTTTCATCATTGTCTTTATTTCTTTTTTATGTGCACCCAGACATACTCTGTATTATATTAACGCTATTACTCTGAAGTAAAATAGCAAAGATTTGGGTTTTTTATTTTATTATTCATGTTAATAAAGTAGTTGTCTTAAATCTGATAATGAGAACACTGCCGTACCTTTCTCTATATTACTGTAGTTTTTTGATACTGCAAGTACTTTGTACATCTATCTGTTTTTCTTTAATTTTATTCTTTTGTTATTTACAAATGCAAACTAGGTAGAATCGATAAGATAAAATTTTACCATGAAGTTAAACTATCAAAATAAAGAAGTGCATGTAAAAAGGACAGAGGAGAATTTGGTGTACTTAAACCTCTGCCTCCTGACTCCAACTTTCCAAGGCAAGGTAGAGCAGTCCTCTTTAAACTGAATCCTGGGAGTTCTTTCAGTATCTGCCACACAGTCGGATGGAAGTAGTTCTGTGTCAGGCCGGAAGTCTTTAGAAGGCTGGGCTGGTTCCTCCCTGCAACTCCCCCTGGCAGTAGACATGGTATACAACAGGGCTGTAGCACGGGACTACACTTCCCAGCATGCCTGACGATTGAAAATGAGAGGCAGTGACACAAGAATGCTGCCCTCCAGTGTATTGGGGGAGTATAGAATTCAGAAAGGTCATCTCCTCTGATCCCTTCATTCCTCTGGCCTACCTTTCTTGCCAAGGATCAGTGGTTGAACTTGAAGGGATGCCAGACAATCCCTGACATCACTTACAATGGACACTTAATGCATCGTAGAGTGATTTCTTTGGGCAATGGGAAACTTTGGTTAAAATTCACCAAAAGGTAGAGGTATTGAAGTGAAAACAGCATGACTCAAGGAAACGTTTTTTAATGGATAGAAAGGTTGAAAGCAGGATAAACAAGTGTAACTGGCAAAGCTTGATCTTGTCGACCATCAACATTATGCACACAAGCCCAAATTGAAATTGCAAATATCTTTATCAGAAAAGACCAACGAATTACGTTGCCCACTATTGCTGTACAGTTGGATATCAGCTGTGTATATGCACATGATACAGTGCAAGTTTGCACAAGATGGGTAACCAAACGACTTATTGATCTGCATAAGCCAACATCCTTTGGTGAATTTTAGCTGGTTTCACTTCCTCTGCCCAAAGAAATGTCACTTCTGTGGATTGTTCAACAATAGTACAATTCTGCAGTGGAGCGTCTGTGATCATTTGACCTTTGCTTCAACTAGACTAATGGCAGGGTGCTGCACTTAGTGCGTTCAAACAGCCTTTAAGCCATAGTTGTTGTGCTGTATTGTATCAGCTTCTGTACTTTGTGGTTACCGTGTAATTTTCAAATTGCCTTTATTTTTCGATTTACCCTTGTATTAAGGCATATTACTGACCTTATAGAGGCAAAGCATAACCAAGCAGATTAAAGGCTATGTCAAATTAGATGACTTTTCCAGAAATTTTCAGTTGTAGCCTTCATTTACATAATCTTAGCTAGTTGGAGGTAGCTGGTGGCATGGTCTCTTGAAGCTGATTGTCTAATGTGACATACCCAACGACTGAGACCAACTAGTCTGTGACTGGCTAGGATAAAATTAAACAGGTTTGATTTTCTTGTTAGTCAGAGGGCATGCTTTGTACTCAAATGAACCGATGAATGCTCACCCAGAAATAAAATGCATGGAACATAGCGACAAAGAATAAGGAACATGCATGTTTAAAACCTCACAAACAGAAGAGAAGCTTGTCTGTCTGTTGTAGGGATGCTCTGATAAGGATTTTTAAGGCTGTGTCAGGGATGCTGGGGTGACGACCCAGCCGGGACGCCTTGAGGGAACAGAAGAGGGCGTGCGCCCACCTTGGACCATGTGGGGGCTGCCACCCTGGTGCTTTTGGGGGCCACGGGTAGAGGGCTTGGAAGCCTATCCCTGTAGTGGCCCGATGTCACCGCCAGGGGGTGTCCCGAGGCCTTGGAGACCCTGGACCTCAGCACTTCCGCCACACCAGGAAGTGCTGGGGGGAAGAGAAGCAGGGACACCCGGAGTGCTTCCAGGAGTACAGCCGGCACTTCCGCCACACGGGGGCGTGTTAGTGGAAGGTTGCCGGGAAGCACCTGGAGCACATCCGGGTGTGGATAAAAGGGGCCGCCTCCCTTCATTCGGGGCTGGAGTCGGGAGAGAAGGAAGGACTGAGCTTGCTGGAGGAGGCAAGGAGGCAGCCTGAAGAGAATAAGGCGTTGTTTGGCCAGGACTTTGGGGGTTTGTGTGCACTTTGAATTGTAAATAGTTTTGTGAATAAACGTGTGGTGGTGGAAAACAACATGTCTGCCTGTCTGTGCCCGGGTCTGCTGGAGCCAGTCCCTAGACATTTGTAATTCTTGAGGCATAATTATAAAATATGGATTACTACTTTAATTATGTAATACTTTATCTTGCCAAAATGTATGATGTATGATACCCAGCAATAAACACAGTACAAATCTTTAAAAAAAAGCCTATTGTTTACTAAGCAGCAATTTCAAATTCCTCTTTATCTTTTCTTTTTGCAGTTTCAAACAAGCTCGCTGTCCAAACTCAAGCAGTGTCCATTTTAATTAAAAGGTCTGATTTCCATAAAGTAGCTTTTCTTGCCGTTTGTCTAGTTACACAGAATGACTTCTCTGATTACCTTTTTTTAGTTTATTACTCCATTTTCATTAATGTAAAGGCTAATATACCAATTGCCTCTTGTTCACAGATACAACAAGCTTCCACTTGCTCTTTGTTTACTGCAGGTAGTTTGCTGCAAAAGAGAAAAAAAGAAAGATGTGAGCTGGCTCAACTACTGTAATACCTTGCGTAAAGGACCACTGCAACTAAATTACCATAAAGCACAGAAAATCAGGGGCTGATAATAATGGTTTTTGTCATCATCCTTTTTACTGATCACTGATTGAGTCTTTTTTTAGTGAAATTCAGATGATTTCAATTGGCGGTTGATTGATCATAGCATCCCTAGTCTGTTGCCTCACATTTTACAAACCATAACAGAATGGAAAAAAAGAATTAAGAGATTGCTGCTGAACACACACCAACTGTTAATCCTTTGTAAAGTGCCGCTCTGTCAGGCAACATGCCATTGGCTGTAAGAAAAGGGCAAGCACGACTGCTGTGGAAGATTGCCGCTTGGCTGGTAAATGTGATATGGGCTGCAATTTTCAGTCATGTTATCTGATGTGGCATAGCGACAAGATCAGCAACAAAAAGTCATGTAATGTGACATCAACTTAAACACATCAAGAAATGTAATTAAACAAGGGATTCAGTTACATACATGATTTAGGCTTCTGCCAACACATTTCTTAATTACAAAGTAGCAGCCATGGAGACAAAGTAGATCATGTTGATAAAACAAGTAAATAAAATGAATAATGCTAAAGGGTAGAATAAGGGCCAAACTACTTATTAAGTTATGGAGCCTATCATCTGTTTTAAAGTATATTTTACTTTGCCATACGAATCCTTAAGAAAAATGTCTCAATAAAGCAAATGACTGAATCTGCTGTTTTTATATCAGTTGCACAGTTTGTGTTTATTTTACAATATACTTTCATACAATTCTATATGTCCACTTTTGTTTTCGACATTAAATATATTTTCTTTGATTTGCACAAGTTTATCCTAAACGCCATCCTGACCCTGTGCTTGGCTTTAGCAATTCCTCTACTGATTCTCATTTTTTTATTATTATAGGTATGTAAACAACCTGTGGTTAAATGATACTCTTCAATAGTTAGTTTAAGTCCAATCCACACATTTTATATTTGCATAATGCAGATCATATAAAATAAACTTAACCTAAACTATGCCTGGACAAAATGGTGGCTAAACACCTGCCAAAATGAGTGATGAATTTGCTTATATAGCATAATGTGTATAAAATGTATTTTTCAATGACTTTGTGTTCATATATTTAATATATAAATAATTTGGAGTTTTGAGCAAAGTACTGAGTTGGTGTGAAAAAGTTCTGTTATAAGTATGTTAGTATTCTGAGCGCCACATTAACATAAACACCTTTTTAAAAAGCTTTTGAATCTTAGAAGCTGGAATAAGATCCAGTCTATATGTCTGTAATAACCCTGACTTCTTCACTAATTCCTATAATGACCTATAATATTATACACCTATAATAATTCACAGCAGATGATCTAAAGAATGCTGCAGTTGTGCTCAAACCTCTCAAAGTGGCCATAAAAACAAGTCTGATTAATTATTTATTGATAATTAAGCAGTTCAGCTAATTACAGAAAATACTGTGTATACTACTTTAGGGTATTATATTCTTAAGAACACCAAATTGGTTCGCTGCCAAGCAGTATTCAGCGCACTGGCCACATTTATAAATGACAGTTGCACAAAAATAGCAATGTGTTTGGATGGTTTCCTTGTGGGCTGCATTTTCTGGCATGGCTTGATAAAAGACACCCAGCTTTTCTGGAGCTCTCCTGTCCAATTTTCATCCATAACGTAACCACCACACTTCTTCTCATTAGTTTTGACTGCATACTTTAATCCATACCTGAAGGTTTTTTGGGGTTGTCTACAGCACAACTGACATACGTACATCCGTAGAATGTAACCATATACTCCTACTGTAGTCTGCATAATGGAATAGATGGGAAGACAATGTGAAGGAATAACCATGAAGAAAAATGCACACTGATTGATTTCTGATCAACTCAGCCCCTTTCAAGCTTATAAAGCAAATACACCCAGTATGTTTAGTTTAAGACTGGTGCTACACCTCATATCTCATAGACAGATTACTGAGATAACTGCACCGATATAAGAAAAGGTTTTATCCCACCATCATCATTTCCAAAGGTATAGTGGAGTAAATGTGGTTAAATGTTTGGAAAGCCACACTCATGTAGTTTTTGAACAAGCTTTGAGATGGTGTACACCAACAGCAATTCTCTAAAAAGCATAATTGCTCTTGTCCAGTTTAATTTAATAATTATATGAATATGTTTAATGATTTGATTAGCTTGTCTTTACTTGTATACTTTTGTAACCTAAAAAATCTGTGCTAACAAGTGCAGTTCTGCTTTGGAATATTTTTTTTCACTTGTGAAACATGCCTTCTGTTGTGTATTGGCACAAGTGAAACGTGCATGCTCATTTCAAAGGGTTTTTATAGTACATTAGATCCTCTACTGATTTAAAAGTGTTAATGAATCTGCAGTTAAATTGTTCGCTCATGCTAAGTTGTTGCCTTTCTAAATCCCCCCCTACAATAACTTCACCTTGTTTGGATTGAGTTTTAATTTTACGAGAATTTCTATAACTGTGGTGCCATCTATTTTTCTTTATAATCCTTCTGAACTGGAGAGATAGATGTTTGAAAAAGCTACAGTGGATTTCATGAAGACCAGAGCAAAGACAACAAATAAGTTTTGCATGGCTAGCAAATTCTTCTTTGTCATCAGAGCCTGGGCTCTGTTGCTCAGTACTCAGCAACAATTAGTACGTTTCTAGAAAAACAACATCTTCATGCTTTAAATATTAAGACAGATTAAGAGTGAATTATATGCAGCATTTAATCCTGAAGCTTTATGACTTATTTTTAAGAGAGTGTTTTATCAATTTTTAATAGTGTTTATAATAGAATAAGTTAAAAAATACTTCTTGTTCTAAAATATAGTGTGCTGACAGAAAAAAAATAACTAAAAAACATATCCTGATCATTGTGTTTCATTAGGTAAAACATTATTAAAAAATAGGTTGTTGCAGAAAATGTATTGTTTTCTGGTACAAATTTCACACATACTGAACAGGACCAATCTGTGAACATTAAGAGTGGTTATTAATTAAAAGTGCCAACTGTTTCATGTTCTTCATTTGGGAAAAATAAAGCATTTCTTCCAAAGCTTTGTCAAACTTTACCAGTCAGCAAGGCAACAGTGGACAGCAATCTTCCCTGGTAATGCTTGTTCAGGTGATGGACTGTCCACTTTTTAAAATTATTATTTTATAATAATTCTTTTCATGTAGTACTTTGCTCCTGCAAATGAAAATGAACTTTGGCTTAAACATGCCTAAACTACCAGAGTTGGCCTCATTATGCCATCTCTGAACCCAATAAAATGAAACAATGAATATGATTTGCCACTTCTTAAAAGAAAAGCATTGCTACAAATTATCAGTAGTTTATAACACAGTACATTGTCTTTTTAGTAGATTAATTATACATATTCAGCCATACTGTGTATGGTAAATGTGATGTAAACAATAGCTTGCAACAGCATATACAATAAATCAACAGAATAAAGTGGAATGATGTCAGTTAAACTTACATTAATGGCAGTTTTTTTTAACAAAAAAGAAGTGACTTTAGTTTTATCACCTGGCAGTCTCCTTCTTTTCTCATTGTTTTGTGCAGTTTTTCATTTCACTATTTACACCCTTGCATGGTGCAGAAAAATCTGTTCATGCTACTTTCAGAAGAGCAGGGAAATGTAACTTATCACTTACTGGTCTATCAGTTCACGGGGGGTTGTTCACCTCTTGGCCATGGTGGTCCTGGTAGGTAGGTTTGCAGTTGCGATGCTACAGAACTGCTGAGTGTGAGGACTCATTTATACTTCACGTTCAGAATGCATACGTGCACGCATCATGGCTGCCACGCGTTCCCAGCATCCATTTCACGCGTCCTCTGAGCAGGTCTTCAGAAATTAACGCGACACGTGCATGAGTTGCAGTACCAGCAAAAAGTCAGGGGGCGCAGTGTTATAAAAGTTGGAATGTGACGTCAAAGTCTCTGTTTACAATCTACATGTGACATAAAGTCGGTATGCGGATCCTATGGGATCGATGTGCGTGCTTCGATGTTTGATGAATGGTTCAATGTGGTGAAGCAAAATGCCGACGTACAGATGCATTCGTGGTGATTTTATATTTAAGCATCGCATATTCCCTATTGTAATGACATGACACATTTTAAAAGTCTCACATACCATCCTTTGTGCCGTCTTTTTTTTGCAACTTCACAACAGCAAGATAATGTACAGCCACAGAGAAAAAAAAAATAAGGACATGATGAAAAGGTGTATTTTGTGATTAAAGTGGAAATTTTGGCTTTAATCTCGAAATGTCCACTTTTAGTTTACTTTATCATTAAAGCAGACCGTCGTAAACGTCATCCTAGTTTTTAATCGCTGCGAGCTTCTGGGACTTCCTCCTGAACTGAAAGCAGTGGCAAACGGCAATAGATCACCACACAGAACACACTGAATGTATGATATTCCAACTCTCTGCACATTTAGAATCCTTAGATTTATACTTGATATCATTTTCATGATGAAATGTATCAAAGTATGTATGTTACATTTTACAGATAAATCGTTAATTTCGTTTAAATAATGAGTACTGGTAATAATTACACACATGGGGGAGACACGGTAGCAGAGCAGTAGCACTGCTGTCTCGCAGGGAGTCACATCGCTGGTATTCTCTGCCTGGAGTTTGCATGTTTTCCTTCTGGGTTTCCGGGTGTTATGTGGGCATCCCCTTGGCCTAGTCTAGCCACTCAGGTCCTCAACAATGATGGTCCTGTGAACTGAATCGCATGTGGTGAATCGTGCCACATGGCCTTAGTGCTGTAACTGACTTTCCCTCACAATGCAGCTAATGTGCCTCATTTGGGACACTATGAGCAACCGCTCATTTGACACAAAGTGAAACCAGCAGTACCCAAGGATCCTCCAAAAAGACACAGTAGTGAAGGAGTCCAGTCTTCATCTCAGGTCACTAGATAGTGTCCATGTCTTGCAACCATATAACAAAACAGGAAGCACCAGGACTCTAAACACTTGGACTTTCGTCCTTTTGCAAAGATATCGGGAATGCCACACACCCCTTTCCAGTGACCTCATGACCCCCCACTCTCCCAATCCATCTACTGACTTAATAGGTAGAGTCACCAGAGACATGAATCTTGCTGCCGAGGTGAGTAAACCTCTTGACAAGGTCAATATTCTCTCCGTAGACAGACACACTGTTGATGGCTGTGCTCAAGAGGTCATTAAAGCCCTGGATCTTGGTTTTTATCCAGGACACTCACAAGCCCAGACAATCAGACTCCTTGTTTAGTTTCTCGAGAGTACCAACTCAGCAAAGATCTCAGAATCGTTGGCAAAGTTAAAATCAGTGAATCTCTTTTTACCAATAGATGAACAACCCCACAACCCAGCCCAACACACAATCCATGCAAGCACTGAACAGAGTAGAAACAAGAACACACCCATGGTGAACCCCAGAATCGCTGGGAAAATTGCAGACACACCTGTGTACAGGCCACCCATAATATTCAGCAACTTTGAGGGGATCCCGCAAAGCATCAGGATGTGTCACACAGTGCAGTTCGATCAACTGAGTGAAACACTTTATCAAAATCGACAAAGGCAGTAAAGAAACTCTGCCGATATTCACATTTGCACTCCATGAGAACCCTCGGTGCCAGGGTACTGTTGAAGGTAGACTTCTTAGACATTAAACCAGACTGCTCCGTTCGCTGGTAGGTGAGCAAGTGATCATTGGTCATATTGAGGATGACCCTAGCATGGACCTTACCTGGCACCAAGAGCAGTGTTATCCTCCTGCAGTTGCCTCAATCCAGCTGATCACCCTTCCCTTTCCAGATAGGGACGACAAGTCCCATTTTCCAGTCAGTTGGGATGACGCCCATCTCCCAAATGGAAACAAAGATTGCTTGCAATGCCAGGAGGACAGCCTTACCACCAGCCTTGAGAAGTTCACCTCAGACACCACAGATCCCTGCAGCCTTCCCTTCCTTCAGCTGGTTCACCACCTGTGCAATCTGAATGAGATTGGGTGGTTCACCGCTAATTGGATGATCAGCCTCAAGAAATCTGGACCCAGGAAAGTCTGTCTTAGCCAGAGGATTAGCTTTAAACAGCTGCTCAAAGTAGTCATCTCAGCGGGTCACAACTGTAGTGTCATCCATAAGGACCTTTCCGTCAGCTGCCCTGGCAGCAACTCTCTGTGGAACAGATTTGGATGTGCATAATACTTCAATTTCTTTGTAAACAGGATGTGGGTCACTAGACTACAGATGTTGTGTAACCTGCTCACAGATTCCTCTAACATAGGCCTCTTTATCTGCCCTCAGAGTCCTTGCAGTCATCCTTCTCTGTTCCTAGTACAGACCAGAATTGACATCAGGCCATGCACTGCCACCCCTCTTGATGATATCGAGGGTGCCCTGGCAACACCAACACAATCCTCAGCAACCTTGTGGGTCTTGTCACGAAAGGTATCCCTCATCACATTAGGATTAGCAGTCACACTGCGTGCAAACTTGTTAGAAACAGCCTGATCTTGGAGTCTGGCCAGGTCCAGCCTCATTTTCCTAGTAGGTGGTAGCCAACTGGACCTAAGCTGGATCTTCACAATAGCAACAACAAGTCTATGATCTGAATTCACAAACTGGGCACTTCTGTAGACCCTACAGTTTTATAAGAGCCTCCAGTGTCTGCCCACTAGGATGTGATTGATCTCCTTCACCGCACCACCAGTATTGGAGTACCAATTCCAATGATACGGCTCAGGGCGCTGGAACCAGAATCCAGAGTTCTGCAGCCCCTGACCTTTTGTAAAGTCAGAAAACATGGAGCCACTTCCACTGTGGTCGCCAGATCCATGGGGACCGACACAATCCTCATATCCAGCCCTGTCAGCGCCAGTGGTTATATTAAAGTTTACCAATGACCAAAGGAGTGTCACCTTGCGGGCACCCATCAACCACGGAGCAAAGTTGCGAAAAAAATGTCTCCCTTACCGAGACATCACTCGCCATGGTAGAACATACACTTAGACAACAAACAAGACACCCAGAGAGTGCCTTAATCGAAGTCTCATGATATGCTCGTTGAAAGGAGTGACATCGGATGTCATCAGAAAGAGCTGATCCGCCACAGCAATAGCTACTCCATGAAGATGACAGCCATCAGAGCGACCAGACCAATAAAAGTTGTACCCAAATACAGAGACCTGGCCAGTCCAAGGTCTGAACACCTCAGAGAGTACTGCCACTGAAATGCGAAGCTTATGAAGCTCCTCCGACAGCACAGGAAGATGATCCTCACTTTTAAAAATTAATCTGTTATATTCTTGCCTTGATGATAGCCAAAGTCCTTAGATTTGAATTTTTGCTTTGCTGAAGCTGGCTGCTGTGTTTGTTTTTCCTCAGAAGCACTTGGATGATTTGTCATATATCTGGAACTATTTACACTCCCACTCTTGGTTACACAACTTACATGTAATCATCTTGCCCTTAATGGTTTCCGGCTTGACACTAGCAAAATGAAAATTAAACATACTAGTTTACCATGTAACTGTTTTGACCTCGGAAATTCATCTCCCCAGGTCACCTTTGCTCTCTTGTGTTTCTTCTGATGAGTACAGGCTGTTTGCAAAGATCAGTCATTGCTGTGCACCCTGTTGCTCTGTCTTGAACAGAATCGTTTATCATTTTTAAAAGGTTATGCAGGGTACAGGCACTAAACAGTAAGCCTTTCTTCATTGTAGTAAGTCTAGTGTAATAAGTAAGCAACATTAGGCAGTGGGCTATTCATTGCACCAACTTATTTATCAGTTTAAAATAAATATATTAAAATGTTAGACGAAACTCGACAGACTTTATTATATAAAACTCCACATCTGCAAAACAATTTATAGATTTTTTTTATATCAGCATTGCTTTTAACTTAGTGGCATCATTCTTTTTAGTGGTGATGAGTTATTTTATTTTTCTTTCATCATTTCAGGCTTTCCTATCCAATTTTAATTTATTCTGTGTATTCTGTATATATTTCACAGGACATTGTCTATCATAGGATTTCATAGGTATATTTTTAAACACACTAACCTTCATGATGATAGTGTTGCATATTTCAGTGACCAGCTTTCTCTCTGTCTTTCATATACACACACATATTTAAACCTTATTTCATTTTAATTTTGCTGCCAAGCAACTCAAGGTGAATATGAAAAGGCAAACATTATATTTTTAGATGCTAGCATCATCATAGCGCAAGCCAATATAACAGAGTATCTGGCAATCAATTTAGTGTCAGTTAGTGTAGTATTAATGAAAGGGAAGGGTTTTGTAAAATTATTATGCTACTGTTACCTTAACTACAAGAGGCATCAGCAACAAGATGAGCCATGAAAGACATATTGGACATGGATTGTTTTGTTCCCCTTTGGTGATTGGTGGTTAAGTATACTACTTAACTGATCTTAGTGACGAAAAACCTTTTATGTGTTTTTTTATACTAGCCAAGAGAAAAGAAGGAAAATAGTTAAGTCATAGCATACTAATAAAATAAACCAAGTCAACATTTTCCAATTTGTAAAACAAATCTGTAAAATGGAATAGGAGAAGAAAACATTTATGTAAGATTATGCAGTATAGCGGGTGATGTTTTTCTTGTGGTATAGGTTTAGAAAATGAGTAAGAAAGAAGCTATCTGAATTTTATTAATACACTGATAAGGATTTTTGGCCCCACCACTCAATTTTACTTCCAAGAATGATTACTGTACATTATAGTTGAAATGTTATTCAGTAATTAAAAGGACCTATGCAATGAAACTTTGTCACGTTACCTGTGCCTTAAAGGTGTCTAAGTCTGCTTTAGAAGATGTGTTATTAGTCTTTGGGCATTTTGGTAACACACTGGGAAACAACAGCTCAGGAATGAAAATATACTATTAAATGGAGTCTGATGTAATATGCCAACGGCTTTTGGAAATTACTGTTGGCTGGTGTGATCTCATTCTAATTGAGACCATCGTCCTGCACATGATCGATAGCTGTGGCCCTGGTGACTATGGACCACGGGTCACCACTTGCCGCTGGGAGCTGCCCGAGGGACACTACACTGTGCGTGCTGCAAATTCGCCCCCCTCCACCTACTGCTTGCAGCGTCCCCAGGCCGAAGATGATGGAGCGGCAGTTACTGAGGCGCATGCGTCGTAGCTGTGGCCTCGTTCATAAGTCGTAGGTTGGATGTCCATAACCTGGGGACTACCTGTACTTGGTTGTACAGAAGCTAGGGTTTTTTTTCTTTGAATCTAATTTCTTTTTAAACATTAGCTCATTGAAGTTTGATTCACTGCAGTGTGTCTCAAATCACTGTAGTAGTGTCTACTGTATGTTACATTTGAGCTAACAACTAGAGCATAAACTCCACTAGAATAAGAATATCAAAGTATAACTGATTGGGCCAGTTTTAACAGTTGTTTTCTGTCTAGTAACATAAAGCAGACATAAACTAATCCTTCATGATTGGGTAGGACTTACTTCATATTGTGTGAGCCACATGATGTGGTTGTATTAAAACACCGTCCTCTGTGTGGGGCTGCACCCACACAAGCAGCAGTAATTTGCTTGTGTCAGAAAACAGCCCTGGTACAAAGTTCCGCAGTCTGTCAAGTTGTTCTCTTGTTTTATTAAACCAAGTAGTGCATGATGAATCCATACAGAAGTAAATGGAAACAAGTTAGATGGAGAACTGCTGGCTCCTTTGTCATTTGCATCTTATTGCTAATAAAGAGTCATTAAAAATATCAAATGCAGCTGTTTAAGACTGACATAAGCAATTAAGGGTGGGGAACCTTAACAAATGAGACCACTAAAATGGAACATCAAAATGTCACTTGAGCAATAATTGACCTCTTATTAAGAAACAGGGTTGGAACGAAAACCCATAGCCACTGCGGCCCTCCAGGACTATCATTCTCTACCCCTGGTTTAAATCAAATGAACCAGCTTCTCACAAGTATTTTATACTTCATCTGTCATTGTCACCTTGTCTTGTCCAAATGCCCAGTTATATGAAAATATGTAGATGACTTTAAATGATTCTTTACATTATGTTTAAGAAATTGTTCGAAGTATGGCCTTCCTTATAAGCTAGCTCAAAAGTAGCAACAAATAAGAGTCAGTTATCTAATTATATAAAAAAAAAACCATAAAAGTGCAAGGTTAAAAGTGCAAGAGTAACCTCTACCTCTTGCTGAGACCTGAAAATTATGTACCTCACAATTAAGCAAAGTGCAGCATATGGTAATTACAGTGTGTGTGTTTATGCGACTACATAGACTGACTTTAGAGCTTAGTTAGCAGTAACAGTAAGAACATAAATTGATTTAAAACATAATTACAGGCTATGCTGTTGTAGCTGTACAGCTCTACTCTACTGCAGATTCCCTTGTTTCTAAAAGTTAAGCAATAAAAGAAAATTATTTGTCTGTGGACTGGACAGATGCATATTCCTGGAAAACCTTCAAAATTCTTGTGCATTACTTTGCAAATGAAATAATAAAATTTTTTGAAGATGCATATGTGTAAAAATATATACAGTATATATAAATCTGTGTTTATGGATTTCTGTATATAGGATACTAGCTGTTCCCAGCTTCACCTAGGAAATTTCATAAGACAGTGGGCATCAGTTATAGTGCTGTTGGTTGACTGGTTGTATCAGAAATATTATGCAGCTAACTAAATGCTTTTCTGCATACAATATTTGTAATTTTTGTATACATGGCTCATTTTTATGGCAGGCCGTGTGTGTTACCTG
This sequence comes from Polypterus bichir lapradei, assembly GCA_026402145.1. Lineage (NCBI taxonomy): Eukaryota > Metazoa > Chordata > Cladistia > Polypteriformes > Polypteridae > Polypterus > Polypterus bichir. The sequence continues at coordinate 57,064,610 of JANRMT010062792.1, forward strand.
CCTATGCTATAATTTGAAAAAAACTGCAACCAATTGTATCTCCAATGTTGTAAGTCACATTGAATAAAGGTCAGTCAACGAATACGCAATAATAATAATAATAATATTAGGTTATTGGAGCAGTTTACTCTTGCACATACTATACACAATTGTCCATGAGTAGAACTTCCTGCATTAGATCAATTTCTGCTTTTTTTTCTTTTCCTAGTGACATGACTTTTAACAATGGTCATTGCAAAACACAGGAAAGTGTGTTCTTTTTTATGTTCAGCAATTGAATATTTAGCATGTTTAGGGTTTGATGGGTTTGATTTACATAGTGAGTTGGAGTTTGAATGACACACACATCCTAGGTGTGAGGCGTGGCTGCTGTGCTTTTAATGAGATGCTGTGCAGCATTTTATAAAGAATATAATGGAAACCTGCTAAAGAGAACTAACAGAAACAGCATTTAAAACTGTTAATATGATGGTGGGGGGAAAGTTGGCGTTTTAACTTGTGACTTTCTTTTACATTTATGAAGAAACCAGCCAATCATGCACACACACATGCACTGTGGATTTATTGCCTTAAATGGGCTGTTGTGAAAGCAAGTTGAAAACAAAGTAGCGATTCAAATCCGTCTGAATAGTGGATTTGCCCTCATTCCTCTTCTGAAGCTCCGAGCAGGGTCAGATTATTGTAAATTCAGATAGCCTTAGTGCATTTCTTTTCTAATAGATTCATTAAACATTTCCATTTAACATTTGCCAAAAACATTGTCTACATGTATAGAATTAGCATATTGTGTATGGTGAGCCCTGGTCATGGAGAAAGACACTAGATACAGAGTTTTGTTTAAGTTAGTTGCTTCATTTGGGGCCAATCTCTGTTTTTAAATTAACAATAAACAAGTAAGTTAATCAATGAACAATGAACAAAAGAGCCAATAGTAGAGGAGCTAAATTGGAACTCTTCATACTAACATGTATATCACAACTATCGTAAAATATTGACTCATTAAAACGTGGAAATTAATTAAAAACAATTGCATATTGAAAATCCCAGACAGAATGTGGTTATTCTTCGTTTAGATACTTCAGGAAAAGGTTAGGTTGAACATTGTGCTTTAGTAGCTGTCAGTGTAGTAGCGGTTTGCCTTACTGCTTCATGGATCCAGAATCCTGGGTTTGAATCCCAAAATGTGTTCATTTTCCATGTGGAGCTTGCACTTTCTCTCTTTGACTACATGGGTTTGCCTTTGAGTACTTGAGTTTTTTTTCAGCTTCCACAAAGACGTGCAGGCTAGGCTTATGAGCAGCTGTGTGAACGTGTACATTTGAGTGGGCTCTGTGATGGACTAGTGACATGTACACAGCTATTTCCTTACCTTGCACCCAGTTCTGCCAGAATGGACTCAAACCCCCTTAGATTAAACAAATATGAAGATGTTATATTCTGCTTTGTTTTCTTCCTAACTAAAGATGAAAGAATACAGGAAAAGGTGTATAGAGCACAAATCAACTATTAAGCTGCAGCAAACTGCCTATTTTTTGGGTATTTGCCTCCTAGAAAGGGGCCAACATTTCAGATTTTGCATTTGCATTTGCAAATATTTATTTTGTGTTGTGCCTGGAAACTCCCTCTAGACTTCCCATGTTGTGTGTACTGCATATTTACTCATTTTATGCATTGTGGTGTTTTCATAGAGATAGTGCAGCCTGTATTCGGACTATGATAGTGCTTCTCAAAAGCACTATTAGCAGGTTAAGTCACTCCAGACCTGTTAGCTTGATTGCTGAAGAAACAGATAACCCAAAACTCCTTAAAAACCTCACAAGTTCTACAAAACTGTTAACAACTATGAAATTGTTCCCAAATTTGTTGATCTGCAAATTTTGCAATTACTGTATTTCAAAACTACTGGCACAACCACTATCTCGCTAGGAAGGCGATGTAACAAAAATGTTAATTCTCCATGGTGTGAAGAGGAAAAAATATTGTTAATAGTTACAGATTCCTTTCCTGAATATCAGTTTTCAACATCTGGACACTGCATTTTTTCCCCTGTTCTTCTTAAAAAGAACTGCTCAATAACTATCAGGCTGCATGATGATTATGAGTGAACAGCCTTTTTCAAGTCCAGCTACAAATTTACAGTTGGACAGAGATCTGGACTTGGCGACTCCAGGACATTAACACTTGTTTTTAAGTCATTCTTGTGCAGCTTTGACTTTATGCTTGGGGTCATTGTCTTGCTGGAAGACTAGTCTTCTCTCAAGGTGTAGGTTTTTTGCAGACTGCATCAGATTTTCTTTAAAGATTTCCCTGTATTTTTCTGCATTCATTTTACCTTCTACCCTCTGAAGTCTTCCAGAGCCTGCTGCAGAGAAGCATCCCCACAGTATGATGCTGCCACCACCATACTTCACAGTGGTGATATTGTTGTGTTTGTATAATGTGCTGTGTTTGGCTTACTGTACACCAAATATGATGTTTAGTCTGGTGCCCTCAGTCTTTTTATACTACTGTATAATAAGGAACAAGTCTTAGACCCATTTACTGCATTTTACCACAAGCCCTATATATTTTAAATATGACATGTACTCATGTCTAAGACGTTTCTTCAAATTTTGGAACTGCAGTATATTATTGTGTTGCCAACCTCTCCTGTCTGGGGAAAAACATCATTTTTAATTGCATTTTATCATGAGATATCGTTACCCTTTTTCCTAAGATGTGATTCAGCTTTTAAATCTTATCATTATCTCTTTCCCTGCCACTTGCTATTGTATCCTGACAGCAGGTAGGAACAGACTTTCAATGTGTGTAGTTGACTGAAACCTATTCTCAACATTCTGAGAAAGTGGTGTGCTGTGCTTACTGATGGGTGGATGGAATTCATTATCTGGTGTAACTCTTACTCTATCATTATTTTCTCTGGTGACTTGAATACCTGGGGATTCCATGACATCTCTTGATAGGAGCCCAGGACACATTATTATTGATTAACATTTTCTTTCCACTGTCTCTATCATTTTGTCAGATTAAAAGAGCCTAGGTTGTAGCCTTGCATCCATATTGTTCATTATTAGGGGGATAGGTAGTTTTTCTCTGGACTGATGCTAGGCTGTATGTGCATATAAACTGCTCTTAGTGATTTCTAAAATTTAAGGACTTTCACGCTCACTTTGAGTTTAACCTTGCCTCTTTCCTTCTGCTTAAAATTCTGAGCAAAATTAATTTATTATGATCCCTGTAGTCATTCACTAAAGATATATTACACTTGATTCTGAGAATTGGGGAAAACATACTCTTCAGTTTTCACAGTGGCACATCTTGATTTTAACTAGGTTTTCTTATTGAAAATTTTGCATTGGCATTTTTGTTTAGTATTAGTTTCTTTTAATATGGATATAAAATAATCCCCAGAAAAAAAATAAACCCAATATATTAACAAAGTAGTCTGATAATTCTCAAAACAAAAATGGCCATCTGGAACTTTAAACTGTCCTGATCTTGGCCTATCTGTAATGCACAGATTGTTTTAAATAAGTTCCCTGTGTTTGATTTCTACAATAAAAAAAAAACAAAAAGCAGGTTTATAAAGAAAGTAAGCACTTGGGTCAGATGTACACAGTGAAGGGAGTCTTGAAAGAAGGTGACAAGCTGTTCCTTATAGTCAAGAAAAAAAATCCAGAAAGGGGCAGTTGTTTTTAATGTTTTGGTGGTGTTCATGCTTTGTACACATGTCTTTGAGTCCAGTACAAGGGAGTGGGTATTCTTTTAATTTTACATTGTAGTTAGTTTATCCTATCTAATATTTAATTTGAATTTTAGGGCAGACCCTATCAAAGTGGGAATCAAAAACTGAATGAACATTCAGAAAGATCTGTGTAGAGAGATTTTGAGTTGTTGGCAAAAATGGCATTTAGTAATCTTAGTTGAGATATTTGTTTGAGTTAAGTAGGTGATTTTAAATGTACAGTAGTGTCAGGTCATACTGATTTGTAAGCAAACACGGAATTACAGGAATAGTGACAAAATAGGTTAATATAAATTGAATCAATTAAAATCAAGGCAATCCTTTAGTAATATCCGCCAGAAAGAGCTTATTAGAAAGTAACGTCTCTTCAAGTAGTATTCTGAATGCTGTCATCCATTTACTGATTCGAGTCACTGTACAATATAGCTCCAATTTGTCAGTTACAAATCCAACATATCACACAGGAAAATTAGGCAGTACATTTAACTAAGTTTTCCTAACAAAACATGCTTCCACAGCTTTTGGAACTAAGAGACATAAGATTTCTCCATCCTCTCCATAACCTTTAAATTGTTACAAAATTATAAACCAAATGCAGTTCTCTCTGGTGTTTTTGTCTGTTAAGGATATCATAAGAATGGTATTTGCTATGGTTTGCTTCAGGCATTAATTAGGTTAAAAAATCCTGGTGTGCTGTAAACTGGGGTCCTGAAAGTGTTGTCATTGGTTAAGGCATCATCCTTTGGACTTTTGCAGTTTGTATATTCTTTAACCCTTTAGTATCTATCTATCTATCTATCTATCTATCTATCTATCTATCTATCTAT
>JANRMT010062792.1:57069191-57093164 GCA_026402145.1 Polypterus bichir lapradei
TATCTATCTATCTATCTATCTATCTATCTATCTATCTATCTATCTATCTATCTATCTATCTATCTAATAATGTTTTTTGGCATTACTGCACCTAAATTGCCTACCCAAAAAGAAATGGCTATTGCTCTATTTATGTAATAAAGGAGCATCAAATGACTGAAGAATTGCGAGTATAACACTTTGAATTTTTAAAAGAAAGTATTTACTGTATATGATTAAAAACCTTTCTTTATACCAATATCAACCAAAATAAACACAAAAAATATTTAGTGCTTTAGAAATTTCTCTCCAGTATATAACTAGGACATTTTATGGTGCATAGCCCTGGAATCAATTTTCTTTGTGCCCCAATATGTCACCTCTCATTGCGGCAAGTTTAGATGTCATATCCCATAGCATTGCAAAGTTATACTGTTTGGCACAAGGTGTTGCCCTTTGTAAAGACTGTGTCCCTTATTGGGAACATTTAGGCTCTTGCACCTTAGCAATCTCTCAAAACAAGTACTGCAATAGCAGTTATATTTTTAAGAGAGAAAAAATGTGCATACACACACATTTTATACATCACTCTGAAGCAACAAGTAAACAATATATAACTATGTATGTATTTATCCAAACCTTTACTTTCAAAATTATTTTTCATGATAGTCCTTGAAACAATTTTGTATACCACTAAAGACATAGCCTTACATTTTGTACAGTGTACAACTGCAATTCCAAAAAATTGGGATGCTGTATAAAATGTAAATAAAAACAGAATGCAATGATTTGCAAATCTCACAAACCCATATTTGTTTCACAATGGAACACAGAAAACATATCAAATGTTAAAAGTGACAAAATGTACCATTTTAAGAAAAGAATAAGCTCATTTTGAATACATCCTAAAAAAGTTGGGACAGGGCCGTGGTGAACACTTTGTAGCATCCTCTCTTCTTTTAAAAATAGTCAGTAAACGTCGGGGAAATGAGACAACCAGTTGCTGGACTTTCGGAAAAGGAATGCTGTCCCATTCTTGTCTGATATAGGATTATAGCTACTCAACAGTCCTGGGTCTTTGTTGTATTTTTTGTTTCTTGTTTTCATTTGATAAAAGGTCTGGACTGCAGGCAGGCCAGTTCAGCAGCCGTACTCTTGTACTACAAAGCCATTCTTTTGTAATAGTATGCTGTTTGGCATTATCATGCTGAAATATGCAAGGCCTTCCCTGAAAAAGACGTTGTCTGGATGAGAGTATACGTTGTATGTTACTCTAAAACCTGTATATCCCTTTCAGCATTGATGGTGCCTTTCCAGATGTGCAAGCTGCCAATTCCATAGGTACTAATGCACCCCCATGCCATCAGAGGTGCAGGCTTTTGAAATGAGTGCCCATAACAAGCCTGATGGTCCCTCTCCTCTTTAGTCCAGAGGACGCTGTGTCCACGATTTCCAAAAAGAATTTCATATTTTGATTTGTCTGACCACAGAACAGTTATCCACTTTGCCTCAGTCCATTTTATATGAGCTTTGGCCCAGAGAAGACGGTGGCGTTTCTGGGTCATGTTCACATATGGCTTCTTTTTAGCATGATAGAGCTTTAACCTTTTTTTGTGGATGCTAGGGCGAACTGTGTTCATAGACAATGATTTATGGAAGTGTTCCTGAGCCCATGCAGTGATTTCCATGACAGAATCAGACCTGTTTTTAATGCAGTGCCGCCTGAGGGCCCAAAGATCACTGCCATCCAATATTGATTTTCAGCCTTGTCCTTTGCGTACAGAGATTTCTGCAGATTCTTAGAGTCTTTTGATGATACTATGTTATGTTATGTTAGAGGATGAGATATTCAAAGTCTTCACAATTTTACATTGAGGGACATTATTCTAAAATTGCTCCATGATTTGTAGACTCAGTTTTTTGCAGATCTTCTTTATCATCTGTACTTCTGAGAGTCTGTGGCTCTCTGAGATGCTTTTTTATGCCCAATCATGTTGCCAATTAACCTAATTAGTTGTAAAATGTTCCTCCAGCTGTTTCTTTTTAGTATCACTTACTTTTACAGCCTTCTGTTGCCCTGTCGTAACCTTTATGAGACATGCCATGAAAAATTCAAAATTTTTCATGAAATAGTAAAACACACATTTCTATGTTCTATTGTAAATAAAATATGGGTTCATGAGATTTTCAAATTATTGCATTCTGTTTTTATTTATATTTTAGTCAGTGTTCCAACTTTTTTGGAATTTTTTTTTTCTGCAATCCACCCAACTTCTCCTGCCTTCTGCTGAAGTTGCTCCACAAATGTTTATTATTTTTTGTTGTTGTTGCTTTTTCCTTGCATTTCATGTCTGGAATAAACTGAGTACATACATACATTTTCCTACCAGCTTCTTCCAGTCCTGGGTTAAGGAAATGGGGCCAATACCTTTGCAGCCAGCTAGTACTGCAGACACATACACTTGACACAGTGTTTTTCAGCCACTTTTAAATCGCAGGAGACCATTGCCAGGCTGCGAGTGTATGAGACTTGTTCATTGTATAATCTACCCCACAGTTTTTCCCTGCAGTACCACCAAAAGGGTTGACACAGAATTTTGTAATCGCTGTCATTTCTCCCTTCCTGGTGGTTGGTGGTGTTGATAGTGTTAGTTGGGGAACCAGGGGTGAAGTGAGCATGATTAGAAACTGCACGGTACTGGATATCACTTTGGTGGAGTGTGACAGAGGAATTATAAAAAAGTGAAAAAAGTTACTAGCTGAAACTTTTTTTTTGTTCCACTGTGACATGAGGTGCCATGATATAGTCAGACTCGATTGGGGTCAGTCTTTGCGTGAAAGTTTACGAAGCACAAGTACAACATAATAATTACTCATCAATATGCTAAGAAACATTGCCTCTACTCTTAAGCTGAAATTGAAAGAGCACTGCTCAGAAAACTGACATAGGGAGAACATGCCTCTGATTATGGTAATTGAACAGATTACTTTTGAACTGTAAAACTGCATACCACAAAGCTTTAGAGCCATACTAAACAGTACTTACAAATCAAGCATGACCTCAAGTCCATCAAACATGTTGTTCTGAATGAAGTCAAAACTTTTTTTTTTTTTTTTTGTTTTTTATTTCGCCTTATACAATTTCTTGTATTAGGAATTTGTTAGTTTTCGCATACCCCTTGGGGTCAGAGCCGGGGTCAGCCATTGTACAGCACCCCTGAAGTAAATGACGGTTAAGGGTCTTACTCAAGGGCCCAGAAGAGTAGGATCTCTTTTGGCAGTGACAGGGATTCAAACCGCAACCTTCAGGATACCAGCACAGATCCTTAGCCTCAGAGCCACCACTCCACCCCAACTTTGCTCAGAATCTGACTCCAGCTTTGTGAGTAATAATGTGTACAGATGAGAAATTACTTGCATAATACATTTGCTTCTGTTTCTGCGCAGCTGTGTAGTACAAGTGACCAATCATAGACAACTTTGCATAATTTTAATTCTCTAAACCTTAGATATCCAATGGTAATGAGCCTTTTATTGTATGTATGGCTTGTAGTAGGTGGGATATTTAATAAAACAGACTAACTCAGGTGTCACACACTCACTGCTCGCCTTCCAGATATATATATGTAGATTGCATATTTAAATAATAAAAAAGAGCAGAGAACATGGAAACTTGGGATTTATGTAAAAGAAGACATGCTTGAGTATATAAAAATACTTGATTGCTTTTGATTAACTTCTGAGTTTATTGCAGCGTATGCAAACAACTCTGGGTGGTTAAGATAAATTTATTTGTTTCAATCTTTAACAAGTACTTTTATTATTTCTACTACTTCTACTTTAGAAAGCCTTAGTGGAACCAAAAGAATGAAGGGATGAATCTGTGCAGTTGTGTACATGGGGCTACTGAAACTTTTTGTAGAAAAAGCATAGCATGTCTCAGCAACCTTTAATCATTAAAAAGGAATACCTTGCTAAAAAAAGATCAAATTTATATATACTGTACTTGAATTTCTAATATGATTTTGAAATTTCTAGCTTTTAATGTAACTTGTTTTTTTCAAATTATAGTACGTTTCCTAGCTCTTTTTCCCTATAAAAAATACAGTGTTCTCTGTAAAGGGGGCTAGGTACAGTTTTCATCTTTTCCTTATTTGTGTGTGTTTCTTCATCTGTTCATAACTGATTTGTATGTGTACTGTGCAGCGAGATGAAAAAAGAAACATTGGATTGTGCATGATATATTTAGTGCTTTTAGCATATCATAGTGGAACTGTAGCACCATCATAGTTCATACAATTGTTACCTAACAAAAAATTGAGTGATGAATATGTGTGCAGAGAATGCTAGACATGGAGGTAATAATGTGAAATATGCATAACTAGAGTAGACAACAGCAAATTACCAGATATTTCAGTGCATAATATTCTCGGTAACTGTCAGACGTTAAGAGAAAGTAGACTGAAAAATAGAAGGTCTACATCCTTCTCCAAATGAAATGATTCTTTATGATGATCTACATACACTTTGTAAGTTATACATTTGGGCTTCTGCCCATTGCCTCAAACAGACTTTTCAATGCAGACCTGAATCAGACCAACAGACTAGAAATAGGCAAAAAAGAAGTCCAAAAAAAGTTTAATGAACAGGCAAAGTTATAAATGTAAAGTATCTATGAGGTGAAATGCACAAACAAACAGTAAGAGAAACCCAAGTCAAAGTGCTGCACACAGATGATGCATGTTGCTACTTACATGCATCAGGAGATGGCATCGCAAAAGAAGCCATAATTTATGACAACATCTACAGAACATCTGATATCTTAAACATAAACTGGAAACAGGGATGCAGACTGACAACATTTTTATGAGTTATGTATTCATTAAGTAAATGTTATGTATAATGTATTCATTTCTACTAATGATTGAGCATTCACAGCCATCTCCAACCAAATGCAGAAATGTGTTTTCTCTTGTACCTTTGATAGAGATTGTGACCTGAAATCATTCTGCATTTGAAGTATAACATAAATGCAACTTAACTCAGTGGTGGAATAGAAGCAACAGTTCTACCATCTGTTTTGAGCCATTATTTTTTTTGTTTATTGTGGGTCACTTAGTACTGTAAGCACTGCATAGTATACAAACATTCTAAAACGCCTGCCTCCCTTCCATAACCCTTTGCTTATGTTTGTGTATGCCCTCACCTCTCCCACAACTACTGATATGAGTGGCAAAACGAGCTGTCCATCTTCAAAGAGAGCTTTTCACAGTATGTCACAGAAAGACAGCTGCCATGACTACAGGCCAAGAGCAATTGGATCGTTTTTGCATGAAAACAGTTTATTGCAGATCTATTCAGTCCATAACCTGCGTCGTGCAGCCTTTGCAGACTTTTTAGGAATTAGAGTAGAAGGATGTACAGGTTGTCTGGTCGTAGTGTTATATTTAATAGTTGCCATTGGAGCCTTCATATTGTGCACAGTTGGGTCTACTTAAGAAATATGTGTAATCTGCTGCAAAATGTGCCTTCATTGAACTTTGGAAGTAATACCTAAATCTCTTTGTGTTAGCATTTGTTGTAGTCATGTTAAGCTAGGCGCAACAGCTGTAGTTCAGGAGATATTTCCTATATTGTTATAATACTATTTTAAACTCTGTGATACCATTTCATTATAGTGGAAGAAGATTAACATGAAAATCACTCAATGCCGCTTTTTTTGTAACCCACTTCAAGGCTTATGGGGTCTAGTCAGCATATGTCCCTGCAGCAGTGGCTGGAAGGTGGAATCTAACTATAGACTTGGTACCAGTCTAATGCAGCCCACAATCACTTGTGCATCCACATTCATTCACTCACTCATACTGGGCTTGCTGTATGAAAGGATCATGCAGGAGTTTTAGAATAATTTATTTTCATGACTGAGAATATTTGGACAGAATATTCTGTAAAGTATTGTATTATCATGCAGTGGCGAGAAGATGTGCTACTGCTTAACTGGTAGTAGTAAACATTTTATCCACATATAAAAAAAAAAATTGCTGGTTTCACACTGAGGGGTGGCACGTGGCGCAATTAGCACTCCTGCTTCACAACACGAGAGAGAGAGCTTTTTAAATAAAAAAAATACATAAATAGATGTATAAGTAAGTCAATAAATAAATATACACACATTTAGTTAGGTCTGAACGTACACGGATGATTATAAAGCAAGAACATTAAAAAGAAAGAAAAGTTCTGATTTGGCAGTCCCAGTCCCAGTGAGGCATTATACAGACATATTGCTGTTGGTATAAAGGAGCCCAGAAGTGTTTCTTCGCACACATCTGCTGAATAATTAATTGGCTTAAAGTTCTCAGTGTTAGTGTGTCAGAGTGTGTGTTAATGTGCAGCATTGTTCATATGGCACTCAGTTTAGTTTTAATTCCCTCATTTGCTTCTACCCCAGGGAGTCTAGAATGTATCCCATAACTGAGCTTGCCCATTTAATTAGCTTTTTGATTTGGTGGGCCTCTCCTGTAGTGATGTTACCAGCCTAGAACTCCACAGCGCAGAACATCACTCTGACCATCACAAATTTATAGAAGATATGAAGGATGTCATTTCCCACATTAAAGGGTCACAGATTCCTAAGGTAAAAGGGCCTGCTCTGCCCCTTCCTATATAATTCCTCTGTGTTCCGAGACCAGTTCAACCTGTCATTGATGTAAACCCCCATGTACTTGTAGGAATGGACCACGTCTACATCCATTCCTTACATAGTGACCAGACACAGAGGCTATTTGGTGCAGCAAAAGTCAAGAACCAGTTCCTTTGTATTATTGATGTTAAGATGCAGACAATTTTCTTTGCATCAAGAAACAAACTTTTCCACCGGACTCCTGCACTGTCTTATCCACCTTTATCAATACAGTTTAATTAATAGCTTAGATTAGTTAAGATTCTAAGACTTGTGTGCATATGTAGGCCCTGCAAAGAACTGGCCACCTTACTGATGGCTGAGTCTAACCTTGCTCCCAGATGGCAGAATAGGCACCATCTTCACAAAATACTGAACTGCATAAGTGCGTTACAAAATCACTGAGTTGTGGCACATTGTATGAAAAGTTTTAAAAACACATAAAACTGTATTTGTGTTGGAAAAAATAGTTTGAAAATGTTGCTAAAAAATTATCCTTGAAAAAGATCATAAGCATGAAGTTCTTCTGTTTAATTTGTGCTAAACGGGTAAGCAATCTTCAAGTGCTATCACTCTGCCCTTATAGCCCCCAACCAATCAGCTGTGATGGCAAGTTGTAATTTCTCTGGCTGTTTGTTTTCACTCAGTTCCAGATCTACTGGCCTCATTGAGAGCCTATTTTCATCTTCCACATTAATATTCATGTCACCAACTTTATGAGGGTGTTATCTCTTTTGTCAGCAAACATTATATATACTTCATGACCAACTTCTCCCTTATGAAATAATTTTGTTCTTTTATTTTCAGTACTGCTCTCTGCCAGGAGGGGGCATATCAACATGCACACCTCATGCTGTTCCGGGGTATATGTTCTATTTATTTACTGCCTAGAAAACAGGAAGGTTTTTGCTAGCCAAGTGGGCTCAGCAACTGAATTTAATAATAGAAGTAAGATGTAGGATGTTAGGTTTTCTGTTTAGTGTAGAAATAACAGGTTTGGTGACACAGGGCGAAAGCATCTTTTATTTTGCTTAGCTAATAATCTCTGCATAAATACCAGTTGGACAATCTGGTGAGCAGTACTTCTTCCTCAATGATACCCTGATCTGGGTTCCACCACCAGCCTGCTCACATTGTATGTGTGGAGTTTGCACATTCATTCCTTGTCTTCTCTGGGTAGTTATGAGACAGTGTGTTCTGTGTTCAACGTCTAGAGTTGGTTCCTTGGTTCCTGCCTTGGACGTGATTATGATTGAGTAAAAACAAATGAATGAATAACCTACACATTGCTGCCTTTTGTCACTTTTTCTAAAAAATGTTGGGCCTTTTTCTTACATTAAGAATCTTGTTTAGGTTTATATGTAAAATAATTAGTACGTACACTACATTTTTAAGTACCACAATTTGCTTGTCCCAGCAGTATCAGAGATAAAGTGGGAATTGAACTTTAGTGAAATGCACTGCCATTCCAGCAGTGACTTCAATTCATTCACCCATATTTATATATAATGTGCCAATACAGAGTTGCCAGTCAACATAATATTTTATATGCACATATTTGGGGTATCAGAAACTTATGTAACTGACGAAAATCCACATAGACACAGGGTGCTCAGGTATCACATCACACAGACACTGACAGTAGCAGTAAGGCATCAGCACTAAACACTGTCCCACAGCCAGTTCATGCAGAGTTGTTTTATATAATTTAGATTTAAGTTCAGTTTAAATGCATTCTTGTCATGTAAATATGTAAACCTTTTGCAGAATGTAGTCACTAAATATGCCTTTCAATCCCAGCTGTTTCTAAGACTGTGCTGTATAACATTTAACTCTGAGCAGACTTTCCAGTAGACAGTCTTATAGAACTGTAACCATGACACTTATTTCAAATTGTTTTTGGTTTGCGCTTATGTAGTGCATATTTTTTGGCATTAAAAACAGAATACTTTCGAAGGTTTCAGAATATTTTTCTGTTTGAACAGTTCCACTTCTGAAAGAATGCACAAAAAGTCTCAGTGGTCAGCCAGTTCATTCTGTCTGGCACTGTCAACTCTGCTAACTTCACTCAATGCAGTATTTTGGAATTGTTTCAATAGACCCCCTTGTTTATTATTAGTCTGGAATGCTGAGTGTAGGAATAGGCATCAACTAGTCTGTAGGTCTTCTATAAACAAAAAACTTTGTCCAGCCTTCAAAGTCTTGTTTTCCCCTAGCATCCCAGCAGTTTTGATAAGAATGCTAGTATAAACATGTGTCTCATTGGCAAAGAATACCGTTAAATAACAAGAGGTTTTTAAACCTTCAGTTCTTTGTTTTCACTTTTGGGAATGGGTTAGCACTCCTTGTGACCAATGAGGACTAAAATTCAGCCTTGGATTGAGGATGACCTGGACTACCAAAAAAGGAGTAAGTAGATGATTTACTAGCAGACATTTTGGCTACGATTAGGTACCAATGTTTTGATTAAAATGACAGAATGCTTATCTTCTGTGTCTGCAGTTTTTGTTTAGTTTCCTGGTGCAATTCAGAGAGTTTAAACACCAGCCAGCAGTAGGACCTTCCTGAATGCAGATGCACCCTCAAAGCAATGCTGCATTTTTAAAATATTAAGGCTTGTAGTGTAGTGCTCTTTGATGCCACATAAAGTTTTATTTATATAAACAATGAGAAGGTTAAAAATACTGGGACAATGAGGTAACATGATGTATTTTTCTTATATATTTATAAAATATGTTTTCAAGGTGAAACAGTGAATAGGAGAATAAAGTACAGAATGTCAGCTTTTATTTCTGGGCAATATTTTACATATAAAAATATCTGTAGTGTTTACAGGTAGTAGTGTAATAAGCAAAAAATGACAAGAGTGTTAATAAAAAGGCCACAAAACACAGTATAACTTTAGATAATCTGTCCCTAATTACACTGTAATTACCTGTATAATTAGTAACTAGATGTTATTACCTTGTACTTTCTGTGTAACACAAGCACTCAGTTGTAATTGTTATTCTATAATTTATTTACATACATATTTATATAAATTTTGGAATACCAATTACAATTGACTATTTAATTATATAATTACACTGTATTACACAGTAAATACAAGGTAATAACACCTAAGTACTCAGTAATTATACAGGTAATTACATGATAAGTACAATGTATTTAGAATACCTGATCTAAAGTGATACCCAAAAGACCACATCAGTTTCCATTGCAGTCAGCTGTAAACAGGAAGAAAAGGCTACAAGGGCCATGTGGTCATCCAGACAAGATGATTGAGACTTACAAACCATTTTTCTGCTGTGACACACAGAAAGCCAAACTTTGGTGTAAACATCATGAATTGACAAATCCATCCCACCTTGTGTCAGCAGTGCAATACTGGTAATTGCTGATGTAATGCTGTAGAGAACAGGGCCTTTAATACCAAATGAACATTATAATAATACTATGATGTACCCCTAAGCATTGTTGCTAAACATCATAATAATATTATGATGTACCCCTAAGCATTGTTGCTAACTGTATGCATCCTCATATTGGTCAGAGTCTACTGTTTTTATTTTAAAATGGATACATCCAGCAGGATAAGCAACATTCAATGAAGTATAGAGCATTTCAGACTTGTTTCATAGACATGACAGTGACTTCAGTTTACTCCAGCCCCTTGCACAGCCTCTTAATCTCAGTCCAATACAGGTGCTTTGCGAAGTTTCACAGTATAGACCAAATTCTGTGAAGATTGTTTCCAGCACCCTTTTGAATCCATACCTCAAGAACTCAGGCTATTCTGGAAACAAAATGGTAGAATGAGAAACCATCCAATCCCATGAAGAAATGACTAGCTTGGGCAAGGATGCTTTATTAGTAAAATATTATATCACTGTTTGTGTTACCATTAAACATTACAGTTTCCCTCCAAAAGGCTCCAAAATAAATTACCTCTTCCATAAATTGTTTCCTGGTTGTTCATACAATTCACTTTCTGTCTTACTAGTAGATAGTTTTAAAAAATAAATCCTGTTTGTTTTAATTTAAACTAAGATAATGGTGTTATGCCTTAATCAAAATAAATTGAAGTTGATTAATTGGCCCGAGACAAAGAGTACAGATACAAGCAGAATGCACCACATTGGTTGAGATGAACAGTGGAGTTTCTTCTGTTCTGTTCTTGGACGGTTACATTTTCTAATTTCTATTCATAATTTTTACACAGAAATAATTAGTTAATGCAAATATGTCACTAAGATCAGAGCAGCAGCAAATACAATTGGAAAAGACTTGGACATTCTTTAATTCTGAGTGAACACTTGGAAAATGCAGTTTAATGTAGAGAAGAACAAAGTGCCACATATAGGCAAGAAGAACTTTAATTATAATTACAAGATGAGCATCACTGACCTATAGGAAGCAGTCTTTTTAGAAAGGACTTAGCTTTGTGCAGATGCAACACTGTCATCATCTAGGCAATGTGAAGAAGCAAGTAAAAAGGAAAATCAAGTGTTAGGTGTTAGATGAAATTACAAAAATTGTTGAATGTAAACCACAGAATATTATACACAAACTGTATGATGTGCTAGTGAAACCATGTCAAGAGGATTACCAAGACATGGAGTTGAAGCAGAATCATTGACAAATAAAAATAATATAATTTGGATAAAATATTAGAATATTTTATGTATTCACTATCCAAACAAGCTTGATGGACTGAGCAATCTAATTTCATTGGTCAAACCTTTTGGTCATACACAGAACTTGCTGGAAGCCTTAAAGTCAAAGCTTGAGTCAATAAAACACCAAGGAGTGTGGGAAGAAATTGTAAGGAATGGCACATTGCTGGCAAATCCATTAGAAAAGAGAAAGAGGGACACTTGGATTGCCAGTGTGGGAAGGTGGAAATCTCTGGTCATCTGGGCACCAATTCAAAACCCTCAGTCAACAATAGGATTAATAACCTGTTGTTATCTTCTGTTTTTCTTCATGTCATACAATTTATTCAGTGACATAGACATTGTTTGCAAGACAGGACTGGAAGCTAGCCCTTCACAAGGCACCTGTGATCACTCAAAGGATGAGTGTAGTGGTAATAGTCCTGGTAGTATTAGCATAGATCTACTAACTAACCCCATAGGCATTTCTTTGTGGTGTGGTAAGTACCCAGAGAAAAGCCATTCAGATTTGAAGAAGACATTCACAATTCCACAGTGGCAAAAAGCAGCCTGGAATTTGAACCAAGGTGATAAACATTAAATATCTTTAGGACCTCCTTACATGTAACATACACATCATTCACTCAACAACCAACAATCAGCAGAGTAGTAATCATTATAACTACCATTAGTACTTTTTATGTTATTTTAACTTTTTAATTATTCAACAAAGCCTTTTTATAGAATTTGCAGAAAAATCTCAAAGTTAACTTTAATAACATAATGCATCTTGATGTGAGCAGTGAGCACATGACTTTGAGCTGTGATACATTTTTATACAGGTAAGATGATACATGAAATTAGAGAGATGCGGAATTAGTATTGTTTTTAAAATTAAAAGACATAGTAACCATACAGATAAAAAAGTTCAAAAACAGTGCAATGTGATAATGTTGCAAACAGTGGACAGTCCTTACAGTATATGTTATTTTGGCCATTCCTTTCCCACTCCACCTTACTGCTGTCTCTTAGGTTGGGTCAATAAAATCAGGCTGCATTCCAATAAATGACTTTCAAATCTGTACTTGATCACAAAATTGCAAGAAAAGCGATAAGCTCTAAAAAATTGTAAACAAGACTTTCCATTGCACATTTAACCGATTAGCTTTAAACACTGTGTAAATGCTTAAAACTGAGAGAAAACAGTGATACACTTATCACCTTTATGTTTATTAACAAATTTAACAAAGACTAAGCTCAACTTTTTTTTCATAAATCAAAATCATTTAAGCTATATGATGTAATGGTTGTTTGTTTTTTTGCATCTAAAATTTTTTTTTCTGGTACTTTGCTGTGGGATCTTTGAGGCTGTGTATGTCAGGGAATAGGACTTTTTGTGTTAATTTACATACAAGTTGAATTAATTTTATATTTTTTTTTATTTTTAATTGTGTTATGTTACCAACTTGAGACTTCCACATTGTGTGACAGTGTTGATGGGACACTCTGCACTGATGCTAGGAGCTGTTCCCCTGAAGGAACTATGCGCCAAGTCACAGATTCTTTGCTTTATAACCCAATGCTGCTTTTGTTGCAGTGTCTGAGATTCCATTAAATAACTTCGAGGTGATCCCTCAGGGCCAAACAGATTTTTGATTTTTTGATTCACAGCAAGTTTTGCTTTAGTTTCTATAAAAGGCTTGTATCTAAATTTTGGTTTCTTTATGCTTCTATTTTGTACAGTTTGGTAGATGGTAGCATGCCATCTAGTTATTGTATGGTTTTGAATCTAGAATTTGCTTACAATTCTCAACTTAGTGTTAGTCACAGTTTTACATTTCAGTTTTTTCTATGGCTTCTTTGATTTAAGGGTTCATCCATCAAGCAACTTTAGTCTGTATGTACTCATAGTATTGAAGTTCATTTTGTTTTTGACTCAAACTAATTTTGCTCATGACTGCGCAGTTTTGCATTTAGTTTTGGTGACAGCACATCCTTTGCTTTATAACTCAGTATGTTATATCTTTCGACTTTGTTTTGCTTCAGGTTTTGTGAGAGTATATCTTTTATAACCAGCTTCTTACTGTTCGCCTTTTGTCTATATTCACAAGTTAGCATTTTGGTTTTGTCAATATTTTATCTGACTTTCATTATCAATCATCACTATAGTTTTCCAAGCAAACATTTATGTCCTGATGCAGCCATCCTGTCCCTGCTGCTGGCTACTTTCCTTCTAGCCAGTAGGCAATTCAGTGGGGTCAGCTGGAACTAAAAAAGAGGATGTTGTGAATGCTGTGGTCCAGCAGACTACTCTGGATAAAGCGACTGGCACAACAATAACAAATGGTCACTTACTATATCCATTATTTATGAAAAGAAGTAAATAACTGAACATTGATTCACATTTATAATTCCATCTTTATCCAAGTTTTTCAACCCATTATTCATGGATCATTGAGAACAAGACAGGAACCATTGCAATGAGTGGTGCACACTCATTCACACTTACCCATACTACCCCATTTACCCTAACTCACATGTAGTTAAGATGTGGGAGTAAAACCCAAACAGACACTGTGAAACTGTAGACAACGTGATTGGACCTGAAATTTACATTCTGTCTCCTGGAACTATAGACTAGCAGTGGTAACTGCCGACTCCATTCCTCACAACTGCTCATTTAAGTAATTACAATTAAAAAAACACACAAAACTGTTTTTTAGATGCTACATTTTTTCCTCATGCTTCTGTTTTGTTTTAGCCACCTTTTTTTACTCATGCCAGGCATGTATCTTCATTTTTGATTAGCTGTTTTTTTAATATGTCACTAATCAGGTCTCTGTGAAGTGATGAATATTGAGTCGGTTATTGTTATAAAGCAATAATAATAACGGTAGTTATTACATCATAGTTGAGTCATAGTTATTTGTTATTCTCAAACTCAGTACTTAACATTCAATGCCTTGTTTCTCATTTTTGATTTTTTTAAGCCACAGTGACTTTCTAAGCCATTGTGCAGGGGACAAACATGAGCAGGTACAGGTTATCTTAATTTGAACTCTTTTTTTCTCCATAACTGTAAATGTTTTGCCTAATAACAAATGTAATAAGTGTCTCTCAAACCCTAATTTGCCTACAGTTCCATCTCTTGTAGTGTAAATGTTTTTGAATTAGAATAACACAAACAACCTAAGGGGAATCCTTGTAATGGCTATTACAGAACTTTTGAATATTTGTACTTTATTAACAACCTTTCAATGCACACAAACAAAACTGTTTCGCCCTCTTCCATTCATGTGCTCCAATTTCAACAACAATATGTGAATATAACTATTTTTCCTACTTTATTTTACTCCACCTACATGTTATAAGTATTTCCCACATGTTTTGGCATTACACAAGAATTCATCCTTCTTCGTTGTTCCAAATTCTTTCAGCAGTATGTTGTTAACTCCTACATCAAAGTTGGACATGGACTTAATTGTATATGACAAAATCAAAACCATACTATATAGTTCCTACTATATTTCTTTTCAGTATTTTGGTAGAGTTTCATCACACTCTTGTATTGGTTCATCTCTGTGTTTTCCATGCTCTCCTTATTTTCAATAAAACATTTCTTTAATTTTAGACTTCCACATTACAATACCTCTGACTACGTTTTCAATTTCCTTTTATTTAAGGGCCAGATGTCTGCATGTTTCGCTATTATATTTATTGGTATTGGTATATCCAGTCCAACTTTCTTTGTCATATACTGTGTATTTCCTGTTGGTAGTGACTGTAATAGTAGTTGTTACTTTTCTGCACTTAACACTGCAGGATACACACTGAAGTCACCATAAACTAATAGAGGCTTTATGACCCAAGTGTCAGTTATTTCTAGGGCATCGCTCCAGGACAGTTTCTTATGTAATAATTATTTTCCAAATAGGAAAGATTCACAATAGATACAAAAAAATCTGTTACTTGTATACTGAGAGTCTTAGAGTGTTCTTGTGATTAATACCGTATTTCAGTATTTTGAGTATTTGTTGATTTACAGTGTTTTCAATGAGATAGCTGGTTTTCCTTCCACATCCCAAAGCACTGTAATGTTAAGTCAATTGGTGGGCAAGGTGGAGGGGTTTTTAGTGTCTCACAGACATTGCTGCAGGACAGCACAAGTAGCAGTACTCGGTAATGTTATTCAGAGTAAGATGATGTATTCAAATGTAAGATGAATCAAAGGTGATCAAGTTGCTATGAATCATGATGCCATATTGATATCAAACTCTAAAATTAGATCTTAGATTACTTCTACTTACACAAGCACAGAACCCTAAGTTGTTCTCTTTCCACAAATTTCTGAATAAAAGTGACTCCACATGTGATATAGAAATTCATCAAATTTTATTCTGTTTTATTGCCGCTTTGTTATAGTGCATATTTTGCCTTTTTCCTCATTTTCCTCAGTACTTTTATCATCATGCATGCAAGTGACATACATCATAAAAGTGCATAATGATAAAAGTTGATTGGTTTTGTGAACTTCCAGTATTCAATGTACTGGCATACAATGGTGCTGGCTTTTGGAAGAATGTATAAAAGATACAGTGTCATCAGTTCATTTCAGATTTTTTATCTTATGTACACAATATAATGGCATTCCTATTTATAGAACAGCAAGCACCACCACACCAGAACTTTCATTGTCCAGCACCTGACTCTCACTCCATTGATTATGTAAAATAACATAACACAACATTGTAAAAGCACTAAAAAGTTGCATCAGCCTTGGCATGAGTCGACAACAGAAGCTGCCATCATGTCATGTAAATGAACAGCATCATTGCCAGCTGCAAGGAGCCTATAAAAATGGTAAGCCTGCCAAAGATGCATCCATCTATCCATCCTTTTCTGGAACCGCTTATCCAGTGCAGAGTCGCAGGGAATTTGGAGCCTGTCCCAGCAAGCACAGGGCACAAGTCACAAACTGGGATTACAATATGTGCTGCCACAGCGAGCCACCTAAAAGAGTGATGTAAAAGAATGAGAACTCTTTGTGCCGACAGGCACTGCAGGGATGTGGTGTAACAATATATAATAGGAAATATTGCGTGGAAGAGCCAAGTTTCTCTTCACATACAGTTTTGCAAAATTAACACCTAAATTCTTTTCATATGGGGTTTTGCAGTCACTAAACTCACTAAAAAAAGTTTGTGGTATTTATGTAGGCTTTTTGGAGAGTGGAGAGAAATAACTATTGCTCCTTAAGGGCTTAAGGGATTAGCAGTGTCTTGCACAATTGTTATGCGTTACAGCATTGATCAGAAAAGGGTTCCAGATATAAGAAATAAACAGGGGAACAATGTTTCTTTGGAAATATAATATGGCTAAAGACAATTCACCATAAAAGGATACTGTTAATCCACCATGGCAATGAGATGGTTGGACAAAGTACAGTAGTTTAGAAAAAAACTACCTGCAGTTTTCCCATTCCAATTTTGTGCAAAACGTGCTGACTAGGCTGCCTTGCCCAATGGGAAGAGTAGTCCTATTGTCCGAAGAGCTGCAAGGCTGCAGATGAGATGACATTTTAGTATGGGAACAAAGGGCTTTTTATATATTAAATTCAATTCTTCCTGCTTTAGTGGCACAGTGACATAGTGGAGAGTCTGGGAACTTTAAGTGGCTGTGTCTGTTAGCAAACACAAAGCTCTTTGCAGAGTTAGGCTCACTTTACTTACCAAAAACAGAATGCTAGATTTACACAGTATGCTGATAAACAGTCTGAGGAGATAAGAGCTGTTCAGGTCAGTTTATGCAGTTACTGCCAAGCATTATGAAAGGCTCCATTTGCGTGGAGGGCAGATGATATCAGCTATTTTCAGAATGATTTAAATACATAATGCTAATTAAGGAAAAACACTATTTTCTTGTTTCCTGTATAAAGTAAGCAAGGGTGAACTCAGGAAATAAGTACCCAATTAGTTAAAGGATATTTTCTTGGTTCAAATGCAGCCAACAGCTCATTTTTGATGGAAGAATGGCGTAGTGAAGAGTGAACTTTAGAATTTTTACCAGCAAAACATGTTAGGATCAATAACTTTTGATGAGGAGGTGAATATTCAATCAGGCACCTACCTTTAAGCCACATTTGTCCATTTGTCCAGTGTGCTATATAAACATAAAACCTTAAAATATTTTAGTATTCTTACAGACTCGCTGTGTTTCTGTTTACTATAATGAATCAGACAAAAACAATTACCTTAAATTATGCAACTTAGCATCATACAATTTGCCCAAAGGTTTGCTGGAACTCTTTTTGTTGGCTTCCCTGTATTTCTGAACTTTGACTTCTATTCAACTACCCAAATGTTTTTCTTTCTTCTGAGATTGGGCTCCTTGCTGTTATTTAAATAATGAAATTGCAAGGACTTTGTGGCCTGGCAAGAGCAGAAAACAAATTCATATGTATTTGAAGCTTTTTCATGAGAGAAGCTTGCAATTAGAATGTTAATTGAAGTTTTTCAGATGCTTTGTTTGTTATAGTGTTGGAAATCATCATATTTGCTTTGTTCATTTTTAAGAAACCATTCCCTGTTGCTATATGGTAGAGAAGTCCAAGGGGTAGTTTTATTAGATTAATTTTTTAGTAATTTTAGGGTCCATTCACACCTAAGCGTTTTTCTAGCAATTTAATGTTAGAGCAGAACACTCCTAAACCATCTGAAAAGTTATTTGCTATTGTTTTCAGTGACAGTATTCATACATGAGTGTTTTAGCAGTGAGAGGTTTAGAAAACTCCTTGTCTCCACAAGCAGCAGTGTTTGAGGGTTTAGGCTAAATGCTTGATCTGTTGAAATAAATGGTAACGCTTATAAAATGCTGGTAAAAGAAAACAAAAGAGTGTTTTGGAAGCATTTTTGCAGGGAGTCAATGTCTCTTCCTGAATGAAGCAGCTCATTGAAACTAGAATAAGGAAAAGAAAATGCAGGTGGTGTTGTGCACATGTGTGTATCAGTCTTCTATTGATAGCAATTGAGAGATAGATTAAGATATTTAGCTTTTAATCAAGTGACAGGAATTTGACATATATTCTAGGTATTAGTTTTAATCAGGATAAAGTCTAGTACAGATATTTTAGCAAATATGCAGAGTGGTAGTGCAGAGCTCATGGAATTTGCATTGTAGGAGGAGAACGGGCCTCCCGTTTGGGAAGAAAGAGGATTTATTACCCAGATGGGAGGCCAGACTGGAATGTCAAACTTATTGGCCAGCAGGAGAGAGAAATAACTTTGTACCCGGCCAGTATGATATAATGGAAGGACTAACAGAAGCTGAGGATCAGGAGTTGTTTCATTCCCCCATACAACAGGTGGCAGTAGTCCTCATATGGCAAACCACCTACACGGTGCTTGGGACTTGGGAGTTTGGAGATGTAGATGTGTCGGGATCCCTGGATACAGGTAGAGAGCGATGGTGTCCCAGTGAAAGCATTCCCGGGTCCGAGTTGGGATGCAGCAGACAACACTAATTGTAAGTAGAGAGGAGGAAAAATTGTTTATTATTGTTTATTTGTCCTGTTATTGTGGCTGATTCTGGAGTGAAGATTATGAAGAGGTACTTTTGTGGAATAAATATGCTTTATTTTATTGTTAAAATGTGTTGGAGTTTACTTTGTTTTAGGATTGGGGATTACTGGCACACACTTGTGATTACAGCATGTACCCTTGTATTTCTGCATTGATCTGTGTTATTGCGTATGTTGAATTGAGTATTATTATCAGTTTTAAAACTGAATACTTAAAATGTGTCAGTGATACTGCTGTATTAAGAAAATACATTTAGTTCTTCATGAAGTAAATAACATCTATCCCATACTTTCAATCCCCAATCTGAACCCTCTGATGAACACTAACCACTGTGTCACTGTATCGCAATGTTTTAAAATACAGTATCTTAAGCAAATAACGATTAAAACTAAACAGACCATCTATTAATATGTTTATGTTATCAAATTGCACACAGCTCTCACTTTTCTGCTGGGCTGTTTGAATGAAACACCATGCACCACATTTGCTTTTTGTCTTATGCCCAGTGCTACTGGAAAAATCTCTGGCTCCCAGTCACCCTGAACTGGGCAGATTAAATTTACACTTCCACACAAGCAGGATTAAATGTATATGAATATCATACTGTATATGTTCAGTTTTGAGTTGACTACTACTCTGCACGATAAAACCTTCCTCATTAGCTGTTAGTAGATTACCAGTTTATGAGCTTACATGATATTGGACCGACTGCAAAATAATGCAATGATTTTTTTTTTGCGCATTTCCTGAACCTGAACCTCATTCACCGCAGCTCACTCTCCTGCTCCTTGAAATTAAAGTAAGTGATATGATGTTCATGTCCATAAAATTAAAATAAGTAAACAACTTATGTAGAAATGTATGAGAATTGAATCTCTGACACTTTATGCTGCATTGACTACACAACGACATAGTATTTCCTTTACACTGAAAGTAGCCTCACTGTTGCATTATCTAAAGAGTATAGTGATTCAATATTTTTCTAACAGTATACTGTAATTTATTAGCAAGGTGCCATAATGACCCACTATGTATCATCTTTGGATGTAACCAACAATTTTAATTTGAGACTTTAGCACAAATTTTAAAACTCCACCATGCACTTCTTTGAAACATTTTATGTATAAAAAAATATTAAGTATGAATTAGCCACAGACCCTCCACATCTAACAACTAACAATAACACATTGATCTTTTAATCACTTACGTTGGACTCCGCTGTCTTTGAAAGCAAATTAAACAATATGATATGCTAAAGTGGTATTAAAAAACAAACATATTTTATGTATACTATTAGTGCTTGCAATTACATTCTTTTACTGCTTTATTTCTAAATTTAACTGTTACAAAAATAATGTAATAAACAAAGCTGTGTTAACACTTTGATGAAGTGGCTAGATTAAAAAAAAATGCTCCAACTTACAAACAAACTAACCAAGTCCATAAATACACCTCTATATTATACCATGTATACATTTTCTTATTTTTTTAGTTTTCCTTGCTGCTTAAAGCTTGTTTATAAATGATCTTGTATTTTATATTGTTACTTAAAATATACTCCTTAAATCGCATTCCTTATAAAGTACCTTGCGAGCATGTGCTCTCTGAAAGGCACTTAACAAAATAAAGATTGATTAATTGAAATAGCCTCATCAAACCCATTCCCAATATAACTAAGCATTAGTGACGTCAAAGAGATTAAAGAAGAAAAGGAACCTAAATCTCTTCTTCCTGATTTAAAATGATTAAACTTCCCATACTGTAGCAGTAATCATCATTCATTCATGATGACAAGAAAACAGTGTTGAAATAAAAATGTGCTGCAATGTTTGCTGTTATACCTTTAACTGCAGGATAATGTTCCTTATTATAATATTTGACTCTGTCACTGAAGTTAAATACAGAATGAAAGAATTGATTTTTGTAGTCTGTTTATAAACCATTAAATCTGTTTGTTAAGTAATTAAGACAAAAACTGCTGGCTGCAGCCTCACTTTATTTTTTAATTTACCAGACTTCTCAGTCTAATGACCATCCTTTGAAACACCTGTTTCGGGGATTTGTTTCATTATGTCCAACAGGATTGTAGTGAAGTAAAGTAAATTCTTTTTCCAAAATTAGAGTGTGATTTTTAATGAAAATACTTCAACTCCTGTTCATCCAAAATCCTGAAAATGTGAAATGCTCTGGCTGTTGCCATATCCAGTTTTCAAGTCACCATAGGAGACCTTATGGTAGCCACTGTTTTAGTTTGGAGCAACCTTCTGTTTTCTAGAACTTGCACTGTTAAATGAAATGTATGCAGTTCCTAAATGGTTCTATATTCAACTAAGTGATGGCCTACTTTCCATTCATGGAGTGCATTTGATCAGTGCCATCTCTTTAAAGCCATTTTGTTTCTCCATAAGTTGTACTTTCCACCATATGCATGTTCTTTTTATATTATAGTACTGTAGTTCACCTGAGTTAAACTTGCTGGAGGTATTACAGCTGCTTGATGGGTAGATTGACTGTTATTTAATGTGGGCACACTGTAATTGTTACTGGTGAATTGATTTAGTGGATGTCAACAAATTTAACACACTGCAGTTGCACATAAAGCCAAATAAAACATTTTGTGATCTAGGTGTCCCATTTGCATTTTTACAATCAGTTAAAGACCTTCAAATACATGGTAATTAAAAATATATCTTATTTTTTTAAGCATTCACTCTTTCATCCAAGAGCTTATATCTGTACCAGACTGCATTACACAGTCTTATTCATTCAATAACTTTACAAACTCACTTTTCCAACACAGATATATAGCTGTACATGTAATTAATTTTAATTAGCCAAAGTATAACTGTCTTTGTTTGATTTATGTTGCAGTTGCATAGCAAATTTTAGTGGACTTGACAAGCAGCTCAGTGTTTATTTTGACTGTCTTCTTAGTGGCATTAAACAGTTGTGTTTCTTACAACACTGCAGTGCTAGATATTTGACAAGTTAACCCTATTTCCAGTATCATGTCTGTCTGAAAAGAAATCAAACTTCTTAACAGGGCACATGTGAAATATATGGTATGCGTAATTTTTAATGCTCTTTAGGATGTCACATGGCTAGATGGATGTATTTATTTTGAGGCAAAAGTGGCATGCTGCTTATTGCTTTGAGCTAGTTACTGTACATTGTGGATGGTAGGCAGTATAGGGCAGCATAGAGCAATTCAATATTGGATACTGAAAGTCACATTTCCCCAAATTTGTTATTATTATCAGTAGGCTATACAGTATGCACACTCTCTTCCAGATTCCGCATCAGCCAGCTGCTGCACTTCTGGCATGAATATCAAAATGGATTAGCTATGGTGTTTTTCACCCAATTGCATCAAGACATGCCCAGACTTATGGTAAACAATGTAAGTCGCATTATTCAAACATTGTGCCAAATGTCAGGAGCTAAAAAAGGAGAAAGGCTTCAAACTATATGTTTCAAGCTACATCCATAATTACGAAGATAAGATCTGGACATATTAAAAACCTGTGTCTACTATGAACTTACATGGGAAAAATATGTGATTACATATTTCTTTAGAAATTTCAGTCATTAGTCATTAAACTTTATTCAAGGACAGGTGCATATGAATGTGAGCTTAATACTGCAATGTTGCTGGACAAGTTATATCAGCCATGGATTCTAAAATTTTGATCTGGCATTACATCATCAATAGCAGGAGTGCATGTAAAAATGGCAACTCCTTTTAAGGAAAGCAGACCAACTCAAAGACCCATGTAAAGAGCAGAGAATCCATCCATTGTGGTGCTTAGTGCAGATGCTACAATACATAATAACATGTCTGTTCTGGACATCTTACAAAAAAGCGAATGACTCTAACTGAGCCAGCAAAACGATGAATGCCAAAAACGGCTGTTTCATTGTAAGGGTCTCAATTTGTTTCCTCAACTAGTGGATCTCCTCTCTGAGAGACACGTTTTCATCAAGTGCTAGGTCGACGACTGTCTGATCCAGAGCTGAAGCGTAGTTGTGGTCCTCAAGGAGTTTATCATCTTCCGTTGGTTGGTTTCTCCTCTCCAAGATACCCGGTCTTGAAAGTGGAATTGAGAAATGTTCCACTAAAACAACGCAGGATCCGCTCCCCCATTCATCAATCACTGCCCTTTCTCAGACCCTGGTTCGTGAAAATCCTCTTTTTTCTTAAAGTGCCAGCTACAAACTCGGGTATGGGGACTAACCATAAAGTTCTCTTTCTGGATGATCCACTTTGATTAGGTTTTCGCATCAGAGGGAAATGTATGAAAACTAAATACTTTGTTATACCTAATGGAAGCTCCACATAAAGGTAAACAATAATATTCAGCTGTAGAGCTATCTGTACTCAGACATTCTCACTACTAAACAAAAATCACAACTGCAGTATGGACAACGGAAGTGACTGAGCTGGCTGAGATTTCATTGGAGGTGCATCAGCAATACAGTGTGCATATAGCCCATTCTCTTGCTTGTATGAACTGACTCACTCCCTAATTAACCTAAAATTTATAACTTTAGGATATAGGTTAACACCACAGTGAGCATTCTGAGAACTCACAAGCTTCACACAGATAGTCACCCGGAAAGTAAGCAGTGTCAGATCCCTGCAGCAGTGCTATCTACTGCACCACCTAAATGTCAACAGCATTGAATCAGTAATAACACTAGTTGTTATGAACTCATTTTTTGTTAGCTGATTGTAAGAGAAATGATGAAATTAAAATATATAACATTACACCCAAGATTCACATACCTTTCCAATCCAGGATGGCAAGAGTCTAAGGCCTTTCTCAGCAGCTTTGGGTGCAAGGCAGGATCCATCTCTCATTAGGGTGTCTACCTATTGCATGGAGAAACTTAATATTTATAGTTTGATGTTTATTTAATTTTTATGGTACATTTCTTATCTAATCGATTAGATTACTAATATATCTTTGCTCATATTAAATACTAGCAAAATACCCGCGCTTCGCAGCGGAGAAGTAGTGTGTTAAAGAAGTAAAGAAAAAGAAAAGGAAACATTTTGAAAATAACGTAACATGATTGTCAA
>JANRMT010062792.1:57093564-57121716 GCA_026402145.1 Polypterus bichir lapradei
GTACATCGGTTTTGGTTAGCGCAGGGAAGCCACCTACCAAATTTCGTGAAGATGGGGCCATAAATAAGAAAGTTGAACATGGCGAACATTGTCAACCGTTATGACCGTTACGCGTAGAATTTCGAAATGAAACCTGCTTAACTTTTGTAAGTAAGATGTAAGGAATGACCCTGCCAAATTTCAGCCTTCTACCTACACGGGAAGTTGGAGAATTAGTGATGTTTGGAAAATTCAATATGGCGGCCGACAGTGGCGTCATACCACCGAAATAAGTACGTGCATCGATTTTGGTTAGCGCAGTGAAGCCACCTACCAAATTCGTGAAGATGGGGTCAGCCTTCTACCTACACGGGAAGTTGGAAAATTAGTGACGTTGGAAAGTATATGGCAGCCGACAGTGGCGTCATACCATCGAAATAAGTACATACATCAGTTTCTGTTAGTGCAGGGAATCCGCCTACCAAATTTAGTGAAGATGGTGCCATAAATAAGAAAGTTCAACATGGCGGACGTTGTCGACCGTTATCGACCGTTATGACCGTTACGTGTAGAATTTCGAAATGAAACCTGCTTAACTTTTGTAAGTAAGCTGTAAGGAATAAGCCTGCCAAATTTCAGCCTTCTACCTACACGGGAAGTTGGAGAATTAGTGATGAGTCAGTGAGTGAGTCAGTCAGTCAGTGAGGGCTTTGCCTTTGATTAGTATAGATTGTGACTTAATGGTTAAGGCATTACCTTTGAATCAACAGGGCTGCTACTTCAAACCCCACCTCTAACCTTTGCTTGATAATCACTTATGCATGTAACTGTTAACAGCACATTTTAAGCTTTGCATATGCCATAGCTTGCAACAGCGCTAGCTGGTGCAAGGCAGGACCTCACTCTGGTTTGGTTGCCAATCTCTTTCTGGTTGTTTTGCATGAGGCACTTGGAAAACCGCACGACTCTGTGCAAAAAGCAGGGAAAACATGCAGAATCCTAACAGAGCACATCTCAAACTAAATTCAACCCTGACCCATAACTAGTATATTTTATATTACTACACCACCAATCAGTAATCACAGCATGTATTCATTTATTTTCTAACCCAGCAGCACTAGGTTCATACCAAGAACCAATCATATGCAGGGCACCAGTCCTTCATAGGGCCCACTCGCACATGCAGGATCACTTTAGAGTTGGAAGATAACATAATACCTGGGTCTGTGGGATGCAGTAAGAAAACCAGATTATCCAGAGAAGACCCCAGTCTTCATACATATTGTGGGATACATAACAGCAAGAGATTGAGCAGCTTTTTGAATGTCCATGTATTTCTTTTTCTTCCTGAAATTTATCTGTATGAAATTTTCTTTAAATTAATGAAAACACATTCAACTTTAATATTTAATATTTTAAGAGTGCTTATTTTGGCATAACGGACAATTTAGGTGTTTTGTTCAAAAACAATTTATTGATGTGATACAAAGTGAAATATCCTGGTAATAGGAGGGATTATTCACAAGCTTGATAAACAATAGTGTGACGACCGTGTTGGATTTTTCAAGCTGGTTTTTATTAGTTTACAAGTTTTCGCTTTGCATTTTGATGATTACTGCATAAAGGCAGAAACATGGCATTGGTTGGACTTAGTCATTTTAATTTCTGGATGTCCTACTTGTTGTAAATTCAGTAATACACTGATGGAGCATTTGTTTTATTTAAATCCCTGGGAATCTGCTTGTGTTGGCACAAAGCAAGAAGTTGGGAGTAGCCACATGAGTCATTGTGATGGCATGAAAGAGGAAGTCTCTTACCTTGTCAGTGAGAACTAGTATTACACATTTTTATTGGAATGAAACTGTTGAAACTGTAAGAATGATTTGAGTCAGGATGGTGAAACTAATTTATCCCATTTCTGGAATCCCTACAGATTCTGACACAGACCAGGATGCTGCAATTAAACTTGCCCAGGAGCGCTCAGAAATTGTTTCAAAGTATGACAAGGTATGTCTGGTGGTGTTTGTTTTCATAATGTCTGCTTTGAATGTCTCCTTTCACATTTAGCTCTGTTTAAAATAACTATAAGGTATAATGACAGGAAATTAAGTTGAACTAACTTTTCTGTCTTTCTCATTATGCTTGGATTAAACTTCCTTTTATTTTATTTTTTGTGTTAAAATATGTGTATGTTTTTATTACTAGCTGTTTTCAAGAAATTAGTTTTGTTTTATTAAAGAGTATTGTCTTCTTACTTTAACCCACAACCCAACTTATATTTATTTGGTAAATTATTCAGTTTAAATATTTCTAATTTTGCTTACTGTATGGTCAGTTTTAAAGGGTATGTTCTTTTTATTGTTCTCCTATAAATGATTTACAGCCTTGAGCATGGGATAGGCACATTATACATAATAACAGAATGTGTTATTAAAACCATTGTTTTGGACTTTGATGGCGTGGCTTGTTCCTAGTCTTAGATTTTTAGATTTTTTGTCTCCTACACCCGACACAAAGTGAGTTTTTAAAACACACACACTACTTCAAGTAAGGCTCTACAGACATCTGTCCAGACAGATTTCTTACACATTTACAACATGTAATTAACTTTTTCCTTGGCGACACAGAAATAGATTTCCACAGTTTGGGCTTATGTTTGCTCATTTGCTTGATTTTCAATATACAAGTCAGCTGATTTGTTTTTCCTTCTTTTAATAAAACGTAATCAGTGTCACACAATAAAAATGGTAGGTTTTAGTTATTTTGTTTTGTTTTTTATGATTACCTTCTCTCATTCTTAGGTTTTCACAGCCACAGTTCAGTTGCAAACAAAGGGCCAACACTTTCTGTAATTTTAAGAGTGGGCGTGTACCCTTAATGAAAACAATGCCAGACTTTTCGAAAAAGGGAAGTGTGTTGGTTTCCCCTTTTTGTATGTATTCTTCTTTTCTGGTTTGGTACATTTTTAAATGTTTCTGCTTCAAATGTGTGAAAGGAAATTGCATATTGGTTTATTTTTGACACTGTGATTACTTATCCGACAGCTCATTGTGTGTTTGCCTGCATTGATTTGTGATACTGCTGTTTTTGTATACTGTCCAAGGTTTACACTTACATCAAGTCTTACAAAAAACATAGACATTATAATCTGGTACAGTATGATGCCTTCCACTTAAATATTCTGCCTGTGGAAGGTTTAACAAAAAAAGATGTCTGCTTGTCATACTATGGTATAAATTATTTCTGTCAGGTACATGCTAAGCAGAGGTCAGACAGCATGAACAGATGGGCATTCACCTGGGTCTCTGTTTTTTGTCCAGGATGCTGCAACATGAAAGGGCTCCTAGGCTTTTCTTTTCTTTTCTTGCAAAGTCTGTCTATTTCCCCTTCAGACTGTTGTTCTCACGGAGGGGTTTTTAAAGCCTCACACCAGTGAGTGGAGATCTCAGGTGAAACTTGACATTTTGTGTCTTTGATCATAGTGGCTTTGGCATTATTGAGGAACTAGGTGAGATAAATTAGACTTTCACTAAAATCGAGCTTTCAACCCCATTCCTGTAATAGGAGGTCAGTGGTTGTACCAGAGATAGTGCTTTAGGGTTGTACTGAAAAAGGTTGCTGACTCAACGGCTCCTTTAAGGTTTTGAAAAGTTCTTGTTTGAGACAAGGTTCAACAAAGTCAATCTAACATGCAAAGGTAGTGAACAGAATCATAGATGCCAAGTTCCAAATTGCTAATAGTGTTTTCTCAATGGCAGAATATACCTGTAGAGTAAAACTGGTTTGGGTGGGTAATTGAGAATAGGCAGCGAGATTTCTCTTTTCAGAATATACAGAAACCGTGAAATAATACATGGACCATGTTTGATTGTTGTACATTGACTTTTTTCACATCCAGACCAGCCTTTACTTTGACATTGGGTTTTAATGACTTCCTGGAGCTTACATTACAAATTTCAGTTTGAATTTAGTGCTGTTTATACAATGAACTCTCATTGATTAACTGTTGGAAGATCTCTCATCACATCATTTGCTGCAGTAAATAAGTGTCAGCTTTCATTTGAACAGAAATGTGAAACTTTATTGCTTTATTTAGTTTAACAATGTTAACCAAAAAATGGTAAGAAGGATAAATGAGTTTTTGATATTTTAATACACTGTTGATATTACATATAGTATATCAACAACTCCTTTTTGTTTAATAATTGCTTCAGTTATTTCATTAGCATAACTTTAAATGAATTAATTACAGTTAAACCTTGGATTGCGAGTAACTTGGTCTGTGAGTGTTTTGCAAGACAAGCTAAAATTTTAAATAAATTTTAACTTGATAAACGAGCGAGGTCTTGCAATACGAGTAGTACATATACGCTTTGTCTGCCGAGCGTCACGTGATCACAACTGAGCTGATGGTTCTTCTCTCTCTCTTGCTGCGGGATTGTGGGTAATCGTCTCCTATTCTCAGACTCAGTCAGTGTGCCTCACTTATATAGTCAACATCTGTACAAGCGTATACTGTTTACTATAGCATTGTGTCCACGAGTGTGTTGTGACGTGTGAGTCCCTGTCTTGCACCCCAAAACACGAAGCTGAGTCTCAGTACTTTAGCAACACCAGCTTTATTCAGCTTGAAACAGGAACAGCACGGTTATTTATTGTAGCGGGATCTTCCGCTCTCCTATACACAGACACAGCAGTCAGGCATGGTCATAGACACATTAGTTGCCAAGTAATACTGTGCCTTGGCATTTATAATGTTCCTTGTATCACCCATCAACAGCAGGCACTTATAGCATGTCCGCGATCTTTTCGGATTCACTTTTACGGCAAACTGCTACAGCGCTGGGAGCCTGCAGTTGCTTTGGGACGCTCTTCTGCATGTCGTCCCGTTGGGTGGAATCCCAAAAGAGTTTAGAAATCTTACAGTGCGTAAAGCATTTTTTTATTTTATGTCCAAGTGTAGTGACTCTTCAGGCAAAAGCAACTGTCATTGGATAGGCTCCTTGTTAAAGTCACAAAAAAAGAAGATTCCAGTGATCCAACAGATAGCAGGGATTCCGATAGTTAGAGTGAAAGTTGTCCACACAATAACCCTCCTTCTTCTCCCCTCTCTCTCGTCTCCTTCACACCAGCCACGATTCATTTCAAAGGTAAAGTGCAGGTTAATTTGTTTTATGTATTTTTACTTTATATTTTGTATTAATCATTTTTATATGAATAGTTTTGGGTTGTGGAACGAATCATCTGTTTTCATTATTTCTTATGGGGAAATTCTCTTTGATATACAAGTGTTTTGGATTACAAGCACGAATCCAGAATGGATTATGCTCACAATCCAAGGTTCCACTGTAGTTTATTCAAGAAACAGAGTGGTCAGCATTGTGGTATCACAGCCCCAGGCTCCTATAAATCCCATCAGTTCCTGCTTGGAGTTTGTACATTCTTTTTCCTCCAGGTACTCCAGTTTACCTCCTACATCCCAACCATAAAGTGATAAATCTTAGAATATTTTCACAAAAGTAAGTAAACAAATGCTTACAGTCTCCATTTTTAAAGTATAAATTCTGCAAATGTGACTTTCACAATTTTATTGTTAATGGTGATTTTTTAAAACTCCTTCATGCAAAAATGTAGTACCTCATTTTCATTTTGTGTTTTTAATTTAATCTCCAAAAAGTTATGTCTTTCTGTGCTTATGTTTGGGCTTCTGGAGCTCATAAAAACTATTTTAATCAAAAGCTATTTTCTTTGAATATATGGTATACTGTACAATTGGTTACACTAGAGGCTAACAATAATCAGAATATTCGATAGCAAAACTGCCTCCTGCCTTTTTTTTTAAAGCAGAATGCCTAGAAATAGGGAATTAGCAGTGGCCAGATGGAGTGTCCTCAATTATTCATTAGTACATTAAGGGTGTGATAGAAATTACAATATTTTATTTTGACTGTGAAGGATTATTTGCTTTTTCCCATTTGGCACCAATACCAAACTACTGCATTTTCAAGCATATTACTAAAAAAATAAAAATGCAGGCATCTGGATTACAGGAACCTTTGCAGCCTTGTGGACTTTAAACCCCACGGTAGTATGTTCAATGCCTACCAGAAACTCACTTTGTGATCCTGTCAAAATCTCTTATTCTGATTGGGTTCCAGTAATAAAGGATAAAAAGTTAGTAAACATGTACGCTATCTACAGGAAATTGCCTTAGGATGGTGGTCAGTATAGAAAGACATTTTGTAAAACATATTTGTTAGTCAGAACCTTTGTCATACTACTGATATA
Organism: Polypterus bichir lapradei; assembly: GCA_026402145.1. NCBI lineage: Eukaryota > Metazoa > Chordata > Cladistia > Polypteriformes > Polypteridae > Polypterus > Polypterus bichir. The sequence continues at coordinate 57,099,832 of JANRMT010062792.1, forward strand.
TTAGATATAAAGTAAATAATGAAACCACTTTATAGGAAATTTCTTTTTTTTTTTTTTTTTTGGTAACACTTTACCTGGCATACTTAAATAAGTTAAAAGAATATGTTGCATCCCACGTTTCCAATGTAAGCATTTTCACGACCCACCCGGATCCCCCTTTGGTGATTCGAGCATATTCATTGGAGTGTCAACCCACTACAGCCCATTTCCATTATAACTCATCTGGCATCCCATCAGCAGCAGCCCGTGACACTGGTTGACAAACACTGAGAAAATTCACTGTAGGTTTGTATTTTGATGCCCAGTGATCAACTTGTAATTAGCATAAGACCAAAAATAAAATGGTTAAATAAACAAGACAATGGATTGTTTCAAGTTTAAAAGAAATGGATAAGCATTGAAAGGAAGCCAAACTTAATTAATGTGCAATAACTTTGGTGAAAATAAGTGATATGCTTCACTCTCACTCTGCTTCTTCTTATGAGGGTTTATGTAGCAACATGCTGAGCTATGAAAATGAAAGCAGCAACTTTTTACAAATATGGGCAATATGGCCACCATAACTACACGCTCAAAACATCTCAACTTGCACCTTTCAATCTGGAGAAGCAGTTGTTCTAATTCAGGGTTTACCTTTATTGCTCAGCTCATCCCCCTATCACAGAGAGTGAGTTCAGCAACCCTGCAAAGGAATCTCCATTGTATTTGCTATCCATAACGGTCTAGTATTCCTGGATTTGTCCCACTTTTGACTGTTACCCAACTGCCATTGCACCTAACCCTTATCTTTCACTTTGTGTTTTTTTAACTGTGCCTTACTAGGCACAGTTTCTCTGTCACCAGGAAATCTCTGGGAAACGCTTCTCCCAGGTCTGACTGCATGAGCGGATCCTAATAGGTCTTAAATGATACAGTACCAGCAACACAGCCCTAGATAATATTAACTAAAACCTTTAAATTCTCAGTCTATGTTGCATAAAAATAATAGACAGTACATTGACATTATATATGGTGAATTAGTAAAAATTTTAAGTTGAATTGCGGATACTAAGATTTTATGGTATTAGATCATGTGTTTGTTATTAGGGTGTAGCATCGGACAAAAGGTGGCTGTCACTATAAGAGGAGACCAGCTGGCAGTGATTCCACAAATTTAATATCTTAGTGTACATTCCAGGCAGTTTGTAAATGAAGCAGCAGATCAAGTAACCAAGTTACTTTTCATTTTTTTTTCAGAAATCGTGGCAAATAATGTGCCTCTTATAGCAGAAAGTGAAATATATACAGTGGTGTGAAAAACTATTTGCCCCCTTCCTGATTTCTTATTCTTTTGCATGTTTGTCACACAAAATGTTTCTGATCATCAAACACATGTAAGCATTAGTCAAATATAACTCAAGTAAACACAAAATGCAGTTTTTAAATGATGATTTTTATTATTTAGGGAGAAAAAAAATCCAAACCTACATGGCCCTGTGTGAAAAAGTAATTGCCCCCTTGTTAAAAAATAACCTAACTGTGGTGTATCACACCTGAGTTCAATTTCCGTAGCCACCCCCAGGCCTGATTACTGCCACACCTGTTTCAATCAAGAAATCACTTAAATAGGAGCTGCCTGACACAGAGAAGTAGACCAAAAGCACCTCAAAAGCTAGATATCATGCCAAGATCCAAAGAAATTCAGGAACAAATGAGAACAGAAGTAATTGAGATCTATCAGTCTGGTAAAGGTTATAAAGCCATTTCTAAAGCTTTGGGACTCCAGCGAACCACAGTGAGAGCCATTATCCACAAATGGCAAAAACATGGACAAGTGGTGAACCTTCCCAGGAGTGGCCGGCCGACCAAAATTACCCCAAGAGCGCAGAGACGACTCATCTGAGAGGTCACAAAAGACCCCAGGACAACGTCTAAAGAACTGCAGGCCTCACTTGCCTCAATTAAGGTCAGTGTTCACGACTCCACCATAAGAAAGAGACTGGGCAAAAACGGCCTGCATGGTAGATTTCCAAGACGCAAACCACTGTTAAGCAAAAAGAACATTAGGGCTCGTCTCAATTTTGCTAAGAAACATCTCAATGATTGCCAAGACTTTTGGGAAAATACCTTGTGGACTGATGAGACAAAAGTTGAACTTTTTGGAAGGCAAATGTCCCATTACATCTGGCGTAAAAGGAACACAGCATTTCAGAAAAAGAACATCATACCAACAGTAAAATATGGTGGTGGTAGTGTGATGGTCTGGGGTTGTTTTGCTGCTTCAGGACCTGGAAGGCTTGCTGTGATAGATGGAACCATGAATTCTACTGTCTACCAAAAAATCCTGAAGGAGAATGTCCGGCCATCTGTTCGTCAACTCAAGCTGAAGCGATCTTGGGTGCTGCAACAGGCCAATGACCCAAAACACACCAGCAAATCCACCTCTGAATGGCTGAAGAAAAACAAAATGAAGACTTTGGAGTGGCCTAGTCAAAGTCCTGACCTGAATCCAATTGAGATGCTATGGCATGACCTTAAAAAGGCGGTTCATACTAGAAAACCCTCAAATAAAGCTGAATTACAACAATTCTGCAAAGATGAGTGGGCCAAAATTCCTCCAGAGCGCTGTAAAAGACTCATTGCAAGTTATCGCAAACGCTTGATTGCAGTTATTGCTGCTAAGGGTGGCCCAACCAGTTATTAGGTTCAGGGGGCAATTACTTTTTCACACAGGGCCATGTAGGTTTGGATTTTTTTTTCTCCCTAAATAATAAAAACCATCATTTAAAAACTGCATTTTGTGTTTACTTGTGTTATATTTGACTAATGGTTAAATGTGTTTGATGATCAGAAACATTTTGTGTGACAAACATGCAAAAGAATAAGAAATCAGGAAGGGGGCAAATAGTTTTTCACACTACTGTAGTAATTGAAGGAAAATAAATAATGCCAATTTATTACCTTACTATGTGCAGTATGCTAGAAGTGATTTCTGCCTTATGATGTACTTTCAACTAAGTAGATGTTTTCTTTTAGTTTTCAACCTGGTATGGAATTAGGTGTTTTATTGTAAGGTGTCTGGCTTTCTAAAGATACTGATTTGGATGCATTTGTTTTGCAGCATTGCTTACATTTTAACACACAAGAAGATGTAATAATGATCCTACTTTATTCAAATTCATACTTTTGCACATGAACCAAGGTGTGCCTGACCAGCCTCAAATGATAACTCACTCAATACTATAGTATACAGTGCTCCAACACAAGACCTTAACCTTTGTTCATATAAAACCTGTAAATAACTTAACAGAAATTGTTCATAAAAAATATGTATGTAAGTCAGTTATAAGTACAAATTTTCAAAATTAGCACTACATGGTGTTATAATCATATTTATAGTTTCTCAAGAAAAAATACAAGGTCTTTAACTTTTAGCGATTAAGAATGGTTATACATGTACATTTATTTTTTTGGCTGGCACCTTCATCTAAGGTGACTTACAACATCTGAGATACAATTGTTTGCATTTTCTCCCTGTTCCCCCCAATTGGAAGGTAAAAGGCAGGTGAAATAACTTGCTTATGGACACACAATGTCAGTTGCTGGATTCAAACCGACAGCCTCAGAGTTTGAAGCCCAAAGCCTTAACCACTATACCACACTGCCTAATGTAAATGCTATTATGGTGGAGCAGTGGCTAACCATCACCTTATCTCCAGGTGCCCCACTGTAAGTGTGGAGTTTATGAATTCTCCAAGTGTGTCTCACTCTCTTAATACTGTGTAGGTGGTGACCTCCCCATCTATAGATGTCTATGTCATGTTTAGTGGTAAAACTGGCCCAGTGTAATTGAATATGAAGTGTGTGCATGGCCCCTCCTTGAACCGTCACCTTATTGTGGTGGAGGGGTTTGCGTGTCCCAATGATCCTAGGAGCTATGTTGTCCGGGGCTTTATGCCCCTGGTAGGGCCACCCAAGGCAAACTGGTCCTAGGTGAGGGATGAGACAAAGAACGGTTCAACAAACCTCCAATGAAGAATAAAAACTGTGGACAACGTTTTCCCTTGCCCGGACGCGGGTCACTGGGGCCCCCCTCTGGAGCCAGGCCTGGGGGTGGGGCTCGATGGCGAGCGCCTGGTGGCCGGGCCTGCACCCATGGGGCTCGGCCGGGCACAGCCCGAAAAGGTAACGTGGGTCCTCCTTCCCATGGGCTCACCACCTATGGGAGGGGCCAAGGAGGTCAGGTGCAGTGTGAGTTGGGTGGTGGCCGGAGGCGGGGACCTTGGCGTTCTGATCCTCGGCTACAGAAACTGGCTCTTGGGACGTGGAATGTCACCTCTCTGAAGGGGAAGGAGCCTGAGCTAGTGCGTGAGGTTGAGAGGTTCCAGCTAGATATAGTCGGACTCACCTCGGCGCACAGCTTGGACTCTGGAACCAATCTCCTTGAGAGGGGCTGGACTCTCTACCACTCTGGAGTTGCCCCCGGTGAGAGGCGCCGAGCAGGTGTGGGCATACTTACTGCCCCCCGACTTGGAGCCTGTGCGTTGGGGTTTACCCCGGTGGACGAGAGGGTGGCCCTCCCTCCGCCTTCGGGTGGGGGGAAGGGTCCTGACTGTTGTTTGTGCGTATGCGCCGAACAGCAGTTTGGAGTATCCACCCTTTTTGGAGTCTCTGGAGGTGGTGCTAGAGGGCATACCTTCTGAGGATTCCCTCGTTTTGCTGGGAGACTTCAATGCCCACGTGGGCAATGACAGTGAGACCTGGAAGGGCGTGATTGGGAGGAATGGCCCCCCCGATCTGAACCCAAGTGGTGTTTTGTTATTGGACTTCTGTGCTCGCCACGGATTGTCCATAACGAACACCATGTTCAAGCATAAGGGTGTTCATATGTGCACTTGGCACCAGGACACCCTAGGCCTCAGTTCGATGATCGACTTTGTGGTTGTGTCATCGGACTTGCGGCCATATGTCTTGGACACCCGGGTGAAGAGAGGGGCGGAGCTGTCAACTGATCACCACCTGGTGGTGAGTTGGCTTCGATGGTGGGGGAAGATGCCGGTCAGACCTGGTAGGCCCAAACGTGTTGTGAGGGTCTGCTGGGAACGGCTGGCAGAGTCCCCTGTCAGAAGTAGCTTCAACTCCCACCTTCGGCAGAACTTCGACCACGTCCCGAGGGAGGTGGGGGACATTGAGTCCGAATGGGCCATGTTCCGTGCCTCTATTGTTGAGGCGGCTGACCGGAGCTGTGGCCGTAAGGTGGTCGGTGCCTGTCGCGGCGGCAATCCCCAAACCCGTTGGTGGACACCGGCGGTGAGGGATGCCGTCAAGCTGAAGAAGGAGTCCTATAGGACCTTTTTGTCCTGTGGGTCTCTGGAGGCAGCTGATAGGTGTTGCTGAGGCAAAAACTCGGGCATGGGAGGAGTTTGGAGAGGCCATGGAGAACGACTTTCGGACGGCTTCGAGGAGATTCTGGTCCACTGTCCGGCGTCTCAGGAAGGGGAAGCAGTACAGTGTCAACACCGTATATGGTGGGGATGGTGCGCTGCTGACCTCGACTCGGGACGTTGTGGGTCGGTGGGGGGGGTACTTCGAAGACCTCCTCAATCCCACTAACATGCCTTCCAATGAGGAAGCAGAGCCTGGGGACTCTGAGGTGGGCTCTCCCATCTCTGGGACTGAAGTCACCGAGGTGGTCAAAAAACTCCTTGGTGGCAGGGCCCCGGGGGTGGATGAGATACGCCCGGAGTTCCTTAAGGCTCTGGATGTTGTAGGACTGTCTTGGTTGACACGTCTCTGCAACATCGCATGGACATCGGGGACAGTGCCTCTAGATTGGCAGACTGGGGTGGTGGTCCCCCTTTTTAAAAAGGGGGACCGGAGGGTGTGTTCCAACTATAGAGGGATCACACTCCTCAGCCTCCCTGGAAAAGTCTATTCGGGGGTTCTGGAGAGGAGGGTCCGTCGGATAGTCGAACCTCGGATTCAGGAGGAACAGTGTGGTTTTCGTCCTGGTCGCGGAACAGTGAACCAGCTCTACACCCTTAGCAGAGTCCTGGAGGGTGCATGGGAGTTTGCCCAACCAGTCTACATGTGCTTTGTGGACTTGGAAAAGGCGTTCGACCGTGTCCCTCGGGGAGTCCTGTGGGGGGTGCTCCGGGAGTATGGGGTACTGGACCCCCTGATAAGAGCTGTTCAGTCCCTGTACAACCGGTGTCAGAGCTTGGTCCGCATTGCCGGCAGTAAGTCGAGCCCGTTTCCAGTGAGAGTTGGACTCTGCCAGGGCTGCCCTTTGTCACCGATTCTGTTCATAACTTTTATGGACAGAATTTCTAGGCGCAGCCAGGGTGTTGAAGGGGTCCGGTTTGGTGGACTCAGGATTGGGTCACTGCTTTTTGCAGATGATGTTGTCCTGTTTGCTTCATCAGGCCGTGATCTTCAGCTCTCTCTGGAGCGGTTCGCAGCTGAGTGTGAAGCGGCTGGGATGAGAATCAGCACCTCCAAATCCGAGACCATGGTCCTCAGCCGGAAAAGGGTGGAGTGCCCTCTCAGGGTTGGGGGCGAGATCCTGCCCCAAGTGGAGGAGTTTAAATATCTCGGGGTCTTGTTCACGAGTGAGGGAAGAATGGATCGTGAGATCGACAGGCGGATCGGTGCGGCATCCGCAGTGATGCGGGCTCTGCATCGGTCTGTCGTGGTGAAAAAAGAGCTGAGCCGTAAGGCAAAGCTCTCAATTTACCAGTCGATCTACGTTCCTACCCTCACCTATGGTCATGAGCTATGGGTAGTGACCGAAAGAACGAGATCGCGAATACAAGCGGCTGAAATGAGTTTCCTCCGCAGGGTGTCTGGGCTTTCCCTTAAAGATAGGGTGAGGAGCTCAGTCATCCGGGAGGGACTCAGAGTAGAGCCGCTGCTCCTCCGCATCGAGAGGAGTCAGATGAGGTGGCTCGGGCATCTGATTAGGATGCCTCCTGGACGCCTCCCTGGTGAGGTGTTCCGGGCACGTCCAACCGGGAGGAGGCCCCGGGGAAGACCCAGGACACGCTGGAGGGACTATGTCTCCCGGCTGGCCTGGGAACGCCTTGGGATTCTCCCGGAAGAGCTGGAAGAAGTGGCCGGGGAAAGGGAAGTCTGGGCTTCTCTCCTTAAGCTGCTACCCCCGCGACTCGACCTCGGATAAGCGGAAGAGGATGGATGGATGGATGGTGTGTGCATGGACTGGCATCCCCATTCGGTGTTTGTTCCAGCCTTGCTCCCAGTGGTGCTGAGATATGCTGATTTGGAGAAAACAGATTTACAATTGTTATGGATAACCAGAAGTTACAGTAATGGAATACCCAGCACCTTGCTTTGAGAAAAGTCCCTTGAATTAGACATTTTTATGACTAAAAAACAGTCAAATGAATTATTGCCAGGATTTTAAATATAATAATGTGAACTTTGAAAATACTGGGACATTTTCTGTGGCTAAAAAAGTTGTACAATGATCTCCTTGAATTCTCCACTTCAGTATAAAGTTATTTTTTTTCTTTCCCAGCAAGATACTGGATGTAGTGCTAAGAGAAAAGAAAAATAAACTTTTTAAATATGCTTAGCTCAAGAAGTTTTTTGATGAATATAATGTTGCAAAGTTGTTGTAAATTCAGTCAAATATGTTATCCCGTATTTGTTGGAAGAGCTTTATTATCCAATTAAAAAAACTGTCATTGATGTGTTATGACATAGCAGTGGTCGGTTGGTAGTGCTTTAGAATTCCAAGAAACAGGGGGCCCAGCCCTTTTCCTTTATAGAATACATAACCTTTCCTCATATTAATATTAATTTTTTCCAGGTACACCAGATTCCTCCCATCTTCCTAAGGCGTTTTTTTTTTAATTGTTGAGTTAAAATTGTGTCAATGTGACTGTAAAGGTATGGGCTCACTAAGGTTGTTTATTACCTTGGAAATAACCTAGCAGACAACATCAAGGAGAAATGTGGCTGTCTTTTTTAGGGCAGTGGAAGAAGAAGAAGGGTGATTATGCTTTCCACTACTGGTGCAAGAGTGTGTTAAAATAGGACCTTTGATTAGTAAAACAACCTCCACTCCCAAACCATCACTCTTCTCAATTAATTGTGCAAACAATATAGAGGCTAGCACTCCATTTTCTCAAAACCAGAAGTAATTTGATTCTATCTGATCTTTTACTACGGACAGGCTATAAACATTTACATCTGCAATACTTTTAAGTAATGTTATTATGGGCCATTAAAGTAAACCTTCCTACCATTACAGTAATGTTTAATATTTATAGCTGTCTTTTTATTATCTCAATGCAATAATCCAGCTAACATGAAAACAGAAAAAAAAACACTCTTTTCTCTTTTCTATGATGAACCAGAAGGAGAAAGAGTGGATAAACAGTGTGCTTTTTACTATAGCATTGATATTAAAATTATTGCATTGTTTTTGTCTAGTACTTAATAGCACATAGCCTTTTCCAATAGTATTTAACAGAGATGCAAAACACCAAAAATTGTGTACCATTCTCTTGAGCAGAATTTTTCTAAATGTCTTTGATGATCTTCGGTCTGCATTTATGGACTAGCCTTTTAATTTACACCACAGTGTTTTTATATCCAGTTTAAGTCCAGAAGCTGACACATCCATTGCAAAGCATCTGTTTTGTTTTGTGTTAGCCATATATCTGTTAATTTTAAGATATGTATAGTTTATTTGTCATACTGAAAGATCCATTTCAAAGTAAGTTGCAGCTTCAAAAAGCAAGCATGCTTCTGGTAGGGATATCCATCATATTTAGTAAAGTTCATGATGTTGTTAAAATGGTTCTGTGGCCATTGGCAAACAGGAAGTGCAAATTATTTAATGGTGGGTATGACGTTTCTTCTTATATCAGAACAACAGATGGTGTAGTGGGCAGAGAGTTGTGATCTCATCTGACCAAATAATCTGCTGCTAATGTTAAGTCTGAACAGCTTTTGGCAAACTTCAGTTATATCAGTGTCTTACATGTTATTAGCATGTATTTTTTTCCAACATATCTTCTTGATATGTGGACTTAATGACTCCCAAAAGAAAATAGACTCTCTATATTGCTCTACAGTTGTGATGCTAGAATGTTTTTGAGAAAGAGGCACTTGTATCTTCTTCCTAGTAAGTTTACCACAGGTTTTGTGGTTTTTGATTTCCCAGTTTTTAAACCCACTACTTGACTACTTGTTTTACAAAGATCAGAAACCACTTCTCCCTTTGATTTTTTTTTTACTTGTTTCTACGGTGATTAACAACAATTTTTTTTTTTCATGGGTGTTACTTCTGTATTATGCCCTGGTGAAACAGGAAGTAAAAAACCTGAACATTAGTACTGTGAGGTATTGAACAAGTAGAATTTTTTGTTGATTATGTTTTTATTGTCTTTTAAAGAAAATGTAGAAGTTGTAGTATCTGTATAACTTGGGAAAAATACTGTTAGTTAAGTTAATTACATTAAGACAAAATAGCTTTACCATTGGAATTAAGTATATTTCATTGCTATCTATTGATTTGATTTGGCATGGTGTGTTCATTTTTGTCAATAGAGCTAATAATTCTTAAGGTCTTTGTTACATTTTATTTCCCTTAATGTGACTGCATTTCTTCACATCACATCACATCTGATTAATGCTTTCTAAATGATCAGTTTTCTGTAAGAATTTCCAATGCCTTTTGTTTAGTGCATAAACCAATGATGAACAGTACAAATTTTGTATGAGGAGGCTTCCTGCACTCATGACAAAGATGCTGATTCTTATTTTACAATGGCGACTAAAACAAAAATGAAGACACTCCCATTTTCTTGTAAGGATAATAGCAATTTAAATAGTTTCTGCACCAATTAAAATTGGTTTTCTCTTTGATCTTTAACATATTCATTCAGCCCCATGAGTGATAAATGAGATGGCCTATATCTACTGGTTTTGCATGCTTATGTTTATTTTATCGATGTCAGAGGTTTTTATTTTAACACATTTAATATAATAACTTTCTGAAAGTCATCTTAATCCAGTATAGAATTGTGGTGTTCCAGAACCAATCCCAGGAGCATTAGGCTCAAGGCAGGATCCAAAACTGGATGAGGTGCAATCCGGTCAAAACAGTGCCCACTCATACACACATCCACACTCAAGGGGCCTATTTAAATTTGCGCATCCTTGGAGATGTGGAAGAACAACCACAATGTCATAGAAAAGCCAAGGTAGACACTGGAAAAATGTACAAACTCCACACAATGACTATGTTTTCAATTCAGGATGCTGGATTTGTGGTAGTACTAGCACTGAGCACTTCTTTAATGTTATACTTCATTCCAAAATGTTCCCTAAAATTACTTTCATTTAGGAGAATTTCGCTATATTCATTTGTTAAGACACAAGGGGTTTGAGAGAATGCAGATGCAGAAAACAGACTGTTGCATAACACACTGTGCAGAGTGCACATCAAGGGAGGTTATGCTTAAGATGAATAACAAACATCTCGAGTACTGAGTGCAGTCTGAGTGTTTGTATTAACAATGCTAGAGCAAGTCCACAGAAGAGCTGCCAGATGTTTCTAAAGATAGAATGCAGGTGTTAAAAGGGGCTTCTTAACACCAAGAGCTATGGATCCTTGGGACAAGTTACCGTTTGTTGTAATCACAAGACTTTGGGAACCTTCAACTCTCAGTTCAAAACATTAAGGAAGTAGGAAGTGGCAGACTAGACTACTGGACTATTGTTTGCAGAACTCCATACTATTTTTTTTTTCCATAAGTCTCAGCACTGTTTCAGAAGTGTCAGTGCTTGGAAAATTAATTCTTTTTATTATACGTATTGTGATTCAGGAATATCTTTATTCCACATGTGATGATTTCAAAAAAATATAAATTATTGTGTTCAAATATAGTGTCATATAGTCTTATATTTAGAGTATGGGAATGACTATCAGGAACCAACACTTTTAGAAGTGTTAGATTTTAAGGAGAAAAGGCAGTTTTACCTTGTCAATTATATCAACTAGACTGTAGCCTTTCAGTAGGGAAATCACATGTTATTTAATATTTGCTTAAAGCTAAGACTTTCCATGGGTAAGGCAATACTTGTCGCTGATGATGTACGTGTCTGAAGTCACTAAAAGCAGCATCAAGAACAACCTGTCCTTCGCACTGGTCAGTTTCTAGCAAAACAGCATTGACTGAAAACATTCAAAGCAATCAAGCATAAATATAAATGAAGAAAAATTATTCTAGCAGTTTTAAGTATGAAAACTTCAAACAGATGTGATGTGGGCTATAAAATGAAATTCTTTTATATTTGGCTTCTGAGGCATTTATTTTTCTTTAACCATGTTCCCTTTGACAAGCACACTGAATTGACTATTGAATAAACATAAAAAGGTGAAACATTGCGAACATCACTCTTGTGATTACACCAGCAGATACTTCATCTGATTTATCTACTGAAGTGTATATTTAAGCAGTCCAACCTGTTCCAGGCTTTACTGCTCAGCCGGAGAGGTCAGATACTTTGTGTATAGTTGAAAGGTGTAAATGTCAGAAATAACTTGAATAAGAAAATGGCTTTGCCCATTTCTAAAAACTTTTCTCATTTTGTGTAATATATCTTGTCTTCACACAGATTTAACAAAAATTTTAATATGACACATTTAAAGGCAGCTTCATGTTTCTTTGCACTCTAAACTACTTGGTCTGTATTTGTCATTAGACAAACAGCAGCCACTCTGGGTAAGGTGGGCTATTTTACAGATATGCTCACATAATCCAATGTATTTACCAAAGCACACTATGTACAGTAGTTAGTTAATGTTCGAAATTGTATTGGTGAGCATCGCAGCTTGTTCTTGTGGTCAGACCAGGCTGTGTGAGCTCCTTTTTATCTGTCAAACTGTACAGAGCATTCTTTTGTTTTCATGTGAAAAAATAGTTCAACTAATATTCTACCTTGATAATTAAGTTAATGTAAGATTTCAGGAAGTACAGTCAATTGACTGTAGAATAAAAGTTACATTTCAGACATAGTTAAATCACCATGATATGTTTATTTTTTTTAAACATGTCTGCTTATGTTATTCAATATTTTATTCAGAGGTTGACATTCACATCTCACAAAGTCAATATTACAACTGTTTGAACAGCTGCCTTTCAGTAAAAGAAACTGTAGCCCACTTCTAACCACCTCCTGCATACCAGATCATCAACCCCAAACGCCCATTTGGAAAACTTGCAGCTTTGAGCACTGAACCAAAATAAAGTGCCTTTCAGGTTACATGATATGAGGGTGACATAAACAAACATAAAAGATTAGACACTGGTCATTAAGTCACTACATGAATAATTAAACAGCGGCATCAACACCAAATCCTTCAGTCAGCATTTAGTTTATATAGCAACATTTGCATAGGAAAGTATTATTAAATCTTCTTTAAAACATTCTTTCATAATTCCCAGAAAGAGAAATGACTTATATTTAGGAGCAAGTAAAAATGTAAACTTATATTTGTGATTTATTTTAGGGAAAAGAAGGAGCAACAGTGGAACCATGGGAAGATGCTAACTACCGGGTTTATAAAGTCACAGATCGCTTTGGATTTCTTCAGTAAGTTGTTTTTTTTCTTAGTACTTGTGTATTGCTTTTAAGGGATGTAATTTTTAAAAATGTATTATTTAATTATTGTTTTATACAAAAAAAGCAATTTGACATTTATGAGATGGATACTTGTCAAAACCTTTTCCTTTATTATTTTCCTTTCCTTTTACCCCTGAGGTTTGTGTGGAGAAGTGATTACTGACACTGGACAAGGGAAATATACAATATTACCCCACTTTGTGTTTAATATAAGTACTATAATTAGAATGCATTATAACCAGAATGAATTAAAGTTTACAGTACTGGTTTCCAAATAAAATCTGTGTGTGTATATGTGTTCCAAAACAAGTATGTACTGATACAGTTGTGTTGGGAAGAGGTAGGGGCTTCCAAGACTTAAGCCCTGATTTATTGCATCCAGCCCCTGATCTTTTTTCGATTATGCACATGATTAATGGTAATAAGCCCCTGATCATTTTGTCTATCATATACAATTTACAAACTGATCAATGTTACACTAATACATGAAAAAGCTTGAAAGCTTAAACAGAATCCACATAATGCTTTTCAATTTTTAATACATGTACGTCAAGTAAGATATGTACACAACAATCACAGAGGGGGCTGGGGAGCTAAGAGCCTGATACCTCTGCACAGAGAAGTAGAGGTGAAAGTGGTGTCCTCTGATTCAAGACAAGCCTGGATGAGCAGCACAAGCTTAACAAGTTTAAACAGGTTTCCCTCAAGGAATGACATGGGTGCTCAAACTACACATGTACATGGCCATGATGAATATTTTAATACAGTGCATCCGGAAAGTATTCACAGCGCATCACTTTTTCCACATTTTGTTATGTTACAGCCTTATTCCAAAATGGATTAAATTCATTTTTTCCTTAGAATTCTACACACAACACCCCATAATGACAATGTGAAAAAAGTTTGCTTGAGGTTTTTGCAAATTTATTAAAAATAAAAAGAACAGAAATCACATGTACATAAGTATTCACAGCCTTTGCTCAATACTTTGTCGATGCACCTTTGGCAACAATTACAGCCTCAAGTCTTTTTGAATATGATGCCACAAGCTTGGCACACCTATCCTTGGCCAGTTTCGCCCATTCCTCTTTGCAGCACCTCTCAAGCTCCATCAGGTTGGATGGAAGGCGTCGGTGCACAGCCATTTTAAGATCTCTCCAGAGATGTTCAATCGGATTCAAGTCTGGGCTCTGGCTGGGCCACTCAAGGACATTCACAGAGTTGTCCTGAAGCCACTCCTTTGATATCTTGGCTGTGTGCTTAGGGTCGTTGTCCTGCTGAAAGATGAACCGTCGCCCCAGTTTGAGGTCAAGAGCGCTCTGGAGCAGGTTTTCATCCAGGACGTTTCTGTACATTGCTGCAGTCATCTTTCCTTTTATCCTGACTAGTCTCTGAGTTTCTGCCGCTGAAAAACATCCCCAAAGCATGATGCTACCACCACCATGCTTCACTGTAGGGATGGTATTGGCCTGGTGATGAGCGGTGCCTGGTTTCCTCCAAACGTGACACCTGGCATTCACACCAAAGAGTTCAATCTTTGTCTCATCAGACCAGAGAATTTTGTTTTTCATGGTCTGAGAGTCCTTCAGGTGCCTTTAGGCAAACTCCAGGCGGGCTGCCATGTGCCTTTTACTAAGGAGTGGCTTCCCGTCTGGCCACTCTACCATACAGGCCTGATTGGTGGATTGCTGCAGAGATGGTTGTCCTTCTGGAAGGTTCTCCTCTCTCAACAGAGGACCTCTGGAGCTCTGACAGAGTGATCATCGGGTTCTTGGTCACCTCCCTGACTAAGGCCCTTCTCCCCCGATCGCTCAGTTTAGATGGCCGGCCAGCTCTAGGAAGAGTCCTGGTGGTTTCGAACTTCTTCCACTTATGGATGATGGAGGCCACTGTGCTCATTGGGACCTTCAAAGCAGCAGAACTTTTTCTGTAACCTTCCCCAGATTTGTGCCTCAAGACAGTCCTGTCTCAGAGGTCTACAGACAATTCCTTTGACCTTATGCTTGGTTTGTGGGACCTTATACAGACAGGTGTGTGCCTTTCCAAATCATGTCCAATCAACTGAATTTACCACAGGTGGACTCCAATTAAGCTGCAGAAATATCTCAAGGATGATCAGGGGAAACAGGATGCACCTGAGCTCAATTTTGAGCTTCATGGCAAAGGTTGTGAATACTTATGTACATGTGCTTTCTCAGTTTTTTATTTTTAATAAATTTGCCAAAACCTCAAGTAAACTTTTTTCATGGTGTCATTATGGGGTGTTGTGTGTAGAATTCTGAGGAAAAAAATGAATTTAATCCATTTTGGAATAAGGCTGTAACATAACAAAATGTGTAAAAAGGAATGCGCTGTGAATACTTTCCGGATGCACTGTACGTTGACATTTTTTAATAAAGCTCTACCCATTCAAAAAAACAATATGGCCATAGGCTTCACAAAATGTCAACAATGAACAAAGCTGTGTTGCTTACTGTGGTTTGAAACTACAAGAAAAGAAAATGGTATACCTGTACTTGTGGAACGTTGGGGAAGTTTTGACAAGAGAGTTGGAGATACGTAACTGATGTACTCTTAATTTACCATTTTATATGTTTATTTTGGGTTCTTCCAGTAAACATTTCTTAAGATAATTGTCCATTTAGTTGTACATGTGTTGCTATAAGATAACTTTTTGAAATCAAAAGGGTGGAAATGAGCATGACAATGCCAACACCTAAAGTACAGTGCATGCTTACTGCAGTTGCTGAACAATGACATTCGGGAAATTTGATGGCAAAATCATGCGAAAATCACATAATATATGTCTGGTATTAAACCACAAACCAAGCCGAGAAATGTAAAGCTATGAGTCATTAACCAGAAAGCTTTAAACACTAACAAACACAAGACTTGTCATCCATAACGTTGCATGTGGTTGGTTTAATCTACATGATCACAAGTGAATCTATGCCTTTTTAACGTTGTCCTCTACTATCCAATCTGATTGTCAGAAAGAAAGCAGGCTCTGAGGCTGAATCCGGTGCTCAGATTGATGTAATTGACTGGTACTTGTGTAAGCTGTTTTATGCAAACTTCTATAAATGTATGATTTTATTTTAATATTGAGATTGTCTAATTGTTTCCCATAATACAGAGTATTTCTTGTAGTTTGCTCAGTGACAGGTTGGATTACATTCATACTTCACACGAGACGCTCCAAGGGTTCACTTGGTAACACACCAGCTTAACCACTTTCAAAGGGTCTTAGTTCAGTTGTTTTGGTCTGCACCAAAATACGATTTGCATGTTCACATCTAACTTAATGATTCTGACTATGGGGGCAATTGCCCCAGTGCTCAAAAAAAAAAAAGTGTCCCATGAGCTAAGTGTAAAAGCGCCTTTAGATTGGTTGAGGTTTTAATCTGTAATCTAAAACACTGTACTGAGTGGTGCTCAGGGTTATAAATTGTAGCATCATGACGTGGCACGTACCGTGTCTTGGGAGATAGGACGTAGCAAAAATATTGTGCATCCTGTCCCCCAACACCAACTCAGTAACAAAATATTAAAGCTACAAAATGGAAATGTGATGCTCTTAAAATGAAAGAGCAAATATACTTGTATTTATTCCAAACTAAATCATTAATAAAAAGTACATACATTTAAATATTCCTTGGGGTTAGAACTCTCAAATGATCTATAACAGGGGAATGGAAAAAGTTAATATGACACAAAAAAAAATCTAAAAAAGGTGTCCCAGTTTAGAGAAGTGACATAGTTATTGTAACTGTGCCACTTCAGCACACAAAGATGAGAAAGAAGCAAAAGAAGAATCTTATGTGGTCAATATGATGGTCACAGTTGCATTCAAAAAGCATACCAGTGCTATATGAAATGCCTTCCGCTAGCTGTTCTAACAAGTAAAGGGTCCTTGATTGAAATGTTAAAGTTCATGAGTTCTGTCAGCCAGAAGGTACTGAAACCGAGCTCTTTCCCTCTCTGGCCTCTCTCTAACTCTGTCTCTGGTACTGTATATGCAGGACTACCTGTCCTCTAATGTCCTCTTGGAGAGCATTGTAGACATCCAAGCAGGGAGCCATCTCCCTGTCTTCTCAATACTGGTGTCCCACCTTTTGCTGTTCTTTGGCACTCAGGACATATACAGATCATACTGCCCCTTAGTAACTCTGCAATGCTTTTGTTAATGTTAAGCTGCAGACAATTATTTCTGGTACCAAGATACAAAACTTTTCCAGCCCTCTGCTGTAGTCTGTCTCATCCTATTTATCAATACACCCCAAGCAGAGTATCTAACTGTTGTGTTTCACTCAGACTCCCCCTGCGCAGTTTTCTGCTTTCTTAGTGCCATCCATAGTCAAAGTATTCTACTGCCTGTGGTATTTGTTAATGCTTTATTCTTCCCATATTTAAAAAGCATATAAACTGCAGATGAGTCCAGGACTATCTGTCTCTGAATTTTGAATTCCAAGAAACAATCGCTAAATATGGGTGTACCCTCACTCTCTCCCATCCATTTGCCCATAGACTGTTTCTGTGTGTGTGTGTGTGTGTGTGTGTGTGTGTGTGTGTGTGTGTGTGTGTGTGTGTACAAGCAAGCTGCACTAGGAATGAAGAATCCTTCCTAGTAAGGGAGCAGAGAGGCAGGAAATACAGGCACTATAAAATAAACTGCTCCCATTTTCTATCTTGGGCACCTTATAATTCCAATCATTCTTCCTACAAATTAAAACTTTATTTTAACTGTCCTTTTCACTATCTTACATGTGTTATATGGAAATGTTAAAGCAGTGTCTAAATAAGATTAAAATCAATATGGGCAACAAAAGAGTGTTATCAGCTTATGTCATGATACACCTACTGTACTGTAGGTTCTTCATACCATAATTTTCTACGGAGACAATTACTTTTAATAGCTACAAGTGCTTGACATATAAATAATAGCGCTTGTTACTAGGTAGCCAGTTAATTAGCTACAGAATGATTTTATCCTTCTGGAGATGAAAAAAAGAATTTCATGGAATCTAATTATAGTCATCCGTGATAATATAAAACCTGCAAAGTTAAGGTTTGCGGCAAATGCTTATTATTTGATACATTTAAAATTATGCAATTGCAGTGATATTCATTATATAATTTTCTTTTAATTTTCAAAGCATTTTAAACTACTTCATTTAAGTGGTTAGTGTAATTGTGACAAACTAAAGATATCTCAGTAAGAGTGTGCTGCATTTAATATTAGTTGGATAAAAAAAAAAAAGTCTCCATACAAACAAGGCATAGTTTACAAATTTTCAATTATATTTATATTGGTGAGGTGGTTGCAACCGAGAGGTGACACTATTGAGTACTCACGGGACAATGTAAACTCCTGAAAACAAAGCCTAAACAGATTTATTTTGTGTGTCCATAACAACAGAGGATGGTAGACTTAATGAGTATTGTGCACTTTGAGTTTTTGTTTTCCTAGAAAATTAAATACAGTATACCGGAAGGTAAGGGAGAACAACTGGCCATTGGACAGGAATTCCGTGGCCATACTGAGTACAGCATGAGGGTTTTCTGATTATTCATGATTTCCTACTGGGCTGTGGGAAGTTCAGGCAAATTGTGAGATGCCCTCTAAACATTAGTTGGTACTCAGAAATGCATGAATATCCATGGTTGCAACAGAGATCCTCTAGGCATACCTGCCTAGGAGTTCTGTGCTACATAGTTTCTGGGCTTGCCCTGGAAGTGGCCTTAGGCTGGGAAGTAAGAAGATGCTCCTCTCCCACCAATCCAGTGAGCTTGTAGATGAGAGTAGATTTAGAGGAAGAGGAGGAGAGGGCAGTGTGAAAGAGAAGATGCATGGTGTTTGGAGGGAGGTAAGATGAGAGGGATATTTTGTGCATGTGGGAAAGCAAATCAGCCACCTCACAGAGTAGACAGTCCACCACTTGAAAGGTCCAACTGGGAGCATTAGGCTTTATTATTTTTTTGGATGTACGTTTTCCGTGTATTATTACCTACAGCCCACATCTTGTAGAAAAAAAAAAAATTAATAAATAAAGTAGAAGTCTTAGACAGATGTGTGACCCTGCGCAAGTCATTTCACTCGCCTGTACTCCAGCTGGAAAAATAAAAGAAATGTAACCAATTGTATCTCACATGTTGTAAGCTGCTTTGGTTAAAAGTGTCGGCCAAATAAATAAATGTAAACATAAACAAGATGTCAGATAGACTAATGGGCACAGTAAAGAAAAAAGTTTTTGGGGTGAAGAAAATCTTAGTTGAATTTGGGTAATCACCCGGTGTTAGGAGAACAAAAATGGTATAGAACTCTGAACCCATTTTCCACCATAGGTTCATGCTTTTTTCATTTAAATGCAATAATGTAGCTGTTAAAAAAGAAAAGCTTCAAGTGACAAAACACAGTTTCCACTTTTTGCAGTGCTTAAAATTGACAGAACAACAATACCTTGAATTCATCATTGATTCAGTGATAGAATGTTTAAATTACTATTTGAGATCCAAGTAAAATGTAGTGTGATAAAAAATATCAAGTGAATGATTCCATGTGAACCAGACTAGTTTTGTTGAGTCAGTTTGGCTGACTGTTTTTACTTTAAAGATGATGTGAACCATAATTTCGAGTATATTGGTGATGGAGAATGAAATACAAGGAGGTTAATTTTGGATTTTCTTTTTTACAGCATAATACATTTCTGTCTTACCCCATGTAGTAGACAGTCTTGTTATTTGCAAAATTTCCATTTGAAGGCAAAATGGTAGAGATGCACCTTGCAACCTTCAGCCACTTATTGCCCCAGTGTTTCTGTGCTTCATTCATAAATAACCTGGCCAGTGATATAATGTAATGGTTTGAGTCATTGCACTTTAAACCAGAATGTTAACAGTTCACCCCTAACCACTGACTTCAGAGCAAGTCACTTAACCCCTCTCTTCTCAAAGTATGTAAACAATTCAAATGTGTCCTGATCTTGCAAGTTTATGACTGCAGAATGAATTGTCTTCAGAAAACTAATGTTGGCATTCCATTTTCCTGTTCATTGTGTCTTATTTTTCCTTCAAATTATGAAGGCAACATATTTTTTTTCCTACTGTAGCTAGTTTGAGTGAGACTTTGTGATATATTTGTATTGCCCAATTATTTTTGTAAATAAATGAAATAGAAAATGTCCATTGAAATTCGAGAAAAAAATATCCTGTCGTCAGGCAAGACTAGGGCTGAATGCTTTGACTTCAACTCAAAGTAATATATGTGGCACAAAACAATCTCTCCCAGAATCCCCTGAATCATTGTCACTACAATGAAGCATCGTGATGGAAACATAATGTTTTGTTGGTCCTTCAAATCAGTAGGTACTGGATAACTTGTCAGTGCTGAAGGAAAAGTATATAGAGCACAGTACTGGAAATAATGCAAGAGAGCTTGTTTGATTCAGCTAACAAAGAGAGCCATTACAGAACAATCAATTTTAGGCAGGATAAGTGCTGGGCTCAGTTAAGTTTAGAGTGGCTCAAGAGGGGAAAAGGGATTGTCTTTGAATGACTCAGTCAAAGTCCTGATCTCAACCCCATTAAGAATCTATGGCATGATTTGAAAATTACTGTATATCTAATAAGCACTGTCCTGGACAGCTGAATGAGCTATAGCATCTTTGGCAATAAGAATTGGAAAAAAATCCGTCCAAACAAGTAAGCAATTCTGACAAATATCTGTTCCAAACACTTTAACTTGTCATTGTTGCAAATGAGATATACTCAATAGAGTTAATGCTTCAGAAGTAGAGCATCAGTCTGCTAACAGATAACTATTTTTTTTTTTCTGGAGCATCTGAGTTTGAATCAAAAATGCATGTGGGCAAAATATTTACAAGTGTGATCCAGAATCCAGCAAGGCCCTTTTGTATTCTTTGAGGCCATCTCTGAGACTTTGGGATTCAATCTACCATCTCACATCACAAAGTATTTTTAAGGTTATCAACAAAATATCTATATTTATGAACCATCCTCTTTATTTATTTATTGATTGATTGATTTATTGATTTAGTTATTTATTACAAAATACAATAATGGAAATGTCCATGTTCCTGTTGTGTTATGTATAGAAAAGAGTTACTGCTTAAGCAATTTTCATGACTTACACTGATAATTGTTTCAAAAGGTAAGTGTTTCTTTTGCAAACAAGTGTTCTGGCAAAGTAATGTGTGTTTTTCTTTTTAATAGTGAGGATGAACTTCCTTCATATGATTCAGTTGAAGAAAAGGTAAATAAAGGATTTTTAGAATCCCATAATAAATATACTTAGAATAACTTTACTGCCGAAAAATATTTAATGTGCACATTTATGTTAATTTTTCATATATATATTTAGATATGTTTAAAATATAAATTTCCTAACAGAAAAAAACTGTCCTATTTTAGAAAATACGCCACATTTGTCTTTTTTATTGTAAAATCTCAGTGTCTGGGGTTGTTTTTCAAAGTCAAATGGTTATGTGAGAGTGGAATAGTCAAAAATGTTTGTCACAAAAAATAAAAAAGAAGGTTTCCATTTAGAGCAATAATTTAACTGTCATACAAAATGCATCTTTTACAAAGAAATTAATTCTTACTGCTTTAAATATTGGATGACTGTTCATCTTTCTCTTATGAGAGTTTGGTCAACTCAGTTGTCTTGTTTAACGCAAACAGTCTCCTGTTTCTTCACTTTCAGGATATGTATTGTTTCACATTACAGCACATTTTATTAAAAATCTACTGATGTTTTATAAAAATGGGCCAAACATATCTGGAGCAAACTGTCAACTTATGCTTTTGAAGTTGAGAACTTGACAGGTTTTAAAAACCTAGGATGAGACATTGCAACAACCTAACTAATCTAACAGTCCTGATCTCCTTGCATTTGTCGAACTGTTTACATTCTTAATGGTAACAACATGTGTTTCATGTGTGCCATAAATAAACAGACAATAGAGTTTAAAACAAGAACTGACTAATTCTTGTCAGTGTGTTTTCAAAAAGTCACCACTTCATGGACTACCACATATCGTAGTGTTATATAAAATTATACATTATACGAAGTTATTGTCTGTTTTTACCTGCATTTTTATCACTCTTTAATTTAATATTGTTTATTTTTATCAGTATGCTGCTGCTGGAGTATGTGAATTTCCCCTTGGGATTTATAAAGTATCTATCTATCTATCTATCTATCTATCTATCTATCTATCTATCTAT